>CM060931.1:835661162-836911162 GCA_030765085.1 Allium cepa
CCGATAATTTCCAAATTCTATGGAAATTGTATGTTGATGGCGCAAGAAACGATTATTGTTCCGGGGCTGGGGTTGTGCTTGAAACCCCTGAAGGGCGGTCATTGTGCTATGCTTTAAGATTGGAATTCCCTTCGACAAACAATGAAGCAGAGTATGAAGCTCTTATTGCTGGTTTGAGAATTGCTAAGGAGTTGAATGTCAAAATGTTGCAGATCTTCAGTGATTCACAGCTTATTATGTGTCAAGTCAGGAAAGAGTTTCAAATCAAAGGAGGAAATCTGCCCGCTTACTTGTCAAGAGCCTGGGAGCTTCTCGATGACCTGGACCATTATACGATAAACCATATACCCCGGGATGAAAACACGAAGGCAGATTCCCTCGCAAAGTATGCAAGCACTGGTGAAGCTCAATTATTGGGATTAGTTCCTGTGGAAGTCCTGTCAACTCCAAGCATTGATGAAATGGATATTGACTGGATCATGACCACATCACAGAAGCGAGAATCATGGATGACTCCGATATTGGAATATCTGCGCGACGGTTCTCTACCAGAAAACTCAAAAGAACGGCACAAGTTGTTAAGAAAAGCATCCATATATGTAATTCAAGATGGCCGATTGTATAGGCAGGGATTCTCAATGCCATTACTCCGATGTGTGACCAAGGAAGAAGCTGAGACAGTTCTAACTGAGGTACACGGAGGAGAGTGTGGAGATCATTTAGGTGGTCAAACTGTAGCAAAGAAAATTTTCCGTTATGGATATTTTTGGCCAGATATTAATCGTGATGCCGCAAGTTACGCCCGAAAATGTGACCGATGCCAGAGATTTGCAATAATCCCAAGAGCACCTTCCACTGAGATAACACAGATGGTCAGTCCGTGGCCATTTGCTATTTGGGGAATAGATCTCATCGGGCCTTTGCCAACTGCAAAATCCGAAATCAGATATGCTATTGTTGCTGTTGATTATTTTACTAAATGGGCTGAATTTGAACCATTAGCTACTATTACCTCTAAGAAAATGATAAACTTTGTAACTAAGAATATCATTTGCAGGTATGGTGTGCCTCAAAAGATAATCATAGACAATGGAACCCAATTTGAAAATGAAGAGTTCCAAGATTTTTGCAAGAAATTCAAGATCCAGAAAAGTTTCTCAGCAGTGGCTCATCCCAAGCAAACGGGCAAGTGGAAGCAGTAAACAAAATTATCAAATCGACCATCAAAAAACAGCTGGAAAAACGAAAGGTGGTTGGGTCGATAAGCTTCCACTAGCACTATGGGCATATAGAACTACACATAAAACTGCGATGGGGCACACTCCATTTTCATTGGCATATGGATCAGAGGCAATGATTCCGGTAGAAATAAAGGTCCCTTCTCATAGAAGAGTTCATTTCAATCAAGCCGAAATTGAAAAGCTGCAACTTGAAGACCTTGACTTCCTTGATGAAAAAAGAGATGAAGCTGAGCTCAGAATTGCAGCTCATCAGCAAAGAATAGCCAGGCACTTCAATTCCAAAGTTCGCCAACGCAGCTTTGAAGTTGGGGATCTAATCCTAAAAAGAATAATGACATCTACAGGCGTGTTTGGGCCAAACTGGGAAGGGCCGTATGTCATAGGCCAAAACTTCTTGATGGCACGTTCAAACTCATAACTGTCGAAGGAGACCCAATTCCAAGAGCTTGGAACAGCAATCATTTGCGCCCATATTTTACTGAAAGGCTTTAATGAAATATTGTAAAAGATGATGAATGTATGATTCTTGTATTGAAAGCCGTTGTAAAGCCAGTGCAAGTGAATAATAAGAACTATAAAGTGGATGTAGGCCCAGTTCCTGGCCGAACCACTATAAACCTTGTGTTCTTTACTATTATAAACTGCTTTGTTTTATTTCGATATATAAAATACGTCAATTGTATTACCGAAATGTCGATTTAATAATGCAGGCCATAAAAACAAAGCTTACCCATCACAAGACCAAGCAATCCCTGACATCACCCAACAAGCAAACGCTAAGCCGTTCAAAGTTTCCATACTAAAATCCAACGAAAGGAGTGCTTCAAACAAAAAGTTAGTGATTCTGCTGGAAGTGGGACCTTGCTAACTAATTGTGGTTGTTTGTACAAACGAGCGTCCAGCTAAATAGCTTGTGTCTGCCCCCACCAACTCGCTTAACTATGAAGTGTACTTCTTTGGATAAAGGAAATTGTTGGCAATTAAAAGAGAAGTGTATTTGGAAAAGATAATGGGGACCGCTGATATGAATAGATGGCAAAGAGACATGGGCGAGCAAGCATCAAACAGCCAAAGACCTCTTCGGAGGCACAAGCCCTCTTCGGAGGCACAACTCTTCGGAGGATAAAGACCTCAAACAGGGCATGCCAGAAAACTTTCTCAACAAAAAAGATTGGTATGGAATGACTGGGAGCACCTTCCCAACTGGAAGGCAAGGCACTTGTTTACTAGCTGAGACAGTTTGCGCAGACAAGCGTCCAAGTAATTTGCGTCTGCCCCGTGAATCCATACGATGATCGGAGGCACCTTCCCAAGTGGAAGGCAAGGAGCTTGTTTACTAGCTGAGACAATCTACGCAAATAAGCGTCCAAGTAACTCGTGTCCGCCCCGTGAATCCAGCCAACCATGAGGAAGAAACTTCTAGGCATACTCGGAGGCACGCATTCCGCCGAGATTTGAAATAAAACTTCACAAGTGCTGGAATGTGAAAAGCCCTCTTCGGAGGCCCATTTCACCATAGTTGAAATGCAAAAAGACCTCGAGCAGGCCTCGCCAGAAAAAGTGAGTTATTTCTCGACGGAAAGTTGCGGACTGATCGGTGGCACAGAACACTCGTGTCTGCCCCGTGAATCCATCCAACTAAGAGAAGGAAACTCCAAACTTTCAGGCAAAAGCCCTACTCAGAGGCACACATTTCACCGTGATCTGAAATAAAACTTCACACGAGTCGAAATGTGAAAAGCCCTCTTCGGAGGCCCGCTTCCCAGCGAACAGGGAAAAGATAAAAGCCTCTCCCAAGAGGTAGAAACAAAAAGACCTCTTCCCAGAGGCACAATCAAACAAAAAGACCTCTTCCCAGAGGCGCAACCAAACAAAAAGACCTCTTCCCAGAGGCACAATCAAACAAAAAACCCTCTTCGGAGGATTAAGCAGGCTGAAGCCCTTTTTCGGAAGGCCCACTGTACTATAAAGTAAAATTCACTTGCCAAAGCAAAAGTGACTTTTTCCAAAAGTGAAGTGTGAAAACTTCGCAACAAAAAAAGAAAAAAGAGAAAACTCCTCCAATATGAAGTGCATTCTACTAAATTAGAATTTTTTTTTTCTTAGAATGGAAATATTATCCTACAAAAGCACAAATGCAAACTTCCTTCAAATGGAAGAGTTGTTCTCTAAAGAAAGAGCACAAGTCTTCTCGAAACAGAAGAGTTGTTCTCCGAAACTTTGCCAATGTGAAAGAGATTGCAATAAACCATGGTATGGGGGCAATACAATATAGTCATCACAAAAATGAAAACAATGCTCAAGAAACATACCATAGGTTTACTGCAACTTCACATAAAGAGGATAAAGAAACTTGCATGAAAACAGAAAATAAAAGCGTTCTCAAATACAGACAGAAATTTGTATAAGTAAAAGAACCATTTTATTCCATACTATGAGAATTTTATATATATGTAGGTTTCAAAGTAAAAGAAAGTGGGGACTGGTACCCGCACAATCTCCAGTCAACACAAGCTTATATATAAGCAAAAAGCAAAGAGCGAGATAAAAAGCACAGGACCAAAGCCATCATTTTTTCTTCCCTCCACCTTTTGAGCCTGCACCTGGTCGGATGACCAACTTCTTGCGCCGGCTAGAAAGAGTAGGGGAAGAAGGAGAAAGGGGAACAATCGGACTTGTTTCTGCATTTTTCTCGCCAGTTGAAGCTTCTTTCTTCTTTGAGACTCCACTTTTCCCCGTTTTCTTAAAAGAAGGCCCGCTTTCTGGAGTAAAAAGTGTGGCTAACGGCGTATCGTCGCAGCTAGTTACTTCCGGAGTCTTTTCGCCCTCCTCAGTTTCTTCTCCCCTATGTTCTTGAGAAGCAATGGGATCGTCCAAGTCTTGGAGAGCTTCTATTTTCTCATCTTGTGATCCCGGTTGAGAGGCAGAAGGAGGAGTGACTTGCAGAGACGGGGAAGGAATAACTGGAGGAGGGGAAGTCTGAACAATGCTCAGTACTTTCTCTATAGAAGAAAAGAAGTTAAAATCAGTAAAGAGAGGAGATAAAGGCTCGTTGAGATTTAGGAAATAATCACGAAGCTCATCAAACTCATATGAAGCAAATGAGCAGTCTACTTGAGCAAGATCAGCATTAAAGTTACCTGGAGAAGTTGGCTTTCTAACGTCAATTTCATAAGCTTGTGCTTCAGTGCTTTCTTCGCCTTCGTCTCCGCCCTGTGCGCTTGTAATCTCAGTTACGACTTTAGCCGTGGGCGGAGAATGGGAACCGGAGCCTATGATATCAATGTCAGCCGAAGCCGAAGAAGGGACAGGGGAAATTAAAGGTGCTTCTTTCTCTGGATGCTCCCCTCCCATCGTTTCGGCTCGTACTTTGGCAAGCTGCTCCTTCCCTCTGGCAAGAGCAGCACGAGTTTCGTCATCAAAGTAATGCGCCTCAAGTTCATCTTCGGAATAACCGGCACCTCTGAGCATATCCATTACAGCCTCCCACACTTCATCCAAAGTGATTTCATATTTAGGCCCCAAAAATGCAAGGCTTCTACGCCCCAAGAATCTTTGGACGTAAAAATCAAACAAAGTAGAGTTGATGTTGGCTTTTGTCTCTTCATGAGATTGTTCAGCGACTCTCTTTCCAGCCATGGCCTCATCACGTTCTTTCTCAGTTTTTAATAGTCGAGCTTTCAGCCTCATGATTTCTAAGTCCTGGGAGTTAGCTTTCTCCCGTAAATCTGCAAAGTCAGCATGATATTTTTCCACCGTCTTCTGTGTAGCTTCAAGTCGGGTTTCGACATACCATTGAGCGGCATGAGCATCTCGAACTTGCTTCTGAAGCACTTCTTCCTTTTGAGTATAAGAGGTGGAAGAAGTACCAAGCTCGTGCTTAAGGTTCTCGACCTCAGCCTCAAGATTTTCGTTGTACTCAGCAATGTTCTTAATTCGGTGTTGTGCTGATCAAGAATTTTCTGCCATTCAGACTTGTCGTTCTCCATCGTCAGCATGGCTTCAAGGTTGGCCCGGTTCACCCTCTGAAGCTCATCGACGAGCTTTTGCCACCCTGACATTCTCTCAATATCAAGTTTAACAGTGTCAAGATTTCGTACCATGGCCTCTTTGTCGATGGGAACCAAGTAAAGGTCAAAGCGGATTCCCTTTAAGCACCAATGCGGGAACCGACTTTGAAGGGTTGGCGGACCTCTCTCAACTTGGTACGAGGGTCTGCCGAGAAGTGTCTGAATGTCGGCTCCTTCAAGGGCAGAAGACTTTGAAGGAATTTAAAGAGAAGTGAGAGCAGCGGCTTTTTCTAAAGTTGCAGATGCGGTCTTTTCATCAAGCCTGGCCCGCTTGCTTGGGTCTCCGATGTCATGACTCTTTCCTCTATCGTCATAAGTTTTTCTTTTATGAGAGTCATCGCCTCTGCGAGAAGAGTCATGTTTCTCATCCCTTCTTCCGTAGCTTTCTTCATACACTCTTCTTTCTTGAGCCTTTCGAGCATGAAACAACCCGCATATTTATCGATTTTATATTTAAATATTTTATTTAAATATTTTATCGTTAGTCGGATTATAGTCCGAAAAGCTACTTTTTGCATACGTTCAAATTAGGACTCGAGACCACTTCCATTGAGTTCAAAACGCCGTTTGCAACTTTTTTAAGTATAAGCATTGATATGTTTGGTGTTGGTGGAATTTCACCACTTTTTCACTTGAGACCAATAGTTGGGCTTTTATTAAACCCAAACTCCACCCTAACCTCTTCATAACTTTCTAATTGCTTTAAACCTTCAAGCTTCTTCAAAAATGGTAGTGGGAATGGGAAATTAAATCTCCAAGCTCGAATTCAACTTCAAATCCATCATTCAACTCCAAATTCAACAAGAAGACATTGGATTCAAGCTTCTTGCATTAGGATTGAAGAGGGATTGATTCTTGCTTGCTTTGTTCTTCATTTTCATTGGTTTTTGGTGCAAAGGTGAGATTTTTATCTCACAAATCCAGCCTATAACTATCTTGGACTGTTGGGAATGAATCCCTATCATGTTTGCATGTACATTTGCATTCGGTTTGGATTGGATTGGCGAAAACCCCCAAATTTTAGTGTTTTTGGTGAAAAACTGCACTTAGGTCGTTCTGCCTATGCTAGGTCGTTCGCGTGGAAAAGTCTCCGCCTCAAAATAGCTCGTTTCCGACCTTAAAATGGCCTACAACGTTAGGTCGCTCGGCACACGGAATTAGGTCGTAGTTCGTTTGGTTTTAGGTCGCTAGGTCGTTGGGCTTTAGGTCGAATGGACCTTAGGTCGTAGGTCGTAGGTCGTTCTGGCCATTTCTAACGTCTTCGGAGTTAGGTCGTATGGACCTTAGGTCGCTAGGTCGTATGGCTTTAGGTCGCTAGGTCGTATGACCTTAGGTCGTTAGGTCCTATGGCATTTTAGGTCGTGTGATCTTCTTACCTGTTAGGTCGTTGGACCTACATCCTGTTAGGTCGTTGAACCTTTAGCTCGTAGGTCGCTAGGCCTTATCTCCTTAGGTCGCGTGACCCATCTTCTTTAAACCACTAGGTCGCTAGACCACGTTTCCAGTTAAGTCGCAGGACCTTGTAAACCGTTAGGTCGCGTGACCTATATTCCGTAGGTCGTTGACCCACTTAAGTTGCCTGTCCCTCATAGGTCGCGTTTCCTGCTTAGGTCGCTAGGTCGTGTGCCTTTAGGTCACATTCCTTTATTAGGTCGTGTGTCTCTGTTTGGTCGTTGACCTCCTTAACTCGCATGACCTTAATTCCTTTAGGTCATGACACCTTTAGGTCGAAACCCGTAGCAGGGGCGTTGCCCCCACACCCCCACCTTGGGGGGTTGCCACCCCCCCGGACCCCCCCTCCGTAGGGGATCTATCTGAAAAACATTCAACAAAACTTGCTTTGTTGAGATGCTGAGTTGACCATTCTTCGAGACAAACTATCTTGGGCTTCTCGGTCGATTTTATGGATTTTTGAATATCTATTTCGATGGATTCTTTATCGGTTTCTTTGGATTTTATTCACGTCTTCGTATGTGAATTTTTATGATTGACTGTTTCTATAATCATTTCTATGATTTGTCACTTTAAAATATGAAGGTTTCAATACTAGTAGTAAATATCAAAACTCTTTCAACAAAATGATTTCAACTCTATTTTCAATAACAAAGCTCTTTTCTTAAACCATTTTCCAATCTACTAGTATATACAAACCGTTACCTCACTCGTATGAGAAATTGAATTAAACAGCTTAGTAAAACAAGTGGTATGAAACGCTTGCGTTTCCTTCGTCGGTTATCTCTTGGACTTGTTCGATTGAACCTTTTTGTGACAATTTTCTAGTGAAGATCTACAGTTTTTTCGTAAATATTTGAGTTAAGCAAGTGGTTATGGGACATGAAGCTAAACTTTTATATTTACTAGCTTAGTGTAATTAACACTTCTCGTTGATCATGTCGATCATTTTGTGATTTAGGCTAGCAATTGTGCGATGTCTCTTTGTTTTCTTCCTGGTTAGGCTAGACACCAATTGTGTGATTTCATTCACACATACCTTTTTGCTTTTTGGTTAGCCTAGACACCATTTGTGTGATTCCACTCACACATACTTTTTGTTGCGAGGTCAGGCTAGACACCATTTGTGTGATTCCATTCACACATACCTTTTTGCTTTTTGGTTAGCCTAGACCTCATCTGGGTGATTCCGACTCATCCATATGGGGTAGCTTCCCATGGTCTTCAGACCGTCATGTGATAGGCCTCTTTCCCTTTTTCTATGATTTCTGGATTTCCTGTGTTGATTTTTGGAATTTATGTCATTGACTTGTTATGAGTACGAGTTTAGGGTATGATGCCCTCTTTGGATCTTTGAGAAGATTCTTGTGATATTGATTTATCTCTTATTGATTGATCTTCTGTTGATCATCATTTTCATACTTATAGTAGTATGTCAGTATGGATATTTTATGTTATGCCATATCTTTTATTTTATACCATGTCATCTGATATTTATAGCTAGACTGATCCGTTTATTATTTTCTTAAATAATACTCGGGTCAGACCGAGATGTTACAAGTGCTTCTGCTTGACTTCTCCCCGGGGTTTGCTACTCTGACTTTTGGCTAAATATTTAGATTAGCAGTTTTTGTGGTATACACTTGAGATATAGACTCATATTTTTATTCTTTTGTATAGCACGTGTTGCTATTCTTTTGTATTATTGTGGATCTTTTTGACCACTACTCTGATGTACACTTTCATGTGTTAGTTATATATCCATATCTTCTTATGCCTTTGTGATATGGATGTCTGTGACTGATTGTGTTATGCTTGTTTCTATGTTTGTTTTCGAAGATTATTTATAGCCACCGTGTGATAGCTTTGAGTTTGTATCGGTATGTCGGACTTCCTCCTTAAATGAAATGCATGCTATACTATCTGACATAACGGTTCTCGTACAAAGAAGTTACATGGATGGTCGCTCCTCAACAGCCTTATTCTCCGTGCTAGTTGACAGCACTACATCGTAGTGTTCTTGGCTAGCGTGGGTATAGAGGTGGGGCGTCACAGAGCAGCTCTCTCTTCATCAATTTGCCTATGGGCGGGAAGATAGCGCCTATAATCATACTGACCACGCCTTTCGTACTGTTGAAAGTCATCATAATAGGAACCGCTACGCCCCATTGGAGAACCTGAAAATGAGAAAGAGGCAAAACTTGAAAATCTTGGAAGTAAAGTGCATGAGAGTACATATAAGTGTTGAAAAATCCTATGTGTGTGTAACGTGCAGACTACGCGCATCAAACTACGAACCACTCCTTGGTTGCGGAGAAATGATAGGTGTAGTAGCTAACGTCAACTCCTGAGTCGACGGAATCTGTTGCAAGATAGAAGTTGCTTCAACTACTGAAGAGGAAACCCTAGTGGTAACAGGGTCATCTTTAAAGAGCTCCTGTGAGGTGATAAACAGGTCGCTCAACCCTTCAAAAGTGTCATCCCCGCTCTGCTTGACAGGACTTGTTTTCCCGGCTCCTTCATCACCGGACTTCCCTGAATGTTGGGGAGATTCTCAAGGCTCTTCTTATTCAATGACCGGGGCAAGTGCAAATTTTCCAGATGACCCCGCAACATCAGTAGAAGTAGAGAACTTCACCAGAGAAGCCTTAGGAGCAGGATCTTTCAGTGTAGGCTCCTCAACAGAAACTGGGGCATTTGGTGCCTCGGCCGGAGAATCAGGAACTTCGTAAGGCAGAGTAGAGCGGGAAGGGTGTAAGAGTCCGAACTGATGTAGGAATTCATCCTTCAGCAGAAATTTTATACTTCTCTCCTCAGCAGCCACAACGTTCAGTCTTTCAAAAATCTGCTTGTGGCTTGGATCTCTATAAGGAGGAGGAAGGGCTGCAAAAGTAGAAAGCGAAGTTAACATTTAGCAATTTGGATCTCGCAAAGCTCAGAAAAGGAAAGAATGGGGATAAGTAAGCCTACCCCCTACTCTCCAGATAGCGTAAAATCGCTGGTGGCAACGGACAAAGAAGAACTGGTTTAGGAAACCATGAGCGCTATCAGAGAGATCAGTGATAAGCTTGCGATTTCTGGCGCTTCTCACATATATAATGGAAGGATGGTCTTTACTTCTCGCAAATGTGCACAAATAGCAGATTTATTCAAAGCTTGGGAGGCAGTCAAGCGTCCTTCTGAAGAGAATGCATAATCCCATCAAAATGGCATAGCCGTTGGGGTGCAATTGAAAATGGGAAATAGCCAATCGACGAAAGAGTTGTTGGAGAAAATTGTTGAAAGGAGGAATGGCACCACAAAGGCACATTTGGCGGTTAACGGCAACAAATCCGAAGGGAGGTCTATCAGGAAAATCATTTGGCCCAGGGAGAATAACATCTACTTCTACAACCCCAAATTAGGCGCGTAACTGATTGAACACCCAATGACTCAGAGTAGTTGGAGTTCTTTCTGGTGGGTTGACCAGTGGACCAGCCATCGGGAGGGCCTCTCCAGTTTGTACTACTTCTTTTTCTTGACGAGAAGACATTCTACACAAGGAACTGGATATTCAAATATGAAGGTGCACGTTTCCTAAATGTGTGAAGTGTTGCGTAAAACTAATAAAGCGATAAGTAATTACAACTGAATTTAAACTAATGAACATGTGTCAATTGTTAAATTTCGAGACTTGACGCTCTAAGTCCAAGTACAAGTGCATTATCAATGCAAACAGATCGGCTTTAGTTGATTAACATTGCTTTACTACTTCACTTGAATTTGTTGACTCACAGCATTTCATACAATTTCCTTAAGTTGAGTTAATTATCTTTTATCGACTAATCTGTCATTCGATGTGGGCGGTCAATGACAGTATATTCGCCCTAGTTTTCTGCAAATGTTGTATTTAACAGGTTATTAGCGTCAAATTTGGTATAATCTATTAAGAAGGCATAGCAAGATCATGCAAGTTATCTCGGCAGTTCAAAGTTTAAGTTTGGAGTGCAATCAAGTTCTATCAAGATTTTGAAGCTCTCAAGTTATTCAAGTCCTAGGTCGTTCACGACATAACATGAAAGTCAAAACAGATCTAGGTCGCAAGAAGTAGTTTGACAATTGTTCAAGTCCTAAGTCGTCTATGCGACCTAAAGCCTAGGTCGCTAACACGACCTAAGAAGTTAAGTCGTAAGCTCTTCAGGTTGTGATGCATATTGAAGGAAAAAGGGGCTCAGGTCAAAGTGATGTAAAATCAGTCCAAGTCTTAGCTCGGGAACGACCTAATCCTTATGTCGTTGAAAAATAGGTCGTTGTTAAATAAGGTTGTTCTACTTTAAAGCCTAGGTCGTCCAAGTGTGATAAGTTGCGAGAAAGAAAGGTCGTAGGCACGCTAAGTCGTAAGATAGTGAGTCGTTCGTTTTCCCTTGGATTCCGAGAATCTTTGACTCGATTGTCCCAAAGGTCGCTCATTAGTATCAGGCCATTTCCCCTTGGAGAAACCCTAAGTCTTATCCCTCATAACTCGCTAACTCGTTAATAATCTCCTCGCTCCCCCCAGGATCATGAATCAGTTAGCCTAACATACTGTAATCCATCATCTCCTCCTCGGATCATTGAAAATCACCCCAAAACTGAATCAAGCCACCTCAATTCCATCAGAGATCAATCACGACATGGTTTAGAAGGAAAACACAAGAATATGAAACGAGAATCCAGAACTCGCGATTTAGTCACAATCGTGAGGTAAGCAGAAGACGGAATCACTTACGTAAAATGGTAGTTGGAATGGATTGACAGCTTGATTGGAAAGGATTCGCCTTAAGAAGCTCGAAAGATTGTTAATGGCGGAGGAGGTTATTAAGACAGTTCAGTAAAGGAGAGGGAGCGAGTCAATGGTTTAAAAAGGGCAAAAAGAAGAAGACGAATGGTCTTATCTCTTGGGTCGCTCACGACCTAACGAAACTAGATCGAAGCACACGACCTACGACCTAGGCGTGTACTTCGAGGGGCAAATGTTAACTCCTATATTAAGCGACTCAGCGACCCAAGGAAGTAAGCGACCCAAGGCAATAGCGGGGCAACTGGAATGAGGCTCTGCATCACGACTTAGCAACTTGAAGACCGAAGCGACCTGTGAGTTAACAAGATAATAACCTCACGACCTAACACATGAAGCGGCTTACGGGAGTGGACGACTTAACGACTTAGAGAAGTGGACGACCTAACGAATCTAGAGGTGGACGACCTAACTGCTTACAGGAAGCCACGACTCAGCGACCTAAAAGACCTGGCGGCTTAGCGACCTAAAGTAAGAAGCGAGTTAGCGACCTAACAGGCAGCGAGCTACCGACCTAAGAGGTCCGCGACCTAGCGACCTAAAATCACAAGCGACCTAACGACCTAACGACCTTAGTCCTCAGCGACCTAAGAGCTCCGGCGACTTAAAAATTGGAACACTGCCAAGCGACCTAACAGGTAACGACTTAAGGAAAGCAGCGACCTAAAGGATTAGATGGTCCAGCGACCTAACAACCTGAAGGCTAGGCGACTCAATGGTCTAACGACCCACGACCTACTGAATTAACGATATAAGGAGTAAAGAGGCTCAACGACCTACCCTAGGTCGATACATTGGATATCTCATCATTGTTAAGTCGCTAACTACTCCCCTGAGTCATCGTCGACCTACCCTAGGTCGTTGACGACGTAGTACTTGATGTTAAAATCATATCGCTTTCCTCTAGGTCGTTATGACTCACCAGCTAGTTCAAATGACCAAATATGAGCCAGTTAGGTCGTAACTCATATTCCCTTAGCTCGCTGACGACTCATGACCCCTCTTAAGTCGTAGCCTTCGACTTACCTTAAGTCGCTCACGACTTAAGGCCTGTCCGAAAACCCCTATAAATACAGCGTGAGCTCCAACGTTCGAGGGATCTTTTTGGCTCATTCTCGAAGCTCTGATTCTCTGTCGTTTTCTCAACTAAAACAGCACTTCAAGCACTCCAAACACCAAGGACACTACGATAAACTACAAGAGAAAATCTACAACATTCAACATGGATTCGAAAGATTATTCTTCATCAAAGTTTGATAAACTAGTCTAAAGTAATTGAAGAAAGTTGTATAAGTTGTACTCGAGTCAGCAATAAAGAGATATAAAGTGGATGTAGGCTTGACTATTAGCCGAACCACTATAAAAACTGTGTCTTTTACTGTCTTTCTGATATTTTCCTGCTTATTTCTGATTCCCGTATCATCGGGTGGTGCTTTCACACTTGCTTTACTTGCACCGGGGTGTTAGCGTCAGATTTTTACGTTAACATATCAAAATACTACAAATTAAATATAATAGAAGGCAGGTATTGTAAGTAAGAAATTAGAAACTTAAGTAAATAAGTTGAAATTATTTCTAAATAAAATTGTAAGAAATAAATGAAATTAGAGGATTAATCATTTCATGAAAGAAAAGAAATCAAAACAACAAATAGTATGAAATGGAATTAATAAGAATAAACTTAATCTGTTGTTTGAAATTGTTGTTGTTTGTTTCGGTTTATGGTTGTTTGGGTAAGGATACTTTAAATTGTTTGGATGAATGAATAATTTATTTCATTTCATCTAAGACTGTTGAGTAAATGGTGCACTTGATAGTTTATTTTTCATTCGGTACAAATTAAAGTTTGAACCCGAACAACTATTTGTTCTGTTTGATATGAATGAATGATTGGTTTGTGTTGATTTTATGGGATGGTTGTATGCCTGGTTGCAAGTGATTATTGTTGTATTGATTTGTTTGCTTATGAGTGAAACAACTTTAACATTTCATTTTATATAATTATTAACTCTTTTGGATTATATAAGTGAAATACAGGTTATGGAAGCAATTGCTACTACTTTTGGTTTCATAATTTAAGCGTAAATTGCCCGACAAATAGGTACATTTTCGGATTACGGTTTATAGCGCTATTATATTGTTTTCCCATGTTGGGATATATATTATTTTGGAAAATATATGTCTGTATTGTTATTTTTTGATATTATATTTTTTCTCGCGCCTCCCCGTACAAATGAGACTTTGCCAAAAATTTTCTTAAATTTTGGACTTAGAAAATATTTTGAAAATGTTTTTCCAAACTTTATTAGTTTAAGCAAAAAATATTTAATGGTTATAAATTGGTATATTTTATCTAAATTAATTAATTTTGTAAATTTATTTGTTTATAAATTTAATATTTTAAGTAAGATATATTGATTTCTTAATTCTTCTTTCCCTTCTTTTCCTTTTCTGGGACGAAAAGTTTTGAGTAGGGGAGAATGTAATGACCCAGAAATTTTAATAGATATAATTGATTAATTTAATTGGTTCTTTGTAATTGAATTGAGATATAAATAAATTTTTTATAATTTATAATGAAGAAAACATTAAAAAGGAAATGTAGCAATGGTAAATTAAATAAGACTTTGTGATTTAATATTTGGAGAAATAAATCTTTATAACTTATTCAATGAAATAATAAGTGAATTAAAACGTAACAATGCTAATTAAGGTTAATAATTAATAGGGTGAATGAAATGAAAATTAATGATTTTATTTAAAATTGTAAACTTATAATATAATAGGCGGTGATTGGTTGGGGAGAATGAACATACAAGTATCATAAAGGGTATAATGGTGACAAATGATGGTTACCAGTTAATTCACCTATTACAAATAAAGATAATCAAATATTACTTTAATGAAAATAAATGTAGTAACGGAAGTGTGGATGTAAATTTAATGGAAGCGTAAATTTATTTTAAGGTAGTAAATTGGTTAATTAGGAAATAAGTTCAAAGTATGTTTATTGATGAATCAATACATAATGTATGTAAAGTAATAAAATGGTATAAGAATGGAATTAAGGTAAATTCATTAATTGGATTTAAACCTGAATTAATGTGTACAATTGCTAGAAGTACACATTTAGAAATGGAATATATATTCAAATTAAGAAGTAAATAGGCATATATTAGTGTAATGGGATAAAACTAATGTAATTAGGTATGAATGTAAGTGATGTATCAATAAAGGAAATTTGTAATTTGTTAATGAATTTATAACGGGAAGGAAATGTAAACTAATAAATAATTAATTCAATGCAATCCCAATTGATTGAAACAACTATTTGGGTTATAATTGATGTTAATTAGGAATATTTGGAAATAGATTAATATAAGAAAAATAAATGTAAATATTGGATTAATCAATGAATTAATAATGATTGGGAAAAAAATCAATGTTCTATGTAAATGTAAATATGTAATTGCTTGCAAATGATAACTTATACAAATATGATTAAGGGTTAGTGGCAACGATTATTATAAAGTAATCATTTATGTAGTCCATTAAATCAAGTTTGTAATAAATTGCAATGAATCTCAATCTGAGGTTATATTTGTATAAATTAAGGAATTAAGTGAAATTAATGCTAACTCTATTTATAATATGGCAATTGGTTGATTTAAAGAATAGAAAGCAAGATTTATTAATTTAATTAAAGTATAAAATTCAATAATTGGATTAATTGCAATTTAATGAAATTTAATATTTAATTTTGTGTTAATTGAAATTAAAATGAAATTTGAGAATAATAGTGAAATAAACCACGAACCAATGTTAATTTCATCCGTTGGATGATGATGAATTGCATAATAAGAATGAAAAATAAATTTAATAGAATTATTGGGAATTTAATTTATAATTTTGAATATAATGAAATTGAAAATTTAAACACTGCAGCTGTGAATTATTTGACTTTAAATTGATATGGGAATTGGTTATAAAGGGTTATAAATTACAAAAATAATCCAAGATGATAAAATTTATGAATTATGGAATTTGAATTAAATGGTGATTTAATTACTTAATTATTAATTTATTTAATTAATGTAAAAATAGCCATTCTGGCCACTGACTCGAATTTCGAAGAAACCACTTTCATCGGATCCGTAACGGTGAATTGTTGTAGGATTTCAAGTTTCGTAGCAATCGGACTTGCCGTTTGACCGTACGAACGTGAAACGCCTTGAAATCAATGAAATTGAAATCAATTTGGAATAATTTGGTTTTAGCATAATTTTTTCATATGATGGAACTTGGACTTGAAACTTTTCCCATCGCGTTTAAAATATTTAAAAATATTTATTTTGATATATAGGTTGATCCAATTTCATTCCGGAGTCAGAACGGGCTTTTCGGGCCATTCATCGTTCAGTGCGTTTATAAATCGGATCCATCCATTCTATTTCAATCTTGCCTACATATACCCTGTTATAAACCCTAGCCTACCTCTATTTCTCATTTGTCTTTGCGTACAATTCCATCAGCTCCTCCTCTTTCCAATGGCTGCAAACCCTAGATCCAATTGCAATTCAAAAATTAAAGTGAAATTTCAAACTCCTCAAAAAAATTCAGAAAAATGATATATCAAAGCTCTCGATGTGCGCATCTCAGATCTGCGGTTCGTTGTTGGTTTCGAATTACCGCTTTTCGGGACATTGAAGAACCATTCACGACCGTTCATCGCGCGTCGATGAACATTGACTTATCGACGAACCATTTCTGGGTTTTGTAGAGAGGGCCGAGGGGATCGCATCCAAGTGAGTTTGGCGGTGAGTTGACGGGTGGATTTGACGAAAATTCGAACTAAATTTTGTAGGCGACGGCTTCCCTTATCCATGCCGCGTGGCGATGGTCGCGTGAGGGGGTCGGCGTGTGGTTGCAGGCATGATGCGACGTCAGTTGGCGATTGGTGGCGGCTTGTTTCTGCATGCGCATGCTGTTGAGTCACAAGCTTTATGAAAGTTTTGATTTCTGACAAATAAGGCGATTGATTTCTGACAAACAAGGCGATCGACAAAAACAAGGTCAATAGAGCTATATATGGTACTCTAGATTATAGGTTGATTATTTGTTGTTGTAATAGTAATAAATTTGTTAAAATCTATCCTCAAATAATCATGCATATCAAGGGAATCAATATATATATACGAATAATTTATAAGTTGCATGCAGTTGCACAATTCAATGTGCAATTTAACAGGCACCGGTCGACCGGTCAATATAGGTGCGGTCGACCGTTCCTGTGTAAATTGCACAGTGAACGTGCACACATGCACATAACGTATATATATATTTGAATTCCTGTCTACCGGTCCATTTTTGACCTGTCGACCGTTTTTAAACAGAAAGCAACTTTTCCAAAAGACACTTCTCTTCTCCAAAGGTTGCATCTCCTATCTTTCATCAATGATCATAACTCTTAATGGCAACTGTTCACAAAGAGTTACAACTATTTTTCTCTATATATACTCATCTAAATCATTGATTCAAACACAAGTTTTTACAACGATTTCATATATTCTTTTAATCTAATCTCTGATCTCAATACTGTATTATAAAAGCTCTAAATTATTTATTGAATCTTTGAAACTATTTCATATCCTTTGATTCAATAATATACTTTCCTTAATCTTTTCAAAACATCATATCGCATACTTTGAGGATAAGATTATAGGAAGGGTGTACTGCTAGTGACAAATCCGTGTTTTCAAGAACACAAGTTGTCAACAACAATTGTATTTGTTCTTTTGTTGAAATCCTCTGTGTTGTAAGAGGCAAGTGTTGAAGTCCTCAGTGTATTAGAGGCGTGAAATCCCGTTCGGTTGTTCGGGTATTGTAAACCTGTTCCTCCGTGTGAAGCGAGGTAGTTAATAGTGAAAATCCAGATAGAAGTCTGGGACTGGACGTAGGACGGTGCTCCGAACCAGTATAAAAATCTTTGGTGTGATTTTTTCTATTTTCTATTTACAATGCTATTATCATCTATTTCTGCATTTGTATTGTAATCCATATTACACGATCCGTGTATACTATATTAGCACATATAATTGTATACACTCCAAATTCAAAACGAGTTAAAAGGACACTATTCTATTCTCCTCGAACCAAAGCTCAAATTGATGAGATACACCACTACCAAAAACATTAGATAGACCTTCAGAGACAACTCCATTACGGGCAAAGTCAACTTTATCACGAGCAACAACGGACATCGGCACGATTGTCTGTTTTAGAAAAGTTGGCAACATTTTTCTGCGGTTCCAACAAACATGACGTACATGAACCAATGCCGTCTAGGCCATCAACATCTAAAAGTCCTAACTCATGGGATCGGAACTATGAAAAGAATGAAGGAGCTCAGAAACAATGGAGTCCATGGTCGAATCGTATTGAAGGAAACAACGATAATTCTAATGACGAACTTTCTCATTAGATTTATATATAGTTGTTATATATTTATCTATCTCTTGTATAATGATGGTTATATTTTGTATTATGTATAAAATATAATATATATATATATATATATATATATATAGGTTGATATATAATAAAAAACTTGAAAAAGAATCCTATATGCACAACAGACCAGAACCGGTCGACCGCCCATATTATTGCCGGTCGACCGTTTGCTCTCTGGTTGAAAACGGTCGACCGGCCAAAATTTGTAGGTCGACCGGTTACGCATTTTTCAGTTTTTTATATATAACCCTATACGTTACTTTACCCTCTACCCTCATTCACTCTCTACTCAAACTATTCTCTATCCCCAAATCACAAACCCTAGTTCCCATTCTTCAATTCCCAAATCACAAATCCTCCAACAATGGCTCCTCCTCAAAAGAAATCAAAGAAAGGAGCAATCTCTGAAACTTCATCTCATACCATCTCCGTCAAAAAATGGCTTCAAACTCCAATTGCTATAACACGATGGAATCAAATGACAAATTACAAGTTTCATCCAGGATCTTTCATCAAATTTGATGATTTCACGGCTTACGGAGTTCGGAGGTTAGCCGATAATGCCAACATTACTCCATTGATAGATTTTTCGGCAAATAGTGTGGAGATAAATCATTTAATGATTAAATTATTTTACGCCAACATGAATCTTGATGAATATCAACCTGATAATCCAAACAGCGTCATCTGGTCTATGGTCTGTGGAAAACAAATTTTTCTTACTCATGCTAGAATTGCCTCTATACTTGGCATACCAAATCGAGGCGAAGAATTTTCATCTACCTTCTGCGAAGTTTTCACTCGAAATAGTACAAGTCATCAGTTTATAGAAGACAATAGTGATGGCACTAAGTCTATTGGACTTCGACCGACAACAAGGTTACTTCATCGGGTCTTGATGCATTCTCTTTTTCCTAGACTTGGAAATTATGATGCAGTGTACAAAGAAAACTTCAAGGCACTCTATGCTATCTATGGTGAAATCCAAATCAATTGGGTTCACATGCTTTTTGATGAAATTCTCAAGGTAAATAATTCAACCCGGCCTCATTTCATCTATAATGAATATATCATGAGACTTTTGTTAGCTTGTGGGGTCAATCCTCCTGATTCTGCAACTTCAACACCAAAAAGCATTGATTCCATAACCATCAAAAGAATGAAGCTTCTTCCACCTTATCTTGAGATTATGCCTTTTGAAGAATGGCAACAACGAGGACCGAGAAAACAAAGAGCAACTTCCTCTCGACCTCGTCCCGATGAGGTGAAACTTTTAAGATCAAAGTCATCAACAAAAGAATCTCTTGAAACCATTGCGCGTAATCAATTTCTGCTTGAATCTCGTCTCAAGCGTATGGACTCTAAAATTGATAAGCGCTTCAATAAGGTCAAGTCGTTCTTCGGTATGCTATGGGACGCTATATCATGTTCCTCATCCACCTCTGTTCAAGCACAAGATCCAGGAAAACGTCCTGCTGCTCCAGTTTTCACATGGACATCATCTGACGAGGGCGAATCGTCTAGAGGGAACAATGATGAGGAGGAAGAGGAAGAAGATGAAGATGATGATGACGACGACGATGACGATGATGAAGAGGAGATTCGATCTGCTTCATCCTAGATTCTATTATGTTTTAGCTCTTTAAAAACATTTTTCGACACTTGTACTAAATAGTGTCGTTATTTATGCTTTTCAATTAACATTATGTTCTGTAGTAAACTCTGTTATGTCTTTGATGTGTTAATGATTTATTTTTCTATGCTTATCATATTCATTCTACGCATATCATATTCTAGTGATCTGTTACTCCTTTTTGTCGATGACAAAGGGGGAGAAAGGGCTAACAATT
Organism: Allium cepa; assembly: GCA_030765085.1. Classification (NCBI taxonomy): domain Eukaryota; kingdom Viridiplantae; phylum Streptophyta; class Magnoliopsida; order Asparagales; family Amaryllidaceae; genus Allium; species Allium cepa. The sequence goes on from CM060931.1 coordinate 835,681,102, forward strand.
GCTTGCAGGAAAGAAATCACATACTCAGGGGGAGATTCAGATTTGCAGATATATATATATTGTCATCAATCAAAAAGGGGGAGAATGTTGAGTCACAAGCTTTATGAAAGTTTTGATTTCTGACAAATAAGGCGATTGATTTCTGACAAACAAGGCGATCGACAAAAACAAGGTCAATAGAGCTATATATGGTACTCTAGATTATAGGTTGATTATTTGTTGTTGTAATAGTAATAAATTTGTTAAAATCTATCCTCAAATAATCATGCATATCAAGGGAATCAATATATATACGAATAATTTATAAGTTGCATGCAGTTGCACAATTCAATGTGCAATTTAACAGGCACCGGTCGACCGGTCAATATAGGTGCGGTCGACCGTTCCTGTGTAAATTGCACAGTGAACGTGCACACATGCACATAACGTATATATATATTTGAATTCCTGTCTACCGGTCCATTTTTGACCTGTCGACCGTTTTTAAACAGAAAGCAACTTTTCCAAAAGACACTTCTCTTCTCCAAAGGTTGCATCTCCTATCTTTCATCAATGATCATAACTCTTAATGGCAACTGTTCACAAAGAGTTACAACTATTTTTCTCTATATATACTCATCTAAATCATTGATTCAAACACAAGTTTTTACAACGATTTCATATATTCTTTTAATCTAATCTCTGATCTCAATACTGTATTATAAAAGCTCTAAATTATTTATTGAATCTTTGAAACTATTTCATATCCTTTGATTCAATAATATACTTTCCTTAATCTTTTCAAAACATCATATCGCATACTTTGAGGATAAGATTATAGGAAGGGTGTACTGCTAGTGACAAATCCGTGTTTTCAAGAACACAAGTTGTCAACAACAATTGTATTTGTTCTTTTGTTGAAATCCTCTGTGTTGTAAGAGGCAAGTGTTGAAGTCCTCAGTGTATTAGAGGCGTGAAATCCCGTTCGGTTGTTCGGGTATTGTAAACCTGTTCCTCCGGGTGAGGCGAGGTAGTTAATAGTGAAAATCCAGATAGAAGTCTGGGACTGGACGTAGGACGGTGCTCCGAACCAGTATAAAAATCTCTGGTGTGATTTTTTCTATTTTCTGTTTACAATGCTATTATCATCTATTTCTGCATTTGTATTGTAATCCATATTACACGATCCGTGTATACTATATTAGCACATATAATTGTATACACACCGCACTATCACATGCTGGTTAGGGTTTTCAGAGAGGCAACGTGTTTCGGGAGGGAAGAACGAGCGTGATTGAGTGCGTTGTTGCTGGATGATGAATTGATGATGTGGCGGAGTAATGTGTTCTTTTTTTTTAAAATTTTATAATTGAAATTCAAGCACATTTATCGCTATATCTTACACATACGAACATAAATTCACGCGCGGTTTTTTTTAAGATCGTATTGAAATTCCGAACATTTTGGCGCCGGTTTGGACGAATTCTGAGACTATCAAATTTTTGAGTTTAAATTGAGTTTAAATACAATTTAAATTCAAAAGGTGAGTGTTTTAACCCACTCACAACTTCCAAATTTCTTATGTTTGTTAAATTTATTTAGGATGTGATTAGAAATTTATTTATGACTATTTGGCGTGTTTTTAATCATCATCCCAGTTAAATTGAATATAATTGAATTAAATTGTTATTTAATTTATTTATTGCATACAAACTACCAGTTAAATTTTCATTTAATTTATTATTGAATATAACTGCTAGTTGATACCTGTTGTTTATTATCCATTATATATTGATGCTATTGATTGAATTGGATGATGATTGTGATTAATAGTTGATGAATGATATTGGATGAATGGATGTTATATTTTATATCGTTATAAACTGCAAATTGTTATGCACTTTATTTTGTACGGGATTGCGATTTGAAATGATAAATAGCCGTATTTTTATTAAAAATAATGGTTTGAAATGATAAATATCTGTATCACTTGACCATAGGATAGAAAATTATATACAGACACCATCGGTCTATATATATAAATATTTTGAAAATGATTTCTATGGTTTTGGATAGAATTATACGGTTTAAATAAATATTGATTCTTTCTGATATTATATAAAAATATTTTACATATAGTTAAATTCATGTATTTAAGCTATGTATAAATCTGTTTTATGACAATAAGTTAAAAAAATGGAGTTTGATTTACTAAAATAAATATGGTTAGGTATTTAAATCATATTTTTTATAGAGGTTATAATGATTTAAATAAATTAAAATTTGGAAGAATAATATGAAATGGATGTGAATTAAATTATTTAAGAATTTTACTCGAATAAAATTTGATTTAAAATTTAGATAAATTTGAGATGTTATGAAATTGAATTTATTTAAGGATTAAACCAACAGAGTTGATGTGAAATTTATTAAATTGGAATTTTAAAAGGTATAATTATTATAACTTGATTTTTGGGTCTAGGTGAATTAAATGATTATTTCAAGTACAACGAATTGAATGCAATATCTAGTTATTTGGAATTTGAGTTTTATTTAAATAATAAGGGGTTTATTATATAAAATATTTCAAAACTAAATAATAGGAAATTTAATTGTTGAATCGAAATTATCAAATTTAGTTTTGAAATTTTGGAATATTTAAAGCCTTGAAATATATCGAAATTGAAATGTTTATAGAAATTGAAATGTTTTGAAATTATGAAATTTCAAAGCATTATGTTTTAAAGGTGTTAAAATTTCAAATGTTTGGTTTTGAAGTATAAAATTTGGAAGTGCTATGATTTTGAAAAAGGGATACATTTGAAATAAAATGATATTATATTGATTTGAAATAAAAAGGATATCATATTGATTTGGTTTTTAAATTGGAAGTGATATCGTATTTATATGGTTTTGAAATGAATATTTATTCTGTTTTGAAGTATAATTATTTTAAAAATGACCGCGGTGTTATAATAACGTTTGGTTGTTGAAGATACCGAGATTGGAAGTTGTCGTACTCTCCGCCATCTCTGAAAACCACTTTAACAACAATGTACGCAGTGGATATTCCAGAATGAAGTAGGGTGGCGGCGGCGTTTTCTTTGAGGTAAATATGTGGACCTGACTCCCGTGAGTTGGCATAAGGTGGCTAAAACATGAGCGATTGAGGGGAAAATGAGGTAGCACCTTTGAAAGGACACATCCCTTCGATATTATATTTTGACTTTTGATTTGATTCGGTGGCCACTTTTGATTTTTTATTTGGAGGTGTGGCTCAAGGTGGGCGGTAGCTGCAGCTATGCATTACCACCGATCCGGAAGCGTAATTGGCATATCTATCCTGGCAGTGCCCAGTTATGCTGTGTCACCTACCCTAGCGTGCCTTATACGATTTTGTTTAGTACCATACCTATGGAGTGCCCTCTGACGACGCCTAGTACGGGGGAGATTACGATACTGTATAGACTATGGGAATAGAAAAGTTTGTTAAGGTGGAAAATGTAAAGCCTTAACGCTTTTTTAAGTATATTATACTTTACTTTAGACACTATTATAATAGCGTATATTGCTACATAGTAAATAGTTTAACGGATTCTTAGGAGATGCGAATCCTATGCATCTCTTAAGTTACTGCACTCACGTTAGACACTGGATAGGAGATGTCAAATCCCGTAAACATCTCTAACGCCATTCCACTCATATTTATTCTTGTTGATTTAATTTACATAAGATCTTTTAATTTTGACTCGAGTGTTTTGTCTTTTCAATTCGCTCGGGTCAGCCTGAGCATTTCTGGATTCGAAGACTTTGGCTCTGGAGGACGAAGATGAAGATTTATATTATTATTATTTATTATAGTATTCCACCACATGCGTTCTGTTTCCGCAGCATTAATTATTATACTCTGGTATGTGTAACTCTGATATGTATTGCATAAGTAAAATCGAATATTTTGTAAAACAGCTTCATGAACTGTATATTTGATTATTATATTTTATCGTTCCGCTGCAAGATTCTGTTTTGTTTTATTTCTTCCTTATTTTTCTTATTTACCGCATAACAATCCGTCCTTCTGTATGGCTTAAGTCTGACGTGTGTGGTTTATCGTCGATTTAAACCATGCAAAAAGGCAGGATGTTACACCCTGCAACACAAGACCGGGACTACCCCTTATTGGATAATACCGAGTAAGATCACCCCACGGTTAGTATCAGCAACCGCACCACTAAGCCGAACAAAAGGGACATCTAGACAGGGATGACCTCACCCTATTGGGGGCTACCCACATAGCCTTGCTACATATCCCTTGATTTTCAGTCATTCTCGGTTGATGAGGCTCGAGGCTAAATGTTACCTTTTAGGACGTTTCACTTAGAATGCCCATCGTCCACTTGAGGATGATCCGAAAGCATTCATCCATACAAGTCCATCTCGAGTTCGAACGAAACTGAAGGCACTACTCCTACTACATCTATTTTGAAATCATCCTCAGGATTAGTAGCGACTAGCCCTTGCACTTCACTGCTCCATCTTCGACTCCGAACTCATTTTTCCACGAAAATGTATAAACCGGATCGAAGTGGTTTTCGAGAAATTTATCCCGATCTCGGTCTCTTCGAAACGATCAGCATTGTCCAATATTGATAGTCGGTTATTTAATTATCAACTAACATTCACAAACATCCATCAAACATAAATAATTTCTCCTGAATTATTTATTAACCTCAAAATATCTTCGCAAGATATATTTCCATTTTCAACCCTTATGAAAACAGTTTTCTAACCACATTTTTCTCATGAAATAAATTTTCAAATATTTATTTCCACAGAAAACACCAAGCACAAAAACTTTAGATTTTTAAAATAATTTAAAACACTTTATTATAAAATATCCTTTAAAACATTTGAATTAAAAATTACTTTAATACTTACTCAAAATGTATACTTTAAGAATATTCAAAATAAAACTACTTTGTACAATATAAAACTGAATTTCTAACTTTTAAAACATAATACCAAGCCACCTTTAAATAATTACTGCTATAATAGATTAAAAGAAAATACCTACTTCAAAATTTAAACATTCAGAAATAATAAGCTTTCTAAACATACTTTTTAAACAACTTAAAACTTTTTACTTATATTTAAAATTTGTTTGAAACGTACTTGGCTATTCAGGGAAATACGCTTCCCTTCCACATCTTTTAAAAGTAAATCACTATTTATTTTTAAACAAATTTACCCATTCCTTTAATAAATTCCCACCATGAATTTATTCCTCCAAATATCCACTGATATATTACTTCACTTTTATAAACCCAGTTTATACATTTTTTACTCTCACTTCCCTTTTAAAATTCCAATTCCAACAATCAAATCAAATTCCAAATTGACTTCCAAATTACCCGTTTTGAAATAAATTCCTTCACTTACTCAATTTATTTCTAAATCCATTAACTTCAGATTTTGTTTCTTAATTATGATTTAAAGTCCTTTAAACTGAAAATGCCAATTTCATGTTTCCTAAATTCCTTCTTTATCCTTCCAAATAAATTTAAACCTTGAATTTTAAAGTTTAAATTCTTTATTCCTTTAAATAATAACGCTTGAGTTTTTTTTTTAAGAAAAATCACTTATTCCCATTTATTCAAAATCTCATTTTCCATACTTGGAACTTATTTATTAGAATTTTAAAATCACCTTTTATTCTTTTCCAGTTCATTCTTAAATTTATTGAATTTTCTATAGTTATTTAACTTAAAAATTTACTCTTTTATTTTCTTTTCAAAAACCCAATTCTATATATTTTAATAACTCAGTGTACCGAAATATATATTCAAGCAAACCATAGCATTCAATATTCCAATTATCAATATAGTTCATCACAGAATATCGAATATTCATAACAAAGAATAATAAACAATCTAAATAATTTTGAGGAATCCAGTTGGATCCCTCCAACCTGTTTTCCTGCATCCACAGACGTTAGCCCAATACCAATTCTACTTCAAAGTGGAATATCGCGGTATATAGGATTAATGTAATATCATCCGCTATTATGCGGTGCATAAGGTCTCATTCGCTATATAATGCGAGAAATCAATCATTCCAATATATACTGTATACTTCTATATATAATATAACACATCAAATCAATTCGATCATTCAACCAATTATTTAAATTAAACCATTCAAATTTAAATAGAACCCAGATGAGTGAGATTAACTCACCTTTGTTTTTGTATGCAATCTATTTCCAATCCAGCTTGATTTCTTCACGATTTCAGACCTTTATTAAACATTATATGCTTCATTAATATTTGAATTAATTTAATAATCAATTTCCATGTAATAATTTAAATTGAATAATGATTTAATTAAACTACTAATTTCTCTCTTAAAACTACATATAAAAATAAATTATATATTTAAAAATCTAGTTTTTATAAATTGCTCAAACATTTTAAAATCCTTATATATTTCAAAATCTTTTCTATATATATATATATAATTAACGAAGATAGGCACGTATATATTTTTTCTTTGCTGCAAATTTTCTCTTCTAACCTATATATAAAAATATAGAAATCTGATTTTATTCAAACTGCTCAAAATCACTTTTTTTTCCAAAGTTTTACACTTGCATTAAACAGTAATTCCTTTATAAACCTTACTGTAAAAATATATCCCGCTATATGCGTTTGTTCTGTGTGTATAAATACACAAATATAAATTTCAAATTAAATTAAATTTAACTAAAAACAAATACCTAACTGCCGAAACCACCAGATCGTGGCCCTAACCACCGAGATCCATCACACCAAGGTGACAGTTCCACTTCATTCCACGGCCGACCCATTACATGCAGCCACATCCAGTATCGCACATGACTAGAAACTTCGTCGAACCCCAATATTTTTGATCGTAACTCGAGCTTTAGACTGCCGCCTCCCTCCTCGGTGTCCATATGCCTTTCTCGTGATTCAGCCTTGAATTCTCTCAATGCTTTGACCCTCAACTTCCATGCGCATGTGATATACAGACGACACTGCGAAGTTCTTGGGCTCGACGAATGAGTCGCGCTCGATTTCCTTTCAAAATCGAGTCAACTTCGATTCGAAGTCGAAATCGATTTCAAACCCCTTTTTTTCCGAGAGGATTCCATTATTATTTTCGAATTCGAAAGGATTCGTATTCGCCGTTTTCATTCTCTTGGTTCATTTGATAATGGTTTTGGAGGAATGTATAAGAATTGCAGGTGATTTTATAAGTGAAGTAGGTTGTCTCGAGTATTTTTATATTCTTACTATAGAAGAAAGGAATTCAGAAGATTTAAAATTGATAGGGGACAAGAAGCCGCGATTTAAGAGTGATGGTAGTATATGGGAGAAAAAAGGCTAATGTGTCGTGATGGAAAGGGAAAGTAGCTGATGGGAAAAAAGTTGACGTGAAAGGGTCTGACTGGTGAACAAAGTGTAAATTATCTTTAAATTTAAATTTAAATCAACTTGAATTCGTAGCTAAAAATCTCGACATCCTATCAAGGCATGCCGCTAGGCGTTTATAACGTTATACGCCTATTCAGAATGAAATGGAAAAGGTTTCGAGTCCTAATTCGATCGTATGGGGAAGATAGCTTTTTGGACTCGATTATTATATCGAATTTTCGATAAAGATTTCAGCACGTTTATATATCGTATGCTCACACCACAACTCCAAGCACTCCGAAATTTGAAATCCAATAATATTACACTATTAGGGATCCAATGGAACTGGTTTCGTCGAATTCCGAGACTGTGCCTCGAAAGGCTATTTTTAAATATTGATTTTAACGATATAATTTCAAAACTTAACAAAACACTTCCAAATTCAAGTGTAACACTTTTACTATCTTCACTACTATCAATATAAATTTTACAAGCCTTCAAATTATTTTTAACAAGCTTAAAACTGAAGATTCAACAGTTTTCCCCAGTTTCCAATTTATTAAATTCAATAATTCAATTGCCAATTAAAAAGTGATATTTGAAATTCATATTAAAACTAACTATCAAATATTTAAAATCAATTAAACATTCTAATTTCAATATTCAAAATTTCTGGATCGTCACATTCCTCCCCTCTTAAAAGAATTTCGTCCAAGCAATTGCTGGTTAGGAAGAGTGGTCCAACACCCATTTACTATTTTCCCAAAACCAAACAGTTTTTAACAACTTCCCAAAACAATCCTTTTTATCAAAGACACACTATCACTCTAACAACTTCTCAACCCACCCATAAGTTCCAAACAATATTACTTACTCAACAATTAAATTATAATTTAAATTCAAAATTTAAATTATCAAAATTTTCTCAAAATTTTTCTGACTCCTTAAATTTCAAAAAATTTCGCCAGCGTCTCCTTTGCGCGGCTAGCTCGGTACAACTACAAAATGCCTCTACGGGGCCCCAGATTTCAAAAGAAAAAAAAAGCCAAGTGGCTAGAACAGAAAATCATCAAATTTCGTACAGAAATTTAAATACATACCTTTTTAGTAGGGCAATTCAAATTAACTTCTGATTTAAAAATATCCATTTATCCTTTGTCTTAACACACCTGTATATCCTATTTAGCAATAATGTCCAATTACAATATTCAAAACCATTTTGTGCATTTCCTTTCAAAAGTTTCAATATTTATTCATCCAAGCCCGTACGATGTGCATATATCATCCATATGCAATATCAAATCCGATCACTCGCTCGATCACATAATTTCACTTCCGAACTAGTATCGTCCACCCGACTTCCTAGTGCGGAGTCAGATCTGTTTCCTTGACCCGAAACCGTCATTCTCTTTGCATAGCCTTAAACTATGATAGAGAATATCTAGATTCAATCAAAAATCAATTTCCAGGGTTCGCCTTCGAAAATCGAGTGAAAAATCCTAATTCAGATCGATATAGCTGTCTCGAAATTCTGTGCTAATTCTGGATCAAATCACTATGCGAAAACATAATATACGTACATCCTACATATTTATGTCCATTGATTATCATCTATATCAATTCTCTTTTATTCACATTCATTTGATTCCTATCTACTTATTTACAATTTTCCCATTTCACAACTTTCAGTTTTAATCATCACTCAATCATTCACTTATCAATGCTTATCATTTCACATATTTTTATCAAATCTGCACTCAAATGCTTATTCAATATATTTTCCCAACACCCATATTACTTAAGAATTCTACCATTTATTCTTAAGTACAAAATATGCATTTTATACCCTTTATTATTTTTAGTCCACTTAGAACTAATTCTTCATCTTTACTTTACTTACACAATTTAAATTGGATTTCAATATTCAGTTTCAATTCTATTTGCATACCAATTTAAATTTAATTCCAACATTAAATTTCACTTCCATTTAGGTACAAATTAAATTAATTTTTTCATTTACAAATTTATTCCCAACTTAATAAATTTTCTTTCGATGTCCATTTTCTTAGTCTAGTCTGCATAGACCTTTCCTCAATTGGCTTTTATTTATAGTTAATTCTGCTACATTTAAGTTTTATTTCTATTCACTTGGATCTTATTTACAACTCATACCATCAATATTTCAACCCAACTTCATTACTAACTCACAATTCAACCTTCATCAAAATTCCATTAACATACTCACTTAACCAATTTATTCAAATTAGTTCGTTTCCCACTTTTAATTCAATATTTGATTTTTACCTTCCAGAAATCACTTCACTAATTTTCTCGAGTTCAATCTAGTTTATAATTCAAGTTTTGGATTTTTATTCATTTCCCAAAATACAATTTTTTTTATTTTGGCTTATTTACTCCACTTCTAAGTTTTATTAGTCGCAACTTATCTATCCATACTTTCATTCATTTACAATCAATCCCGTTCACATTTTACTTTTTAACTCGAGATTATACATTTTATTTAGCCAAGTATATATTTTTTATTTAATGGGTTTTCAATTCTTTTATAAGCCATCGAAATCTATTTATTCCAATTCCATCTTATTTAACTATACTCCAGTTAAATCTAACCTCATACTATTCTTTTGACTTCACATTCCATTTAAATTTTATTAAGTAAGAACTTAATTTCATTTAATATATCCACTATGTGATACAGTTCCATTTCAATTGTATTTCAACTTTAATCCAAATCCAATCACAAAATTATTAAACTTAGCTTAAGTTCATTTAATTCGACTCACTCTTCTAACTTTTTACAAGTTAATTCCATTCTAGGAAATTTTCAAACTTTATAAATTCTCAAATCTTCTTATAATCCATAAACTTTTTTAGTTAAACCTCTAGAGCTTAAGCCATTACTTAGACACTCAAAACATTTAAACCAATTCCAAAGTCTTCAATAATCACTTAAGTATTTAAAAAAAATCATTTGAAATCAATTATATCCAAAATTCTTTGGTAAATTCAATTACCTCTTTGAATTTCAAAACCAAGCCCAGTGTTTGCAAACATCTCCCATTTAAAACATTCAGACAGCAATTCCTCCTTTGGAAACTCGAAAATGAACACCGATGATGCTGCAGTAATCACCGAAGTTATTTTCTAGTGACCGAAAGAGTTCAATGCTTTTATCTCTTTGAAAACATTTTGAAATATTCTTAATTTCAAGTCTCACCAGATTGCAAATCCAATTCAAATATTTCTAAATAATATTCCTATTATTCCTTCCAAAAATCTTTGAAAATCATTTTCAACCCAAAGGAATTAAACTTCCCTAAAATTTCAAGTTCTAAATTCTTTCAATTCATATTCAAATATTATTCTGAAATCTTATTTCAATTTATAAATCATATTTATAGTTTACATTTACAAACTTCCTTTGTATATGAATTTATTCCTTAGCTTTAGTTATAATTTCAATATCTTAATCAATTTTACACAACAATGATAATAATTTAATATTATCATTCCTAACAACCAAGCAACCATAAATAACTATAATAATTTACGAAAAATTATTTCCTTTATATACAAAAATAATTTGGGTAAATTATTTCATTTACCCTATTTTAAAACAATACCATGTCGGTTTATCTTGTTCAAGAGTTTAGAAATCCCTATCGAAGACATGGCGTTCCATACATCGACCTGAATCCATAAACACTCAACCGATATGTCAGCATAATATAAAAACAACTTTTATATTAACTAACAAATACGCACTCATATTTATTAATGCACCCAAACTCATTTAGAGTACTACGAACTCTATTTAATAAGTAATCCCTACCAGAGCCAAGATTCTCGCTTAACCTTCTGCTCTGATACCAATTGTAACGACCCGAGGCAGTGGCGACCGGTAGGCTTTGCAACCATCCCAGACTCACCGTGGCTTACATTGGTATCTCGAATTTGCTTTTACGGCCAGCCTCTCGACTGTAAGCACCTGGCAATCCATCCCACTCAAAGGGACATGTAGGGGTAAGAGTCTCTCGTTCGCCACCAAACACAAAGCGAGAACCCCCTATCATGCTGTAATATAGAAAACCCGATCTCGGTCTCTTCGAAACGATCAGCACGTTGTGCAATATTGATAGTCCGTTATTTAACTATCAATTAACATTCACAAACATCCAAAAAACATAAATAATTTCTCCTGAATTATTTATTAACCTCAAAATACCTTCGTAAGGTATATTTCAATTTTCAACCCTTTTGAAAATAGTTTTCAAACTACACTTTTCTCATGAAATAAATTTCCAAATATTTATTTCCGCTGAAGACACCAAGCACAAAAACTTTAGATTTTTAAAATAATTTAAAACACTTTATTATAAAATATCCTTTAAAATATTTAAATTTAAAATTACTTAATACTTATTCAAAATATATACTTTAAGAATATTCAAAATAAAACTACTTTGTACAATATAAAACTAAATTTCTAACTTTTAAAACATAATACCAAGCCACCTTTAAATAATTACTGCTATAATAAATTAAAAGAAAATACTTACTTTAGAATTTCAACATTTAGAAATAATAAGTTTTCTAAACTTACTTTTTGAACAACTTAAAACTTTTTACTTATACTTAAAATTTGTTTGAAACTTATTTGGCTATTCAGGGAAATACGCTTTCCTTCCACATCTTTTAAAAATAGATCACTATTTATTTTTAAACAAATTTACCCATTCCTATAGTAAATTCCCACCGTGAATTTATTCCTCCAAATATCCACTGGTATATCACTTCACTTCTATTAACCCAGTTTATACATCTCTTAGTCTCACTTCCCTTTTAAAATTCCAATTTCAACACTTATATCAACTTTCAAATTGACTTCCAAATTACTCTGTTTTGAAATAAATTCCTTTACTTACTCAATTAATTTCAAAATCCATTAACTTCAGATTTTATTTCTTAATTATGATTTAAAGTCCTTTTAATTGAAAATACCAATTTCATGTTTCCCAAATTCCTTCTTTATCCTTCCAAATAAATTTAAACCTTGAATTTTAAAGTAAATTTTTTTCCTTTAAATAATAACGCTTGAGTTTTTTTTAAGAAAAATCACTTATTCCCATTTATTCAAAATCTCATTTTCCATACTTGGAATCTATTTATTAGAATTTTAAAATCACCTTTTATTCTTTTCCAGTTCATTCTTAAATTTACTCAATTCTCTATAATTATTTAACATAAAAATTTACTCTTTTATTTTCTTTTCAAAAATCCAATTATATATATTTTGATAACGTAGTGTACCAAAATATATATTCAAGCAAATCATAGCATTCAATATTCCAGTTATCAATATAATTCATCATAGAATATCAAATATTCATAATATAGAATATTAAACAATCTAAATAATTTTGAGGAATCTAGTTGGATCCCTCCAACCCGTTTCCCTGCATCCACAGACGTTAGCACAATACCAATTCCACTTCAAGGTGGAATATCGCGGTATAAGGGATTAATATAATATCATCCGCTATTATGTAGCACATAGGGTCTCATCTGCTATATAATGCGGGAAATCAATCACTCCAATATACACTATATACTACTATATATAATACGGCACATCAAATTAATTCAATCACTCAACCAATTATTTAAATTTAACCATTTAAATTTAAATAGAACCCAGACGGGTGAGATTAACTCACCTTTTTTTTGTATGCAATGATTTCCAATCCAGCTTGATTTCTTCACGATTTCAGACCTTTATTAAACATTATATGCTTCATTAATATGAATTAATTTAATCAATTTCCATCTAATAATTTAAATTGACTAATGATTTAATTAAACTATTAATTTCTCTCTTAAAACTACATATAAAAATAAATTATAGATTTAAAAATCTACTTTTTATAAATTCCTCAAACATTTTAAAATCCCTATATATTTCAAAATCTTTTCTATATATATAATTAACTAAGATAGGCATGTATATATTTTACTTTACTACAAATTTTCTCTTCTAATCTATATGTAAAAATACAGAAATCTAATTTTATTTAAACTGCTCAAAACCACTTTCTTTTCCAATGTTTTGTAGTTGTATTAAATAGTAATTTATTTATAAACCTTACTGTTAAAATATATCCCTCTATCTGCATTTCTTCTGCGTGTATAAACACACAAATATAAATTTTAAATTAAATTAAATTTAACTAAAAACAAATACCTAACAGCCGAAACCACTTGATCGTGGCCCTAACCACCGAGATCCATCACACCCAGGTCGTGGTTCCACTTCATTCCACGACCGACCCATCACATGCAGCCACATCCAGTATCGCACACGGCTAGAAACTTCGTTGAACCCCAATATTTTCGATCGTAACTCGAGCTTTAGACCGCCGCCTCCCTCCTCGGTGTCCATGGACCTTTCTCGAGATTCGGCCTTGAATTCCCTCGATGCTTCGACCCCCGACTTCCATGCGCTTGCGATATCCAGACGACACCGCGAAGTTCTCGGGCTCGACAAATGAGTCGCGCTCGATTTCCTTTCGAAATCGCGTCAACTTCAATTCGAAATCGAATTCGATTTCAAACCCTTTTTTTCTCGAGAGGATCCCTTTATTATTTTTGAATTCGAAAGGATTCGAATTCGCCTTTTTCATTCTCTTGTTTCATTTGATAATGGTTCTGGCGGAATGTAAAAGAATTGCATGCGATTTTATAAGTGAAGAAGGTGGTCTCGAGTATTTTTATATTCTTACTTTAGAAAAAAGGAATTCAGAAGATTTGAAATTGGTAAGGGACAAGGAGTCGCGATTTAAGGGTGACGGTAGTATATAGGACAAATAAGGCTACTGTGTCGTGATGGAAAGGGAAAGTAGCCGATGGGAAAAAAGTTGACGTGAAAGGGTCTGACTGGTCAACAAAGTGTAAATTAACTTTAAATTTAAATTTAAATCAACTTGAATTCGTAGCTAAAAATCTCGACATCCATCGAGGCATGCCGCTAGACGTTTATAATGTTATATCCCTATTCTGAACGAAATGGAAAAGTTTTCGAGTCCTAATTTGATCGTATGGAGAAGATAACCTTTTGGATTCAGTTATTATATTGAATTTTCGATATAAGATTTCAGCACATTTATATATCGTACGCTCGCACCACAACTCCAAACACTCCGAAATTTTAAATCTGACAATATTACACTATTATGGATCCAATGGATCTAGTTTCGTCGAATTCCGAGACTGTGTCTCGGAAGGCTATTTTTAAATATCGATTTTAACGACATAATTTCAAAACTTAACAAAACACTTTCAAATCTAAGTGTAACACTTTTACTATCTTCATTACTATTAATATAAATTTTACAAGCCTTCAAATTATTTTTAACAAGCTTAAAACTGAAGATTCAACAATTTTCCCCAATTTCCAATTTATTAAATTCAATAATTTAATTGTCAAATAAGCCGTGATATTTGAAATTCATATTAAAGTTAAATATCAAATATTTAAAATCAATTAAACATTCTAATTTCATACATTCAAAATTTCTGGGTCGTCACAGCCTCGATTTGATTGATATCGACTAACTACATCTAGTGCAAAAGTGACTTCTGGCCTATATTTAACATTGCATATATGAAGGATCATATTGCTGAAGCATAAGGAACTATTCATATGATGTGTCTCCTCATTTGTAGATGGAGAGTCTTTCTTAGAAAGAATAATTCTATGCCATACTAGAATATCCGAGCTTGGAATATTCCATGCTAAACCGCTTTAGTATATCTATACGCTTCGATTGGGAAAGTCCCCGTATCATTTTAGAACTATCTTAGATCTTGTACCTAATCTATAAAATGCCTCTCCCATGTCATTCTTCAAAAAATTATTAAAAAATTAAGCTTTATAACATTGATATGTCATTACCAGAAAGTAGTAAATCATCAACGTATGAATCTAAAAACGCTATAGCCCCTTTTTTGTTCTTTCCTATATATAAGATGTTAAATAAAACCATACTATTTGATTACTTCATCAAAACATTTATTCTAGTTCTCATTACTTTCTTAAGACCATAAATTGATATTTAGAGTCTACATGCCTTGCAGCTGCTCCGCTGACTTTGAAACCCTCTGGCTTTGACATATAAACCATCTCTTCTAAGTCATAATTTCGATCGCTATTTTAACATTCATTTTCCGTTTCATAGTCATATTAAATAACGACCGCATATAGAATATGAATTAATTTATGTATACCAAACTAGAGAAATTGTTTCATCAAGGTCAATACCTTGAATTTGATGGATCCTTTCGCATCAGCTTTCCTTCTAGGTCTCAACCTTACCATCTACACCAATGTTTTTAGTAAAAATTCATTTTTAATCGATGGGTTTTTGTGACGACCCAGAATTTTGAACGTTTAAAATTGAAAATATTTAATCAATTTTAAATATTTGAATGATGGTTTAACTTGAATTTCGAATATCACTATTTATTGGGTAATTTAATTATTAAATTAAATTAATTTATTGAAGTTGGATAAAAATTTGAATCTTCAGTTTTAAGCTGATTAAAAATATTTCAAAGGCTTGTAAAATTTATATTGATGATCCTGAAGATTATAGAAGCTTCAGAATTGAATTTGGGAATGATTTGTTCTGCTTTGAAATTATATCGTTTTAATCGATATTTAAAAATAGCCTTCCGAGGCACAGTATCGGAATTCGACGAAACCTGTTCCATTAGATCCGTAATATTGTATTATTACCGGAATTCAATTTTCGTAGTGTTTGAAGTGGTCGTTTGGTCATACGAATAGCAAACGCGCTGGAGTTTAAATTTAAAATTCGATATTTTAACTGGTTCAAAAAGCTATCTTCTCCATACAATCGAATTTGACCCGAAACCTTTTCCATTGCGTTTGGAATAGGGGTAGGAGGTCTAAAATTTAAGCTACAAATTCGAGACAATTTGAAATCAATTTAAATTATATTTACTTATTCTTATTCCGACAATTCGTACAACCAGCCACAACGTTGTCTCCTTTGTACCCTTCCTTTTTTCCCCCACTTTTCAAATCATACAGTTCAAAAAGCAGATGCTCGCGCAAGGAGGGACTGCATGGTGTCAGTGGTCGATTAGGAAGACCATTGGTGTTCGTAGGGGAGGAAGAGGTTCGAGCAGTATTTTGGGGTTGCGGTGGTTATCTGGTGGGTCGAATCGAGACGACCTAGGGCTCGCGTGAGTATTTGGGGGCGGTGACGCGGCAAGGAGGGTTTCACGGCTCGCGACAATTATGCATCGTGAGTAAAGATCAGCAACATCGCGAAGGGGTGGCCGTGAATGACGGCGTGGCGTCGCTAGGCCTCCGGCGAATCGAGGCAGTGTCGATCAAACTCCTTCGCGATGGTTTGGGCTAAAATCGATGTTTGTTTCAGTGAGGTAAATTTATCTCTTTTATTTATTTTAATTCGTTAAATTATATAGGATAAAAAAACAAAGATTATTTTATATAGTTAATTTTAAGGGGAAAGGGAATTTAAAATATTGAAGGTTATTTATCTTAGATTTTTGAAAATCCGTATAGATTACTTCTATAAGTGTGTGTATATATATATATGTAATTTCAAAGGAAAAGTAAATATACATATTATATTTTCAGTTACGGGTTTAGTTCTGAAATGGTGAAAATGTATTTGTTTAATTAAATCTAAGTTTTTTTAGTCACTAAGAATAATTTATTAAATGGAAACTTGTTAAATAAATTTTTGGATGGTTAAGTTATTAAAAGGGGCAAATTGACTGTTCGGTTAATTCAAATGTTAATTA
Source organism: Allium cepa (assembly GCA_030765085.1). Lineage (NCBI taxonomy): Eukaryota > Viridiplantae > Streptophyta > Magnoliopsida > Asparagales > Amaryllidaceae > Allium > Allium cepa. Next base: position 835,698,387 of record CM060931.1, read on the forward strand.
ATCCTAAATTGTTTTTACAAGGTTTATAACCATGAAGAAAACAACTTTGGAATGGAAATAGATTGCAAAATAAAAGCGAAGATGAGATCTTCTCACTCAGAATTTTAATAATTGAAAATTTCAGTTATTGACTAATGATTGAATTATAATAGTTAAATTTAAATTGTTGATTGTGTGCTCGGATGATTAATTTAATATCAGTGATATTAGTTCAGACCCTATGCGCCGCATAATAGCGGAGGTTATTATATTAAACCCATATACCGTGATATTCCACCTAGAAGTGGAATTGGTATTATATATGTATTTGGAGTTGATTTCCCGCATTATATAGCGGATGAGACCCTATGCGCCGCATAATAGCGGATGATATTTTTTATAAATCCATGTACCGCGATATTCCACCTCGAAGTGGAATTGGTAATCAATTGTTGTGCTAACATCTGTGGATGCAGGGAAAACAGGTTGGAGGGATCCAACTGGATTCGTCAAATATTTAATTTGTTTCGTAAGTTGTATGTTGATTATTTATAATCCATGTGTGATTATTTGTGATTGAAACCGTTGAGGGCTATAATTTATCCAAATATATTTTTGGTATCGTAGGATACCAGAAATAAATAAAATTGGATTTTTGAAATTTAGTAGAAAAATTATAATAAATTGATTTAAAATTGAATAAATTTAAAAGAAGAAAATTGTTTCAAAAGATAATAAATTGGTGTTGAAATAAATTTAGAAATCGAATTTGGAAATTGATTTGGTATTTGAAAATAAATTTTGAAATGGATTTGAAAATCGTATACTAATGGATGTTTAGAAGTTTAAATTCACAACGGGAATTTATAAAGGAAATGGAAATTTGTTTTAAAAAATAAACATTTGGATATTTTAAAAAAAAGTGTGAAAGGAATTTACGGATTGGAACCTAAATTTAAAATAAATCCAGAAAGATTTATAAATTGATTTGAAATGAATTATTTTAGAATGGAAGGTGTACTTTCCCTGGAAAGCCGAGTATGTTTTCAATATAGTCCATAAATATGAAATTGAAGTTGCGAAGATGGTTTTAAGAAAAGATTATTTTGAAGAAATTATTTACTTGGGTTATTTTGAAAATCCTTAAAGTAAAGATATATTTTAATTTATTATAGAAGTTATTTTTTTAAAGTTTCAATTGATATTCGTTTTAAAAATGGACATTTAAATAGTTATATCTTATATATTATTTTATTTTAAAATTAGTTTGGACTTGAATCTTATAGGAGATTTTAATATAATATCTTCACAACTAATGTTATAAAGTGTTTCAAAATAGTGTTTATTCTAAATATTCCAAGTGTATAAGTTTGGATAAGTAATTTAAATTATTTTAAAGCATTTGATCTCGGCAGATTTTCAGTGGAAATAAATAAATATTTGGAAATGTATTCCGCATAAGGAAAAGTAATTTGAATTTGTTTTCAAAGTATTGAAATGTGAAAATTAATTTGAAATTTGTTTTCAGATGGTTGAAGTGTGAAATATATCTTGCAAAGGTATTTTGAAAATAAATAATTGGTAAAATTATTTAAATCTAGGTTTTTGTTGTGAATATTTATTGATAGTTAAATAACCGACTATCAATATTGGCCTTTAAACTACATTTGAATTTCGATGCGACCGGGGGTCGGATTCCAAGTGGATATCCGAAAACCACATCGAACCTTTGTGATTTGTGATAAATCTTTTATTTAAAAGACCAAAGTGAAAATTGTTGTAATTTGTCGAAATCTGAATGTAACATTTATTTTAAAAATAAGTGCTCGTTATTCGGATTAGCCGGGAGAGGACTTTGTGTCATAAAACCCATTACGAATAACGATATGACGAAATGGGATTGCATTTGAAGTCGGTGTTGAAGACTGGGTATTTTCGAAAGCGAAAGGATTACCTGTCGAATGTCTCTACACCGAGTTGCTCCGGTATAGAGATTTTATCACCCTTTGTGATGGGGATTCCGGACGTGATTATTAAATATCCGGATTTGCAAGGGCTTCTTTTGAAGTGCCTTCGGGTCCTTTCGATTCCAGAACGGACTTGTATGGATGTGTGTCTGACATTACACTTTGAGATGTAAAGCTAGTTTCTGTCAAATGCATTTCTGTTTGGTGGCGGAGATTTATTCTCTTAGCTTAACACCCTTCTCTGAGAAGTACGAGCTTAAAGGTCATGTAGTTGATGGTTACTAGTGATACATTACCAATTTGGTTATGTGACATACGAAGTGCTGCTGATCATTTGTTGATCAAAGCATGACTTTGTGAAAAGTGTAGCTTTGTGGACGAGACCTCATTGGACCTCACAAACCGAAAATGGTCGAAACAGGATATATGCGGCAAGGTTTCAGGGGTTGCTCCCTAGGGTATGTCCATTCCTTCTGGAAAAAGGCGGTGTCAGGTATGGAGCCCTGATATTTAACCTTTGTGGTTACTGCAAATACTTTTCTTTATGGTTGTTGTGTAGAGGATCCTTGTATAAAGGTCGCAAATGACCGGGGGTGGCATATCTTAGGTTTCACTTCGTGGGAAGGGGGTAATCGGCCTTGTGCTGGTAGAGAGCAGGGTAGGTTCTCGGTACGTCCCTCCAGAGGCGTACCCATGTGGCAGTAGGAAGTTCCTTAGCCTGACCATCTGTTGGAAAATCCAAACTCCAATACGCGCCTTGTACGATTTTAGTTGTATAACCTTCCATTTACTTATGGCGGTCACCACTGTTTAGATGGTAGCTGTAGTAGGCATAGTTCGGAATGTCTATGCTGGCTAAGATTAATATTATACTTTCAAAATGTTTTCCTGCACTATGCACTAATAATAATATCGAAAGGATTTGCATATTAAGCATGTTTTAACTATCATAAGGAGAAATCTCCTCCAATTCTGCGTTTGCATTGTGTGTGTGGCGGGAGGTCTTATGGTAGTTTCATTTTCCAAAAGCATAGCGGATTTCTTTTTTATTTTCTTTGTGACAATAGCTGTTTTTAAGGTCTCACACCAGTCCCACGATTGAATTTGCTTATCTTTGTGAAACGTGATGGGGGGTTCTCGCTTTTGTTTGGTGGCGAGTAGGAGACTCTTACCCCCACATGTCCTCTATAAGGGGTTGGTTAGCCGTAAGGTGTGACAGTCGAAAGGCTGGACGTAAAAGCAAGGGCAGGGTACCATTGTACGCCACGATGGGGCTGGGATGGTTGAAAAGCCTACCAGTCGAGATTGGCCACTGTCGATGGTTGAAAAGCCTAGACCTTTACATTTGGTATCAGAGCATTTGGTTAAGCGACAATCTTGGCTCTGTAGGGTGTTACTCATTAGAGATAGAGTCAGTAGTACTCTAGAATGAGTTTGAGAGTATTAATAGATATGAGCGCGTGTTTGTTAGTGAATATAAAATGATTTTATATTGCGTTGACTTATCGGTTGATTGTTTATAGATTCTGGTAGGTGCAGTTTGGCCAACTATATCGATAGGACTTTCTAAACTCTTAAACAAGATAAAATGACACAATATTGTTTTAAAATCAGTTAAACGAGATAAATGTTACCTAAAAATATTTTCATAGACAAAGGAAATAATCTTTGTAAATTATTATGGTAATGTATGGTTACTTGGATGTTAGGAATTAATATTAAATTAGTATCATTGATTATTGAATGAGAAATTGAAATCGTAACTCTAAAGTTAAGAAATAAAATCACATACAAATGGAATTTGAGAATGTAAATAGAAAATGTGATTTTTAATTTGAAATGGAATTCCAGAAAAGTGTTTGGAAATTTTTTGAAAGGAATTTGAAAATTTTGGAGATTTGGGAAGTTTAAATCCCTTTAGATTTTGAAGATGATTTTCAACGGTTTGGAAAAATGTTTTTGGAGGGATAAAAGCTCTAAACTCTTTATTAGGTCGCTGGAAAATAATTCCGGTGATGACCGCGACATCATTGGTGTTCATTTTCAAGTTTCCAGGAGAGGAATTGCTGCCAAATTATTTAATAATTGAAGTTGTTTGCAAATTGGGTTTGGTTTTGAAATTCAAAGGATAATTTGAAATGTTTTCAATAATGGCTTTGAAAGGTTGAAAAGACTCTGGAATGTTATATAAAATATTTATGGAATATCATTAAGTTGATAACTTGTAAAGTTTGAAGTTGTTAAAATAAAAATCTAACTTAAAGAAAAGTTGGACAAAAGTAAATGTGGAAGTGAAAATAAGTTGGATAAGAAATGAGTTGGAAAAAAAATGGATTGGAATAAATGAATTCGAATAACTTATAAAAGAATTAAAAATCCGTGGAATAAATGAAAGCTTGGGTTGAATTAATTTGGGAATGGTTAGTAGCATTCAAGCATGAATGTGTCGAGCTAAATTAAATGGTTGTGAATGAAACTTGTTTGATTAATGAAATGCAAATGAATGGATTAGAACTAATAATGCAAGTATATATATTGACAATGAACTATTGAATTAATGTGATGTAAATTTGAATGTCAATAAAGAAAAAAAACTTGGTTTTGAAAATTGATGCCAAGTATAGTTGATTTGTAAGCTATAATTCCATAGTGAATGCATACTTGGTTGTTGAATATACATAAATGAGGTTTATGAAATGGATGCTAAGCAATGATTTTTGTATATTAATGCATCAAAATGAATGTGAATATGGAATGCAAAATGAATTGAACGGAATCCATTGGAAATGAAATTGAATAAAGATTAAATTGAGTTGGTATTAATTTAAGTTAGTTATAAACTAGATTGGATATTCTATTTAGTGAATATCGTCGAATTTGCATAGAAATGGTTGTCGTTTGGCACAAACAAGATTGCATAAAATTCTATGAGTTAATGAAAGCCAATAAAATTGATTTTTGAATCAACTGAAATGGATATGAGTTCGTTTCGTTTAAAAAAATGAATTGAATGAAAGAAAGTGAATTGTAAATCACTTGAATTGAATAGAAATGGTATGGAATGTGGTTGTAAGCAATTAAATTTGTATTGAAACCTTAAAAATTGCTTATGGGAATTATTTTGAGTGCATTGTTTATGAAAACTATGTGTTTATTATAAAAAATAAGTGAAATGTAAATGAATTTCCTATATATGTCACTTACGTGTTTAAATTGAGTAAGTACAGGTAAAGGGAGGCCGTTTGGCAGGATTTGGTCGCGATAAAATGCTAATAATAAGCCGCTTGCTTAAAAATGCTAAACAAGGTAAGCCTACGCAATAAAAATAGGAAATATGAACTGTTTTTGTTTTTCCGATCGGGTGGGTCGATGTATATATATTTGTATCTTTTGTCAAATTGCAAAAGCTCCTCCGTACAAAGGAGACTCTGCCAATTTTTTTTGAAAATTTAGGGAGGTAGAAAAATTTTGAGAAATTTTGAACGTTTAAAATTTGAATTTAAGTTTAAATTTGAATTGTTAAGAAAATAATGTTGTTTGGAATCTATGATTAATCTTGGAAAGTTAGTTGAAGCGATAATGGGTTGTCAATAAAAAAAAGATTTGTTTGGTAAGTTGATAAAACTGTTTAGTTTTGGAAAGATTGCAAATGGGTTGAGGATCGTTCTTCTTAACTACTAATTTCGGGACGAAATTCTTTTAAGGGGGAAGAATGTAGCAACCCAGAATTTTGAACATTTGAAATTGAAAATATTTAATCAATTTTATATCTGAATGATGGTTTAACTTGAATTTCAAATATCACTATTTATTGGGTAAATTAATTATTAAATTAAATCAATTTATTGAAGTTGAATAAAAATTTGAATCTTCAGTTTTAAGCTGATTAAAAATACTTCAAAGGCTTGTAAAATTTATATTGATGATACTGAAGATAATAGAAGCTTCAGAATTGAATTTGGGAATGATTTGTTCAGTTTTGAAATTATATCGTTTTAATTGATATTTAAAAATAGCCTTCCGAGGCATAGTCGCGGAATTTGACGAAACCTGTTCCATTGGATCCGGAATATTGTATTATTATCGGATTTCAATTTTTCGTTGTGTTTGAAGTGATCGTTTGGTCGTACGAATCGCAAACGTGCTGGAATTTAAATTTAAAATTCGATATTTTAACTGGTTCAAAAAGCTATCTTGTCCATGCGATCGAATTTGGACCCGAAACATTTTCCATTGCGTTTGGAATTGGGGTATAGCTTTATAAACGCCTAGCGGCACGTCTCGTTATGAGGTCGAAAATTTAAGATACAAATTCAAGACAATTTGAAATCAGTTTAAATTATATTTTCTTATTCTTATTCCGACAATTCGTACAACGAGCCACCACATTGTCTCCTTCGTAACCTTCCTTTTCTTTTCCCCACTTCTCAAATCATATAGTTTAAAAAGTAGAAAAAAAACAATGGCCGAGCGAATCGATTGAGCAAGGCAGACCTCCTTTCTTCAGTTTTTCGTACCATGTTCTTCTTCCCCCTAGTATCGAGTTCATCGAATGAAGCGTCGAGTGGATGCTCATCTGAGGAGGGGCCGCATTGTGTCAATGGTCGATTAGGAAGACCATTGGTGTTCGCAAGGGAGGGAGAAGTTCGAGCAGTGTTTTAGGGTTGCGGTGGTTATCTGGTGGGTCGAATCGAGACGAGCAAGGGCTCGCATGAGTATTTGGGGGCGGTGGCGCGGCCAGGAGGATTTCACGGCTCACGAGAATCATGCATCATGAGTAAAGATCAGCAGCATCGCGAAGGGGTGGCCATGACTGGGGGCGTGGCGTCGCTAGGTCTCCTGCGAATCGAAGCAGCGTCGATCGAATACCTTCGCGATGGTTTGGGCCGAAATCAATGTTTATTTCAGTGAGGTATATTTATTTCTTTTATTTATTTTAATTTATTAAATTATATATGATAAAAAAACAGAGATTATTTGATATAGTTAATTTTAAGGGGAAAGGGAATTGAAAATATTGAAGGTTTTTATCTTAGATTTTTGAAAATCTGTATAGAATACTTCTATAAGTATGTGTGTGTGTGTGTGTGTGTGTATATAATTTCAAAGGAAAAGTAAATGTACATATTATATTTTCAGTTTCGGGTTTAGTTCTGAAATGGTGAAAATGTATTTGTTTAATTAAATCTAAGTTGTTTTAGTCACTAAGAATAATTTATTAAAAGGAAACTTGTTAAATAATTTTTTGGTGGGTTAAGTTATTAAAAAGGGGCAAATTGACTATTCAGTTAATTCAAATGTTAATTAATCGTAAATTGTTTTTACAAGGTTTATAACCATGAAGAGAACAATTCTGGAATGGAAATGGATTGCAAAATAAAAGCGAAGGTGAGATCTTCTCACTCAAAATTTTTATAATTGAAAATTTCAGTTATTGACTAATAATTGAAATTTAAATTATTGGTTGTGTGCTTGGATGATTAATTTATTATCAGTTATATTAGTTTAGGCCCTATGCCCCGCACAATAGCGGAAGTTATTATATTGAACCCATATACCGCGATATTCCACCTATAATGGAATTGGTATTATATATGTATTTGGAGTTGATTTCCCGCATTATATAGCGGATGAGACCCTATGTGCCGCATAATAGCGGATGATATTTTTTATAAATCCCATATACCGCGATATTCCACCTCGAAGTGGAATTGATATTTAATTATTGTGCTAACATCTGTGGATGCAGGGAAAATAGGTTAGAGGGATCCAACTGGATTCCTCAAATATTTAATTTGTTTCGTATGTTGTATGTTGATTATTTATAAACCGTGTGTGATTATTTGTGATTGAAACTGTAGAGGGCTATAATTTTGCTAAATATATTTTTGGTATCGTAGACCAGAAATAAATAAAATTGGATTTTTGAAATTTTGTAGAAAATTTACAGTAAATTGATTTTATAAAATTGAATAAATTTAGAAGAAGAAAATTGTTTCAAAAGACAATAAATTGGTGTTGAAATAAATGTAGAAATCAAATTTTGGAAATTGATTTGGTATTTAAAGATAAATTTGGAAATCAATTTAAAAATCATATATTAATGGATATTTAGAAGTTTAAATTCACAATGGGAATTTGTAAAGGAAAGGGAAATTTGTTTTAAAAAAATAAACATTTGGATATTTTAAAAAAAAGTGTGAAAGGAATTTACAGATTGGAACGTAAATTTAAATTAAATCCAGAAAGATTTATAAATTGATTTGAATGAACCATTTTAGAATGGAAGGTGTACTTTCCCTGGAAAGCCGAGTATGTTTTCAATATAGTTCATAAATATGAAATTGAAGTTGTGAAGATGGTTTTAAGAAAAGATTATTTTGAAGAAATTATTTACTTGGGGTTATTTTGAAAATCTTTAAAGTAAAGATATATTTTAATTTATTATAGAAGTGATTTTTTTAAAGTTTCGATTGATATTTGTTTTAGAAATGGAGATTTAAATAGTTGTATCCTATCTATTAATTTATTTTAAAATTAGTTTGCAGTTGAATCTTATATGAGATTTTAATATAATATCTTCACAACTAATATTTACATAGAATGTTTTAAAATAGCTTTTATTCTAAATATTCCAAGTATATAAGTTTGGATAAGTAATTTAAATTATTTTAAAGCATTTGATATCGATAGATTTTCAGTGGAAATAAATAAATATTTGAAAATGTATTCCGCGTAAGGAAAAGTAATTTGAAATTTGTTTTCAAAGTATTGAAATGTGAAAAGTAATTTGAAATTTGTTTTCAGATGGTTGAAGTGTGAAACAATCTTGCAAAGATATTTTGAAAATAAATAAGTGGGAAAATTATTTAAATCCTGGTGTTTGTTGTGAATATTTATTGATAGTTAAATTCCGACCATCAATATTGGCCTTTAAACTACATTTGAATTTCGATGCGATCAGGGGTCGGATTCCAAGTGGATATCCGAAAACCACATCGAACCTTTGTGATTTGTGATAAATCTTTTATTTAAAAGATCAATGTGAAAATTGTTGTAATTTGTTGAAATCTGAATGTATCACTTATTTTTAAAAATAAGCGCTCGTTATTTGGATTAGCCGGGAGAGGACTTTGTGTCATAAAACCCAGTCCGAATAACGATACGATGAAATGGGATTGCATTTGAAGACGGTGTTGAAGACTGGGTATTCTCGAAAGCGAAAGGATTACCTGTCGAATGTCTCTGCACCGAGTTGCTCCGGTATAGAGATTTTATCACCCTTTTGTGATGGCGATTCCGGACATGATTAGTAAATATCAGGATTTGCAAGGGATTCTTTTGAAGTGACTTCGGTTCCGTTCGTTCCTGGAACGGACTTGTATGGATGTGTGTCTGACATTACACTTTGAGATGTAAAGCTGGTTTCCATCAAATACATTTCTATTTGGTGGCGGAGATTTATTCTCTTAGCTTAACACCCTATCCTGAGACGTACGAGCCTAGAGGTCATGTAGTTGATGGTTACTAGTGATACATTCCCAATATGGTAGTGTGACATACGAAGTACTGCTGATCATTTGTTGATCAGAGCATGACTTTGTGAAAAGTGTAGCTTTGTGGACCGACCTCATCGGACCTCACAAACCGAAAATGGTCAAAACAGGAAATATGCGGCAAGGTTTCAGGGGTAGCTCCCCGAGGGTATGTCCATTCCTTCTGGAAAAGGGTGGTGTCGGGTTTGGAGCCCTGATATTTAACCTTTGTGGTTACTGCAAATACTTTTCTTTGTGGTTGTTGGTGTAGAGGATCCTCGTATAAAGGTCGTGAACGACCGGGGTTGGCATATCTTAGGTTTCACTTCCCAGGAAGGGGCTAACCGGCCTTGCGTTGGCAGAGAGCCAGGTAGGTTCTCGGGACGTCCCTCCAGAGGCATACCCAAGTGGCAGTAGGAAATTCCTTAGCCTGACCATATGTTGGAAAATCCAAACTCCAATACGCGCCTTGGATGGTTTTAGTTGTATAACCTGCCATTTACTTATGGTGGTCACCACTGTTTAGATGGTAGCTATAGTAGGCATAGTTCGGAATGTCTATGCTGGCTAAGATTAATATTATACTTTCGAAATGTTTTTCTGCACTATGCACTAGTAATAATATCGAAAGGATTTTGCGTATTAAGCATGTTTGACTATCATAAGGAGAAATCTCCTCCAATTCTGCGTTTGCATTGTGTATGTGGCGGGAGGCCTTTTGGTAGTTTCATTTTCCAAAAGCATAGCGGATTTCTTTTCATTTTCTTTATGAAAATAACTGTTTTTAAGATCTCACACCAGTCCCACGACTGACCTGGAGTTTATTGTTCCCTTTCTAAACTCTTGGAGCCCATAATTTTCCACACGGGCAGCCTACAGTCAGGTTAGCAGTTATTCAGGAACAAAGTCGAAAAAGAGATGCTGTGGAGATCAGGAGCAAGTTGGATTCGACCTTCGAAAATCAACATCGAATACGACACTCGTATTCGAATGCCGCAGATCCTAACGTCGAATCTGGTTCGCCGGAGCTTATAACACAATTAAGTAAAACAACACAGCGGAAGAAAAAGAAATAAATATCATTGATATACAACATTTGATACACAATGATACAATAAGAATCAATATCAGAGACAAGATAACAATGCTACAGCGGAAAAAAACAATATGATATAGCAGCTGAACCAAAACTCCAAACAACAACTACAACTCAAATCCAATGCTCCAAAGCCAAACTCCAAACCACATGCTCGAACCACCATCTCGTTTCACCCAGATAAGCAAGTCTCGCCCATGAATCCAAAGACTCCAACATCCAACATCCAATCCAAAGACTCCAACATCCGTAATGCTTTTTAGAAAATGAAACTACCATAAGGCCTCCCGCCACACACACAATGCAAACGCAGACTTGGAGGAGATTCTCCTTATGATAGTCAAACATGCTTGATAAACCATTTGATATTATTAGTGCATAGTGGAAAACATTTCGAAAGTATAATATTAATCTTAGCCAGCATACGTACCATTATAGTATGCCTACTATAGCTACCATGTTAGATGGCAGGTTCTACAACTAAAACCGTACAAGGCGCATAATGGTAATTGGATTTCCAACAAATGGTCAGGCTAAGGAACTTCCTGAGCCACATGGGTACGCCCCTGGAGGGATGCCCCGAGAACCTAACTGGATCTCTGCCAACGCAAGGCCGGGTTAACTCTGTAACTAGGTAACCACTGACACGAGTATGCCATCCCCCGGTTGTAACCAACCTTTATCCGAGCGCTCGATACCAACAACCACAAAGTAATGTATTTGCTGTAACCACATAGGTTAAATATCTGGGCTCCATACCATGATATCACCTCTATCCAGAAGGAAATGAACATACCCTCAGGGGGCGCTACCGCCAAATAACCTTGCCACATCTTTCCCGTTTCGACCATTCCGAGTTGTGAGGCTCGACGAGGTTTCCTCCACAAAGCTACACTTTTTACCAAAGCCATGCTTTGATCAACAAATGATCAAAAAATGATCATCAACACAGCAGCACTTAGCGTGCCACACTATCAAGTTGGGAGTATATCACCAATAACCTTCAACTACATAACCTCTGAGCTCGTACGTCTTAGAGAAGGGTGTTAAGCTAAGGGAATAAATTCTCCGCCACCAATAGATATGTATTTGAAAGAAATAAGCTTTATAGCTTAGTTTGTAATGTCAGACATACAGTCTATACAAGTCTGTTCTGGGTTCGAATAGAACCGAAGGCACTTCCGAAGAAGCCCTTGCAAATCTGAGAATTCACGATCCCGATCGGACTTTCCATCACTTAGGGAATCTCTATATTGTAGCTACTCGGTGCAGAGACAATCGATAGGTCATTCTATCGTTCTCGCAAGTACCCGGTCTTCACCACCGGTCTTCAAATGCTATCCATAACGTCGTATCATATATTCGACATGGGCTATATGACAGAAAGGTCCTCTCCCGGCTAAACTGAATAGTGAGCACAATATTTACAAGAAATACATGGATATTGGGGTCTCAGTTAATTCACAGCTTAAAGACCAAAACCTTTCATTCAAATGGTTAAAAAAAATTACCATTTCCAATCTTTTTAAACAAAAAGATTCATTTCAAAAAACCTTCAATGGTTTAAACAATTCCCACATTTAAATCTTTTAAACAAAAGATTCACTTTTAAGACCCCTTTCAATTTAAAACAAGGTTCACGAATACAAATTGGATTAACTTATGCGGTTTTTAAATTAAAGTCTCATTTCATAGCTTTCAAAACAATTCCCGTTTCAAACTTTTATATACAAAAGATACACCATTTAAAATCCTTTTCGATTCAAAATAGAGTTCAACTATCTTTCACAAAGATTCAATTATATCTTTCAAAACCATTCCATTTCAAATTTGAAATCTTTTCATCATAATTGGGAAATTCTTTTCTTATAAAAAGTTATTATTATTATTATTTGAAATCACTTGTTTCTGTTTCGAAAAACCCGATTATAATTGCACGAGTTAAGGCCTTTTAGATATAAATTTGAGTTAAATTCAAATTCTCAAAGTAATACTTTTAAAATGGTTTAAAATCCATATAAACATATTTATAACTTTGTATAACATTTTTTTTGTCATAAGTACCAAATATAGAATTCAATATCTGATATTGAATTCCAATTTAAATCAAATTATTCAAATTTCAAATCTTTATTAAGTTATTCAAGATAACTTTCATTTTTAAAACACCTTTTTCAAAAGCTTTTCACTTTAAATCCAATCCATTTCGAAAACCCATTTGAATTAGAAATTCAAATTTAAAGCTATTTAAAAATCTGTGACTTAACCGATTTCCACGTGAAATCCATATTTGTGTGTGTATAGTGTAGTCCAGGGGTTTACACACAATCTTAGCTCATGCTCTTAGTGTAATCCATATTTCCACGTGAAACCCGACGATGGTGAAGATCTCTTTGTATACTTGGCGATCTTAGCTCATGCTCTTAGTGCGGCACTAGTACAAGAAGACGCCAAAATTGAGCACCCAGTCTACTATATTAGCAAAAGGTTTACTGGGGAAGAAATGAATTATTCGAAGTTGGAGAAGCTCGCCTATTGTCTACTGATCGCATCAAGAAAATTGAGGCCATATTTTCAAGCTCATCCAATCAAAGTCCTCACTAATCGGCCTCTGAAGCAAGTCCTCTTTCGCCCTGAGACTTCGGGTCGCCTTCTAAAGTGGAATATTGAACTCAGTCAATATGACATCACTTATCATCCCCCGAGAGCAATTAATGGACAACCTTTGGCAGATTTCATCGCAGAATGTAAAGACAAAGGTGATAGTGAGGCGGCAGTAACCGATAATTTCCCAATTCTATGGAAATTGTATGTTGATGGCGCAAGAAACGATTACTGTTCCGGGGCTGGGGTTGTGCTTGAAACCCCTGAAGGGCGGTCATTGTGCTATGCTTTAAGATTGGAATTCCCTTCGACAAACAATGAAGCAGAGTATGAAGCTCTTATTGCTGGTTTGAGAATTGCTAAGGAGTTGAATGTCAAAATGTTGCAGATCTTCAGTGATTCACAGCTTATTATGTGTCAAGTCAGGAAAGAGTTTCAAATCAAAGGAGGAAATCTGCCCGCTTACTTGTCAAGAGCCTGGGAGCTTCTCGATGACCTGGACCATTATACGATAAACCATATACCCCAGGATGAAAACACGAAGGCAGATTCCCTCGCAAAGTATGCAAGCACTGGTGAAGCTCAATTATTGGGATTAGTTCCTGTGGAAGTCCTGTCAACTCCAAGCATTGATGAAATGGATATTGACTGGATCATGACCACATCACAGAAGCGAGAATCATGGATGACTCCGATATTGGAATATCTGCGCGACGGTTCTCTACCAGAAAACTCAAAAGAACGGCAGAAGTTGTTAAGAAAAGCATCCATATATGTAATTCAAGATGGCCGATTGTATAGGCAGGGATTCTCAATGCCATTACTCCGATGTGTGACCAAGGAAGAAGCTGAGACAGTTCTAACTGAGGTACACGGAGGAGAGTGTGGAGATCATTCAGGTGGTCAAACTGTAGCAAAGAAAATTCTCCGTTATGGATATTTTTGGCCAGATATTAATCGTGATGCCGCAAGTTACGCCCGAAAATGTGACCGATGCCAGAGATTTGCAATAATCCCAAGAGCACCTTCCACTGAGATAACACAGATGGTCAGTCCGTGGCCATTTGCTATTTGGGGAATAGATCTCATCGGGCCTTTGCCAACTGCAAAATCCGGAATCAGATATGCTATTGTTGCTGTTGATTATTTTACTAAATGGGCTGAATTTGAACCATTAGCTACTATTACCTCTAAGAAAATGATAAACTTTGTAACTAAGAATATCATTTGCAGGTATGGTGTGCCTTAAAAGATAATCACAGACAATGGAACCCAATTTGAAAATGAAGAGTTCCAAGATTTTTGCAAGAAATTCAAGATCCAGAAAAGTTTCTCAGCAGTGGCTCATCCGCAAGCAAACGGGCAAGTGGAAGCAGTAAACAAAATTATCAAATCGACCATCAAAAAACAGCTAGAAAAACGAAAGGTGGTTGGGTCGATAAGCTTCCACTAGCACTATGGGCATATAGAACTACACATAAAACTGCGATGGGGCACACTCCATTTTCATTGGCATATGGATCAGAGGCAATGATTCCGGTAGAAATAAAGGTCCCTTCTCATAGAAGAGTTCATTTCAATCAAGCTGAAAATGAAAAGCTGCAACTTGAAGACCTTGACTTCCTTGATGAAAAAAGAGATGAAGCTGAGCTCAGAATTGCAGCTCATCAGCAAAGAATAGCCAGGCACTTCAATTCCAAAGTTCGCCAACGCAGCTTTGAAGTTGGGGATCTAATCCTAAAAAGAATAATGACATCTACAGGCGTGTTTGGGCCAAACTGGGAAGGGCCGTATGTCATAGGCCAAAACTTCTTGATGGCACGTTCAAACTCATAACTGTCGAAGGAGACCCAATTCCAAGAGCTTGGAACAGCAATCATTTGCGCCCATATTTTACTGAAAGGCTTTAATGAAATATTGTAAAAGATGATGAATGTATGATTCTTGTATTGAAAGCCGTTGTAAAGCCAGTGCAAGTGAATAATAAGAACTATAAAGTGGATGTAGGCCCAGTTCCTGGCCGAACCACTATAAACCTTGTGTTCTTTACTATTATAAACTGCTTTGTTTTATTTCGACATATAAAATACGTCAATTGTATTACCGAAATGTCGATTTAATAATGCAGGCCATAAAAACAAAGCTTACCCATCACAAGACCAAGCAATCTCTGACATCACCCAACAAGCAAACGCTAAGCCATTCAAAGTTTCCATACTAAAATCCAACGAAAGGAGTGCTTCAAACAAAAAGTTAGTGATTCTGCTGGAAGTGGGCCCTTGCTAACTAATTGTGGTTGTTTGTACAAACGAGCATCCAGCTAAATAGCTTGTGTCTGCCCCCACCAACTCGCTTAACTATGAAGTGTACTTCTTTGGATAAAGGAAATTGTTGGCAATTAAAAGAGAAGTGTATTTGGAAAAGATAATGGGGACCGCTGATATGAATAGATGGCAAAGAGACATGGGCGAGCAAGCATCAAACAGCCAAAGAACTCTTCGGAGGCACAAGCCCTCTTCGGAGGCACAACTCTTCGGAGGATAAAGACCTCAAACAGGGCATGCCAGAAAACTTTCTCAACAAAAAAGATTGGTATGGAATGACTGGGAGCACCTTCCCAACTGGAAGGCAAGGCACTTGTTTACTAGCTGAGACAGTTTGCGCAGACAAGCGTCCAAGTAACTTGCGTCTGCCCCGTGAATCCATACGATGATCGGAGGCACCTTCCCAAGTGGAAGGCAAGGCGCTTGTTTACTAGCTGAGACAATCTACGCAAATAAGCGTCCAAGTAACTCGTGTCCGCCCCGTGAATCCAGCCAACCATGAGGAAGAAACTTCCAGGCGTACTCGGAGGCACGCATTCCGCCGAGATTTGAAATAAAACTTCAGAAGTGCTGGAATGTGAAAAGCCCTCTTCGGAGGCCCATTTCACCATGGTTGAAATGCAAAAAGACCTCGAGAAGGCCTCGCCAGAAAAAGTGAGTTCTTTCTCGACAGAAAGTTGCGGACTGATCGGTGGCACAGAACACTCGTGTCCGCCCCGTGAATCCATCCAACTAAGAGAAGGAAACTCCAAACTTCCAGGCAAAAGCCTTACTCAGAGGCACAAATTTCACCGTGATCTCAAATAAAACTTCACACGAGTCGAAATGTGAAAAGCCCTCTTCGGAGGCCCGCTTCCCAGCGAACAGGGAAAAGATAAAAGCCTCTCCCAAGAGGCAGAAACAAAAAGACCTCTTCCCAGAGGCACAATCAAACAAAAAGACCTCTTCCCAGAGGCGCAACCAAACAAAAAGACCTCTTCCCAGAGGCACAATCAAACAAAAAACCCTCTTCGGAGGCTTAAGCAGGCTGAAGCCCTTTTTCGGAAGGCCCACTGTACTATAAAGTAAAATTCACTTGCCAAAGCAAAAGTGACTTTTTCCAAAAGTGAAGTGTGAAAACTTCGCAACAAAAAAAGAAAAAAGAGAAAACTCCTCCAATATGAAGTGCATTCTACTAAATTAGAAAAAAAAAAAAATTCTTAGAACGGAAATATTATCCTATAAAAGTACAAATGCAAACTTCCTTCAAATGGAAGAGTTGTTCTCTAAAGAAAGAGCACAAGTCTTCTCGAAACAGAAGAGTTGTTCTCCGAAACTTTGCCAATGTGAAAGAGATTGCAATAAACCATGGTATGGGGGCAATACAATATAGTCATCACAAAAATGAAAACAATGCTCAAGAAACATACCATAGGTTTACTGCAACTTCACATAAAGAGGATAAAGAAACTTGCATGAAAACAGAAAATAAAAGCGTTCTCAAATACAGACAGAAATTTGTATAAGTAAAAGAACCATTTTATTCCATACTATGAGAATTTTATATATATGTAGGTTTCAAAGTAAAAGAAAGTGGGGACTGGTACCCGCACAATCTCCAGTCAACACAAGCTTATATATAAGCAAAATGCAAAGAGCGAGATAAAAAGCACAGGACCAAAGCCATCATTTTTTCTTCCCTCCACCTTTTGAGCCTGCACCTGGTCGGATGACCAACTTCTTGCGCCGGCTAGAAAGAGTAGGGGAAGAAGGAGAAAGGGGAACAATCGGACTTGTTTCTGCATTTTTCTTGCCAGTTGAAGCTTCTTTCTTCTTTGAGACTCCACTTTTCCCCGTTTTCTTAGAAGAAGGCCCGCTTTCTGGAGTAAAAAGTGTGGCTAACGGCGTATCGTCGCAGCTAGTTACTTCCGGAGTCTTTTCGCCCTCCTCAGTTTCTTCTCCCCTATGTTCTTGAGAAGCAATGGGATCGTCCAAGTCTTGGAGAGCTTCTATTTTCTCATCTTGTGATCCCGGTTGAGAGGCAGAAGGAGGAGTGACTTGCAGAGACGGGGAAGGAATAACTGGAGGAGGGGAAGTCCAAACAATGCTCAGTACTTTCTCTATAGAAGAAAAGAAGTTAAAATCAGTAAAGAGAGGAGATAAAGGCTCGTTGAGATTTAGGAAATAATCACGAAGCTCATCAAACTCATATGAAGCAAATGAGCAGTCTACTTGAGCAAGATCAGCATTAAAGTTACCTGGAGAAGTTGGCTTTCTAACGTCAATTTCATAAGCTTGTGCTTCAGTGCTTTCTTCGCCTTCGTCTCCGCCCTGTGCGCTTGTAATCTCAGTTACGACTTTAGCCGTGGGCGGAGAATGGGAACCGGAGCCTATGATATCAATGTCAGCCGAAGTCGAAGAAGGGACAGGGGCAATTAAAGGTGCTTCTTTCTCTGGATGCTCCCCTCCCATCGTTTCGGCTCGTACTTTGGCAAGCTTCTCCTTCCCTCTGGCAAGAGCAGCACGAGTTTCGTCATCAAAGTAATGCGCCTCAAGTTCATCTTCGGAATAACCGGCACCTCTGAGCATATCCATTACAGCCTCCCACACTTCAGCCAAAGTGATTTCATATTTAGGCCCCAAAAATGCAAGGCTGCCACGCCCCAAGACTCTTTGGATGTAAAAATCAAACAAAGTAGAGTTGATGTTGGCTTTTGTCTCTTCATGAGATTGTTCAGCGGCTCTCTTTCCAGCCATGGCCTCATCACGTTCTTTCTCAGTTTTTAATATTCGAGCTTTCAGCCTCATGATTTCTAAGTCCTGGGAGTTAGCTTTCTCCCGTAACTCTGCAAAGTCAGCATGATATTTTTCCACCGTCTTCTGTGTAGCTTCAAGTCGGGTTTCAACATACCGTTGAGCGGCATGAGCATCTCGAACTTGCTTCTGAAGCACTTCTTCCTTTTGAGTATAAGAGGTGGAAGAAGTACCAAGCTCGTGCTTAAGGTTCTCGACCTCAGCCTCAAGATTTTCGTTGTACTCAGCAATGTTCTTAATTTCGGTGTTGTGCTGATCAAGAATTTTCTGCCATTCAGACTTGTCGTTCTCCATCGTCAGCATGGCTTCAAGGTTGGCCCGGTTCACCCTCTAAAGCTCATCGACGAGCTTTTTCCACCCTGACATTCTCTTAATATCAAGTTTAACAGTGTCAAGATTTCGTAGCATGGTCTTTGTCGATGGGAACCAAGTAAAGGTCAAAGCGGATTCCCTTTAAGCACCAATGTGGGAACCGACTTTGAAGGGTTGGCGGACCTCTCTCAACTTGGTACGAGGGTCTGCCGAGAAGTGTCTGAATGTCGGCTCCTTCAAGGGCAGAAGACTTTGAAGGAATTTAAAGAGAAGTGAGAGCAGCGGCTTTTTCTAAAGTTGCAGATGCGGTGTTTTCATCAAGCTTGGCCCGCTTGCTTGGGTCTCCGATGTCATGACTCTTTCCTCTATCGTCATAAGTTTTTCTTTTATGAGAGTCATCGCCTCTGCGAGAAGAGTCATGTTGCTCATCCCTTCTTCCGTAGCTTTCTTCATACACTCTTCTTTCTTGAGCCTTTCGAGCATGAAACAACCCGCATATTTATCGATTTTATATTTAAATATTTTATTTAAATATTTTATCGTTAGTCGGATTATAGTCCGAAAAGCTACTTTTTGCATACGTTCAAATTAGGACTCGAGACCACTTCCATTGAGTTCAAAACGCCGTTTGCAACTTTTTTAAGTATAAGCATTGATATGTTTGGAGTTGGTGGAATTTCACCACTTTTTCACTTGAGACCAATAGTTGGGCTTTTATTAAACCCAAACTCCACCCTAACCTCTTCATAACTTTCTAATTGCTTTAAACCTTCAAGCTTCTTCAAAAATGGTAGTGGGAATGGGAAATTAAAACTCCAAGCTCGAATTCAACTTCAAATCCATCATTCAACTCCAAATTCAACAAGAAGACATTGGATTCAAGCTTCTTGCATTAGGATTGAAGAGGGATTGATTCTTGCTTGCTTTTTTCTTCATTTTCATTGGTTTTTGGTGCAAAGGTGAGATTTTTATCTCACAAATCTAGCCTATAACTATCTTGGACTGTTGGGAATGAATCCCTATCATGTTTGCATGTACATTTGCATTCGGTTTGGATTGGATTGGCGAAAAACCCTAAATTTTAGTGTTTTTGGTGAAAAACTGCACTTAGGTCGTTCTGCCTATGCTAGGTCGTTCGCGTGGAAAAGTCTCGGCCTCAAAATAGCTCGTTTCCGACCTTAAAATGGCCTACAACATTAGGTCGCTCGGCACACGGAATTAGGTCGTAGTTCGTTTGGTTTTAGGTCGCTAGGTCGTTGGGCTTTAGGTCGAATGGACCTTAGGTCGTAGGTCGTATGGACCTTAGGTCGTAGGTCGTTCTGGCCATTTCTAACGTCTTCGGAGTTAGGTCGTATGGACCTTAGGTCGCTAGGTCGTATGGCTTTAGGTCGCTAGGTCGTATGACCTTAGGTCGTTAGGTCCTATGGCATTTTAGGTCGTGTGATCTTCTTACCTGTTAGGTCGTTGGACCTACATCCTGTTAGGTCGTTGAACCTTTAGCTCGTAGGTCGCTAGGCCTTATCTCCTTAGGTCACGTGACCCATCTTCTTTAAACCACTAGGTCGCTAGACCACGTTTCCAGTTAAGTCGCAGGACCTTGTAAACCGTTAGGTCGCGTGACCTATATTCCGTAGGTCGTTGACCCACTTAAGTTGCCTGTCCCTCATAGGTCGCGTTTCCTGCTTAGGTTGCTAGGCCATGTGCCTTTAGGTCGCATTCCTTTATTAGGTCGTGTGTCTCTGTTTGGTCGTTGACCTCCTTAACTCGCATAACCTTAATTCCTTTAGGTCGTGACCCCTTTAGGTCGAAACCCGTAGCAGGGGCGTTGCCCCCACACCCCCACCTTCGGGGGTTGCCACCCCCCCGGACCCCCCCTCCGTAGGGGATCTTATCTGAAAAACATTCAACAAAACTTGCTTTGTTGAGATGCTGAGTTGACCATTCTTCGAGACAAACTATCTTGGGCTTCTCGGTCGATTTTATGGATTTTTGAATATCTATTTCGATGGATTCTTTATCGGTTTCTTTGGATTTTATTCACGTCTTCGTATGTGAATTTTTATGGTTGATTGTTTCTACAATCATTTCTATGATTTGTCACTTTAAAATATGAAGGTTTCAATACTAGTAGTAAATATCAAAACTCTTTCAACAAAATGATTTCAACTCTATTTTCAATAACAAAGCTCTTTTCTTAAACCATTTTCCAATCTACTAGTATATACAAACCGTTACCTCACTCGTATGAGAAATTGAATTAAACAGCTTAGTAAAACAAGTGGTATGAAACGCTTGCGTTTGCTTCGTCGGTTATCTCTTGGAGTTGTTCGATTGAACCTTTTTGTGACAATTTTCTAGTGAAGATCTACAGTTTTTTCGTAAATATTTGAGTTAAGCAAGTGGTTATGGGACATGAAGCTAAACTTTTATATTTACTAGCTTAGTGTAATTAACACTTCTCGTTGATCATGTCGATCATTTTGTGATTTAGGCTAGCAATTGTGCGATGTCTCTTTGTTTGCTTCCTGGTTAGGCTAGACACCAATTGTGTGATTCCATTCACACATACCTTTTTGCTTTTTGGTTAGCCTAGACACCATTTGTGTGATTCCACTCACACATACTTTTTGTTGCGAGGTCAGGCTAGACACCATTTGTGTGATTCCATTCACACATACCTTTTTGCTTTTTGGTTAGCCTAGACCTCATCTGGGTGATTCCGACTCATCCATATGGGGTAGCTCCCCATGGTCTTCGGACCGTCATGTGATAGGCCTCTTTCCCTTTTTCTATGATTTCTGGATTTCCTGTGTTGATTTCTGGAATTTATGTCATTGACTTGTTATGAGTATGAGTTTAGGGTATGATGCCCTCTTTGGATCTTTGAGAAGATTCTTGTGATATTGATTTATCTCTTATTGATTGATCTTCTGTTGATCATCATTTTCATACTTATAGTAGTATGTCAGTATGGATATTTTATGTTATGCCATATCTTTTATTTTAAACCATGTCATCTGATATTTATAGCTAGACTGATCCGTTTATTATTTTCTTAAATAATACTCGGGTCAGACCGAGATGTTACAGGTGCTTCTGCTTGACTTCTCCCCGGGGTTTGCTACTCTGACTTTTGGCTAACTATTTAGATTAGCAGTTTTTGTGGTATACACTTGAGATATAGACTCATATTTTTATTCTTTTGTATAGCACGTGTTGCTATTCTTTTGTATTATTGTGGATCTTTTTGACCACTACTCTGATGTACACTTTCATGTGTTAGTTATATATCCATATCTTCTTATGCCTTTGTGATATGGATGTCTGTGACTGATTATGTTATGCTTATTTCTATGTTTGTTTTCGAAGATTATTTATAGCCACCGTGTGATAGCTTTGAGTTTGTATCGGTATGTCGGACTTCCTCCTTAAATGAAATGCATGCTATACTATCTGACATAACGGTGCTCGTACAAAGAAGTTACATGGATGGTCGCTCCTCAACAGCCTTATTCTCCGTGCTAGTTGACAGCACTACATCGTAGTGTTCTTGGCTAGCGTGGGTATAGAGGTGGGGCGTCACCGAGCAGCTCTCTCTTCATCAATTTGCCTATGGGCGGGAAGATAGCGCCTATAATCATACTGACCACGCCTTCCGTACTGTTGAAAGTCATCATAATAGGAACCGCTACGCCCCATTGGAGAACCTGAAAATGAGAAAGAGGCAAAACTTGAAAATCTTGGAAGTAAAGTGCATGAGAGTACATATAAGTGCTGAAAAATCCTAAGTGTGTGTAACGTGCAGACTACGCGCGTCAAACTACGAACCACTCCTTGGTTGCGGAGAAATGATAGGTGTAGTAGCTAACGTCAACTCCTGAGTCGACGGAATCTGTTGCAAGATAGAAGTTGCTTCAACTACTGAAGAGGAAACCCTAGTGGTAACAGGGTCATCTTTAAAGAGCTCCTGTGAGGTGATAAACAGGTCGCTCAACCCTTCAAAAGTGTCATCCCCGCTCTGCTTGACAGGACTTGTTTTCCCGGCTCCTTCATCACCGGACTTCCCTGAATGTTGGGGAGATTCTCAAGGCTCTTCTTATTCAATGACCGGGGCAAGTGCAAATTTTCCAGATGACCCCGCAACATCAGTAGAAGTAGAGCACTTCACCAGAGAAGCCTTAGGAGCAGGATCTTTCAGTGTAGGCTCCTCAACAGAAACTGGGGCATTTGGTGCCTCGGCCGGAGAATCAGGAACTTCGTAAGGCAGAGTAGAGCGGGAAGGGTGTAAGAGTCCGAACTGATGTAGGAATTCATCCTTCAGCAGAAATTTTATACTTCTCTCCTCAGCAGCCGCAGCGTTCAGTCTTTCAAAAATCTGCTTGTGGCTTGGATCTCTATAAGGAGGAGGAAGGGCTGCAAAAGTAGAAAGCGAAGTTAACATTTAGCAATTTGGATCTCGCAAAGCTCAGAAAAGGAAAGAATGGGGATAAGTAAGCCTACCCCCTACTCTCTAGATAGCGTAAAATCGCTGGTGGCAACGGACAAAGAAGAATTGGTTTAGGAAACCATGAGCGCTATCAGAGAGATCAGTGATAAGCTTGCGATTTCTGGCACTTCTCACATATATAATGGAAGGATGGTCTTTACTTCTCGCAAATGTGCACAAATAGCATATTTCTTCAAAGCTTGGGAGGCGGTCAAGCGTCCTTCTGAAGAGAATGCATAATCCCATCAAAATGGCATAGCCGTTGGGGTGCAATTGAAAATGGGAAATAGCCAATCGACGAAAGAGTTGTTGGAGAAAATTGTTGAAAGGAGGAATGGCACCACAAAGGCACATTTGGTGGTTAACGGCAACAAAGCCGAAGGGAGGACTATCGGGAAAATCATTTGGTCCAGGGAGAATAACATCTACTTCTACAATCCCAAATTAGGCGCGTAACTGATTGAACACCCAATGACTCAGAGTAGTTGGAGTTCTTTCTGGTGGGTTGACCAGTGGACCAGCCATCGGGAGGGCCTCTCCAGTTTGTACTACTTCTTTTTCTTGACGAGAAGACATTCTACACAAGGAACTGGATATTCAAATATGAAGGTGCACGTTTCCTAAATGTGTGAAGTGTTGCATAAAACTAATAAAGAGATAAGTAAATACAACTGAATTTAAACTAATGAACATGTGTCAATTGTTAAATTTCGAGATTTGACGCTTTAAGTCCAAGTACAAGTGCAGTATTAATGCAAACAGATCGGCTTTAGTTGATTAACATTGCTTTACTACTTCACTTGAATTTGTTGACTCACAGCATTTCATACAATTTCCTTAAGTTGAGTTAATTATCTTTTATCGACTAATCTGTCATTCGATGTGGGCGATCAATGACAGTATATTCGCCCTAGTTTTCTGCAAATGTTGTATTTAACAGGTTATTAGCGTCAAATTTGGTATAATCTATTAAGAAGGCGTAGCAAGATCATGCAAGTTATCTCGGCAGTTCAAAGTTTAAGTTTGGAGTGCAATCAAGTTCTATCAAGATTTTGAAGCTCTCAAGTTATTCAAGTCCTAGGTCGTTCACGACATAACATGAAAGTCAAAACAGATCTAGGTCGCAAGAAGTAGTTTGACAATTGTTCATGTCCTAAGTCGTCTATGCGACCTAAAGCCTAGGTCGCTAACACGACCTAAGAAGTTAAGTCGTAAGCTCTTCAGGTTGTGATGCATATTGAAGGAAAAAGGGGCTCAGGTCAAAGTGATGTAAAATCAGTCCAAGTCTTAGCTCGGGAACGACCTAATCCTTATGTCGTTGAAAAATAGGTCGTTGTTAAATAAGGTTGTTCTACTTTAAAGCCTAGGTCGTCCAAGTGTGATAAGTTGCAAGAAAGAAAGGTCGCAGGCACGCTAAGTCGTAAGATAGTGAGTCGTTCGTTTTCCCTTGGATTCCGAGAATCTTTGACTCGATTGTCCCAAAGGTCGCTCATTAGTATCAGGCCATTTCCCCTTGGAGAAACCCTAAGTCTTATCCCTCATAACTCGCTAACTCGTTAATAATCTCCTCGCTCCCCCCAGGATCATGAATCAGTTAGCCTAACATACTGTAATCCATCATCTCCTCCTCGGATCATTGAAAATCACCCCAAAACTGAATCAAGCCACCTCAATTCCATCAGAGATCAATCACGACATGGTTTAGAAGGAAAACACAAGAATATGAAACGAGAATCCAGAACTCGCGATTTAGTCACAATCGTGAGGTAAGCAGAAGACGGAATCACTTACGTATAATGGTAGTTGGAATGGATTGACAGCTTGATTGGAAAGGATTCGCCTTAAGAAGCTCGAAAGATTGTTAATGGCGGAGGAGGTTATTAAGACAGTTCAGTAAAGGAGAGGGAGCGAGTCAATGGTTTAAAAAGGGCAAAAAGAAGAAGACGAATGGTCTTATCTCTTGGGTCGCTCACGACCTAACGAAACTAGATCGAAGCACACGACCTACGACCTAGGCGTGTACTTCGAGGGGAAAATGTTAACTCCTATATAAAGCGACTCAGCGACCCAAGGAAGTAAGCGACCCAAGGCAATAGCGGGGCAACTGGAATGAGGCTCTACATCACGACTTAGCAACTTGAAGACCGAAGCAACCTGTGAGTTAACAAGATAATAACCTCACGACCGAACACATGAAGCGGCTTACGGGAGTGGACGACTTAACGACTTAGAGAAGTGGACGACCTAACGAATCTAGAGGTGGACGACCTAACTGCTTACAGGAAGCCACGACTCAGCGACCTAAAAGACCTGGCGGCTTAGCGACCTAAAGTAAGAAGCGAGTTAGCGACCTAACAGGCAGCGAGCTACCGACCTAAGAGGTTCGCGACCTAGCGACCTAAAATCACAAGCGACCTAATGACCTAAGGACCTTAGTCCTCAGCGACCTAAGAGCTCCGGCGACTTAAAAATTGGAACACTGCCAAGCGACCTAACAGGTAACGACTTAAGAAAAGCAGCGACCTAAAGGATTAGATGGTCCAGCGACCTAACAACCTGAAGGCTAGGCGACTCAATGGTTGTTAACCCAGTTTCCTCTACGAGTTAAGGAGTCTACGAGATAAGGATCTATGAATTAAGGCCTCTACGAGTTAAGGAGTCTGCGAGATAAGGATCTACGACTTAAGGCCTCTACGAGTTAAGGAGTCTACGAGATAAGGATCTACGACTTAAGGCCTTCACAACCTAAGAACATTACGGCCTAACGACCTAAGGTCTGCACAATCTTACAAGTTAAGGATGGCACGACTTAAGGAAGTTTACGACTTAAGAAATTACAACCTAAATGACCCAAGGGAGTAACGGTCCAACAACCTAAAGGGACTATGACTTAACGACTCAAGGGACGAGGAGTTAAGACGACTACACCTAAGTCGTGACGGACTTACGACCTTTGCTAGGTCGTTCACGACCTAAGGCTACAGAGGCAAATTCAATACTGCACCATGATTCGTTAACTCCAATTAAGCCACAAGCCGAGAATCAGTTTAGGTCGGTCACGACCTACGACCTATGGTAAGTCGTACACGACTTAAGACTACGAAGTTAAGGTTCAATGCCACATAGCTTATGAGAGGACCGGTTGACTCATTTGCGACTTAGGACTTGTGATATATACAGAGTTCAGCAAGGATGCCATTCCGAAGTCACGACCTAGCAGTTAAGTCGCAACCGACTCACGACTTAGTTTGAGTTGTCCACGACCCAACTTAGGTCGGTGATGACTTAGGACTTGGTAATGTTTCCTGCCTAGAATTCTCTATAAATATAGTGCCATATCCAACATTCAAAGGACTTTTGGCTCATTTTCTTCAAACGCCGTTACTCTGCTGCATTCCAAATCAATCCAATCCAACACTTGAAGCTCTCAAGACATTAAGAACGCTACAAACAACTTCAAGAAGAGATCACATACATCCAACATGGATTCGAAAACTCTCATCTTCATCGAAGTTTAAGCTACTTGTTCTAAGTCTCTTGTAATTCAAAGTGTATTGTATTTGGGAAGAATTGTATCAGCTTGTAACGAGATTATTAATAAAAGTACTTAAAGTGGACGTAGGCTATACCCTTAAGCCGAACCACTATAAAATTGTTGTTGTTTACCGCTTTTCTGCTATTATCTGCTTGTAATCTGTTCCCGAGTCGTCGGGTGGTGCTTTCACAACTGCAACTCATACACCGGGGTGTTAGCGTTCAAATTTTAGCGTTAACATTTTTGGTGCTTTCACCGAGAATTGAACTCAGGCAAGTTATCATCATTGCTTCACAGAGGTTTGTAGAGAGAATTTCCCTGAAAACCAGAAGTCTATCCGAGATAATGGCTCCTGGAAGGAAGAGTAGATCTGTCAGATCTGGGAATATTCAAGAGGGAACCTCCGCTTCTCCTGTACCTAATCAACCCACTACGTCTGCTGGGGTTACGAAAGCGGAATTGGATGCTGTAATAATAGGACTGAACCAGCAGATAAACGCCCAGAATGCACAATTAGAGGTTCAGAGTGCCCAAAATGCTCTAATTCTGAATAAGTTGAATGATTTGCTCGGGGCAAACAATCAACCGGCTGGTAATGGAAGGAATTATGCTGGCAACATTAATGATGCTAATGAAAGGAATGCTCCAGAAAGGGCTTCCAGTCCCTTTGAGCAAACGCTTCCTGAAGTTGGTGGATCTGGAACTCGACATGATGAGGAATATCTTTCTGGAATGGTCCGGCAAATCATGAAAGAAAGTATGCAAAGGGTTGAAGATGAGAAAGAATGGGGTTTCGCCCCAAGTAAAACTCCATTTACTGAGAAAATCTTAAAGGCGGAATTTCCAAGGAAGTTTGTCCCTCCAACTATCCCAGCTTACAAAGGGACAAGTGATCCGAACGAATTCTTGTATAAATATGATTGGCACATGACAGGTGCCAGAGCCTCTGACGAGATAAAGTGCCGATATTTCCCCTTGTACCTTGAGGGTGTGGCTCTACTGTGGTTCACCAAGTTGCCAGTCCGATCTATTGATCAGTTTTCAGACTTGACCCGAAAATTCAAGGAGCAGTTCAGACTATATGCTTCAAAGGCCAAGGACATCATGTCATTGTCAAGTATAGAACAGAATCCCGGTGAATCTATCAGATCTTTCTTGAACCGCTTTAATATAGCGCTGGCAGAGGTGGACGATGCTGAACCGCGAATGATATTGACTTATCTGATGAGGGCTGTTGATAAGTTGAGCGAATTTGGGAAATGGCTAAACATGAAGGAGCCAACCTCCCTCGAAAAGTTCTACAAAAAGGCAGATGAATTCATACGCCTGGAAAGCCGTCCTGTACAGGTAAAGGCAGTGTCGGAAAAAGCTGAAGATAACACTGTTGCTCCACGCAAGAATGAATCTGTAGGACAAAAAAGGGAAAATAACAATGGGAAGAAACAGGGTAATCTGAAGAAGCCCCGATCCTTCAAGCCATCAGAGTATACTCCTTTATCAGATACGCCGAAGCATATCTACCTTGCCATTAAAGATTATGTTGACCTCCCTAAACCTATCCCTTTGAGGACCGGAAAAAAGGCTATACAAAGTGGGAAGTTCTGCCGCTTCCATAATCAACCCGGTCATGAGACCGATGAATGCCGCCAGTTGAAAAATCTGATTGAAGAATTGCTAAGAGAAAACAAGCTGCAGCAATTCGTGAAAAAGAATAGCAACAATCCTGCATCGTCAAGTCAGGGGCAACAGGCTCCTGTTCATCAGCCTAGGATAGGTGAGAAAGCTACGGGGCATGAATCTGGAAGGCCCATTATCAATGTCATTACAGGAGGACCTCACCCAGCTGGCAAGAGCTGGGGTGAGATGGAGAGATATACCAGGGCTTTGAAATATGTTCCAGCCGAAGAAGACGTCTTTGTTTTAGAAGACACTACGCCCCTGAAACAACAGAAAACTTTCAGTGATGATATTATATTCAGAGCCAGAGATTCCTCAGGTATCGAAGCTCCTACCCTAGATCCCTTGGTCATCTCAGCTGGTATCGGACCGGCCATTGTCAGAAGAGTTCTCATTGACTGCGGAGCATCATGTAATATCCTCTTCAAGAAGACATTCGACCAAATGAAAATCCCTATGGTCGATGTACAAGCCTCATCGCAGAAGATCGCTGGCTTTACCGGGGAGCCAAAGCAACCAATAGGAACCATCGATCTGCTTGTAGAACTTGGGGAAGGAGAAAGGAAAGTAGTCCGCAAGCAAACATTTGTGATTGTCGATGAATTTTCTGCTTATAATGCTTTCCTTGGCCGTCCAACGCTCGCAGCGTTCAAAGCTATCCTAGCCCCGTGGTGCCTCACTATTAAATTCCCTACAGACAATGGAGTAGGAGTTATAAAAGGGGATCAAAATGCTGCGCGAGAGTGCTATTTGACAGAGTTGCGAGAGTCAAGAAAAAGGGAAATGGGAAAGGATGCGGCCACCCCGGTCCGCATCAAAGAGCCAGCCTTGTAGCAATTACGGGGCGGACCCTGCACTGGCGAGCATAGCGGGGCACGGAAAGAGATGGATCCCAGAAAAGCCAGTGCAGGGGAGAAAAGAGTGGTGCCGGTTGAAACGACGGTACCGGTACCTGTTGACCCGAAGGACCCAAATAAGGTGTTGAATGTGGGTTCACAACTTAATGTGTCAATTCAGAATATCTTGATATCTTTCTTGAAAGCAAATCTGGATGTCTTCACTTGGACTCATGCTGATATGTGTGGAATATCTCCAGAAGTTGCAGTACACGCTCTGAATATTGACCCAAAGTTTACACCAGTAAAACAGAAAAGAAGAACCCAAGGTCCAGAAAGGTCAGCAGCATTAAAAGAGGAAATTGATCGACTCATGGAAAATAACTTCATCAAAGAATCTACATATCCGAATTGGGTTTCAAATCCTGTGTTGGTTAAGAAAGCTAATGGAAAATGGAGAGTGTGCATCGATTTTTCAGATCTGAACAAGGCCTGCCCCAAAGATTGCTTTCCTTTACCCAGGATCGATCAACTGGTAGATGGAACAGCGGGACATGAATTGTTATCTTTCATGGATGCCTACTCCGGATATAACCAGATCATGATGCATGAACCGGATCAGGAGGACACGAGCTTTATCACCGATGTTGGTCTTTATTGCTACAGAGTTATGCCCTTCGGATTGAAGAATGCAGGGGAAACCTACCAAAGACTTGTTAATGCTATGTTCAAACCGCAATTGGGCAAAACTATGGAAGTCTACGTCGACGACATGTTAGTAAAGTCTAAGAAAGCAGCGGATCACATTGAACACTTGGCAGAAATGTTCGCAGTCCTCCGGAAATACAGAATGAAGCTTAACCCTCTGAAATGCACATTTGGGGTCGAGTTCGGAAAGTTCTTAGGGTTTATCGTCAGCGCTAGGGGCATTGAGGCTAGTCCAGCTCAAATTACTGCCTTGAAAGAAGTCAAAGCTCCTAGAACAAAGAAGGAATTGCAAAGTCTCAATGGAAAAGTTGCCGCCTTGAGTCGGTTCATTTCCAAGGCCACAGATAAATGCATCCCATTCTTTGACGCCCTAAAGAAAGGAAAGAAAAACTTCAATTGGACTCCCGAATGCCAAAAAGCCTTTGATGAATTTATTCGCCATATGGAGACGCCTCCAATACTTTCTAGGCCTGGCGATGGCGAGGATCTTCTTATATACTTGGCAGTATCATCACACGCTTTGAGTGCAGCGCTGATACGGGAAGACAAAAGGATTCAACATCCAGTTTACTATATCAGCAAAAGACTCACTGGGGCAGAGATGAATTACTCTAAGTTGGAAAAACTCGCCTATTGCTTACTAATTGCGTCTAGGAAATTGAGGCAATATTTTCAAGCTCATCCTATCAGAGTCCTCACTGATCAACCTTTAAAGCAAGTCCTGTTTCACCCTGAAACTTCGGGTCGTCTTCTAAAGTGGAATATTGAACTCAGTCAGTATGACCTCACTTATCATCCCCGGAAAGCAATCAATGGACAAGCTTTAGCGGATTTCATTGCAGAATTTACAGATAAGGGTAACAGTGAGGAAGAAACGTTCGACAATTCCCTTATCCAGTGGAAGTTATATGTCGATGGTGCAAGAAATGATTACTGTTCTGGAGCCGGAGTTGTACTTGAGACTCCTGAAGGTCGGTCATTATGCTATGCACTAAGATTGGAATTTCCTTCAACAAACAATGAAGCAGAATATGAAGCTCTTATCGCAGGACTGAAAATCGCTAAAGAACTAAACATACGAGTGTTACAGATCTTTAGTGATTCTCAGCTTATTGTATGCCAAGTCAAGAAGGAATTTCAAACGAAAGGGGGAAACCTGCCCGCTTACTTGTCAAAGGCTTGGGAACTTCTGTGTGAGCTCGATCACTATTCAATAAGCCACATTCCTCGGGAAGAGAATATGAAGGCAGATTCCCTCGCAAAGTATTCAAGTTCTGGTGAAGCTCAACTATTGGGATTGGTCCCCGTAGAAGTCCTTTCAGCACCAAGTATAGACGAGATGGATATTGACTGGATTATGAATGTATCTCAAGAACAAGAGTCATGGATGACTCCAATACTGGACTACCTACTCAGAGGTTCTCTGCCAGAAAATTCGATAGAGAGACGGAAGCTACTAAGGAAAGCCTCTCGCTATGTAATTCAGGATGGCCGATTATACAGACGGGGATTCTCAATGCCATTGCTTCGATGTGTATCCAGGGAAGAGTCCAAAACAATCCTAGCTGAGGTACATGGAGGAGAATGTGGTGATCATTCAGGTGGTCAAACATTAGCAAAGAAAATTCTCCGATACGGATATTTTTGGCCAGAAATTAATCATGATGCTGCAAGCTATTCCCGAAAGTGTGACAGATGCCAAAGATTTGCCAAAATTCCTAGAGCGCCTTCAACTGAACTCACACAAATGATCAGTCCATGGCCATTTGCAATTTGGGGAATGGATCTCATTGGGCCGCTACCGAATGCCAAATCAGGGATTAAATATGCTATTGTTGCAGTTGATTATTTTACTAAATGGGCTGAAGCTGAACCATTGGCTACTATCACCTCTAAGAAGATGATAAGTTTCGTGACCAAGAATATCATTTGCAGGTATGGTGTGCCTCAGAAAATAATCACAGACAATGGTACTCAGTTTGAAAGCGAGGAATTCCAAGATTTTTGCAGGCGATTCAAAATCCAGAAAAGCTTTTCAGCAGTTGCTCATCCACAGGCAAACGGGCAAGTGGAAGCAGTAAACAAGATCATCAAATCAACCATCAAAAAGAAACTTGAAAAAGCAAAAGGTGGTTGGGTCGATAAGCTACCACTTGCACTATGGGCATACAGAACCACTCACAAAACTGCGACTGGACACACTCCTTTCTCATTAGCATATGGGTCGGAAGCAATGATCCCGGTAGAAACAGAGGTTCTTTCACAAAGAAGGATCCATTTCAACCAAGCAGAGAACGAAAGGCTACAGCTTGAAGCGCTAGACTTCCTTGATGAAAAAAGAGATGAGGCTAATCTCAGAATTGCAGCTCATCAGCAAAGAATAGCCAGACATTTTAATTCCAAAGTTCGCCAACGCAGCTTTGAGATTGGAGACCTAGTCCTGAAGAGAATTATGACAGCGACAGGTGTGTTTGGGCAAAATTGGGAAGGACCGTATGTAATAGGTCAGAAGCTTCTTGACGGCACATTCAAACTCACTACTGTTGATGGAGATCAAATTCCAAGGGCATGGAACAGCAACCATTTGCGTCCATACTTTACTTGAAAATTTTGTTGAAATATTGTAAAAAGAATTATGAATGTATGATTCTTGTAATTGAAAGCAATTGTAAAACTGATGCAAGTAAATAATGAAAGAATATAAAGTGGATGTAGGCCCAATTTCCTGGCCGAACCACTATAAATCTTGTGTTCCTTATTATTATTACATGTTTGCTTTATTTGCGATATGAAAAGTACATAGAATGTATTGCTGAAATGTCGATTTAAATTTTTGCAGACAGTGGAAATGAAACTTGCACATAAAAAGACCGAGTGATTCTCGCCAAATTTCAAGTCACAAAAGCCCCGAATTCAAATCCTAGATAGGAAGTACTTCAATTGAACGGCCTATGATTTCGACAGAAACGGGTCTTTGCTAATAAATTGAGATCGTTTGAACAAACAAACGTCCAATTAAGAAGCCAGTGCTCGTTCTCACGAAATTGCCTGACAATGAAGCGCACTTCCTTGGATTAAACAAGTTACTTAAAAAGAAAAAAAAAAAGGAGGCAGAGGATCATTGAAAAGGCATAAGCAAGTGAACAGAGGAACAACCAAAGCCATCATCGGCAGCACAAGTCCTCTTCGGAGACACAACTCTTCGGAGGATAAAGACCTCTAATGGGTCATACGCCACAAAAAAGAAAGTTCTCTACTCAACAAAAAAGATTGGAGGAGTCATGACCCTCCAACCATGAGAGAGTAACTTCCAGGCGATGAAAACCCTCTCTGAGGCACATTTCACCAGGAGTTGAAGTGTTATGACCGCTCTTCGAGATTTCACTTCACCAGAGTTGAAATGCAAACAAAAATAAAAGCCCTCTTCGGAGGCCTATTTCACCAGGAGTTGAAGTGTTATAACCGCTCTTCGAGATTTCACTTCACCAGAGTTGAAATGCAAACAAAAATAAAAGCCCTCTTCGGAGGCCCATTTCACCAGGAGTTGAAGTGTTATAACCGCTCTTCGAGATTTCACTTCACCAAAGTTGAAATGTAAACAAAATAAAAGCCCTCTTCGGAGGCACATTTCACCAGGAGTTGAAGTGTTATAACCGCTCTTCGAGATTTCACTTCACCAGAGTTGAAATGTAAACAAAATAAAAGCCCTCTTCGGAGGCACATTTCGCCAGGAGTTGAAGTGTAACAACCGCTCTTCGGAATTTCACTTCACCAAAGTTGAAATGCAGAGACAAAATAAAGACCTTCCTGAAAGCCCACGTTTCACCGAGATTGAAATAAAACTTCCAAGTGTTGAAACGTGAAAAGGCTTTCTTCGAAGGCACAACTCTTTAGAGGTACACGTTTCACCAAGATTGAAATAAAACTTCCAGGTGTTGAAACGTGAAAAATCCCTCCTTAGAGGTACAACCCCCTCCCGGGGACACAATTCAAAGGAAAGACCTCTTCAAGGGCACAATCAAGAAGAAAGACCTCTTCGGAAGCCCACGTTTCACCAAGATTGAAATAAAACTTCCAAGTGTTGAAACGTGAAAAGGCTTTCTTCAAAGGCACAACTCTTTGGAGGTACACGTTTCACCGAGATTGAAATAAAACTTCCAAGTGTTGAAACGTGAAAAATCCCTCCTCAGAGGTACAACTTTGTAAAAGAAGTTAAAGTGCCCTTCAGAGGTCCGCTTTACCACATAGAAGAATTCACTTGGTAAAATATGCACATAAGTAAAAGAAAAAAGTGATTTCTTCGAACGACAAAGCGTAGAAACTTATACGAAGGGAGTTGTACTCTACAAAAATTTTCTTTAAAAAGAATAAAATAATTATTCTTTAGCAAATAAGAGTGCAAGTCCCCTCGAAGTATAAAATATTGCAGCAAGCTTAAGGTATGGGGGCAACGTGGTATAATAGTATAGCTGCATCGGTAAAGTAATACTCAAACAACATACCATAAGCCCGCTGCAATATCATATAAATAAACTTGTGCAAAAATGAATAATAAATGCATTCAAACAGAAGTCTGTACAAACAAAGGATCATTTTATTCAATTGAAATGCAGGTAAAGGTTTCAAAATAAAGAAAAGCGGGGGCCGGTACCAGCACAATTCTCGACCAGTACATACAAAAGGCAAAAAGCTAAAATGTTCACTTCTTTTTACTACCTTTGGACCCTTTTCCCGGCCGAATGATTAGCTTTTCAGGCCGGTCAGTTGGCACAAGGGAAGAAGGAGGGGTAGGTGCAGCTGGTCCAACTTCTGGCTCCCCTTCAGTAACAGTGATTATCTTCCCCCTCCTCTTTGACGTTCCGTGCTTTTTCCTCCTCTTTGAGGAAGACTCACTTCCCGGAGTGGCAAGTTTAGACAAAGTTATGTCATCAGAAGGGGTCCGCTCCGGAGATATCTCACCTCCCTCAAGTCCCTCGTCTCTATGCTCTTGCGAAGCGATGGGATCATCTAAACCGTGAAGGGCTTCTATTTGTTCCTCTTGCGACCCGGGCTGATAAGCAGAAGGAGGAGCCACCTGGAGAGACGGAGGAGGGATAACCGGAGGAGGAGAAATCTGAGCGGTGCTTGATACTTTCTCTGTAGAAGAAAAGAGGTTAAAGTCAGTAAAGAGAGGAAATGAAGGCTCATCAAGGTTGAGAAAATAGTCAAGGAGCTCATTAAACCCATGTGAAATAAATGAGCAATCCACTTGAGCGAAATTTACAGTGGAATTACCTGCAGAAGTTGTCTTTATTACGTCAATTTCATAGTCCGGGGCTTCAGCACTCTCTTGCGATTCATCTGTAACTTGAGTAATTTTGGCCCCGGTATCAGTTTGAGCAGGGATCGGTACATAAGAGCTAGAGCCAATAATGCCAGCATCGGCCGAAGTTGAAGGAGGGACAGGAACAGTCAAATTTGTTTCTTTTTCTTGATGCTCTTCCCCCACTATTTCAACCCGCGATCTGGCGAGTTGCTCCTTCCCTCTGGCAAGGGCTGCGCGAGCCTCAAAGTCTAAGTAGTGCACCTCCAACTCCTCTTCAGTGTACCCGGCCCCTTTAAACATATCTAGTGCGGCCTCCCACACTTCGACCAGGGTAATCTCATACTTGGGGCCCAGGAATGCAAGACTGCCACGCCCTAATATACATTGCAAGTAGAAATCAAATAGTGTCGAGCCAATATCAGCTTTGGTAGCTTCATGGGCCTCTGCAGCTGTAATTCTACCCGCAACAGCCTCATCCCGCTCTCTCTCGACTTTGGATAACTGGGCTTTCAATTTTTCAATCTCTGCAGCCTGAAGGCCAGTTTGTCCTCGTAACTGAGTAATGTCAGTACGGTTGCCCTCTATAATCTGCTCCAACTCATCAGCCTTGGCCTCAGCATCCCTTTGCGCGGCATGAGCATCCCGCACCTGTTGAAGAAGCACACTCTCCCTTTGAGAATAAGAAGTGGAAGAAGTAGCAAGCTCCTCTTTAAGTTTCCCAACTTCTGCCTCAAGTTTCTCATTATAATCGGCGATACTCCTCATTTCTGCATCATGCTGTTTAAGGATCTTTTGCCATTCAGTTTTGTCGTTCTCCATGGTAAGCATAGCTTCGAGATTGGCCCTATTCACCCTTTGGAGCTCATCAACGAGTTTCTGCCAAGATGACATCCTCTCAATATCGGTTCTGACTGCATCAAGGTTCCGTAGCATAGCACTTTTATCTATGGGAACCAGATCGAGGTCAAAGCGAACTCCTTTTAAACACCAATTAGGAAATCGGCGTTGAAGAGTGGCTGGACCTGGTCCAACTTGGTAAGATGGCCTATTGATGATTGCTTGGATATCAGTAGGGGAAGGGGCAGGAGATTTAGAAGAAGTAGGAGCAGTAATCTTCTCTGAAGGCACAGGCATTGGCTCCTCAATAACTTTGGCTCGTTTGCTCGAATCATCAGTTGTGTGACTCTTCCCTCTATCATCATGAGATTTGCGTTTAAGGGAGTCACTCTCTCTGTGGGAGGAATCATGTCGACTATCTGGTCTTCCAAAGCGTTCTTCATAATCACGTCTTTCCCGAGCCTTCCGGGCTGCCCTTTCTTCATCAGTCTCTCTATGAATAGGAGGATAGGATTGATAGCCATACTGGCTGCGTTTCCCATATCGCTGAAAGTCATCATAGTACGAGCTGCCTCGCCTCATTGGTAAACCTAAAATTTAAAAAGAAGAAATAAAACTTGAGAATCCTTCAAACGTTAAAAAAAAGAGAGAGCATAAAAGTGCCAGGAATTCTAAGTGTGTGTGATGTGCAAACTACGCGCATCAATCTACGAACCACTCTTTAATTGGGGAGTAGTTGTGGGTGTAATAGATAGCGTCAACTCTTGAGTCGACGGCGACTGTTGCAAAGTAGAAGTAGCTTCAACTACTGAAGAAGAAATCCCGGCAGCGATAGGATCTTCTTTAAAGATCTCTTGTGAAGTAGCAAAAAGGTCGCTCAGTCCTTCGAAAGTATCGTCCCTGCTCTGCTTAACGGGACTGGATTTCTCAGCTTTTTCACCAGATTCTTGTGAATGATGGGAAGATCCCTGAGGCTCTTCTTCCTCGATAACCGGGGCAAGTTTGTCAGATGGCCCCGCAGCATCAACAGAAGTGGAACACTTCACTAGCGAAGCTTCAGGAGCAGGTCCTTTAGATATGGATGTGCTAGTAGAAACTGAGGCATCCAACACTCTAGCTGGGGAGTCTGGAATTTCATGAGGACGCGTAGAACGAGAAGTATGCAAAAGTCCGTACTGATGCAAAAACTCATCTTTCAACAGAAATTGAATATCTCTCTCCTCAACCGGCACGGCCTTAAGCCTCTCAAAAGTCGACTTGTGACTGGGATTCCTAGAGGGAGGAGGCAGCGCTGAAAATAAAAAGAAGCAGAGTTAACACTTAGCAGGTCAGTCTCACAAAGGCCAGATAACAAACGAAGCAAGGATGGGTGATCTTACTTCCTTCCCTCCACAGAGCATAAAACCCCGGGGGGCAACGAACGAAGAAGAACTGGGTTAGAAACCCGTGAGCAGTGTCAGGAAGGCCAACAATTAATTTGCGGTTTCGGGCGCTTCTCACAACAGTAATAGAAGGATGATCTTTGGTCCGGGTAAAGGAGCATAAGTAACAAATTTCATCAAAGCTCGGAAGTCGATCAAGTGTTCTCCTAAATAGCACACACAACCCCATTAGAATGGCGTAGCCATTGGGGTGTAGTTGGGATGGAGCAATGGCCAATTGATGAAGAAGTTGTTGGAAAAAGTCATTGAAAGGAGGAACGCCCCCACTTAGGCACATTTGTCGGTTAACTGTCACAAAGCCAGAAGGTGCTATGTCAGCAGTGTTACTTCTCTCAGGAAGAATGGCATCTGATTCAGCAGTGCCAAACTGAGCACACAGCTGGCGAAAAACTTTATATGATAGTGTAGTAGGAACTCTTTCGCGAGGATTAACTAGTGGAGCTGGAAGAACAGTTGCCTCTCCCGTCTGAACTGTTGCATCTTCTTCCTGAGAAGTCATTCTACACAAGCAACTGGATATTCAAATATGAAGGTGCACGTTTCCTAAAAGTGTGAAGTGTCGTGCAAAACTGATAAAAATAACAAGTAAATATAACTGGAATTAAACTGGTCGACGATTGATCGACTACGGTAATTTCAGAACTTGTTAATTTAAAGTTCAAGCATAATATTAGTGCAGGCTGGTCAGTTTCAATTGACTATTTCAGTGTTGCTTTAATATTCTACTTGAAATCGATAGCACTTCGTTCACACAATTTATTTAAGTTAATTATCCGTTATTAACTAATCTGTCATTTGATGTGGGCGGTCGATGGCAATATATTCGTCCCAATTTTCTGTAAATATCATATTAAACAGATTGTTAACCCACAAGTTAAAGTAATCTGTAAAAGAATGCAGCAAAGTTCAACAGTTCAAAATCCATGCAATAGTTCAAGGTCTAAGCAGAGTTTAAAAATGCAAGTGCTGAGTCGTAGACGACTCAAGAGCTAAGTCGTAAACGACTCAAGTGATAACTCGGCAACAACTTAAGTGCTAACTCGTCTACGAGTTAAGAATTTTTCCTTCGGGTTAAGTTAAGTCGTTGGTTCTCTGGTTAACTCGTCCACGACCTAAAGGACTGAGGAGAGACAGGATAGGTCGCTTCACTTTTGAGTCGTTGATGCCTTGAGTCGGTAGTCCTTTGAATCGTGAGTCATAAGAGAGAGACAAGACTTCAAGTCAGAAAGATACGAATTCTTCTAAGTCTTAACTCAGTTACGACCTAAAACTCTTGCCTCAACTAGTCGAATAACCTTATCTCCACTCCTAAACCCATAAACCGTCTCACCCCTAAACCGATGAACCCACTAACTATTATCTCGTCTTCTCCAAACCCCTAACAGCCTAAAAAAAATAAAATAAAATATATATAATATATTGAAACCCATTATCTTCTCCTCGCGAATTATCCAAAACCTAATCAAACTTCCTCGAGCTCACCAGCAATCGATCGTGGCAACAATCGTGATGAAGCGTGGTATAAGGAACTGGATTAAAGTTGTCAATAAGGAGTCCAGATTCGCAAGTTAATGGCTATCGCGGAATCAAATGAACTGCGGATTTACTTACGCGATGCGATGATGAGGATTATAGGGACTGAATCAACGATAGGATGAACTGGTTGAATTTGTTTCCGAAAGCTCGAGGACGTGTTAATGGCAGAAATAGCTCAGGGGTAAGTAATGAGAAGAAGGAAATAGGAGGAACGACCCAAGCATTTTATACCTCAGGAAAGTGGAACTCGAATCGACACACCCGGGTTATGATGAGTCGAAGCACACGACTTACGACTTAAGGCATGTGCTTCGAGGGCAAGTGTTAA
This sequence comes from Allium cepa, assembly GCA_030765085.1. Classification (NCBI taxonomy): domain Eukaryota; kingdom Viridiplantae; phylum Streptophyta; class Magnoliopsida; order Asparagales; family Amaryllidaceae; genus Allium; species Allium cepa. The sequence continues at coordinate 835,737,687 of CM060931.1, forward strand.
CCCAGTTTCCTCTACGAGTTAAGGAGTCTACGAGATAAGGATCTACGACTTAAGGCCTCTACGAGTTAAGGAGTCTGCGAGATAAGGATCTACGATTTACGGCCTCTACGAGTTAAGGAGTCTACGAGATAAGGATCTACGACTTATGGCCTTCACAACCTAAGAACATTACGGCCTAACGACCTAAGGTCTGCACAATCTTACTAGTTAAGGATGGCACGACTTAAGAAATTACAACCTAAATGACCCAAGGGAGTAACGGTCCAACAACCTAAAGGGACTATGACTTAACGACTCAAGGGACGAGGAGTTAAGACGACTACACCTAAGTCGTGACGGACTTACAACCTTTGCTAGGTCGTTCACGACCTAAGGCTACAGAGGCAAATTCAATACTGCACCATGATTCGTTAACTCCAGTTAAGCCACAAGCCGAGAATCAGTTTAGGTCGGTCACGACCTACGACCTATGGTAAGTCGTACACGACTTAAGACTACGAAGTTAAGGTTCAATGCCACATAGCTTATGAGAGGACCGGTTGACTCATTTGCGACTTAGGACTTGTGATATATACAGAGTTCAGCAAGGATGCCATTCCGAAGTCACGACCTAGCAGTTAAGTCGCAACCGACTCACGACTTAGTTTGAGTTGTCCACGACCCAACTTAGGTCGGTGACGACTTAGGACTTGGTAATGTTTCCTGCCTAGAATTCTCTATAAATATAGTGCCATATCCAACTTTCAAAGGACTTTTGGCTCATTTTCTTCAAACGCCGTTACTCTGCTGCATTCCAAATCAATCCAATCCAACACTTGAAGCTCTCAAGACATTAAGAACGCTACAAACAACTTCAAGAAGAGATCACATACATCCAACATGGATTCGAAAACTCTCATCTTCATCGAAGTTTAAGCTACTTGTTCTAAGTCTCTTGTAATTCAAAGTGTATTGTATTTGGGAAGAATTGTATCAGCTTGTAACGAGATTATTAATAAAAGTACTTAAAGTGGACGTAGGCTATACCCTTAAGCCGAACCACTATAAAATTGTTGTTGTTTACCGCTTTTCTGCTATTATCTGCTTGTAATCTGTTCCCGAGTCGTCGGGTGGTGCTTTCACAACTGCAACTCATACACCGGGGTGTTAGCGTTCAAATTTTAGCGTTAACAATGGTCTAACGACCCACGACCTACTGAATTAACGATATAAGGAGTAAAGAGGCTCAACGACCTACCCTAGGTCGATACATTGGATATCTCATCATTGTTAAGTCGCTAACTACTCCCTTGAGTCATCGTCGACCTACCCTAGGTCGTTGACGACCTAGTACTTGATGTTAAAATCATATCGCTTTCCTCTAGGTCGTTATGACTCACCAGCTAGTTCAAATGACCAAATATGAGCCAGTTAGGTCGTAACTCATATTCCTTTAGCTCGCTGACAACTCATGACCCCTCTTAAGTCGTAGCCTTCGACTTACGACTTACCTTAAGTCGCTCACGACTTAAGGCCTGTCCAAAAACCCCTATAAATACAGCGTGAGCTCCAACGTTCGAGGGATCTTTTTGGCTCATTCTCGAAGCTCTGATACTCTGTCGTTTTCTCAACTAAAACAGCACTTCAAGCACTCCAAACACCAAGGACACTACGACAAACTACAAGAGAAAATCTACAACATTCAACATGGATTCGAAAGATTATTCTTCATCAAAGTTTGATCTACTAGTCTAAAGTAATTGAAGAAAGTTGTATAAGTTGTACTCGAGTCAGCAATAAAGAGATATAAAGTGGATGTAGGCTTGACTATTAGCCGAACCACTATAAAAACTGTGTCTTTTACTGTCTTTCTGATATTTTCCTGCTTATTTCTGATTCCCGTATCATCGGGTGGTGCTTTCACACTTGCTTTACTTGCACCGGGGTGTTAGCGTCAGATTTTTACGTTAACATATCAAAATGCTACAAATTAAATATAATAGAAGGCAGGTATTGTAAGTAAGAAATTAGAAACTTAAGTAAATAAGTTGAAATTATTTCTAAATAAAATTGTAAGAAATAAATGAAATTAGAGGATTAATCATTTCATGAAAGAAAAGAAATCAAAACAACAAATAGTATGAAATGGAATTAATAAGAATAAACTTAATCTGTTGTTTGAAATTGTTGTTGTTTGTTTCGGTTTATGGTTGTTTGGGTAAGGATACTTTAAATTGTTTGGATGAATGAATAATTTATTTCATTTCATCTAAGACTGTTGAGTAAATGGTGCAGTTGATAGTTTATTTTTCATTCGGTACAATTTAAAGTTTGAACCCGAACAACTATTTGTTCTGTTTGATATGAATGAATGATTGGTTTGTGTTGATTTTATGGGATGGTTGTATGCCTGGTTGCAAGTGATTATTGTTGTATTGATTTGTTTGCTTATGAGTGAAACAACTTTAACATTTCATTTTATATAATTATTAACTCTTTTGGATTATATAAGTGAAATACAGGTTATGGAAGCAATTGCTACTACTTTTGGTTTCATAATTTAAGCGTAAATTGCCCGACAAATAGGTACATTTTCGGATTACGGTTTATAGCGCTATTATATTGTTTTCCCATGTTGGGATATATATTATTTTGGAAAATATATGTCTGCATTGTTATTTTTTGATATTATATTTTTTCTCGAGCCTCCCCGTACAAAGGAGACTTTGCCAAAAATTTTCTTAAATTTTGGACTTAGAAAATATTTTGAAAATGTTTTTCCAAACTTTATTAATTTAAGTAAAAAATATTTAATGGTTATAAATTGGTATATTTTATCTAAATTAATTAATTTTGTAAATTTATTTGTTTATAAATTTAATATTTTAAGTAAGATATATTGATTTCTTAATTCTTCTTTCCCTTCTTTTCCTTTTCTGGGACGAAAAGTTTTGAGTGGGGGAGAATGTAATGACCCAGAAATTTTAATAGATATAATTGATTAATTTAATTGGATCTTTGTAATTAAATTGAGATATAAATAATTTTTTTATAATTTATAATGAAGAAAACATTAAAAAGGAAATGTAGCAATGGTAAATTAAATAAGACTTTGTGATTTAATATTTGGAGAAATAAATCTTTATAACTTATTCAATGAAATAATAAGTGAATTAAAATGTAACAATGCTAATTAAGGTTAATAATTAATAGGGTGAATGAAATGAAAATTAATGATTTTATTTAAAATTGTAAACTTATAATATAATAGGCGGTGATTGGTTGGGGAGAATGAACATACAAGTATCATAAAGGGTATAATGGTGACAAATGATGGTTACCAGTTAATTCACCTATTACAAATAAAGATAATCAAATATTGCTTTAATGAAAATAAATGTAGTAACGGAAGTGTGGATGTAAATTTAATGGAAGCGTAAATTTATTTTAAGGTAGTAAATTGGTTAATTAGGAAATAAGTTCAAAGTATGTTTATCGATGAATTAATACATAATGTATGTAAAGTAATAAAATGGTATAAGAATGGAATTAAGGTCATTAATTGGATTTAAACCTGAATTAATGTGTACAATTGCTAGAAGTACACATTTAGAAATGGAATATATATTCAAATTAAGAGGTAAATAGGCATATATTAGTGTAATGGGATAAAACTAATGTAATTAGGTATGAATGTAAGTGATGTATCAATAAAGGAAATTTGTAATTTGTTAATGAATTTATAACGGGAAGGAAATGTAAACTAATAAATAATTAATTCAATGAAATCCCAATTGATTGAAACAACTATTTGGGTTATAATTGATGTTAATTAGGAATATTTGGAAATAGATTAATATAAGAAAAATAAATGTAAATATTGGATTAATCAATGAATTAATAATGATTGGGAAAAAAATCAATGTTCTATGTAAATGTAAATATGTAATTGCTTGCAAATGAAAACTTATACAAATATGATTAAGGGTTAGTGGTAACGATTATTATAAAGTAATCATTTATGTAGTCCATTAAATCAAGTTTGTAATAAATTGCAATGAATCTCAATCTGAGGTTATATTTGTATAAATTAAGGAATTAAGTGAAATTAATGCTAACTCTATTTATAATATGGCAATTGGTTGATTTAAAGAATAGAAAGCAAGATTTATTAATTTAATTAAAGTATAAAATTCAATAATTGGATTAATTGCAATTTAATGAAATTTAATATTTAATTTTGTGTTAATTGAAATTAAAATGAAATTTGAGAATAATAGTGAAATAAACCACGAACCAATGTTAATTTCATCCGTTGGATGATGATGAATTGCATAATAAGAATGAAAAATAAATTTAATAGAATTATTGGGAATTTAATTTATAATTTTGAATATAATGAAATTGAAAATTTAAACACTGCAGTTGTGAATTATTTGACTTTAAATTGATATGGGAATTGGTTATAAAGGGTTATAAATTACAAAAATAATCCAAGATGATAAAATTTATGAATTATGGAATTTGAATTAAATGGTGATTTAATTACTTAATTATTAATTTATTTAATTAATGTAAAAATAGCCATTCTGGCCACTGACTCGAATTTCGAAGAAACCACTTTCATCGGATCTGTAACGGTGAATTGTTGTAGGATTTCAAGTTTCGTAGCAATCGGACTTGCCGTTTGATCGTACGAACGTGAAACGCCTTGAAATCAATGAAATTGAAATCAATTTGGAATAATTTGGTTTTAGCATAACTTTTTCATATGATGGAACTTGGACTTGAAACTTGTCCCATCGCGTTTAAAATATTTAAAAATATTTATTTTGATATATAGGTTGATCCAATTTCATTCCGGAGTCAGAACGGGCTTTTCGGGCCATTCATCGTTCAGTGCGTTTATAAATCGGATCCATCTATTCTATTTCAATTTTGCCTACATATACCCTGTTATAAACCCTAGCCTACCTCTATTTCTCATTTGTCTTTGCATACAATTCCATCAGCTCGTCCTCTTTCCAATGGCTGCAAACCCTAGATCCAATTGCAATTCAAAAATTAAAGTGAAATTTCAAACTCCTCAAAAAAATTCAGAAAAATGATATATCAAAGCTCTCGATGTGCGCATCTCAGATCTGCGGTTCGTTGTTGGTTTCGAATTACTGCTTTTCGGGACATTGAAGAACCATTCACGACCGTTCATCACGCGTCGATGAACATTGACTTATCGACGAACCATTTCTGGGTTTTGTAGAGAGGGCCGAGGGGATCGCATCCAAGTGAGTTTGGCGGTGAGTTGACGGCTGGATTTGACGAAAATTCGAACTAGGGTTCGAATTTTGTAGGCGACGGCTTCCCTTATCCATGCCGCGTGGCGATGGTCGCGTGAGGGGGTCGGCATGTGGTTGCAGGCATGATGCGACGTCAGTTGGCGATTGGTGGCGGCTTGTTTCTGCATGCGCGTGCTGGTTAGGGTTTTCAGAGAGGCAACGTGTTTCGAGAGGGAAGAACGAGCGTGATTGAGTGCGTTGTTGCTGGATGATGAATTGATGATGTGGCGGAGTAATGTGTTCTTTTTTTTTTAAATTTTATAATTGAAATTCAAGCACATTTATCGCTATATCTTTCACATACGAACATAAATTCACGCGCGGTTTTTTTGTTAGGATCGTATTGAAATTCCGAACATTTTGGCGCCGGTTTGGACGAATTCTGAGACTATCAAATTTTTGAGTTTAAATTGAGTTTAAATACAATTTAAATTCAAAAGGTGAGTGTTTTAACCCACTCACAACTTCCAAATTTCTTATGTTCGTTAAATTTATTTAGGATGTGATTAGAAATTTATTTATGACTATTTGGCGTGTTTTTAATCATCATCCCAGTTAAATTGAATATAATTGAATTAAATTGTTATTTAATTTATTTATTGCATACAAACTACCAGTTAAATTTTCATTTAATTTATTATTGAATATAACTGCTAGTTGATACCTGTTGTTTATTATCCATTATATATTGATGCTATTGATTGAATTGGATGATGATTGTGATTAATAGTTGATGAATGATATTGGATGAATGGATGTTATATTTTATATCGTTATAAACTGCAAATTGTTATGCACTTTATTTTGTACGGGATTGCGGTTTGAAATGATAAATAGCCGTATTTTTATTAAAAATTATGGATTGAAATGATAAATATACGTATCACTTGACCATAGGATAGAAAATTATATACAGACACCGTCGGTCTATATATATAAATATTTTGAAAATGATTTCTATGGTTTTGGATAGAATTATACGGTTTAAATAAATATTGATTCTTTCTGATATTATATAAAAATATTTTACATATAGTTAAATTCATGTATTTAAGCTATGTATAAATCTGTTTTATGACAATAAGTTAAAAAAAATGGAGTTTGATTTACTAAAATAAATATGGTTAGGTATTTAAATCATATTTTTTATAGAGGTTATAATGATTTAAATAAATTAAGATTTGGAAGAATAATATGAAATGGATGTGAATTAAATTATTTAAGAATTTTACTCGAATAAAATTTGATTTAAAATTTAGATAAATTTGAGATGTTATGAAATTGAATTTATTTAAGGATTAAACCAACAGAGTTGATGTGAAATTTATTAAATTGGAATTTTAAAAGGTATAATTATTATAACTTGATTTTTGGGTCTAGGTGAATTAAATGATTATTTCAAGTACAACGAATTGAATGTAATACCTAGTTATTTGGAATTTGAGTTTTATTTAAATAATAAGGGGTTTATTATATAAAATATTTCAAAACTAAATAATAGGAAATTTAATTGTTGAATCGAAATTATCAAATTTAGTTTTGAAATTTTGGAATATTTAAAGCCTTGAAATATATCGAAATTGAAATGTTTATAGAAATTGAAATGTTTTGAAATTATGAAATTTCAAAGCATTATGTTTTAAAGGTGTTAAAATTTCAAATGTTTGGTTTTGAAGTATAAAATTTGGAAGTGCTATGATTTTGAAAAAGGGATACATTTGAAATAAAATGATATTATATTGATTTGAAATAAAAAGGATATCATATTGATTTGGTTTTTAAATTGGAAGTGATATCGTATTTATATGGTTTTGAAATGAATATTTATTCTGTTTTGAAGTATAATTATTTTAAAAATGACCGCGGTGTTATAATAACGTTTGGTTGTTGAAGATACCGAGATTGGAAGTTGTCGTACTCTCCGCCATCTCTGAAAACCACTTTAACAACAATGTACGCAGTGGATATTCCAGAATGAAGTAGGGTGGCGGCGGCGTTTTCTTTGAGGTAAATATGTGGACCTGACTCCCGTGAGTTGGCATAAGGTGGCTAAAACATGAGCGATTGAGGGGAAAATGAGGTAGCACCTTTGAAAGGACACATCCCTTCGATATTATATTTTGACTTTTGATTTGATTCGGTGGCCACTTTTGATTTTTTATTTGGAGGTGTGGCTCAAGGTGGGCGGTAGCTGCAGCTATGCATTACCACCGACCCGGAAGCGTAATTGGCATATCTATCCTGGCAGTGCCCAGTTATGCCGTGTCACCTACCCTAGCGTGCCTTATACGATTTTGTTTAGTACCATACCTATGGAGTGCCCTCTGACAACGCCCAGTACAGGGGAGATTACGCTGCTGTATAGACTATGGGAATATAAAAGTTTGTTAAGGTGGAAAATGTAAAGCCTTAACGTTTTTTTAAGTATATTATACTTTACTTTAGACACTATTATAATAGCGTATATTGCTACATAGTAAATAGTTTAACGGATTCTTAGGAGATGTGAATCCTATGCATCTCTTAAGTTACTGCACTCACGTTAGACACTGGATAGGAGATGTCAAATCCCGTAAATATCTCTAACGCCATTCCACTCATATTTATTCTTGTTGATTTAATTTACATAAGATCTTTTAATTTTGACTCGAGTGTTTTGTCTTTTCAATTCGCTCGGGTCAGCCTGAGCATTTCTGGATTCGAAGACTTTGGCTCTGGAGGACGAAGATGAAGATTTATATTATTATTATTTATTATAGTATTCCACCACATGCGTTCTGTTTCCGCAGCATTAATTATTATACTCTGGTATGTGTAACTCTGATATGTATTGCATAAGTAAAATCGAATATTTTGTAAAACAGCTTCATGAACTGTATATTTGATTATTATATTTTATCGTTCCGCTGCAAGATTCTGTTTTGTTTTATTTCTTCCTTATTTTTCTTATTTACCCCATAACAATCCGTCCTTTTGTATGGCTTAAGTCTGACGTGTGTGGTTATCATCGATTTAAACCATGCAAAAAGGCAGGATGTTACACCCTACAACACAAGACCGGGACTACCCCTTATTGGATAATACCGAGTACGATCACCCCACGGTTAGTATCAGCAACCGCACCACTAAGCCGAACAAAAGGGACATCTAGACAGGGATGACCTCACCCTATTGGGGGCTACCCACTCAGCCTTGCTGCATATCCCTTGATTTTCAGTCATTCTCGGTTGATGAGGCTCGAGGCTAAATGTTACCTTTTAGGATGTTTCACTTAGAATGCGCATCGTCCACCTGAGGATGTTCCGAAAGCATTCATCCATACAAGTCCATCTCGAGTTCGAACGAAACTGAAGGCACTACTCCTACTACATCCATTTTGAAATCATCCTCAGGATTAGTAGCGACTAGCCCTTGCACTTCACTGCTCCATCTTCGACTCCGAACTCATTTTTCCACGAAAATGTATAAACCGGATCGAAGTGGCTTTCGAGAAATTTATCCCGATCTCGGTCTCTTCGAAACGATCAGCATTGTCCAATATTGATAGTCGGTTATTTAATTATCAATTAACATTCACAAACACCCATCAAACATAAATAATTTCTCCTGAATTATTTATTAACCTCAAAATATCTTCGCAAGATATATTTCCATTTTGAACCCTTATGAAAACAGTTTTCTAACCACATTTTTCTCATGAAATAAATTTTCAAATATTTATTTCCACAGAAAACACCAAGCACAAAAACTTTAGATTTTTAAAATAATTTAAAACACTTTATTATAAAATATCCTTTAAAACATTTGAATTAAAAATTACTTTAATACTTACTCAAAATGTATACTTTAAGAATATTCAAAATAAAACTACTTTGTACAATATAAAACTGAATTTCTAACTTTTAAAACATAATACCAAGCCACCTTTAAATAATTACTGCTATAATAGATTAAAAGAAAATACCTACTTCAAAATTTAAACATTCAGAAATAATAAGCTTTCTAAACATACTTTTTAAACAACTTAAAACTTTTTACTTATATTTAAAATTTGTTTGAAACGTACTTGGCTATTCAGGGAAATACGCTTCCCTTCCACATCTTTTAAAAGTAAATCACTATTTATTTTTAAACAAATTTACCCATTCCTTTAATAAATTCCCACCATGAATTTATTCCTCCAAATATCCACTGATATATTACTTCACTTTTATAAACCCAGTTTATACATTTTTTACTCTCACTTCCCTTTTAAAATTCCAATTCCAACAATCAAATCAAATTCCAAATTGTCTTCCAAATTACCCGTTTTGAAATAAATTCCTTCACTTACTCAATTTATTTCTAAATCCATTAACTTCAGATTTTGTTTCTTAATTATGATTTAAAGTCCTTTAAACTGAAAATACCAATTTCATGTTTCCTAAATTCCTTCTTTATCCTTCCAAATAAATTTAAACCTTGAATTTTAAAGTTTAAATTCTTTATTCCTTTAAATAATAACGCTTGAGTTTTTTTTAAGAAAAATCACTTATTCCCATTTATTCAAAATCTCCATACTTGGAACTTATTTATTAGAATTTTAAAATCACCTTTTATTCTTTTCCAGTTCATTCTTAAATTTATTGAATTTTCTATAGTTATTTAACTTAAAAATTTACTCTTTTATTTTCTTTTCAAAAACCCAATTCTATATATTTTAATAACTCAGTGTACCGAAATATATATTCAAGCAAATCATAGCATTCAATATTCCAATTATCAATATAGTTCATCACAGAATATCGAATATTCATAACAAAGAATAATAAACAATCTAAATAATTTTGAGGAATCCAGTTGGATCCCTCCAACCTATTTTCCTGCATCCATAGACGTTAGCCCAATACCAATTCTACTTCAAAGTGGAATATCGCGGTATATAGGATTAATGTAATATCATCCGCTATTATGCGGCGCATAGGGTCTCATTCGCTATATAATGCGGGAAATCAATCATTCCAATATATACTGTATACTTCTATATATAATATAACACATCAAATCAATTCGGTCATTCAACCAATTATTTAAATTAAACCATTCAAATTTAATTAGAACCCAGATGAGTGAGATTAACTCACCTTTGTTTTTGTATGCAATCTATTTCCAATCCAGCTTGATTTCTTCACGATTTCAGACCTTCATTAAACATTATATGCTTCATTAATATTTGAATTAATTTAATAATCAATTTCCATGTAATAATTTAAATTGAATAATGATTTAATTAAACTACTAATTTCTCTCTTAAAACTACATATAAAAATAAATTATATATTTAAAAATCTAGTTTTTATAAATTGCTCAAACATTTTAAAATCCTTATATATTTCAAAATCTTTTCTATATATATATAATTAACTAAGATAGGCACGTATATATTTTTTCTTTGCTGCAAATTTTCTCTTCTAACCTATATATAAAAATATAGAAATCTGATTTTATTCAAACTGCTCAAAATCACTTTTTTTTCCAAAGTTTTACACTTGCATTAAACAGTAATTCCTTTATAAACCTTACTGTAAAAATATATCCCGCTATCTGCGTTTGTTCTGTGTGTATAAATACACAAATATAAATTTCAAATTAAATTAAATTTAACTAAAAACAAATACCTAACTGCCGAAACCACCAGATCGTGGCCCTAACCACCGAGATCCATCACACCAAGGTCGCAGTTCCACTTCATTCCACGGCCGACCCATTACATGCAGCCACATCCAGTATCGTACATGACTAGAAACTTTGTCGAACCCCAATATTTTTGATCGTAACTCGAGCTTTAGACTGCCGCCTCCCTCCTCGGTGTCCATATGCCTTTCTCGTGATTCAGCCTTGAATTCTCTTAATGCTTTGACCCTCAACTTCCATGCGCTTGTGATATACAGACGACACTGCGAAGTTCTTGGGCTCGACGAACGAGTCGCGCTCGATTTCCTTTCAAAATCGAGTCAACTTCGATTCGAAGTCGAAATCGATTTCAAACCCCTTTTTTCCGAGAGGATTCCATTATTATTTTCGAATTCGAAAGGATTCGTATTCGCCATTTTCATTCTCTCGGTTCATTTGATAATGGTTTTGGAGGAATGTATAAGAATTGCATGTAATTTTATAAGTGAAGTAGGTTGTCTCGAGTATTTTTATATTCTTACTATAGAAGAAAGGAATTCAGAAGATTTAAAATTGATAGGGGACAAGAAGCCGCGATTTAAGAGTGATGGTAGTATATGGGAGAAATAAGGCTAATGTGTCGTGATGGAAAGGGAAAGTAGCTGATGGGAAAAAAGTTGACGTGAAAGGGTCTGACTGGTGAACAAAGTGTAAATTATCTTTAAATTTAAATTTAAATCAACTTGAATTCGTAGCTAAAAATCTCGACATCCTATCAAGGCATGCCGCTAGGCGTTTATAACGTTATACGCCTATTCAGAATGAAATGGAAAAGGTTTCGAGTCCTAATTCGATCGTATGGGGAAGATAGCTTTTTGAACTCAATTATTATATCGAATTTTCGATAAAGATTTCAGCACGTTTATATATCGTATGCTCACACCACAACTCCAAGCACTCCGAAATTTGAAATCCAATAATATTACACTATTAGGGATCCAATGGAACTGGTTTCGTCGAATTCTGAGACTGTGCCTCGAAAGGCTATTTTTAAATATTGATTTTAACGATATAATTTCAAAACTTAACAAAACACTTCCAAATTCAAGTGTAACACTTTTACTATCTTCACCACTATCAATATAAATTTTACAAGCCTTCAAATTATTTTTAACAAGCTTAAAACTGAAGATTCAACAGTTTTCCCCAATTTCCAATTTATTAAATTCAATAATTCAATTGCCAATTAAACAGTGATATTTGAAATTCATATTAAAACTAACTATCAAATATTTAAAATCAATTAAACATTCTAATTTCAATATTCAAAATTTCTGGATCGTCACATTCCTCCCCTCTTAAAAGAATTTCGTCCAAGCAATTGCTGGTTAGGAAGAGTGGTCCAACACCCATTTACTATTTTCCCAAAACCAAACAGTTTTTAACAACTTCCCAAAACAATCCTTTTTATTAAAGACACACTATCACTCTAACAACTTCTCAAACCACCCATAAGTTCCAAACAATATTACTTACTCAACAATTAAATTATAATTTAAATTCAAAATTTAAATTATCAAAATTTTCTCAAAATTTTTCTGACTCCTTAAATTTCAAAAAAATTCGCCAGCGTCTCCTTTGCGCGGCTAGCTCGGTACAACTACAAAATGCCTCTACGGGCCCCCAGATTTCAAAAGAAAACAAAAGCCAAGTGGCTAGAACAGAAAATCATCAAATTTCGTACAGAAATTTAAATACATACCTTTTTAGTCGGGCAATTCAAATTATCTTCTGATTTAAAAATATCCATTTATCCTTTGTCTTAACACACCTGTATATCCTATTTAGCAATAATGTCCAATTACAATATTCAAAACCATTTTGTGCATTTCCTTTCAAAAGTTTCAATATTATTCATCCAAGCCCGTACGATGTGCATATATCATCCGTATGCAATATCAAATCCGATCACTCGCTCGATCACATAATTTCACTTCCGAACTAGTATCGTCCACCCGACTTCCTAGTGCGGAGTCAGATCTGTTTCCTTGGCCCGAAACCGTCATTCTCTTTGCATAGCCTTAAACTATGATAGAGAATATCTAGATTCAATCAAAAATCAATTTCCAGGGTTCGCCTTCGAAAATCGAGTGAAAAATCCTAATTCAGATCGATATAGCTGTCTCGAAATTCTGTGCTAATTCTGGATCAAATCACTATGCGAAAACATAATATACGTACATCCTACATATTTATGTCCATTGATTATCAGCTATATCAATTCTCTTTTATTCACATTCATTTGATTCCTATCTACTTATTTACAATTTTCCCATTTCACAACTTTCAGTTTTAATCATCACTCAATCATTCACTTATCAATGCTTATCATTTCACATATTTTTATCAAATCTGCACTCAAATGCTTATTCAATATATTTTCCCGACACCCATATTACTTTAGAATTCTACCATTTATTCTTAAGTACAAAATATGCATTTTATACCCTTTATTATTTTTAGTCCACTTAGAACTAATTCTTCATCTTTACTACTTACACAATTTAAATTGGATTTCAATATTCAGTTTCAATTCTATTTGCATACCAATTTAAATTTAATTCCAACATTAAATTTCACTTCCATTTAGGTACAAATTAAATTAATTTTTTCATTTACAAATTTATTCCCAACTTAATAAATTTTCTTTCGATGTCCATTTTCTTAGTCTAGTCTACATAGACCTTTCCTCAATTGGCTTTTATTTATAGTTAATTCTGCTACAATTAAGTTTTATTTCTATTCACTTGGATCTTATTTACAACTCATACCATCAATATTTCAACCCAACTTCATTACTAACTCACAATTCAACCTTCATCAAATTTCCATTAACATACTCACTTAACCAATTTGTTCAAATTAGTTCGTTTCCCACTTTTAATTCAATATTTGATTTTTACCTTCCAGAAATCACTTCACTAATTTTCTCGAGTTCAATCTAGTTTATAATTCAAGTTTTGGATTTTTATTCACTTCCCAAAATACAATTTTTTTTATTTTGGGTTATTTACTCCACTTCTAAGTTTTATTAGTCGCAACTTATCTATCCATACTTTCATTCATTTACAATCAATCCCGTTCACATTTTACTTTTTAACTCGAGATTATACATTTTATTTAGCCAAGTTTTTTTTTTATTTAATGGGTTTTCAATTCTTTTATAAGCCATCGAAATCTATTTATTCCAATTCCATCTTATTTAACTATACTCCAGTTAAATCTAACCTCATACTATTCTTTTGACTTCACATTCCATTTAAATTTTATTAAGTAAGAACTTAATTTCATTTAATATATCCACTATGTGATACAGTTCCATTTCAATTGTATTTCAACTTTAATCCAAATCCAATCACAAAATTATTAAACTTAGCTTAAGTTCATTTAATTCGACGCACTCTTCTAACTTTTTACAAGTTAATTCCATTCTAGGAAATTTTCAAACTTTATAAATTCTCAAATCTTCTTATAATCCATAAACTTTTTTAGTTAAACCTCTAGAGCTTAAGCCATTATTAGACACTCAAAACATTTAAACCAATTCCAGAGTCTTCAATAATCACTTAAGTATTTAAAAAAAAATCATTTGAAATCAATTATATCCAAAATTCTTTGGTAAATTCAATTACCTCTTTGAATTTCAAAACCAAGCCCAGTGTTTGCAAACATCTCCCATTTAAAACATTCAGACAGCAATTCCTCCTTTGGAAACTCGAAAATGAACACCGATGATGCTGCAGTAATCACCGAAGTTATTTCTAGTGACCGAAAGAGTTCAATGTTTTTATCTCTTTGAAAACATTTTGAAATATTCTTAATTTCAAGTCTCACCAGATTGCAAATCCAATTCAAGTATTTCTAAATAATATTCCTATTATTCCTTCCAAAAATCTTTGAAAATCATTTTTAACCCAAAGGAATTAAACTTCCCTAAAATTTCAAGATCTAAATTCTTTCAATTCATATTCAAATATTATTTCAATTTATAAATCATATTTATAGTTTACATTTACAAACTTCCTTTGTATATGAATTTATTCCTTAGCTTTAGTTATAATTTCAATATCTTAATCAATTTTACACAACAATGATAATAATTTAATATTATCATTCCTAACAACCAAGCAACCATAAATAACTATAATAATTTACGAAAAATTATTTCCTTTATATACAAAAATAATTTGGGTAAATTATTTCATTTACCCTATTTTAAAACAATACCATGTCGGTTTATCTTGTTCAAGAGTTTAGAAATCCCTATCGAAGACATGGCGTCCCATACATCGACCTGAATCCATAAACACTCAACCGATATGTCAGCATAATATAAAAACAACTTTTATATTAACTAACAAATACGCACTCATATTTATTAATGCACCCAAACTCATTTAGAGTACTACGAACTCTATTTAATAAGTAATCCCTACCAGAGCCAAGATTCTCGCTTAACCTTCTGCTCTGATACCAATTGTAACGACCCGAGGCAGTGGCGACCGGTAGGCTTTGCAACCATCCCAGACTCACCGTGGCTTACATTGGTATCTCGAATTTGCTTTTACGGCCAGCCTCTCGACTGTAAGCACCTGGCAAACCATCCCACTCAAAGGGACATGTAGGGGTAAGAGTCTCTCGTTCGCCACCAAACACAAAGCGAGAACCCCCTATCATGCTGTAATATAAAAAACCCGATCTCGGTCTCTTCGAAACGATCAGCACGTTGTGCAATATTGATAGTCCGTTATTTAACTATCAATTAACATTCACAAACATCCAAAAAACATAAATAATTTCTCCTGAATTATTTATTAACCTCAAAATACCTTCGTAAGGTATATTTCCATTTTCAACCCTTTTGAAAATAGTTTTCAAACTACACTTTCCTCATGAAATAAATTTCCAAATATTTATTTCCGCTGAAGACACCAAGCACAAAAACTTTAGATTTTTAAAATAATTTAAAACACTTTATTATAAAATATCCTTTAAAATATTTAAATTTAAAATTACTTAATACTTATTCAAAATATATACTTTAAGAATATTCAAAATAAAACTACTTTGTACAATATAAAACTAAATTTCTAACTTTTAAAACATAATACCAAGCCACCTTTAAATAATTACTGCTATAATAAATTAAAAGAAAATACTTACTTTAGAATTTCAACATTTAGAAATAATAAGTTTTCTAAACTTACTTTTTGAACAACTTAAAACTTTTTACTTATACTTAAAATTTGTTTGAAACTTATTTGGCTATTCAGGGAAATACGCTTTCCTTCCACATCTTTTAAAAATAGATCACTATTTATTTTTAAACAAATTTACCCACTCCTATAGTAAATTCCCACCGTGAATTTATTCCTCCAGATATCCACTGGTATATCACTTCACTTCTATTAACCCAGTTTATACATCTCTTAGTCTCACTTCCCTTTTAAAATTCCAATTTCAACACTTATATCAACTTTCAAATTGACTTCCAAATTACTCTGTTTTGAAATAAATTCCTTTACTTACTCAATTAATTTCAAAATCCATTAACTTCAGATTTTATTTCTTAATTATGATTTAAAGTCCTTTTAATTGAAAATACCAATTTCATGTTTCCCAAATTCCTTCTTTATCCTTCCAAATAAATTTAAACCTTGAATTTTAAAGTAAATTTTTTTTCCTTTAAATAATAACGCTTGAGTTTTTTTTTAAGAAAAATCACTTATTCCCATTTATTCAAAATCTCATTTTCCATACTTGGAATCTATTTATTAGAATTTTAAAATCACCTTTTATTCTTTTCCAGTTCATTCTTAAATTCGCTCAATTCTCTATAATTATTTAACTTAAAAATTTACTCTTTTATTTTCTTTTCAAAAATCCAATTATATATATTTTGGCAACGTAGTGTACCAAAATATATATTCAAGCAAATCATAGCATTCAATATTCCAGTTATCAATATAATTCATCATAGAATATCAAATATTCATAACATAAAATATTAAACAATCTAAATAATTTTGAGGAATCTAGTTGGATCCCTCCAACCCATTTCCCTGCATCCACAGACGTTAGCACAATACCAATTCCACTTCAAGGTGGAATATCGCGGTATAAGGGATTAATATAATATCATCCGCTATTATGTAGCACATAGGGTCTCATCTGCTATATAATGCGGGAAATCAATCACTCCAATATACACTATATACTACTATATATAATACGGCATGTCAAATTAATTCAATCACTCAACCAATTATTTAAATTTAACCATTTAAATTTAAATAGAACCCAGACGGGTGAGATTAACTCACTTTTTTTTTGTATGCAATGTATTTCCAATCCAGCTTGATTTCAGACCTTTATTAAACATTATATGCTTCATTAATATGAATTAATTTAATCAATTTCCATCTAATAATTTAAATTGACTAATGATTTAATTAAACTATTAATTTCTCTCTTAAAACTACATATAAAAATAAATTATAGATTTAAAAATCTACTTTTTATAAATTCCTCAAACATTTTAAAATCCCTATATATTTCAAAATCTTTTATATATATATAATTAACTAAGATAGGCATGTATATATTTTACTTTACTACAAATTTTCTCTTCTAATCTATATGTAAAAATACAGAAATCTAATTTTATTTAACCTGCTCAAAACCACTTTCTTTTCCAATGTTTTATAGTTGTATTAAATAGTAATTTATTTATAAACCTTACTGTTAAAATATATCCCTCTATCTGCATTTCTTCTGCGTGTATAAACACACAAATATAAATTTTAAATTAAATTAAATTTAACTAAAAACAAATACCTAACAGCCGAAACCACTTGATCGTGGCCCTAACCACCGAGATCCATCACACCCAGGTCGTGGTTCCACTTCATTCCACGACCGACCCATCACATGCAGCCACATCCAGTATCGCACACGGCTAGAAACTTCGTTGAACCCCAATATTTTCGATCGTAACTCGAGCTTTAGACCGCCGCCTCCCTCCTCGGTGTCCATGCACCTTTCTCGAGATTCGGCCTTGAATTCCCTCGATGCTTCGACCCCCGACTTCCATGCGCTTGCGATATCCAGACGACACCGCGAAGTTCTCGGGCTCGACAAATGAGTCGCGCTCGATTTCCTTTCGAAATCGCGTCAACTTCAATTCGAAATCGAATTCGATTTCAAACCCTTTTTTTCTCGAGAGGATCCCTTTATTATTTTTGAATTCGAAAGGATTCAAATTCGCCTTTTTCATTCTCTTGGTTCATTTGATAATGGTTCTGGCGGAATGTAAAAGAATTGCATGCGATTTTATAAGTGAAGAAGGTGGTCTCGAGTATTTTTATATTCTTACTTTAGAAAAAAGGAATTCAGAAGATTTGAAATTGATAAGGGACAAGGAGTCGCGATTTAAGGGTGACGGTAGTATATAGGACAAATAAGGCTACTGTGTCGTGATGGAAAGGGAAAGTAGCCGATGGGAAAAAAGTTGACGTGAAAGGGTCTGACTGGTCAACAAAGTGTAAATTAACTTTAAATTTAAATTTAAATCAACTTGAATTCGTAGCTAAAAATCTCGACATCCATCGAGGCATGCCGCTAGACGTTTATAATGTTATATCTCTATTCTGAACGAAATGGAAAAGGTTTCGAGTCCTAATTTGATCGTATGGAGAAGATAACCTTTTGGATTCAGTTATTATATTGAATTTTCGATATAAGATTTCAGCACATTTATATATCGTACGCTCACACCACAACTCCAAACACTCCGAAATTTTAAAACTGATAATATTACACTATTATGGATCCAATGGATCTAGTTTTGTCGAATTCCGAGACTGTGTCTCGGAAGGCTATTTTTAAATATCGATTTTAACGACATAATTTCAAAACTTAACAAAACACTTTCAAATTTAAGTGTAACGCTTTTACTATCTTCATTACTATTAATATAAATTTTACAAGCCTTCAAATTATTTTTAACAAGCTTAAAACTGAAGATTCAACAATTTTCCCCAATTTCCAATTTATTAAATTCAATAATTTAATTGTCAAATAAGCCGTGATATTTGAAATTCATATTAAAATTAAATATCAAATATTTAAAATCAATTAAACATTCTAATTTCATACATTCAAAATTTCCGGGTCGTCACAGCCTCGATTTGATTGATATCGACTAACTACATCTAGTGCAAAAGTGACTTCTGGCCTATATTTAACATTGCATATATGAAGGATCATATTGCTGAAGCATAAGGAACTATTCATATGATGTGTCTCCTCATTTGTAGATGGAGAGTCTTTCTTAGAAAGAATAATTCTATGCCATACTAGAATATCCGAGCTTGGAATATTCCATGCTAAACCATTTTAGTATATCTATACGCTTCGATTGGGAAAGTCCTCGTATCATTTTAGAACTATCTTAGATCTTGTACCTAATCTATAAAATGCCTCTCCCATGTCATTCTTCAAAAAATTATTAAAAAATTAAGCTTTATAACATTGATATGTCATTACCAGAAAGTAGTAAATCATTAACGTATGAATCTAAAAACGCTATAGCCCCTTTTTTGTTCTTTCCTATATATAAGATGTTAAATAAAACCATACTGTTTGATTACTTCATCAAAACATTTATTCTAGTTCTCATTACTTTCTTAAGACCATAAATTGATATTTAGAGTCTACATGCCTTGCAGCTGCTCCGTTGACTTTGAAACCCTCTGGCTTTGACATATAAACCATCTCTTCTAAGTCATAATTTCGATCGCTATTTTAACATTCATTTTCCGTTTCATAGTCATATTAAATAACGACCGCATATAGAATATGAATTAATTTATGTATCCAAACTAGAGAAATTGTTTCATCATGATCAATACCTTGAATTTGATGGATCCTTTCGCATCAGCTTTTCTTCTAGGTCTCAACCTTACCATCTACACCAATGTTTTTAGTAAAAATTCATTTTTAATCGATGGGTTTTTGTGACGACCCAGAATTTTGAACGTTTAAAATTGAAAATATTTAATCAATTTTAAATATTTGAATGATGGTTTAACTTGAATTTCGAATATCACTATTTATTGGGTAATTTAATTATTAAATTAAATTAATTTATTGAAGTTGGATAAAAATTTGAATCTTCAGTTTTAAGCTGATTAAAAATATTTCAAAGGCTTGTAAAATTTATATTGATGATCCTGAAGATTATAGAAGCTTCAGAATTGAATTTGGGAATGATTTGTTCTGCTTTGAAATTATATCGTTTTAATCGATATTTAAAAATAGCCTTCCGAGGCACAGTATCGGAATTCGACGAAACCTGTTCCATTAGATCCGTAATATTGTTTTATTACCGGAATTCAATTTTCGTAGTGTTTGAAGTGGTCGTTTGGTCATACGAATAGCAAACGCGCTGGAGTTTAAATTTAAAATTCGATATTTTAACTGGTTCAAAAAGCTATCTTCTCCATACAATCGAATTTGACCCGAAACCTTTTCCATTGCGTTTGGAATAGGGGTAGGAGGTCTAAAATTTAAGCTACAAATTCGAGACAATTTGAAATCAATTTAAATTATATTTACTTATTCTTATTCCAACAATTCGTACAACCAGCCACAACGTTGTCTCCTTTGTACCCTTCCTTTTTTCCCCCACTTTTCAAATCATACAGTTCAAAAAGCAGATGCTCGCGCAAGGAGGGACTGCATGGTGTCAGTGGTCGATTAGGAAGACCATTGGTGTTCATAGGGGAGGAAGAGGTTCGAGCAGTATTTTGGGGTTGCGGTGGTTATCTGGTGGGTCGAATCGAGACGAGCTAGGGCTCGCGTGAGTATTTGGGGGCGGTGACGCGGCAAGGAGGGTTTCACGGCTCGCGACAATTATGCATCGTGAGTAAAGATCAGCAACATCGCGAAGGGGTGGCCGTGACTGACGGCGTGGCGTCGCTAGGCCTCCGGCGAATCGAGGCAGTGTCGATCAAACTCCTTCGCGATGGTTTGGGCTAAAATCGATGTTTGTTTCAGTGAGGTAAATTTATCTCTTTTATTTATTTTAATTCGTTAAATTATATAGGATAAAAAAACAAAGATTATTTTATATAGTTAATTTTAAGGGGAAAGGGAATTTAAAATATTGAAGGTTATTTATCTTAGATTTTTGAAAATCCGTATAGATTACTTCTATAAGTGTGTGTATATATATATATGTAATTTCAAAGGAAAAGTAAATATACATATTATATTTTCAGTTACGGGTTTAGTTCTGAAATGGTGAAAATGTATTTGTTTAATTAAATCTAAGTTTTTTTAGTCACTAAGAATAATTTATTAAATGGAAACTTGTTAAATAAATTTTTGGATGGTTAAGTTATTAAAAGGGGCAAATTGACTGTTCGGTTAATTCAAATGTTAATTAATCCTAAATTGTTTTTACAAGGTTTATAACCATGAAGAAAACAACTTTGGAATGGAAATAGATTGCAAAATAAAAGCGAAGATGAGATCTTCTCACTCAAAATTTTAATAATTGAAAATTTCAGTTATTGACTAATGATTGAATTATAATAGTTAAATTTAAATTGTTGATTGTGTGCTCGGATGATTAATTTAATATCAGTGATATTAGTTCAGACCCTATGCGCCGCATAATAGCGGAGGTTATTATATTAAACCCATATACCGTGATATTCCACCTAGAAGTGGAATTGGTATTATATATGTATTTGGAGTTGATTTCCCGCATTATATAGCGGATGAGACCCTATGCGCCGCATAATAGCGGATGATATTTTTTATAAATCCATGTACCGCGATATTCCACCTCGAAGTGGAATTGGTAATCAATTGTTGTGCTAACATCTGTGGATGCAGGGAAAACAGGTTGGAGGGATCCAACTGGATTCGTCAAATATTTAATTTGTTTCGTAAGTTGTATGTTGATTATTTATAATCCATGTGTGATTATTTGTGATTGAAACCGTTGAGGGCTATAATTTATCCAAATATATTTTTGGTATCGTAGGATACCAGAAATAAATAAAATTGGATTTTTGAAATTTAGTAGAAAAATTATAATAAATTGATTTAAAATTGAATAAATTTAAAAGAAGAAAATTGTTTCAAAAGATAATAAATTGGTGTTGAAATAAATTTAGAAATCGAATTTGGAAATTGATTTGGTATTTGAAAATAAATTTTGAAATGGATTTGAAAATCGTATACTAATGGATGTTTAGAAGTTTAAATTCACAACGGGAATTTATAAAGGAAATGGAAATTTGTTTTAAAAAATAAACATTTGGATATTTTAAAAAAAAGTGTGAAAGGAATTTACGGATTGGAACCTAAATTTAAAATAAATCCAGAAAGATTTATAAATTGATTTGAAATGAATTATTTTAGAATGGAAGGTGTACTTTCCCTGGAAAGCCGAGTATGTTTTCAATATAGTCCATAAATATGAAATTGAAGTTGCGAAGATGGTTTTAAGAAAAGATTATTTTGAAGAAATTATTTACTTGGGTTATTTTGAAAATCCTTAAAGTAAAGATATATTTTAATTTATTATAGAAGTGATTTTTTTAAAGTTTCAATTGATATTCGTTTTAAAAATGGACATTTAAATAGTTATATCTTATATATTATTTTATTTTAAAATTAGTTTGGACTTGAATCTTATAGGAGATTTTAATATAATATCTTCACAACTAATGTTATAAAGTGTTTCAAAATAGTGTTTATTCTAAATATTCCAAGTGTATAAGTTTGGATAAGTAATTTAAATTATTTTAAAGCATTTGATCTCGGCAGATTTTCAGTGGAAATAAATAAATATTTGGAAATGTATTCCGCATAAGGAAAAGTAATTTGAATTTGTTTTCA
Organism: Allium cepa; assembly: GCA_030765085.1. Lineage (NCBI taxonomy): Eukaryota > Viridiplantae > Streptophyta > Magnoliopsida > Asparagales > Amaryllidaceae > Allium > Allium cepa. Next base: position 835,760,630 of record CM060931.1, read on the forward strand.
AAGTATTGAAATGTGAAAATTAATTTGAAATTTGTTTTCAGATGGTTGAAGTGTGAAATATATCTTGCAAAGGTATTTTGAAAATAAATAATTGGTAAAATTATTTAAATCTTGGTTTTTGTTGTGAATATTTATTGATAGTTAAATAACCGACTATCAATATTGGCCTTTAAACTACATTTGAATTTCGATGCGACCGGGGGTCGGATTCCAAGTGGATATCCGAAAACCACATCGAACCTTTGTGATTTGTGATAAATCTTTTATTTAAAAGACCAAAGTGAAAATTGTTGTAATTTGTCGAAATCTGAATGTAACATTTATTTTAAAAATAAGTGCTCGTTATTCGGATTAGCCGGGAGAGGACTTTGTGTCATAAAACCCATTACGAATAACGATATGACGAAATGGGATTGCATTTGAAGTCGGTGTTGAAGACTGGGTATTTTCGAAAGCGAAAGGATTACCTGTCGAATGTCTCTACACCGAGTTGCTCCGGTATAGAGATTTTATCACCCTTTGTGATGGGGATTCCGGACGTGATTATTAAATATCCGGATTTGCAAGGGCTTCTTTTGAAGTGCCTTCGGGTCCTTTCGATTCCAGAACGGACTTGTATGGATGTGTGTCTGACATTACACTTTGAGATGTAAAGCTAGTTTCTGTCAAATGCATTTCTGTTTGGTGGCGGAGATTTATTCTCTTAGCTTAACACCCTTCTCTGAGAAGTACGAGCTTAAAGGTCATGTAGTTGATGGTTACTAGTGATACATTACCAATTTGGTTATGTGACATACGAAGTGCTGCCGATCATTTGTTGATCAAAGCATGACTTTGTGAAAAGTGTAGCTTTGTGGACGAGACCTCATTGGACCTCACAAACCGAAAATGGTCGAAACAGGATATATGCGGCAAGGTTTCAGGGGTTGCTCCCTAGGGTATGTCCATTCCTTCTGGAAAAAGGCGGTGTCAGGTATGGAGCCCTGATATTTAACCTTTGTGGTTACTGCAAATACTTTTCTTTATGGTTGTTGTGTAGAGGATCCTTGTATAAAGGTCGCAAATGACCGGGGGTGGCATATCTTAGGTTTCACTTCGTGGGAAGGGGGTAATCGGCCTTGTGCTGGTAGAGAGCAGGGTAGGTTCTCGGTACGTCCCTCCAGAGGCGTACCCATGTGGCAATAGGAAGTTCCTTAGCCTGACCATCTGTTGGAAAATCCAAACTCCAATACGCGCCTTGTACGATTTTAGTTGTATAACCTTCCATTTACTTATGGCGGTCACCACTGTTTAGATGGTAGCTGTAGTAGGCATAGTTCGGAATGTCTATGCTGGCTAAGATTAATATTATACTTTCAAAATGTTTTCCTGCACTATGCACTAATAATAATATCGAAAGGATTTGCGTATTAAGCATGTTTTAACTATCATAAGGAGAAATCTCCTCCAATTCTGCGTTTGCATTGTGTGTGTGGCGGGAGGTCTTATGGTAGTTTCATTTTCCAAAAGCATAGCGGATTTCTTTTTTATTTTCTTTGTGACAATAGCTGTTTTTAAGGTCTCACACCAGTCCCACGATTGAATTTGCTTATCTTTGTGAAACGTGATGGGGGGTTCTCGCTTTTTGTTTGGTGGCGAGTAGGAGACTCTTACCCCCACATGTCCTCTATAAGGGGTTGGTTAGCCGTAAGGTGTGACAGTCGAAAGGCTGGACGTAAAAGCAAGGGCAGGGTACCATTGTACGCCACGATGGGGCTGGGATGGTTGAAAAGCCTACCAGTCGAGATTGGCCACTGTCGATGGTTGAAAAGCCTAGACCTTTACATTTGGTATCAGAGCATTTGGTTAAGCGACAATCTTGGCTCTGTAGGGTGTTACTCATTAGAGATAGAGTCAGTAGTACTCTAGAATGAGTTTGAGAGTATTAATAGATATGAGCGCGTGTTTGTTAGTGAATATAAAATGATTTTATATTGCGTTGACTTATCGGTTGATTGTTTATAGATTCTGGTCGGTGCAGTTTGGCCAACTATATCGATAGGACTTTCTAAACTCTTAAACAAGATAAAATGACACAATATTGTTTTAAAATCAGTTAAACGAGATAAATGTTACCTAAAAATATTTTCATAGACAAAGGAAATAATCTTTGTAAATTATTATGGTAATGTATGGTTACTTGGATGTTAGGAATTAATATTAAATTAGTAACATTGATTATTGAATGAGAAATTGAAATCGTAACTCTAAAGTTAAGAAATAAAATCACATACAAATGGAATTTGAGAATGTAAATAGAAAATGTGATTTTTAATTTGAAATGGAATTCCAGAAAAGTGTTTGGAATTTTTTTGAAAGGAATTTGAAAATTTTGGAGATTTGGGAAGTTTAAATCCCTTTAGATTTTGAAGATGATTTTCAACGGTTTGGAAAAATGTTTTTGGAGGGATAAAAGCTCTAAACTCTTTATTAGGTCGCTGGAAAATAATTCCGGTGATGACCGCGACATCATTGGTGTTCATTTTCAAGTTTCCAGGAGAGGAATTGCTGCCAAATTATTTAATAATTGAAGTTGTTTGCAAATTGGGTTTGGTTTTGAAATTCAAAGGATAATTTGAAATGTTTTCAATAATGGCTTTGAAAGGTTGAAAAGACTCTGGAATGTTATATAAAATATTTATGGAATATCATTAAGTTGATAACTTGTAAAGTTTGAAGTTGTTAAAATAAAAATCTAACTTAAAGAAAAGTTGGACAAAAGTAAATGTGGAAGTGAAAATAAGTTGGATAAGAAATGAGTTGGAAAAAAAATGGATTGGAATAAATGAATTCGAATAACTTATAAAAGAATTAAAAATCCGTGGAATAAATGAAAGCTTGGGTTGAATTAATTTGGGAATGGTTAGTAGCATTCAAGCATGAATGTGTCGAGCTAAATTAAATGGTTGTGAATGAAACTTGTTTGATTAATGAAATGCAAATGAATGGATTAGAACTAATAATGCAAGTATATATATTGACAATGAACTATTGAATTAATGTGATGTAAATTTGAATGTCAATAAAGAAAAAAAACTTGGTTTTGAAAATTGATGCCAAGTATAGTTGATTTGTAAGCTATAATTCCATAGTGAATGCATACTTGGTTGTTGAATATACATAAATGAGGTTTATGAAATGGATGCTAAGCAATGATTTTTGTATATTAATGCATCAAAATGAATGTGAATATGGAATGCAAAATGAATTGAACGGAATCCATTGGAAATGAAATTGAATAAAGATTAAATTGAGTTGGTATTAATTTAAGTTAGTTATAAACTAGATTGGATATTCTATTTAGTGAATATCGTCGAATTTGCATAGAAATGGTTGTCGTTTGGCACAAACAAGATTGCATAAAATTCTATGAGTTAATGAAAGCCAATAAAATTGATTTTTGAATCAACTGAAATGGATATGAGTTCGTTTCGTTTAAAAAAATGAATTGAATGAAAGAAAGTGAATTGTAAATCACTTGAATTGAATAGAAATGGTATGGAATGTGGTTGTAAGCAATTAAATTTGTATTGAAACCTTAAAAATTGCTTATGGGAATTATTTTGAGTGCATTGTTTATGAAAACTATGTGTTTATTATAAAAAATAAGTGAAATGTAAATGAATTTCCTATATATGTCACTTACGTGTTTAAATTGAGTAAGTACAGGTAAAGGGAGGCCGTTTGGCAGGATTTGGTCGCGATAAAATGCTAATAATAAGCCGCTTGCTTAAAAATGCTAAACAAGGTACGCCTACGCAATAAAAATAGGAAATATGAACTGTTTTTGTTTTTCCGATCGGGTGGGTCGATGTATATATATTTGTATCTTTTGTCAAATTGCAAAAGCTCCTCCGTACAAAGGAGACTCTGCCAAATTTTTTTGAAAATTTAGGGAGGTAGAAAAATTTTGAGAAATTTTGAACGTTTAAAATTTGAATTTAAGTTTAAATTTGAATTGTTAAGAAAATAATGTTGTTTGGAATCTATGATTAATCTTGGAAAGTTAGTTGAAGCGATAATGGGTTGTCAATAAAAAAAAGATTTGTTTGGTAAGTTGATAAAACTGTTTAGTTTTGGAAAGATTGCAAATGGGTTGAGGATCGTTCTTCTTAACTACTAATTTCGGGACGAAATTCTTTTAAGGGGGAAGAATGTAGCAACCCAGAATTTTGAACATTTGAAATTGAAAATATTTAATCAATTTTATATCTGAATGATGGTTTAACTTGAATTTCAAATATCACTATTTATTGGGTAAATTAATTATTAAATTAAATCAATTTATTGAAGTTGAATAAAAATTTGAATCTTCAGTTTTAAGCTGATTAAAAATACTTCAAAGGCTTGTAAAATTTATATTGATGATACTGAAGATAATAGAAGCTTCAGAATTGAATTTGGGAATGATTTGTTCAGTTTTGAAATTATATCGTTTTAATTGATATTTAAAAATAGCCTTTCGAGGCATAGTCGCGGAATTTGACGAAACCTGTTCCATTGGATCCGGAATATTGTATTATTATCGGATTTCAATTTTTCGTTGTGTTTGAAGTGATCGTTTGGTCGTACGAATCGCAAACGTGCTGGAATTTAAATTTAAAATTCGATATTTTAACTGGTTCAAAAAGCTATCTTGTCCATGCGATCGAATTTGGACCCGAAACATTTTCCATTGCGTTTGGAATTGGGGTATAGCTTTATAAACGCCTAGCGGCACGTCTCGTTATGAGGTCGAAAATTTAAGATACAAATTCAAGACAATTTGAAATCAGTTTAAATTATATTTTCTTATTCTTATTCCGACAATTCGTACAACGAGCCACCACATTGTCTCCTTCGTAACCTTCCTTTTCTTTTCCCCACTTCTCAAATCATATAGTTTAAAAAGTAGAAAAAAAACAATGGCCGAGCGAATCGATTGAGCAAGGCAGACCTCCTTTCTTCAGTTTTTCGTACCATGTTCTTCTTCCCCCTAGTATCGAGTTCATCGAATGAAGCGTCGAGTGGATGCTCATCTGAGGAGGGGCCGCATTGTGTCAATGGTCGATTAGGAAGACCATTGGTGTTCGCAAGGGAGGGAGAAGTTCGAGCAGTGTTTTAGGGTTGCGGTGGTTATCTGGTGGGTCAAATCGAGACGAGCAAGGGCTCGCATGAGTATTTGGGGGCGGTGGCGCGGCCAGGAGGATTTCACGGCTCACGAGAATCATGCATCATGAGTAAAGATCAGCAGCATCGCGAAGGGGAGGCCATGACTGGGGGCGTGGCGTCGCTAGGTCTCCTGCGAATCGAAGCAGCGTCGATCGAATACCTTCGCGATGGTTTGGGCCGAAATCAATGTTTATTTCAGTGAGGTATATTTATTTCTTTTATTTATTTTAATTTATTAAATTATATATGATAAAAAAACAGAGATTATTTGATATAGTTAATTTTAAGGGGAAAGGGAATTGAAAATATTGAAGGTTTTTATCTTAGATTTTTGAAAATCTGTATAGAATACTTCTATAAGTATGTGTGTGTGTGTGTGTGTGTGTGTGTGTGTGTGTATATATAATTTCAAAGGAAAAGTAAATGTACATATTATATTTTCAGTTTCGGGTTTAGTTCTGAAATGGTGAAAATGTATTTGTTTAATTAAATCTAAGTTGTTTTAGTCACTAAGAATAATTTATTAAAAGGAAACTTGTTAAATAATTTTTTGGTGGGTTAAGTTATTAAAAAGGGGCAAATTGACTATTCAGTTAATTCAAATGTTAATTAATCGTAAATTGTTTTTACAAGGTTTATAACCATGAAGAGAACAATTCTGGAATGGAAATGGATTGCAAAATAAAAGCGAAGGTGAGATCTTCTCACTCAAAATTTTTATAATTGAAAATTTCAGTTATTGACTAATAATTGAAATTTAAATTATTGGTTGTGTGCTTGGATGATTAATTTATTATCAGTTATATTAGTTTAGGCCCTATGCCCCGCACAATAGCGGAAGTTATTATATTGAACCCATATACCGCGATATTCCACCTATAATGGAATTGGTATTATATATGTATTTGGAGTTGATTTCCCGCATTATATAGCGGATGAGACCCTATGTGCCGCATAATAGCGGATGATATTTTTTATAAATCCCATATACCGCGATATTCCACCTCGAAGTGGAATTGATATTTAATTATTGTGCTAACATCTGTGGATGCAGGGAAAATAGGTTAGAGGGATCCAACTGGATTCCTCAAATATTTAATTTGTTTCGTATGTTGTATGTTGATTATTTATAAACCGTGTGTGATTATTTGTGATTGAAACTGTAGAGGGCTATAATTTTGCTAAATATATTTTTGGTATCGTAGACCAGAAATAAATAAAATTGGATTTTTGAAATTTTGTAGAAAATTTACAGTAAATTGATTTTATAAAATTGAATAAATTTAGAAGAAGAAAATTGTTTCAAAAGACAATAAATTGGTGTTGAAATAAATGTAGAAATCAAATTTTGGAAATTGATTTGGTATTTAAAAATAAATTTGGAAATCAATTTAAAAATCATATATTAATGGATATTTAGAAGTTTAAATTCACAATGGGAATTTGTAAAGGAAAGGGAAATTTGTTTTAAAAAAATAAACATTTGGATATTTTAAAAAAAAGTGTGAAAGGAATTTACAGATTGGAACGTAAATTTAAATTAAATCCAGAAAGATTTATAAATTGATTTGAATGAACCATTTTAGAATGGAAGGTGTACTTTCCCTGGAAAGCCGAGTATGTTTTCAATATAGTTCATAAATATGAAATTGAAGTTGTGAAGATGGTTTTAAGAAAAGATTATTTTGAAGAAATTATTTACTTGGGGTTATTTTGAAAATCTTTAAAGTAAAGATATATTTTAATTTATTATAGAAGTGATTTTTTTAAAGTTTCGATTGATATTTGTTTTAGAAATGGAGATTTAAATAGTTATATCCTATCTATTAATTTATTTTAAAATTAGTTTGCAGTTGAATCTTATATGAGATTTTAATATAATATCTTCACAACTAATATTTACATAGAATGTTTTAAAAAAGCTTTTATTCTAAATATTCCAAGTATATAAGTTTGGATAAGTAATTTAAATTATTTTAAAGCATTTGATATCGATAGATTTTCAGTGGAAATAAATAAATATTTGAAAATGTATTCCGCGTAAGGAAAAGTAATTTGAAATTTGTTTTCAAAGTATTGAAATGTGAAAAGTAATTTGAAATTTGTTTTCAGATGGTTGAAGTGTGAAACAATCTTGCAAAGATATTTTGAAAATAAATAAGTGGGAAAATTATTTAAATCCTGGTGTTTGTTGTGAATATTTATTGATAGTTAAATTCCGACCATCAATATTGGCCTTTAAACTACATTTGAATTTCGATGCGATCAGGGGTCGGATTCCAAGTGGATATCCGAAAACCACATCGAACCTTTGTGATTTGTGATAAATCTTTTATTTAAAAGATCAATGTGAAAATTGTTGTAATTTGTTGAAATCTGAATGTATCACTTATTTTTAAAAATAAGCGCTCGTTATTTGGATTAGCCGGGAGAGGACTTTGTGTCATAAAACCCAGTCCGAATAACGATACGATGAAATGGGATTGCATTTGAAGACGGTGTTGAAGACTGGGTATTCTCGAAAGCGAAAGGATTACCTGTCGAATGTCTCTGCACCGAGTTGCTCCGGTATAGAGATTTTATCACCCTTTTGTGATGGCGATTCCGGACATGATTAGTAAATATCAGGATTTGCAAGGGATTCTTTTGAAGTGACTTCGGTTCCGTTCGTTCCTGGAACGGACTTGTATGGATGTGTGTCTGACATTACACTTTGAGATGTAAAGCTGGTTTCCATCAAATACATTTCTATTTGGTGGCGGAGATTTATTCTCTTAGCTTAACACCCTTCTCTGAGACGTACGAGCCTAGAGGTCATGTAGTTGATGGTTACTAGTGATACATTCCCAATATGGTAGTGTGACATACGAAGTACTGCTGATCATTTGTTGATCAGAGCATGACTTTGTGAAAAGTGTAGCTTTGTGGACCGACCTCATCGGACCTCACAAACCGAAAATGGTCAAAACAGGAAATATGCGGCAAGGTTTCAGGGGTAGCTCCCCGAGGGTATGTCCATTCCTTCTGGAAAAGGGTGGTGTCGGGTTTGGAGCCCTGATATTTAACCTTTGTGGTTACTGCAAATACTTTTCTTTGTGGTTGTTGGTGTAGAGGATCCTCGTATAAAGGTCGTGAACGACCGGGGTTGGCATATCTTAGGTTTCACTTCCCAGGAAGGGGCTAACCGGCCTTGCGTTGGCAGAGAGCCAGGTAGGTTCTCGGGACGTCCCTCCAGAGGCATACCCAAGTGGCAGTAGGAAATTCCTTAGCCTGACCATATGTTGGAAAATCCAAACTCCAATACGCGCCTTGGATGGTTTTAGTTGTATAACCTGCCATTTACTTATGGTGGTCACCACTGTTTAGATGGTAGCTATAGTAGGCATAGTTCGGAATGTCTATGCTGGCTAAGATTAATATTATACTTTCGAAATGTTTTTCTGCACTATGCACTAGTAATAATATCGAAAGGATTTTGCGTATTAAGCATGTTTGACTATCATAAGGAGAAATCTCCTCCAATTCTGCGTTTGCATTGTGTATGTGGCGGGAGGCCTTTTGGTAGTTTCATTTTCCAAAAGCATAGCGGATTTCTTTTCATTTTCTTTATGAAAATAACTGTTTTTAAGATCTCACACCAGTCCCACGACTGACCTGGAGTTTATTGTTCCCTTTCTAAACTCTTGGAGCCCATAATTTTCCACACGGGCAGCCTACAGTCAGGTTAGCAGTTATTCGGGAACAAAGTCGAAAAAGAGATGCTGTGGAGATCAGGAGCAAGTTGGATGGCGAAGCGTATCACTAGTATATGTAATATTTCTTTTCCGCTGTTTTTTTTGTATACTCTGATAATGTAATGTAATAACTGATATAGTGATTCTGTTTAAAGATATTTATTTATCTATTATATTTGTTCCACTATGAAATGTGAGATTCCGTTATTGTTTCTGTTTCTTGTTTCTTCTTCTTCTACCTCTTCTTCTTTAACCCTAAAGATTCGTAAGTTTGTTCCTCTTTGGGCTGAATTGTTTTGGGATTTTGCCAGCTCAAAAGCGGTACGGATTTGCAGGCCTTATAGTTTTACCCCTCCAAGTGCATTTTTCAAAGTCCAAACTTTGTTATTGTACGTGAAATCCATTTCAGATTTCATCATATTAAGCCACAAGGAAGAGTCTTTACTATCCCAAGCTTGTTGGTATGTGAGGGGAACACGTCAAGGATGATGTAATTAAATTTTTCATCATCGATCTCACAACCCGTTTTTTTAGATTTCATGGCATTAAGCCACAAGGAAGAGTCTTGCTATCCCAAGTTTGTTGGTATGTGAGGGGATCATCATCAAGGATGACGTAATTATATTTTTCATCATCGACTTAACAACTAGTTTGGAGATTATAATAAATACAATTCAATATATTTCTAAGATTTAAAAATAAGGTAATGGAATTTTTGAATTAATATTGGCATTTTGGGAATATTATTAGATTTAAGTTATGAAAATGTTTAAAAAAGGTGAAAGATTAAATTTTATTTGAAATAAGTTTTGTTAAATAAAATTTAAAAATTATTTTGAGAAAAATTTAAAAAAATTGTGTTAACTATGAAATAATAATTTGATATACAAATTAGATATGATTTTGTGTTAGAAATTATTTTTCAAAATTTATATTTGGAAACCAAAATATATTGGTGAGTATAAACTATTCTTGGATGGATAAATTAGTGTTGCGAATATTTTTCAAATGGTAAAATTGAAATTTGCAATAGAAAATTGTTTTCAAGCTAAATATAATTATAGAAAAATATTTTCATAGCTAATAAATTTTTTAAGTCTTTAATAGAAGAAATATGTAAGGAAATAGATTTCAGGTAGAAATTTTTTTCTTGATACAAAGAAGTGAAATTTCTAAGCTTCAAACTTGATTTTTTTCAAGTGTAACCTTGTTTGTATGTTTTGCATGGAATGTTTAATGCATATGCTTGCTCTATTTGACGAATCATGAATGTATATGCTAAAATTTACTTAAATATTTGTAACGGCCCATTTTTCCCATACTCTTTGAATTGACAATAAACCACACATGTCCAACTCAAATTGCACGAAAAGACGGATCTTTACGGTTAATAAAGAGAAATAGACAGAACAGAATCTCGTACGAATGGAATAATATATATTATTTCAATAATAAACTTTACATCGGAAAATTTTAAAATACACTATCAGAGTCTAACCTAGATTCAGCTTGGGCAGTTATAAATATCTGCCCTTACAATTGCCGACAATTATCAAACAAAATACACTAAGTACGACGAATAATGGAATATGTCCATACGTCGATGAATATCTACAGCTCTCCCCTGGAAACTCCAATCGTCGTCGACTAACCTAAAAATACTCGGATCTGACCTAAGTATTGAAAATACCCGGATCAGGCTTGATGAACCAGCGACTCAATAATAAATGACAGTGTCATATATCAGCCTTTGGATAAAATCCTTCGAAATAAAGAGTATCCCATGAGACCCCGCCCATACATAAACACGGACGGGTTTTTACCTTATGATAACTAAAACATTTTTGTATCAAAACCTTTGATATTATTTCTAACGACATCTCTTTGAAAACATTTACAAATAAACTTATTAATCTTAGCCGAAATTGTTACCATTATTAAATTCCAGAATACTAGGCTCTACAAACAAAACCGTAGGTTCTTATTGGAGAATGTATTTCCATACAAATGACCAGGCGCATGATCTACCTTTCGAAATTGGTACACCTCTAGATGGATGTCCCGACAAACCATCACACAGCTTCTCTACAACACAAAACCAACGTACCTCTATTACTAGATAGTACTGAATATGTTATCCTCTGGTCGTTACCGACCTTTATCCGAGAGCTCTCTTTCCATACACCACATTAATTAACATCCCGAACGTCATAGCGGGAAGAAATATATCTAGAAGGGGATGATCATACCCTAATTGGGAATGACCCACTTAGCCTTGCCGCATCTAATCTTGTTTCAGTCATTTCCGGTTTGATGATGCTTAAGGCAAATGATTACCTTTTCACATAGCACATATCACGTTTTTTTGAATTCCACATTGGCATTTCCATTGACTACTAATTGCCTTCCACAAAAATACAACCCTTGAGCTCGTATGTCTCAAGGAGGATGTTAAGCTAGGAGAAGATGCCTTCTCCGCCACCGTTGATGTACATTTGTAAAATCCAACGAACATAATCTTTAGAAATGCAATGTTAGGCAAATGTCAATACAAGTTTTCCAGGAATAAGACAAACCGAAGGCACTCTCCTACTACCACTAGTAGCGAGTAGTCCTTGCAATCCGAAAAATCTCCACAACGAGGTGACCGGTGCTATATATAACTTGGGAGCTACCCAGAGCAAGTCAACAAGCAGTCCTCACGCTATAAAGATCCACGGTCTTCAATAATCGTCATCTTTAATATGTCTTCATGTTCATAGGTTTATATTGGTTCGAAGTGGTTTTCGGATGGGATTTACCCAAATCCGACCCCGATTCCTTCGGAATCCAATTATCGATAAAAAGTGAATATGAGTATACATGATTTATTAAGTCTCTTTTCACTTTAATTCTTTTTGGATGATTTCAAAATTCTCTTTCTCTTAACTTAGGATAAATCTAAGTAATTCATAATTTTTCTTTGGAAAATATTTCAATTTCAACACTTGTTTCTTGATCCAAATTCTTTAACTTTTAAGCGGGTAAAAAACAATGTTATTTAAGACATCGTTTACGATAAACCCTAAATCAATCTTAGCAACATTTTTGAGTAAATAGGATCATAGAAATCATTCATTCTGGATATTGCTTAAATTCTGGATAATACCAATTTTCTTTTATTTTGTAATCTCAATACGATCTTTTTATTTAAGAGCATCCGGGTTTTCCTTTCGATTTGTTCCGCCCCTCGCCTAAGAAAAGAAAACATAGGCCAGGTAAGTTCAGGGCACTGGTTGCTCCATCCCTAACCTTAGTTAAACACCTTGTTTTATCTTTCCAGACCTCACAGGCGGGACAAATGTACTAGTCGTTTCCGCATACTCAGATTTTCAACTTTATTTTGGAATTGCTTATAAATATTTCAAATTATCTTTCAAAACGCTTAATTATCCTTTCTAAAACATTCACAATTAATTCTGGAAAATGTCGTTACATTTAAATTCATATTCCAAAAGTTTATAGAATTCGCAGCATAAAAGTGCTATAGAAAGTGCTATATAAGCTTATTTGATTTAAATCATTTTTTAAACATTCGATAATTCATATTTTTCAATCTAATTCTCTTTTGAATAATTTAAATAGATTTGTCAAATTTATTTCATATTTTTCCATAATTAAAAACATTCATTTAAACAGATTTCCTGTTATGGTCATTTAACTACACTAGCACGATTTTTCTAGAAAATTGATTTGGACTTATTTCAAAATCTACTAAACAAAAATTTGATTTTCTTTCTTCTTTAGAAGATATGGATATATTAGTCCGGAATTTTCTTATCTCGAAGAATTACGAGCTATATCTCACTCACATATTCATTTGAACTGCTCGACGCGAAATCACGAACTACCATTGCGCGACGCACCTATTTTTAACTTAATTTTCACTTTTTGAAATAATATATTCAAATTGAATTTTATCACTTATAAAATCATTACAAATCATTTTAAATCAATATTCTCACTTATTAAAGCTTTTAAAATGCATTTTCACTATTACCATACTATAATATTATTTTATTCCTATTATTTTAATATTAAATTTTAAATTCCAATTTCAATTCAATTTCAACTCTAATCTCAAATTAAACTCATTTAAAACTTAGATTTCAAATCTAATTTCAATTTAAAGTTCAATTCAACCTCTAACTAAACTTTACTTTTCAAGATCGATTTCAATTTGAATTTCACTATTCATCTCAGTTTCAATTTCAAATTAACTATCATTTTCAAATCCATTTCACTTCAAATTTCAAATTCTCCTTTATTTTAACTTTAATTTCACTTCTAATTGAAAAGAGACTTATTTTTCCAAAACATCTCATATCACTAAAATATGGTCTTATAAACATAGTGATTACTTAATCAAAATTAACATATCCAATATTCATATTTATCACCAACATGACATCCATTCAACCAATCACATACATATGATTTCAAATCCAACATTCACTATTAATATCATAACAGGATATATTATCACAATTCACTAAATTTACTAACTATCAAATCATCCATATTAACAATCAATTTGGTTTAAACACTCATATGTCAAAAGGGTGTAAATGTGATTGTTTTAACGTAACTAAAATATACATTCAAAAGAAATGAGAATTTCTCACCTTTAACCAAAACGTTTAACTTCCTACCAACATTCATTTAATTCAACGCTTCACTAAACCTTTCTAAACCTTATCATAACCATGCTACCAAGTGCTCGGCTATCCCCATCTCTACTTGCTTTGCTCACATCCTCCCCTTATCAACTCCTAAACTCACGGCCTAAGGCCCTTTTTAAGAAGAGAAGAAGAAGAAGTGAATTAAGAAGAGGTTAGAGAGTAACGAGTGGATTAGTGCTTAAGCACTCCACTATTTTTAACCCTCCTACCTCTCTTAAAGAGGAGAAGCCATTAATGTGCAAAAGAAAGTCGAAAAATGAAGAAGAAGAATGAGAGTTGTGTAGAAAATGAGTGAAAGTGTAATGGTATTTAAAGAAAAAATTTACTATGTAAATTACATTTTTTAACCTTAGCCAAAATGACTAAAATACTCTTCTACCTTTTGAATTTTCAACTTACTTTCTTTCCTTTCCAAGATGAGAAAGGATGTGTATCAATGAGAAGAGAAGGTTAGATGTGATGTTAAGTCCTTAAGTAATGATTTTTTCTTTTTACTTTACTTTTTAAATTACATAATTACCCTTTTTCTCCTTTTCCATGCATACACATAACATCCCATAAATGAGACATGACATATATGTAATGATGTTGTTTGTAAAGATTTAAAATAAAACTTAATTAGTCAAATCATGTCTTTTCACTTTTTACACTCTTTTATGTAAACTTTTCAAAAGTAAATCCTTTTTGTTTTTAGTGCTAAATGCAAAGTGTTTAAATAGTTTGTAAAGTTGTATTTACGCATATGTGTATATTAGAAAATGTATCAGGTTGCAACAACTTGTCGACAACTTGTTTTGGTTGAAAACGGTGTTTCTGTCGACAAATTTTACCGTCAAAATTTGACATTTTTGTTAAGCTATATATTGATGTAAACCAAACTTTAAAATGAAATTTTTTAGTTCTTTAAATAAATTAAAACATGTCTCTTTATATTTTAAAATCATATTTAATTAGTATCAAAATCTCTAATTTTACAGCGTATGTAAAACTGACAAAATGCCAAATTGGTCACCCAATGCCTGAAATTCGTTAGAGCGGTGGTCGGATGGTTGACGTTTGGCTAGAGTAAAAGTTCTATGAAAACCGTCCATCGATCATCCTAGAGTTGTCTACTGGTTGAGGAAAACCTAAAGCTGTAAGCTCCAAGCAGTAAGCTATATAGTTGTTAATTTCTAAATAAATTAGTAAATAAAGTTTGAAATTTTTATTTATATACTCCATATATATATGTATGTATGTATATGTATGATTTTATAAAAAAATGTAAATATATAAAGGTGAGATATATATACATATATTACAGAACGGGTATTTTGATAAGAAAATTATTTCAAATTTATTTAAAATATTAAAAAATATAGTGATTTCAGAAACGATATTATTTAAGAAATTATATTACATTAATATGTAATGAAGTATTATAGTATCATATATATATATATATACATATACATTCATACACACACACACATATATATTTATATATGTGCGTATATGTGTGTGTGTATAATAAAAGTTTGAAGCTATGTTATGTGATATCCCCCCAAACTTGAGTGTGTTATATAAATATGGGTTCTCTTATCTGAGGTTTTATGTTATTCCATTTTCATGTTGGCTCGCCTATGCTTACATGAAACATTGATGCTATGGTCTATATAAGTCAAATTGTTATGCTATGTTATATGTGAATGAAATATTTATCCCATGCTATGTATGTTTATGATTGTATTATGTTATTGACATGTATATGTGACGTGAAACACTTAAATGAAATTAGGGTAAATAACTGGCATTTCTAGGGATAAATGTCATTAGTGAGGCCGTTTGTTAATAAAAGATTAATAGGTGATGATGATTGAATGGTACGTGGTGAGCTACTATACTGGCTTGTATCCACCCTACTTTGACTGATTCTGCATTGTAACCTGAATTGGGGCAATGCGGTCTACCGCTACTAATAGTCCAAATGATCTGTTACAAGGACATACGATGAGGGCATGTGTATGAGCTATGCCGATAATGATATGGAAATGAGGTGATTGAAGAAACATGATGAGAAGTGCTAATGAGCGCGAGATGAGATGACACTACCAATAAATCGTATGGGGCATCCAAAACTAATGGTCGAGGGGTATTTGGATGAAACAGGCCATCATATCCTGGTATCGACGCAACGTCTATTAGAGTGAACATGAATAAGATTCAGTAGAGATATACATCCCATGTTCTTGATTAACCTAAATACCATGCTTAATAATAATAAATATTCCAACTCATAAAGGTGATTAGGGGTGATTTCTCATTCAAGTAGACCTGCATCTTTGAGTCACATTAATTATAGCCATAACGCAGGTGTATACATTATATGTATGGTGGGATGCGGGAAGATTTAGATTTAGCAAGTGTGTGACATATTTTTATTGCTTTGACATACCATATATATACTCAATGTCACAACCTGCACCTCCCGACATACCGATCCAAAACCTAGGGTGACTTTAGGACTCGCGTCGGTGCTAAGATATACGAGTTATCAGGTTTTAAAACACTAAAGAGATTAATAATATATGGATGAAATATAAGACATTCTACACTTTCAGATTTCACAACGGAAGGTAGTAAAAATATAAATACAGAAAACAGTCGTCTAAGAAAATGTCCTAGAAAATACAGTCTCAAAACATATGTAGTCATAATCCAAAGTATACAGAAATACAACATGTAGTCTGGTATGTATTAAGTACGACAAATAGTTACGTGGGGAGTAATGGAAAACAAATGGCAACTCCAACGCTAAGATCGTCTCTCCACGTACTAATCTCTGGGCCTCTCACCGGTACTTATATATATATATATATATATATATATACATATATATATATATATATGCACTAGCAGCCCTATCCTATAGTGTGCAAAAATAGGAAAGGATCGTGTCAAGAAAAATTCTGGTGAATGAGTTACATCATTAATATATGGTGATCACATGTAATTGACATCATTTATAATCTATATGACCTAGGGTGTCCTACCTGTGTCTGTGAATCATTACTATGGTTACTTTCATTCTCCAAAGTATACAATTCTAAATAAACCTACACTAACATCTTGTGAAGGCTTATACTTATGGTTAAATAACTAAAAGAACCTCAAAACAGCTATGGATCGGTTAATAGTTATTGGAACTATTCCAACATAGGGTCATCTACAATATCAAACTTGGGACTACATTCCCAAATTGCAACTGTACATATAGTTTCTACGCATTAAGGTAAAGCCCGTAGTGCTGACTCAAACCAACGACATCTTAGGGTCTATTGCTTTTCGTCCAATTTAATGGTATTGTAACACCACTTATTGCAATTACTCCTCATCGCCATGCATATCAAGGAAACTTTATTAGTGTCGAGCCATACACTTCTCCAGTCATCATCTTCAGTGTTGCGTGTACATCTTAGATACTTCTGTAAGTGCAATTTACGAAAAAACGCCCTAGTCGAATATCGACTCTACTGGATAAATGGTGATTAGTCATCGTTGCCAGCATACACACCTATCCAGTCCCGTGATGTCTAAGTGTCAAAACTTAGGTAGCTAATTTCCCTACTTATACTAACGTTCGTACATATACGATATATATATGTATATGTATAATATAGAAATAATATTATAACTTGGGCTTTAGGCCAAAGTTTGGACTGTGCCCATAATTCGTTAACCGGTCGACTATTGGTGAATGGAGGGATTGACCAGCTCCAGTGAGCCCGTTGATCAACCAGAGCCTATTTACTGTAGATTTTTCAATTATCATCTTTGTTTGTTTGTTATTATAGTAATTTGTTTATTGAAATTGTACATTATAGTAAACCCTAATTTTGTAAATCTACAATTTATAATCGCCACAATTTCATAATCGCTTTCATGCACGTTTCATACTAATTTCAATAAACTAACTTAACTTAGGCTTAGGATCAACATGGTTATATCTATTCATATTTTATTTAATAAAAGTATGTAATCAACCTAAATCAATTCTTATCCACCAGATTTACTTTCACCAAAAATTAGATTAGAAAGAAAGGGGTCAAATTCACATACGTTAAATTGTTATCGAATTACCAATCCACTATGATTATTAGATAAATATCAAATTAAACAACTCTGGATCAAGTAAGTTAAAACAGAATTGATTATATGTGAATCCTCATATTAATTATGAACCTATTCTTCTTTTATTATCTTTTCCCACTTCAATTTGTGTTGAATCGCTCTTTCATCTAGTTCTTCATCTCTCCCCTTTGCTTGATTTTATCTTCAACTTATTTTTAATTTTTATTCGAGAAATTTTTGTTAAAGGAGATAGAGATTTGGAGGAGAGACATAATTTGGACGTACTGCTTGCTAATGAATAAATTTGGGTTTAAGGTTATTTTACTATTTTAGCAACACGAACAAATATCGACCGTTGATTTTATTATAACTAAATTCGGACTGTTCAGCCTACCCTAATTCTATCTTGTAAAAGATGACTGGTCGACCCCTAGGGGTCGACGGTCCAACCAATGGTGGCGACTATTGGAGCTTTCCTTATTTAAATATTTCTTTCCTAAAATAATTATTCAATAAAATTTAATTTTGAATTTTCAAACGTTTATAATTTTTTCACACTAGCACCGATTTCAAAACATTATATATGAAAATTTTCTAGTAAATCGCAACGAACGCAATAGCATAAGTTTCGTAGCTAGATTCGGACGTTGGTAAAAATTTCATTTTTACCCTTGCTATATTTTCAGGTTGTTACATTCTAGACTTAAAAGGATTTCGCCCTCGAAATCCACAAGGATGGAAAAGTGCAACCTTTACACATAAAATTAATACTTACAACCATCTGCTCATCCATCAACTACAAAAAATCATTGTCTTTAGTTCAAATTCCAATGCAATATGTATATATTAGTATGGAATGCATATGAACCTATGCTAATGCAAAAATTTGGTAGTCTCCTAATTTAATTGACCTCTTTAATTGCATATGCTCATGCCATGTATCCAAAATGCATGCAACATCCTATGTAAATATACTGGCAATTCTACATGTATGTGCAACTATTCAATCCGTATGCAACAATCTTATGCATATAATTCAGTAAAATAAAATAAGTAATGGTATGAGTGTATGCTAACTCTAGAATATATTTTCCTAAGTGTGCAAAGATTAATGTAATAAATATTTCCTTTAGCAAACGTCATTCGAAGCATGTTCTAATGACACATTCGCAACCATTCCTAGGATCGAATTATCCCTACCTATAGGGTATATACTAAGCTAGAATCTAAATGTATAAGTAGTTTATACATACTTAACTAAAATGGAAACGTACCAAAAAATAGTTCTGGATAGGTAGCTCGGATCGTTTCCTCTGGCTCCATGTACCCTCTGCTAGGCCGTCACCCATTTAACCTTAACAAGCTTGATAACTTTGTTGTAGAGTCACTTTGTACCTTGCTTGACAGTACGAGTGGATGCATGAAGGACAAGTGACTCCATCTCTACTTCTACCTTCACTAGTTGACTCGACTTGACTACAACTATTGTATCATGTAGACACTTTTGTAAGTGTGGCATATGGAAAATCTCATTTACTCCCACTAACTACTTAAGAAGCTTCACTTTATATGTTAACTTCTCTACTTTAACCGTGATCAAAAAAGGCCCTACCAACCTTGATGCTAATTTTCCCGAGCTACCAAATTTCATGAGATGCCTATGCTCACAAAAACCATGTCACCCACTACGAACTCCAACTTGGTGCATTTTCAATCAGGTTAAGATTTCTTTCTATCTTGAAAAGTCTTCATCCTTCTACAGATCAAGTCTACCTTTTTTGATATCTCCCCCACTATATCTGGTCCAAGAATAATCCTATCCGTAGTGTCCCACTAATATGATGGTGATCTATAAGGCCTTCTGTATAATGCCTCGAATGGTGCCAGCACTATACTCACCTAATAGCTGTTATTATAAGTAAACTCCACTACCGGCAGAAGATCCCCCTAAAAGCCTCTGAAATCTAAGATACATATATAAAGAGGTCCTTCAACACCCGGTTCACCTTGTCCATCATCCATCCATATGTACGTGATAAGCAGTACTCAAAATCAACTTAGTGCTTAATGCCTCCTCAAGACTCCTCCAAAACTCACTGTTAAAAAGTGGGCCGTGGTCCCTAACTATGCTAGAAGAAACTCCTTATAAACCTAATTATCTCGCTCGTGTATAGTGTTGCCAAAGACACGGTAATCCCCATACTCCCAACTGAAACTAAATGAGCCCATTTGGTTAGTTGGTCGACTATGACCAAAATACCCTCATTCCCCATCCTACTCCTAGGTAGTCCATCAATGAAATCCATAGATGTACTCTCACTTCCACTTTGGAATATCTAATGGCAGCAAAATTCCACCCAGCTTCTTCTACTTAACTTTTAACCTTTTTCAAGTCATAAATTTGGACATATACTCTGCTATATGCCATTTCATATCCGGTGAATAAAAGTCTCTCTTCATGTCACGACACATTTTTGTCTCTACCAAGATGCATGGTCATCCTAGAATGGTGAGGCCCGGCTACTTCTATGTCAGTCAAATCCAAAATGAGAGAAACACATAATCTTCTATCTCTCTACAACCACCCCTTCGAATCATTGGCATAGTGCCTCAAATGACTCGCCTTCTCTCCTCTACTAAGCCTCTCGAAAATATCCATTAGTTCCTTATCATGCTTCTGACTTGACCCATTGCGGTCCAAAGTGTAGGCTACACAACCAAAGCTTCTTACAATCTTGGAGTAATGTCAGATGATGGTCGAATATCGAATGTAGAAATATAATCAAGTACTTCCACTCTAAGAACATAAGACTCAACATCACATGCTTCTTACTCAAGGCCTCGAACAAAAAATTACCCTTGCCTGGAGTATAGGAGATATTTAAATCATATGATACCGAAAATTCCATCTACCTCTGCTGTCGTAAATTCAAATCTTTTTGAGAGAACATATACTTCATAGAATTACGATCCATGTACAGCTCGCTCAATTGCTTATTCAGCTCGCTTCTTTCTTTAGGAGCCATATGCCTCAAGGGTAAGGGAACGGGACTGGCATTCTTCTCTAGAAAAATTTGAACCTCGATCTCTCTCTAGAGTGTAAGATTAGTAACCTCGAAAAAGATATCTAGATAGTCTTTAAATACATGCACTAAATCTAACTCATTATGTGATAGTTCTAATGAATATAGGTAACCCAATAATCGAACCTCTAGGATCGCAATAAAACTCCAATCCGCTTCCAATATAAGTACCCAACCTAATAACCTTCCTATCACGATATAAGATCACCCCTTACATAGTCATTCAATCTGTGCCCAAAATCAAGCCAAACCAGAATATCCTAAGACAAAAGCATCAAAAATAAATTCAACCCTCAAAATATATAATTTAAAACCTCTGCATATTATATATGAATAAGTCGATCTTCCAACGAGGTTTGATACAACTACTGGATCTATAACTATGCTAGTGCCTATGTATAACTCATCTACAATTCTACTCGAAATAAAAGTGTGTGATGTCATAGTGTTAAATATGGTACGAACGAGTAAATTAGATAGAGTTAACACATCTTTAATTATGACCTTTCCCTTATCCGCTACTGGAGGAGTACTCGAGCTAGGAACCGCATCCAGTGCATAAGCTTAAACTACTTGGGTAAAGGTCTTCTGTAATGCCCCTAATTTTGACTAACATTATTTAGAGCATTTAATTAGGTAAATTAAATGAAAAATGTAGATGGTTAAGCGATTAAGATTTGTTAACCAATAAAAGGGGTTGTGCCTTAATAAAAGTAAGCAAAAGGGAAATTAAATTTAGTAAGTAGGAGTAATATGATAAGGGAAAAATAGGAATAGATTATGTTCTTATACCATAAACCCTTCTTACCTTAGTTCTTTGTTCATTTTTACAATTATAAACAAAAATAAAACCCCTGTAAGCTCTGCCGACCACCATTAGGAGAATCAAGAAGAAGAAAAGCTAAGATTAAAGTGGGAAGCTAAAGCACATCAATCAAAAATAAAATCTAAACCTTCTTAACAACAAGATAAGGTGAATAATAATCTTACATCTAATTTTTATTGATTTCGGTTTCTAGGTAAGATCCAAATGGATCTTGCAAGTGATATGCCATGATATGATTGTTTAAATGGAAATATATGCTTGTTGATTATTTATGTTGCTTCATATAGATTTTATGATAAGTTTTGATTTGAAAACCTATTACATGACATCCAAATGACTTGCATTTTTGTTATATGATAGAAAATGTTATTTATAAAGTAGGTTTCAAGTTTCATAATTTCCTGAGCTATGGTGTATTTATTATGAATTTTTATGAGAGAAAATAGCTAATATTGGGTTTAAATTAATTATGGCAATTATATGATGCTTGTGGGTTTGAAATTTAAATATGTTGAAAAAAAAACATATTAGAAATGAATTATGGGATTTTTTGAGGAATTTTGCTAAAGTATTTTACTATAAATATAAAATTATTTTAGGTATGAGACTTAAATGTTTTATATGTTTTACCAAGGAGAAGAGCATCTTCTTTTAATGTTTCAATTGCTAATTTCTGAATTCGGCAGCACTTTTAGAAAAGAAAGTTTTGAAAAAAAAAGGGTAACTAATTGTATTTTGACAGATAAGGCATGTTAATTGAAAAGCAATTACTTCAAAAGACTATAAAACAATGTTTTTAAATTTACAGCTTTACCACTTCCATCAATAGCCTTCGGCGCTATACCTTCGGACATGGCCAAGTCGAAACCAATGCATATGGTATCAAACAATTAATGCATAGTGAAATGAAGAAAGGCGGAAGGTATAGCGTTGAAATCATGCTTTCGAAGGGGTAGATGGCACTCTTATAACTTTAAATTGTTTTCGTTGTAAATGATGCTTTCGAAAGGGTTGGAGTTAGCATTTGACTTAATCAACTTGCTTTGTTTATATAAATAAGCTTTCGAATAGGTTGCCGCCTTTTGTTTTAAAAGATTCTTTCGAAAGGATAGCTTTGAACATATTCGAAACCTTGCTGCAGCCTTCTACCTTTCGACCTAATTAATGTCGCCTTTATAGCCTTTAAAAAATGGTTTCGAAAGGGTGCATTCGCCTTCTTACATTAAAGCCCCTTCTCAATTCTTTTGAAAGGGTTGGTTTCGAAACCATCCTCTTTCTTTTGCTTAGAACAAATGCTTTCAAAAGCAATGCTTTCCCCCTAGCTCTTCAAGACCCTTTGTTATATTAAAAATTTAAACCCATAGATTTTGAATTAAATGATTTTAAATAGTTTCGAAGTAATGTTTCCATAATATTTTACTTGAACCAATGCTTTCAAAAGGTACGTTTTAAGTGAAGGATTTCAATGTTTTCGAATGGTTTATTTTGAGTATTTGAATGGAGGGTTTCCATTTCTTTCGAAATAGAGGCCTAATGGTTTCGAAGGAGGATGTCTACGGTTTAAATAATGATTTTGAAAGGTCTATATTCAAAAGTTTCGTAAGGTATGTTTTGGCTCTCAGCCTAGTGTTTCAAGGTTAAAGTAGTTAACTTATTTCGGAAGGGGTACCTTCAATGAAATCGAAAGGCATTGTTTAAGGTTATAAATTAAGGTTTTGAAGATATTTTTTTCCATATGGCCTTAAACTTTCTGAGTTAAATGGGGATTCTAACTTATTATGAATGGATAGGCAATTCTTTGATTAGATTTCATCAACACTATTTCATGTAAAATATATATAATGGCTTAAGTATTTTGAGTAAAGCAAAGTATAAGGTTTCATTGTTTTATAAAGGTAAGATTTCAGGGGTAAATCATTTACAAAGATTGTTTACAAGGAAATGCAATTTAAATAGGGTAGTTAACCATAGGAAATGAAATTTGAACAGGGTAGTTAACCCTAACTTGGATATTAAAAGACTGAAAGGGGCTGGTGTAGGTCACGCCCTATACTTTATCTATTTTCCCCTAGCTAAAATAAGTCAAAAATTTTAGTGTGTAGGGCTTTTTCATAGGTGTCACTTAAATGAGTTTACACACAAAAGGGAATATACAGAGTAAAGATTGGTTATTTGTGTGCCTGCAAAACCATTAGGTTTATTTGACCCTAAAAAAAGGTAAGAGTAGTCATCCCAGTAGTGTGTCAAATGGAAGTTAGATAATTAATTATGTCGGGTAGGCCTGAGTCAGCCAATGGTTAATAGTTAGCTAGATAAAAATATAATGCATATAGATAGTGCATGAATTTCCTAATTTTTATGTATATATGTATTTGCTTTAATTGTTATAATCAATTTTATTGTAGGTTTGATTTCAAATGATACGATTTTAAAAAGGATATTGGTGAGGGAAAATCCATTCCGCTAAGCGGCATAGTCTCATTTAATATCAGTAAACTAAGACGAACTATTATTCACACCATGCTTTATGTCCGACTTTAAGTTTATGTTTCCTCTTAAACTCTTGGGTGCTTAAAATTTATTTTGAATAGAGTGAGAGTTAAGGTTTTTCAAGTTTCGTAGGTGGGACGAATAAGTTTTTAAGATGTGCATGAGGCAAGGTTAGCTATGTTGGAGCTATTTGGTTTTATTCTCGTTGTGATGTATCTATGACAGATATGTCTATTTAGTACTCTAATCATCCAAGGGGGGCATCTTCATATGTCTCTCTTGGCGTAATTTGTAGTCACTATATATGATCAAAACCTGTTATTCGTTTAGGGATTATATATCTGAATATGAAATATTGATTTGAAATGTAATCAAAAAAGCTGTTTTGAAATTAGTGTCAATTTTATTTCATATTCTTGTGCTTTTGATATTTTGAATACCATTAATATCACCGGTCACCGAAAGTTAATGCTATGGATAAGCATCTGTAGCACTTAACTTTGGGCCTCAAGATAGGAGATTTTAGAACTTAGTACCAAAGCATAGGTTTATGAAATATCAAAAGGAAATTTCAAACTTAAAAATGATTTTGAAAACATAATCCTAAGGAATTAGAGGAAAGTCCGAGGTATGGGATAACACTATAGTAACATACTTGTATTTGCTATATATAAGTATATGCTCTATCTCTATTTTCCATATTTCTTAGGTTGTTCTTTTGCAACTTATAAAGGCCCGACTGTAGATTTTAAGGTCGTATGATATGGACACTAGGAGTGGAAGAGTTAACATTGGTGGAGGAAGCACCATAACCATCGAAAACGCTTGACCGAATAAAAGAAATCCGAGTTGACCGACAAATGCTAATCCAAATGCAAATGCCAATAAGGGTGCAGGAGTGCTGCAAGCTGATTTGGGAGCTATATAACAATTCTTCGTTAATATGATGCAAGCGGGGGTTACTGCAGGATTGGTCAAAGGAAATGTTAAAGGAGGAAATCACGGAGCTCCGTAAACTATGCAATCATGAGTAAAGGTTATGCCAGACTTGGAGGAAAGCCGTTTATCCGGACTAAAGATGCAATTGAAGTGGATAATTGGTCATTTCATTGCGAGAAAACCTTGGCTGATTTAGGGCTTAATGATGAGTAGAAGAGGAGGCTTGCTTCTAGACAGTTGCAAGGAGGAGCACTATATTGGTGGAACAGTGTTACTGTGGGATTAATGAGGAAACCGTGACTTGGGCTGAGTTTAGAAGGAAGTTTGAGGAAAAATTCATGCTAGAAATTGCTAAGTCAATTATGCTTAGGAAGTTTATGGAGTTGGAGTAGGGGACATGACATTGCTTGAGTATGCAACCAGATTCGAGGAGCAATCAAGATACGGATATGCTACAATTGATACGGTTATCAAACGGAATTAGAAGTTCATCGGTGGACCGAAACCTAAACTAGCTAAGGCGACTCTGCTACATATTAGGGATCCATGTGATGTGTTTGTTAAGATAGCTTTGAGGTAGGAGGAGATGGTTGATTTCCATAGTGGTAACAAAGTAAGGGAAGCTCAAACTGGGCGGAATCAGGAAAGGATGTTTTCCCGTAAGAAGGGCGCTCACAAAGGAGAAATTGCCAAGAAAGCAAAGGCTGATTTAGCTTTCTTTAAGTGTGATAAGAAGAGACACTACGCTCACAAGTGTCGGACAGGCAAAGGGAAGAAAGCTGATGATAAGAAAGAGGTAAGGTGCTCTGATTATGATAAGATTGGGCAATATATGAACCAGTGTAACGAACCAGCCGAAGATGAAAAGGCAAGATGTTTGCATTGGAACCAGCTACCTCAAAACCAACAGCCGAGGAGAGAGGAAAAGCTATGTTGGGAGGTAAGCTTTTGATTCATTGTGTACCAATTAGATTTCTATTTGATATTGGTGCATCACATTCTTTCATATCTCATTGTTTGTTTGACAGTCTTAACCTAAACCCTCATACCTTGTTACTTCCTTAAGGGTTGCGAACCCGATAGGAGGATATGCGACTCTTGGGATGAGATGTGCCCACTTAGAGTTTGAATAGTTAGGTCATATATTTGCTTATAGTTTGCATGTATTTGATTTTGTAGGGTTCAGATTATTCTGGTTATATATTGGTTAAGTAAGTATGATGCTAGAATATTTTGCCATGATAGGAAAATATCACTTAAACACCCTAATTGTAGTGATCAGGTTATATACTCCATAGAAGACCCTAATATTGAGATAAATGCTTTATGGGTGTTATGGAGGAAGAAGATGAGTTGAACCGAGTTTTCCTTGTTAGAGAATTCATAGATGTTTCAATCCTATAGTAGGACTGCCACTGAAACGAGCTATTGAGTTTTAGATAGATTTAGTATCAGGGGCAGAAACGGTGAGTGAACCGCCAAGTTGAATTACACCTACTAAGATGAAGGAGCTAAAGGTGCAGTTGGTTGATTTTGAAAGTAAGAACTATATCAGACGAAGTAGTTCACCTTGGTGGTGTTTATAAGGAAACTGGATGAATTGTTAAAGTTGTGTATCAATTATCGTAAGTTGAATGAGAAGATGATAAAGAATCGATATCCGTTATCTCGAATTGACAATTTGTTCGACCAATTGAGTGGAGCTAAAGTATTTTTCCAATTGGATTTGGTAATAGGGTTCCATTAGCTTAGAGTGGCTAAAGATAATATTCCTTTGATGGCATTCGAAACAAGATACGGGTCATACAAATGGTTAGTAATGCCGTTCAGACTAACTAATGCGTCGACATTTTTTGTGGATCCGACGAAAAGGAACTTCCAGGAGTATCTGGACAGATTCATGTTAGTGTTCATAAATGACATTTTGATATACTCTAAAGAGGGGAGAGAGCATGAAGTTTATCTTAGAGTTGTGCTTGAGACGTCAAGGAAACATCAACTTAAAGCGAAATTTTCATAGTGTCATTTCTAGAAGAAGGAAGTGAAGTTTCTTGGTCATACAGTCTCCGAGAAAGGGTCGTCCATAAATTTGGCTAAGATCGAAGCGGTGAATAATTGGAAAAGACCCAAGACAATGACTGAGATAAAGAGTTTTCTTGGATTAGCCGGATGTTATCGAAGATTCTGTCAGGATTTTTCACGGATAGTGGCACCGATAACTAAATTAACGCGGAAAGATGTGAAGTTTTTTTGGACTGATAAGTGTGAGGCATGGTTCTAGAAATTGACACATTTATTGGAAAATACACCCATGTTAGTTGTTCCAGAGAGGAATAAAGACATAGTTTGTACATGGTTGCATGTGGAGTAGGATTAGGAGCCGCTTTAATGCAAAGAAGTAAAGTGATTGCCAACACTTCACGACAGCTTAGTCCTCATATAGTTAGATATCCAATTCATGATTTGGAATTAGCGGTAGTAATTTTTGCATTGAAGGTGTGGCGACGTTACGTTTTGGGAGAAAGATTCGAGTTGTATATGAATCCTAAGACACTAAGGTGTCTATTCTCTCAAAAGAGTTGAATATGAGACATCAAAGATGGTTGGAGGTTTTAGTCGCCTATGACTTTTATTGAGTACACCTTAGGAAAAGGGATAAGGTGGTAGATGCACTTAGCAGGAAGCATTGGAATGCAGTATTGGCAATGATAGCCGAGTGGAAAGATTTAGAAGGATTGATTACATGCAAAGTACAATGGAGATCTAAGAGTAGTTCCAGTTAAGAAACGTCTATGTTGTCATGTTTAGAAGTTCGACCGGTGATGATCGAAAGGATTGGTTCTAACTAAGGAGAGGATCCATTATTAGCTGAATGAATCAGAAAGTTGAGAAATGGAATGGAGTGCAACGACTTGAAAGATTTCAACCCTGACTAGAATGGGTGGTAGAGGAAGAAAGGGCGACTATGTGTTACGAATGTGGCACACATTAGGACGGAAGTTCTTGGAGAATGCCATCGTTCAACGTTCACCATTTACACGGGAGGAACTAAGATGTATCAGGACATGAAAAGATGTTTCTTCTAGGAAGGTATGAAGAGAGATGTAGGCTTATGAATGAAGCCGCTTTTGAACTGTCAACATGTAGAAGCCGAACATCAAAAACCAAGTGGGTTACTTAAGCCTTTAGACGTTCCAGTTTGGAAACGTGATTATATCTCAATGGATTTAATAGATGGATTTCCAAGGTCAAATCGAGGAAATGAAAGTATATGTGTCATAGTGGATAAGTTGACCAAGAGTGCATATTTCATTCTAGTTAAGTCAACCAGGACAACAACTGTTTTGGTTAAGTTATTCCTTAAGAACGAATTAGACTGTATGGAATTTCTAGCAGTATAGTAAGTGATAGAGATTCCTTATTCACTAGTGAGTTCTAAAAAAGTCTATAGGAGACTTTGGGTACCCAGCTCAAGATGAGGACTGCTTACCATCTGCAGACCGATGGACAAATGGAAAGAGTTAAAGAAATCTTAGAGAATTCGTTAAGAGCTTGTGTATTAAACTTTGGAGGATTGTTGGAAGACCACCTACACTTAGTTGAGTTTTTGTATAATAACAGTGATTAAACTAGTATAGAGAAGTTACTGTTTGAAGATTTGTATGGAAGGCCATGCAAATCTCTCGTTTGTTGGGTAGAGACTGAGGATAGGAGGTTTTGGTCCAGAATTGGTCAGAGAAGCTGCAGAAAGGATTGAGTTAATTTGAGCTAGAATGAAGGAAGCTCCATCTACGCAGAAGAGATATGCTGATAAAAGATGGAAAGACTTAGAGTTCTCAGTTGGAGATCATGTCTTCGTCAAAGTATCGGCGTAACCAGATTTGGAAAATCAGGAAAATGGGCACCAAGGTTTGTTGGAACATTTGCTATTGTAGAAAGGATCCAGAAACTCGCATATATAGTAGAGTTACCGAATAATTTAGCAGGAGTCCATAATGTCTTTCATGTTTATAATCTAAGGAAGTGTATTCGAGATCCAAAAACTACTATTGTACGGACCGTGTCAGATGATTTAGTAGTGGAACCAGATATGACTATAGTTAGAAAACCAGTTCGTATAGTCGCAAGGGATGAGAGGAAACTAAGGAACAAGATATTCAGATTAGTCAAAGTCCAATTGAGCGACGGCGAGAGAGATTGTACTCGGAAATCTAAGAGCATGATTAGAGATACTTATCCTGACTTGTTTCATGGTATGTTTTACTTTTATGTTTGTTTATTATGAGTACCTTATCTTAATTTGAACGACGAATTTTTTTAAGGATAGGAGTATCTAATGACCCTAGTTTTGACTAACATTGTTTAGAGCATTAATTAGATAAATTAAATGAAATAATATAGACAGTTAAGGGATTGAGATATGTTAACCAATAAAAAGTGGTCATGGCTTAATAAAAGTAATCAAAAGGGAAATAAAATGTAGTAAGTAGAAGGAATACGATAAGGGCAAAATATGAATAGGTTATGTTCTTTTACTCTAAACCCTTCTTACCTTCATTCTTTGTTCATTTTTACAACTGCAAACAAAACTAAAACCCTTGTAAGCTCGACTGGGCACCATTAAGAGAATAAAGAGGAACAAAAGATAAGATTCAAGTGGGAAGCTCAAGCAAATCAATCAAAAGACAAATCTTAAGCTTCTTATTTGCAAGCTAAGGTAAATAATGATCTTATATCTTATTTTTATCGATTTCAGTTTCTTATTAAGATTTGAATTGATCTTGCAAGTAATATGTCATGGTATGATTGTTTAAATAGAAATATATGCTTGTTGATGATTTATGTTGCTTCATATATACTTTATAACAAATTTTGATTTGAGAACCTATTAAATGACCTCTAAATGACTTGCTTTTTTGTTATATGATCGAAAATGTCAATTATGAAGTGAGTTTCAAGTTCCATAATTTTCCAAGCTATGGTGGATTTATTATGAATTTTATGGGAGAAAATAGCTAATATTGGGTTTAAATTAATTACGGCAATTATATATTACTTATAGGTCAGAAATTAAAATATGTTGAAAAACATATTAGAAGTGAATTATGAAAATTTTTAGGGATTTTCCTAAAGTATTTTACTATGGATATAAAATTACTTAAGGTATGGGACTTAAATGTTTTATATGTTTTACCAAGGAGAAAGGCTTCTTTGTTAAATGTTTTGATTTCTAATTTATGAAATCTGCATCATTTTTAGAAAAGAAAATTTTGAAAAGAAATGTGCAACCAATTATATTTTGACAAATAAGGCATGATAATTGAAAAGCAATTACTTTAAAAGGCTATAAAATAGTTTTGTTTAAATTTACTGCTTCGCTACTTCCATCAGTAGCTTTCGACACCATACCTTCACCCATGGCCAAGTCAAAACTAATGCGTATAGTATCAAATAATTGATACGTAGTGAATTGGAGAAAGGTGGAAGGTATAGCGTCGAAACCATGCTTTCGAAGGGGTAGAAGCCACTCTTATTAACATTAAACCATTTTCATTATAAATGATGCTTTGGAAAGGGTTGGAGTTAGCTTTCGACTTAATCAACTTGCTTTGTTTGTAAAAAAGCTCTTTTGATTGGGTTATCGCCTTTTGTTTTAAAAGAAGCTTTCAAAATGATAGCTTTGAACATATTCGAAACTTAGTTGTTGCCTTCTACCTTTCGACCTAATTAAGGCTACATTTATAGCCTTTAAACAATGGTTTCGAAAGGGTGCATTCGCCTTCTACCTTTCGACCTAATTAAGGCTGCCTTAAAAGCCTTTAAACAATGGTTTGGAAAGGGTGCGCTCGCCTTCTTACTTCAAAGCCACTTCTCAATGCTTTTGAAGTGTTTGGTTTCCAAATCATCCTCTTTCTTGTACTTAGGACCTATGCTTTCGCCCCAGCTCTTTAAGTCCCTTTGTTATATTCAAAAGTTCAACCCAAAGGTTTCGAAAGGAATGATTTTAAATGGTTTTGAAGCAATGTTTCCATAAGCTTTTACTTGAACCAAATGCTTTCGAAAGGTATGTTTTAAGTGGAGGATTTCATTGTTTTCGAATGGTTTATTTTGAATATTTGAATGAAGGGTTTCCAATGTTTCGAAAGCCAAGTCTAATAGTTTCGCGGAGGATGTCTAAGCTTTAAATAATGATTTGGAAAGGTCTATATTCAAAGGTTTCGAAAGGTATGTTTTGGCCTTTCGGCCTAGTGTTTCAAGGTTAAAATATTTAACTTATTTTGGAAGGGGGTACATTCAATGAAATCGACGGGCATTGTTAATGTTTTAAACGAGGGTTTCGAAGATATTGTTTTGGCCTTATAGCCTAAAACTTTCTAAGTTAAAAGGGATTTCTAACATATTATGAAGGGATAGGTAATCAGATTGATTAGATTTCATCAACATTGTTTCATATAAAGCATGTATTTCATGGCATAAGTATTTTGAATAAAGCAAACTATAGGATTTACTTGTTTTATAAAGATATGATTTCGATGGTAAATTATTTACAAAGATTATTTTCAAGGAAATGAAATTTAAATAGGGTAGCTAATCCTAACTATATGGCAGGTAATGAAATTTTAATAGGGTAGTTAACCCTAGGTTATGACACGGATATTAGAAGACCAGGCGGAACTGGTGTAGGGATGCGCCCTATACTATAGCTATTATCCCCTAGCTAAAATAAGTCCAAAATTCCAGTGTGTAGGGATTTGTCACATGTGGGAATAAAATGAGGTTACACATAGAAGAGAATATACAAAGTAAAGATAGGTTATTGGAGAGCTCGCAAAACCATTAGGTTCAGTTGACCCTAGAAAAGAAAGTTATGGGCTGTCAGCCCAGTAGTGTGTCTAACAGAAGTTAGATAATTAATTATGTCTGGTAGGCCCAAGTTAATAGTTAGCCGGATAAAACTATAGCATGGATAGATAGTTCATGGATTTCCTGATTTTTATGTATATAAGTATTTGCTTAAATTGTAATTATCAGTTTGATTGCGGGGTTGATTTGCAATAGATATGCTTTTAAAAAAGATACTAGTGAGGGAAAGCCCATTCTGCTAAGCGGCGTGGTCTCACTTAATATCAGTAAACCGAGATGTAATAGTATTATTCACACCAGGCTTTATGTCTGACTCTTCTGTTTCCCCTTAAACTCTTGGGTGTTCAAAATTTAATTTGACTAGATTGAGAGTTAAGGGTTTTTTAGGTTTAATTGGTTGGGCAAATAAATTTCTGGAGACATGCAGGAGGCAATTTAGCTATGTAAGAGCTGTTTAATTTTATTTCCGCTGTGATATCTTTATGACAGATATGTCTATCTAGTACTTTGATTATCGAATGGGGCACTTCATATGTCACTGTTGGCATAATTTGTAGTAATTATATTTGATCAAAACCCGAGATTCATTTTGGGATTATGTATCTGAATATAAAATATTGGTTTGAAATATAATTAGAAAAGTTGTTTTGAATTATTTGCCAATTTTATTTCATATTCATGTGCTTCTGATATTATGAATACCGTTAACATTACCGTATTTTGTAATCAGAAGTTAATACTATGAATGACCACAGCATCTGCAGTGCTTAGCTTGGGGCCTAAAGATATGGGATGTTACATCTTCTATGGTGTTGGACAGTCCTACCTGATGTGCTCGAATTGATTGTAGTTGTAACACTTGATCTTATAGATGTCTGTCTTGCACTCCTTCCTAACATGCCCCTTTTTACCACATCTCCTACATTGTGGCTCCTGCTTCTTAATTTACCCTTTGGCCCCATTCCACCCTTGCGCTGATTTTGCTGTATTGTCTTTCCTCTTGGCTCTTTGTCTCACTCTTTACTTCCTAAACTCTACCTAAGTTATCTTTCCCTCATCATTCTCCACCACTACCATGTTCCACCAATTCAGGGCCTCTCCTTATAAATGCAAAATAGCAAGCTATCTCCTCACATCATCTCCAAGACCCATCAATCCAAAAATCCTCTTAGAAGTGTGTATCCATACCTTCCAGCCCACATACGACCTGTTTCCTACATACAGCTTCCCTCCTAGACTTGCAAATGCATAGCTTGGTGAAATCAATGGCATGTGGGTAGGCAGGACGATCACCTAGCGCCTACTCTAGGTTTCCCTATTAGGGTTAAGCTTGGATTATCCTCTCACTTAGAAATGCCAGTGGAAACATATTAGGACGTTCATGCTTGAAATCTTAGCTGCATTAACTGAGCCGCAACTAATAGCATCACCCATCCTCTAAGTTGATTATCAACTTTCGACAAATATTGTTGGCAAGAATAAGTAGTATGGTTTTTTTTGTATTATGCTTATATATGTGATCCTCGAAATTTTTTTGTCTATACATATATATACACATTTTTGAGAAACCCATTTTTTAAAAATTTTTAAAAACCTTTTTGTAAAACCTTTTTTTCCAAAACTTTGTAATTACTTTCTCTCGATACGTACCTAGATCCTAAGGAATTTAAAACCTATGCTCTAATACAAAGTGTGAACCTAACTTCTAGAGTTGCGTTTGTGACAAAAATTCGAGCTACCAGATTTTTTAATATAATAGAGACTAAGAATATATGGATGAAAACTAAGACAATATACACTTTCATATCTCACTATGGAAGAAATACAGAAAATTAGTCATCTTAGAAAATATCCTAGAAAACACATTCTCAAAACATATGTAGCCATAATCTGGAATATACACAAATATAACATATAATCTGATAAGTAATAAGTACAATAAACAGTTGCATGGAGATTAATGGAAAATAAATAACAACTCCAATGCCAAGCTCATCTCTCCATGGTTAATCTTCGATCCTATCGCTTACCGCCGTATCCTTTAATGTAGGGAAAAAGGAAAGGAGCGAGTTAAACAAAATTCTGGTGAATGAGTTACATCACTAATACATAGTGATCGTATGCGATTGATTATATTTATAATCTATGTGACCTATGGTGTCCTACTCGTGTCTGTGAATCACTACAAATGTTAGTTTCATTTATCCTAGGGACATAATTCTAAATACACTTACATAAATATCTCGTGAAGGCTTATACCTACGGTCGAACAACTAATCGAACCTCAAAACAACTACGGATTGGCTAATAGCTATTAGAACTATTCCAATATAGGATCACCTAAAATATCAACCTTGGACTACATTCCGAAATTACTACTACACGACCATTTCTATGCACTAAGGTCGAGCCCGTAAAGCCAACTCGTGCCAACGATGTCTCAGGGTGTATTGCATTTGTGTCCACTCTCAATGGTATAGTGAAGCCACTTATCGCACCATATGGGTTATCCATTAACAACATAGTATCATCTCCTTATCGCTATGCATACCAAGGAAACTCCATAAGTGTCATGCCATACACTTCTCTAGACATCAACGTCAATACTGCACGTAAGAACCTCATATGAGTGCATGTTGCGATAGAATCACCTTAGTCGAATATCGATCTTACTAAATAAATAGTGTTTAGGACTCATTGCTAGCATACACATTTATACAGTCCCATAACGTCCAAGAGTCGAAAACATAAGGAGCTAATTTTCCTACTTGTACTTAGACACACACACACACACATATATAACATAGAAATAAACTTATAATTTGGGCCTTAGGCCAAGGTTCATACCGTGCTTAGAGTTCGTTAACCTGTCGCCCACTAGTTGTTGGAGCGGTCGACTGGTTCCACTGAGCGCATCGATCGGTCGAAATCTATTTACTGTAGATTTTTAATACTGTCTCTATTTGTTTTTTTATTATTGTAAGCTGTTACTTGCAAATTATACTCTACAATAAACCCTAATTTTGTAAATCTACAATTTATAATCACCATATTATCATAATTGATTCATTACGTTCTATATATAATTTCAACAAATCAACTTTACTTAGGTTTAGGATCAGTAGGGTTACATCTATTTATATTTAATTTAAAAAAAATGTTTAATCAACCAAAATAATTTCTTATCCAACTAATTTAATTTCGCCAAAAATAGATTAGAAAGAAAGTGAAAAAATTTATAAGTGTTAAATTATTATCAAATTCTCAATACACTATGTGTCACGACTCGTAGTTTCGCTACTTCAAAAATGAGAGATTTTATTTATTTTAAATTTAAAAAGGGTTTAAAACTTAAATAAATAAGTTAAATAATAAATCATGATAGAGAAATTATTTATTCTTATAGTAAATAATTAAAAAGGATGAAATTTGGATTTTACAACATATCAGCAAAAGTTAAGTTTTGTTAAAAATAAATAAATGCTTAAACAAATAAGTTTAAATATTCATTTGAAAATTCAATTATATTAAAATCATTTGTTAAATATAATAGAAGTATGTCAAAAGATTTAAAAATATGTTTATAATTGTTTTACAAAAAATATCTAAATTTTGTCACATTTTGTCAGTTTTACATACACTGTTAAAATAGAGATTTTTATATTATTTAAATATGATTTTAGAATCAAAATATCCATGTTTTAATTTAGAATTAAAGAAGTAAAAAAGTTCATTTTCAAATTTGATTTACATAAATAAATAGTTTAACTAAAACGTTAAAATGTGACCGTAAAACATTTTGTCGAAAATCAACGTTTTGTCGATTAAAAGTTGGCGCACCTTTATTTTCTTATATATGAACAAATATTCAAATAGTATAAGTATTAATTAATTCACTAATCGAGTTTACTTTTACTAACTTAGGAAATTATAGAATTTCATTAAGAAAAAGCAAGCACAAAATTCCAAAACTGTTAAATCAAACCAAACGTAATTATTACTTTTCTTACTCCATGAGCAAAAATAACATAAGCATGATTTGAACGGTGATGTTAAGTGTTGAAAAAATAAGGTTGGTTAAAAAGTAGTAAATGGTATTTTGGTCATTTTACATAATAATACTTTATTCCAAACTTTTTCATATAAATAGCCATGCATACTTCTTCCATTCTCACACAAATCAATCTCTTCTTCTTCTTCTTCTTTTTTTTTTTCTAAACTATTTTAATGGTTTCTCGTTAAGAGTGGTAGGAGGGTCAAAAATAGAGGTGTGCTTATATGCTAATCAACTTGTTACTCTCTAACCTCTTCTTAAACAACTTCTTAATCCACTTCTTCCTCTCTTCCATGGCCTCCAACCTCTCCATACCCTCATCCAAATAAAAAAAGAAAAAAAATGAAAAGAAGAAAAGGAAATATAAAAAAGAGGGAAAGGAAAGCGGCGAAATTCAAGACGCTCGAAAATAGCACGTTAGTTCGAGAGGGATGTAGCTTACAAAAAAGATTAACAGAGTGGAAATGAAGGTGAGAAAATTCTCATCGCTATATAATTTAAATTGATTATCAAGTTAAATTGTTATGTTAGATAATCACCGTTTTATGTTATGGATGTTTGGTTATGTTTGTGGTACGTTTGAATAGATGCAAGTGTTTATGGTTGTGATTATTTATCATATTAACTTGTATATGGACCATAATTATGTTAGTGATAAATGATAAATTAGATTACGCTCATTTTGATCGAGTATCCTCTTTGTTAAATAAGACCATATTTTGGTGATATGATATACTCTAGAAAAATAAGCCACATTTTAAGTGGAATTGAAATTAAAGTTAAAATAAAGGATAATTTGAATTTAGAAGTGAAATTGGATTTGAAATAGGAAGTTAAATTGAAATTGTAATTGCGATGAATAGTGAAATTGAAATTGAAACCGATTTGGAAAACTGAAATTGAGATTAAGGTTTAAATTTAAATTAGAACTGAAATTAGATTTGAAATATTTTTAATTGGGTTTAATTTGAAGTTAGAATTGAAAATGAATTAAAATTGAATTTTAAAATTAAATATTAAAATAATAAGAATAAAATAATATTATAATATGATAATAGTGAAAATACATTTTAAAAGCTTTAAAAAGTGGAAATATTGATTTAAAATGATCCATAATGATTTTATAAGTAATAAAATTCAATTTGAATAGATTATTTCAAGTATTGAAAAATAAGTTAAAACTAGGTGCGTCGCGCAACGGTAATTCGCGATTTTGCGTCGAAAAGTTCAAATGAGTGTATAGAGTGGAATATAGTTCGGAATTATTCGAGATAAGAAAATTCCGGGCTATTATATCCATATCCTCTAAATGATTAAAGGAAATCAAAATTTCATTAAGTAGATTTTGAAATATGTCCAAATTAATTTTCTAGAAAAATCGCGCTAGTGCAATTAAGTGACCATGACAGGAAATCTTTTTAAATGGACGTTTTTAACTGTGGAAAAATATTGAATAAATTTGATAAATCTATTTAAATAGTTTAGAAGAGATTTGAATAGAAAATATAAA
Organism: Allium cepa; assembly: GCA_030765085.1. Taxonomy (NCBI): domain Eukaryota; kingdom Viridiplantae; phylum Streptophyta; class Magnoliopsida; order Asparagales; family Amaryllidaceae; genus Allium; species Allium cepa. The sequence continues at coordinate 835,798,151 of CM060931.1, forward strand.
TATTAAAATATCAAGAAGTTGTTAAATAAAATAAGCTTATATAGCACTTTCTACAACACTTTTATGCGAATTCCATAACTTTTGAAATATGAGTTTAAACGTAATGATTTTTCCTAGAATCTATTATGGATGTTTTTTAAAAGGAAAAATTAAGCGTTTAAAAAATAAATTGGACTTTTGTAATCAATGCTAAAATAAAGTCAATAATTGAGTATGCGGAAACAACCAGTACATTTGTTTTGCCTGTGAGACTCGAGAAGATAAAAAAGCTGTTTAACTAAGGCTAGGGATGGAGCAAGCAGTGCCTTGAACTTACGTGGCTATGTTTTCTTTTCTTAGGCGAGGGGTGGAACATATCGAAAGGAAAGCCCGGATGCTCTAAAAAGATTATGCTATGTTTTCCAAAATAAAAGAACATTAGTATTATCCAAAATTTAAGCAATCTTCAAAATTAATAAATTACGATTTGAATTGCTTAGAAATAATCTTTTATATTTGGTACAAAAATCCGAAGAGGGAACTCGTCCTATTCGCGGAATTTAAAAGGCGATCTCACCGTTGTTCTGCCCATCACACTTGTTGAATCCGGAAATTACTATTGAGTAAATTTAGGATGATTTCTGTGATCCTATTTACTCAATAATATTTGCTAAGATTGATTTTAGGATTTAAAATAAACAATGTCTTAATAACATTGTTTTTGACCTGCCTAAAAGTTAAGGAATTTGGATTGAAAGTTAAGTGAGGAAATTTGAAACAATATACAAAGAAAAAAAATGAATTGCTTAGGATTACTCTAAGACAAAAGAAAGTGATTTCGAAATCATCTGAGAAGAATTAAAGTGAAGAGTGACTTAACAAATCCCGTATACTCATATCCACTTTTTATCGACAATTGAATTTTGAGGGAACCGGGGTCGTATTTGGATGATTCCTATCCCAAGACCACTTCAAATCAATTTACATGTTCGAAAAAGGAAGATGTTTGAAAATGGAGATATTGAGACGAATAAGAACGAAGGAATACTTGTTGATTAATTGGGGATAACTTCCGATTCATTTATTGTAGCAGTGGTCTCTTTGTTATGAAAAATATCAAAACCACAAGGACTTCTCGCCTAGTAATGGCCGAGGAAAGTGCATTCGGTTTCGTCCAGTCCCATAACAAACTTGTATGGATGAGTGTCCGACCTTGAATTCTAAATCACAATGAGTAATCTCTATAAAAGTATATCAGTCAGTAGCGGAGAAGACACCTCTTAGCTTAAGACCCATTCCCGAGACGTACGAGCTCAGGAAGTTATAGTTTATTAAAATCGTCATGTTAATGTAGAATGACAATATGGCATTTAAAGTGAAAGAAGATGTGCTATGTGAAAAATAATCGTTGCCTCGAGCCTCATCAACCGGAAATGACCGAAATAGGGTTAGATGTAGCATGGCTTAGTGGATCATTCTCAATTAGGGTATGATCATCCCCTTCTAGATATAATTCTTCCCTCCTTCCAAAATCGACATCAATATGTCGACTGTATTACATGCAGAAAAATCGAATGTCGAAAATACCAGATTGTTAGGGAAAAGAAGAAGGAGGTAGAAGAAAAAGATAGAAACGACAACACAGAATCTCACAATCGCAGCGGAACAGATATATAATAGATAATAACTGGTCTTTATACAAAAGAACTTTAACGATTATTTATACATTACATCATCAGTGTACAACACATCAGTAATACAACACTAGACAGTTCTAATAACTTGTCCTCACAATTTTCTGAATATACAGCCTACAATACACAGCGGAATAAAATCAAATAAGTATAATATGTCTTCGTCTTCAACTTTCCTTCTAAGCTCCATAGCATCCTATCTTGTATCTGTAATACCCAGTCTGACCCGAGCATTATAATAAAGTAACACCTGATTCAGTCTAAAAAACTTGCATGGGAAAACACACTCAATTTGAATTATTAAAGTTATCAAAAATCCTTTGAAAAACAAAGGTATCTTGTAAGACCACGCCACAAATATACACGGTGGGCTTTTACCCTACGATAGCCAAAATAGTTTTACCAAAATCATCTGATATTATAATAGCATCTAAGTACAAATACTTATTAAAATAGCTTAAATTGTTACATTGATTAAATTCCAACATACTAGGCTCCACAATCAAAACTGTAAAGCGTGTATTGAAGAATGTATTCCATACGAATGACTAGGTACTGGGGTATCACCTGTCACAGTATACATCTAGAAACACTGTGCCGAGGACCACGTCGGGATCCCGCGCAACACAAGGTCGGACTATCCCTAACCTAGAGACCGAATATGTTATCACCTTGGGTGCTCCCACCCTTACTAAGCTCCTTTCATGTATCGTAGTAATAAATAGTATCCGCAGTTATCTAGAAAGGTGATAGACATACCCTAATTAGGTGCAACCCACTTAGCCTTGCTGAATCTTTCCTACTTTTCAGTTATTCCTAGTTGATGAGGCTAGAGGCTACAATTACGTTTTAAGTAATTTTCACTTAAAATGTTCATTATCCTCCAATAACAATGTACTAATAGCATTCATCCATTCAAGTCAGTTCTGGGTCCGAATGGAACCGAAGGCACTATTCCTACTACATCCATTTTGGAACAATCCTCAAGATTAGTAGCGACTAGTCCTTGCACTTCACTGTTCCATCTTCGACTCCATTCTCTTGTTTTCACTTCGAAAACATAGTCGTTGGATCGAAGTGGTTTTCGGATAACTTATCCGATCCCGGTCCCTTTGGAACAACGTTCGATATTTGCTGGTAAACTCAACTCCGGTCCTTTAGTAAGTAAACAGATGAAAATAAGATTAGAGATCACCTCCTAACCATTAGTGGACAGATTTTCTTATAAACATCATAGAAGAATGAAACGAGTCAATATGCACAGTATAGCACGTCGAACGGTAATGTACCATATAATTCCCATATTTCTCCTAAATATTCCTAAAATTATATTTTTGGTCCAGATTTTTATAGTCATTTATTTAACTGTCAAAATAAACAAGCATACAATCATAGATTCCATTTCCACTGAAAAACACCATGTCTTCTTTAATTCAAATTCTTACATCTCTTTATCCAAAGTATGTACTTTCTTACCAAATTTAGTATATTCACAAACTAGTTTCTTCAAAATACCTTTGGAAATCTTTAAAATAATTTGGAAAGTGCCACTACGGTATCAAACCATGAATTTACAGCTTAATGGTTACGTCTCTATTCTAGTGAAATGAAAGACTTAACTGCAGGCACTCACCGCCTCCGATTTCGCCATGCGTGTATACCATCACTTCCTAAAAAATTTATTTGAATTTTTAAAAAATAATACTTCGAAATTTCTATGATAATTTCCAATTGAAATTTAGGCGAACACTCTTTGAAATAAAAGTTATTATATAATATTGAATAATGTATGTTTTATCCCTTTAAAATGATAATACTGATTAATCTTTAAATAATAATTAACTCATTATAAACGAACTTATTTAATATTTAAATATATTCTAAACAATTTTAAAACAACTAGATAATTAATTTTCTAAAATATTCTTTAAACACTGTAACGACCCTGATTCGACCTTCGAAAATCGACATCGAATACGACACTCGTATTCGAATGCCGCAGATCCTAACGTCGAATCTGGTTCGCCAGAGCTTATAACACAATTAAGTAAAACAACACAGCGGAAGAAAAAGAAATAAATATCATTGATATACAACATTTGATACACAATGATACAATAAGAATCAATATTAGAGACAAGATAACAATGCTACAGCGGAAAAAAACAATATGATATAGCAGCTGAACCAAAACTCCAAACAACAACTACAACTCAAATCCAATGCTCCAAAGCCAAACTCCAAACCACAAGCTCGAACCACCATCTCGTTTCACCCAGATAAGCAAGTCTCGCCCATGAATCCAAAGTCTCCAACATCCAAGATTCCCAGAGAATTCCAAAGAGAAAGCTAAAAGCTACCAATTCGATATCTATGTCTACTATCTGAAAAACCCCAACTCTATACTGCCCGTATGGAAAATTATGGGCACCCAGAGTTTAGGAAGGGAACAATAAACTCTAGGTCAGTCATGGGACTGGTATGAGCAACAAAAACATTTTTATCTTTTAAACAAACAAAAGAATTTAAATTTGAAATCCGTAATGCTTTTTAGAAAATGAAACTACCATAAGGCCTCCCGCCACACACACAATGCAAACGCAGACTTGGAGGACATTCTCCTTATGATAGTCAAACATGCTTGATACGCTAAAACCATTTGATATTATTATTAGTGAATAGTGGAAAACATTTCGAAAGTATAATATTAATCTTAGCCAGCATACGTACCATTATAGTATGCCTACTATAGCTACCATGTTAGATGGCAGGTTCTACAACTAAAACCGTACAAGGCGCATAATGGTAATTGGATTTCCAACAAATGGTCAAGCTAAGGAACTTCCTGAGCCACATGGGTACGCCCCTGGAGGGATGCCCCGAGAACCTAACTGGATCTCTGCCAACGCAAGGCCGGGTTACCTCTGTAACTAGGTAACCACTGACACGAGTATGCCATCCCCCGGTTGTAACCAACCTTTATCCGAGCGCTCGATACCAACAACCACAAAGTAATGTATTTGCAGTAACCACATAGGTTAAATATCTGGGCTCCATACCATGATATCACCTCTATCCAGAAGGAAATGAACATACCCTCAGGGGGCGCTACCGCCAAATAACCTTGCCACATCTTTCCCGTTTCGACCATTCCGAGTTGTGAGGCTCGACGAGGTTTCCTCCACAAAGCAATGCTTTTTACCAAAGCCATGCTTTGATCAACAAATGATCAAAAAATGATCATCAACACAGCAGCACTTAGCGTGCCACACTATCAAGTTGGGAGTATATCACTAATAACCTTCAACTACATAACCTCTGAGCTCGTACGTCTTAGAGAAGGGTGTTAAGCTAAGGGAATAAATTCTCCGCCACCAATAGATATGTATTTGAAAGAAATAAGCTTTATAGCTTAGTTTGTAATGTCAGACATACAGTCTATACAAGTCTGTTCTGGGTTCGAATAGAACCGAAGGCACTTCCGAAGAAGCCCTTGCAAATCTGAGAATTCACGATCCCGATCGGACTTCCCATCACTTAGGGAATCTCTATATTGTAGCTACTCGGTGCAGAGACAATCGATAGGTCATTCTATCGTTCTCGCAAATACCCGGTCTTCACCACCGGTCTTCAAATGCTATCCATAACGTCGTATCATATATTCGACATGGGCTATATGACATAAAGGTCCTCTCCCGGCTAAACTGAATAGTGAGCACAATATTTACAAGAAATACATGGATATTGGGGTCTCAGTTAATTCACAGCTTAAAGCCCAAAACCTTTCATTCAAATGGTTAAAACAAATTACCATTTCCAATCTTTTTAAACAAAAAGATTCATTTCAAAAAACCTTCAATGGTTTAAACAATTCCCACATTTAAATCTTTTAAACAAAAGATTCACTTTTAAGACCCCTTTCAATTTAAAACAAGGTTCACGAATACAAATTGGATTAACTTATGCGGTTTTTAAATTAAAGTCTCATTTCATAGCTTTCAAAACAATTCCCGTTTCAAACTTTTATATACAAAAGATACACCATTTAAAATCCTATTCGATTTCAAAATAGAGTTCAACTATCTTTCACAAAGATTCAATTATATCTTTCAAAACCATTCCATTTCAAATTTGAAATCTTTTCATCATAATTGGGAAATTCTTTTCTTATAAAAAGCTATTATTATTATTATTTGAAATCACTTGTTTCTGTTTCGAAAAACCCGATTATAATTGCACGAGTTAAGGCCTTTTAGATATAAATTTGAATTAAATTCAAATTCTCAAAGTAATACTTTTAAAATGGTTTAAAATCCATATAAACATATTTATAACTTTGTATAACATTTTTTTTGTCATAAGTACCAAATAAAGAATACAATATCAGATATTGAATTCCAATTTAAATCAAATTATTCAAATTTCAAATCTTTATTAAGTTATTCAAGATAACTTTCATTTTTAAAACACCTTTTTCAAAAGCTTTTCACTTTAAATCCAATCCATTTCGAAAACCCATTTGAATTAGAAATTCAAATTTAAAGCTATTTAAAAATCTATGACTTAACCGATTTCCACGTGAAATCCATATTTGTGTGTGTATGGTGTAGTCCAGGGGTTTACACACAATAGTGTAATAATAATCATCACATCACAGATTAAAGTGCAGCAATATCGGTAAGCGGTATAAGCTATCACGCTTATCTTCGTTTACAGACTCATAGATAAAGTAAATTTATCAATAACAAGGATTCACTAATATGATTCGATGTGGGTTTCGGGTAACCAACTGGAAACCGACTCCCTGTCGCATCGAATTTCAAATGCCGTTTTACGGCCAAGGGTATTTACACCGAAAACATATCACAGATATCACAGATCAATACACAACATATCTCACATTACAGAAAATTACAGTCCAGAGATAACAATCAATGCAAGGCATTTCATACAATACAAACATTCATGAGCAATCCAAGCATTCAATAATCATTTACAAGTAGGATTAATTGTTTAATCCTAAATTAATTAAATTAATTAGTTATTACCTTAATCACTTCATTGATTAAATAATTATCTTATAATTAATCATATTTATTAATCAATTAAACCTTTAATTATTTATTAACTACATTAATTAATGACCCTCTAATTTCTTCATTAATTAATTATTCTTTTAATTACATTTAGTGATTAATTATAAACATAATTATATTTATTAATCAAACCTGATTAATCACAATCAGTAGTTAACTTCCTTTAATTACTTTCATTAAAAATCTTTAATCGATAATTAATTATTATTAACTACAATTGATATTAATTAATCATTTCCTTAATTAATTATCTTTAATTAATAAACCTTTAATCATTAATTAAATCCTAATTACAGTTAATTATCCTTAATTGATTATTCTTAATTTAATCATCCTAATTAATTAACCACATTAACTAATTATGCTTTAAAGTAATTAACCCTTAATATTTGATTTATCAATCTTAAATCTTTAATTATTTACCCTTAATTACTTTCACTAAGTAATTATTTTTATTTAATCATTCATTGATTACTTGATTAATTAACCTAATAATTTAATGAATCCAAATCATATAAATTCAAACGATTTAAAAATACATTTAACAACAAATTTGTTTAAATCATTTTAAATTTAAAACTTTCATTTATTTCAAAACTGGAATGCACATTAAATTTTGATTCTAGATTACTTAGATTCAAAACTTACTTATATTTAAACTTCATTTTAAATTTCAAAACATTTAACCATCTTTAAAGTAGTTAAACAATTTAAATTTAAAATCTTTATTTTTTTTTAAAAAAACTGAGGTTTAGACTCACATTCCAGATTTTATAACTTATATTCAAACTAATTTAAACCTTTACTTTACAGTTCAAACTTTTCGATTTTTAAATTCAAGCAAAATACACTTGAAATACTTAAAGGTGTTAAAACAAATTTAAGTTTCAAAAACATTAATCATTTCAAAACCTAGGGTTCAAACTTACTTGAATTTAGATTCAAACTTAGGTTTAAAGCTTGATTTAAACTTTGATATCATTGTTAACTTCAGTTTAAATTTTTTATTTTTAAAACAAGACACTTCAGTTTTCTATTAAAACCTGCATCAATATTTTACCCGAGGCAACTTAATTCACTTCGAGCCAGAAGCAGTTTTCCTTGAGAAAAACCTCACCACACTCCGAGTCAGAGGCTTGAAAACTTGAGATTAACTTCGAGTTCCTTCCTCTCTCCCTTGCTTCGATTCGTTACTGCTATTTCTTGAGACATTCCCGAGCCAATTCACAATTCTCGTATTCGAACTCAAGTCCCCAACTTCTTCCCCAAATTCCAAACAACCCAGATGTATCCCATTTTCGCGTGCACGTGCACGATCGTCGGACCCCTTTCCGACCATCGTCGCAACCTTCCTCGAGTTGCCCTTGCCCATGACAACAACTCCATAACCCAACTCGATCTAAATCATTTTGGAATAAAAATCGAGCATCACAACCAAAATCTGGAACCAACCCTGCTCCACAAAATCCACTCGCACCGCCACGTCACATCACCAGAGTCTCGCCGACTCCGACCACGGCTCCGCTGTCTGTCCACGCACCACCTCCCCCTGGTCCGATCGCCTCAAACTTGCCTATTTTGACGCAGTTGTCCAAACTTTCATCTTCATTAAAACTAAGCACTAAACCCTTGATTATCGGTGCTACTCCACCACTTCCATCGATAAATCGAACCCTTATTTTTCCTGTGATCTCCTAACTCCCACCTTCCTACAACGTTAACCACGACAACCATAACATCCTAGATAGCGGAATTTGATAGTAGTACAAGAACTATTCAACTCACAACATCACACTGTTCCATAGTTTAAAAATTGTGAAGTATTTCCTAAACTCATCTTTTCCTACTAAGAATTGAATTATGAAATCCAAACAAAAAAATTAAAGTTCTTGAATTTTCATTTTGAAATGATTCTTTTACTATAAATTTTATATTTTGAAATAATTGCTTAACAAATCTGCTTAAAACTATTTTTAAAAAATCAGATGTTGTTATTTTTAACGGATTTCTTCTAGAAATCAAATTGAAAAAAGGATTAGAGAATGAGATTACATAATTTGAACAGGTTTTGTAACCTGTAACTAAGAACAGAGGAAAACATAGCATGCACACAAAAACACAGACATGCAAGCATTATCTCGACATATTTTTCAAGCATGATCACATAAACGAACCAGATACAATAAATTCCAGGTTTTATATGGGAAGCTTGCTCACTTTAAAGTTGAAGACAGTGGCTGTTTGATTCATTTTCTTCTCAGGTTTCTCTGGAATCTGAATTTTCTTTGATCAGTATTTTTTTCTTTTTGCTCTGGTTTCCAGGTTTTGATGTACATGCTTGATTTAATTTTTTTGCTTTGTTCTGGTCACTGCATTGCCTTAAATTTCCTGAAGCTTCAAACCTGATGTTGATCTGCTCTGTTTTTTCTAGATCTTTAAAATTTTCTTTTGAGTTGAGATTGTTTTGTTTTGAATTTCATCTTGCTTTTGATCAGGTTTTGTGATTTTCCTTTCAGCTTCATATCTAGGTTTCACATTTTGTTTTAGTTGCTGAGATGATCACTTTGCAATATACTCTCACAAGTTCAAGTTATATGATTTCAATTTATCTTGTTTTCAGTTTGAAACAAGTTGAACTTTGATCTGGTTTTGAACTTTGAGATTTGGTTTTCTTTTGTACATAGGTTTTTAGTGCAGAGAAGAAATGAAAATCTGGTTTGCTTGCTTTTTCTCTTTGTTTTCAGGTTTTCACATGTTTGAAATAAAATGGACTGATTTCTTTTTCTTTTGTATTCTATTTACATCTTAATTTAAAAGAAAATAAATTTAAAATGCCACTTGTCTTTTTTGTTTACATTTGTTAATTTCTTATGTTTGTCTTCCAACACTTGTTAACATACAACATTTTATGTTTAAATCCTTAATGTAGATTATTTTGTAAAGGTTTTTTTTTTTGCTTTAAACCTTCTTTTTAATTTATTTACAAATCATTTTTTTAGCCCTTATTTGATTTCAATTTATGAAACATATTTTATCTATGTTATATTCACAAATATATGTTATGTAGTTTTAAATCTTGCTTTGTTTTAAATTTATAATTTTTATTTTAAACTCTTTTCATTTTAATACTTCAACATATGTATATGTATATATGTATATTTTCCTTACATTCTATTTTGCACTAATACAATTTAAAACAATTGAATTGAAAAGTTATTAATTACAAATAAATATTTATAAGTTAGTAAATACAATTTTTATTTTCAATACATTTATATTTTTGAACTTAAGATATTAACTTATTAACAAAGACTTATTTTAAAATTTTCATCTTAAACTTAAGTAACCATACTTATTATATTTTTGCTTTCAAATATAAATTTCTTTAATTCTATTAATAATTGAATTTCAAATTCACGCCTTCAAATTATAATCTATTTATAAAATACTCACCCTTGAATTTTAATTCCAAGATTTAATTTAAACTAAATTTATAAATAAATTACAGAACATATCCTTTTATAAATCTTAAAGCTTTTGATCCAATATAATATATGTTTATATGCTTGAGAAATCTCTTTTAATTTAACTCTTTATGTAAAATTTTAAAACAAGCTTATCTTATGTTATTAAAATTTAAATCTCAAATATCATTTTTAAAAGTATTAAGTCAAATTTAAATGTTCAAATTACAAACTATATATAATAAAGTTTGAAAACAGTTTATTAAATTCAAACAATATTTCATAAACAACTAATATTTATTTTTGAAAAACACTATTAAATCCACAAATTAACTTCAAAAATTAATTCAATTATCAAATTATCCGGGTTAAAATCCGGGGATGTTACAGATTCCCCCTCTTAAGAAAATTTCGTCATCGAAATTTGAAAGTAGGGAGACCAAAAAGAAATATAGGGAGATAGAGAGATGAATCACCAAATCAAATTGAATATGTATTCTGCATTTGTCTTACCAAATCAGAATATCAACAATGGATACAAGAACGAATCAAGATACTTGATTTAATTTTTTTGCTTTGTTCTGGTCACTGCGTTGCCTTAAATTTCCTGACGATTCAAACCTAATGTTGATCTGCTCTGTTTTTTCCAGATCTTTGAAATTTTCTTTTGAGTTGAGATGGTTTTTTTTGAATTTCATCTTGCTTTTGATCAGGTTTTGTGATTTTACCTTCAGCTTGATATCTAGGTTTCAGATTTTGTTTTAGTTGCTGAGATGATCACTTTGCATTATACTCTCACAAGTTCAAGTTATTTGCTTTTAATTTATCTTGTTTTCAATTTGAAACAAGTTGAAGTTTGATCTGGTTTTGAACTTTGAGATTTGGTTTTCTTTTGTATACAGGTTTTTACTGTAGAGAAGAAAAGAAAATCTGGTTTGCTTGCCTTTTCTCTTTATTTTCAGGTTTTCACATGTTTGAAATAAAATGGCCTGATTTCTTTTTCTTTTGTATTCTATTTACATTTTAATTTAAAAGAAAATAAATTTAAAATGCCACTTGTCTTTTTTGTTTACATTTGTTAGTTTCTTATATTTATCTTCCAACACTTGTTAACATACAACATTTTATGTTTAAATCCTTAAGGTATATTATTTTGTAAATTTTTTTTGCTTGAAACCTTCTTTTTAATTTATTTACAAATCATGTTTTTAGCCCTTATTTGATTTCAATATATAAAACATATTTTATCTATGTTATATTCACAAATATATGTTATGTAGTTCTAAATCTTGCCTTGTTTTAAATTTATAATTTTTATTTTAAATACTTTTCAATTTAATACTTTTACATATGTGTATATATATATTTCCTTACATTCTATTTTGCACTAATACAATTTAAAACAATTGAATTGAAAAGTTGTTAATTGCAAAAAATATTTATAAATTAGTAAATACAATTTTTATTTTCAATACATTTATATTTTTAAACTTAAGATATTAACTTATTAACAAAAGACTTATTTTAAAATTTTCATCTTAAACTTAAGTAACCATACGTATTATATTTTTGTTTTCAAATATAAATTTCTTTAATTCTAATTAAATTTCAATATATTGACAATTGAATTTCAAATTCACACCTTCAAATTATAATCTATTTACAAAATATTCACTCTTGAATTTTAATTCCAAGATTTAATTTAAACTAAATTTATAAATAAATTACAGAACATATCTTTTTATAAATCTTAAAGCTTTTGATGTAATATAACATATGTTTATATGCTTGAGAAATCTCTTTTCATTTAACTCTTTATGTAAAATTTTAAAACAAGCTTATCTTATGTTATTAAAATTTAAATCTCAAATATCATTTTTAAAACTATTAAGTCAAATTTAAATGTTCAAATTACAAACTATATTTAATAAAGTTTGAAATCACTTTCTTAAATTCAAACAATATTTTATAAACAGCTAATATTTATTTTCGAAAAACTCTATTAAATCCACAATTAATTTCAAAAATTAATTCAATTATCAAATTAACTGGGTTACAATCCGGGGATGTTACAAACACTCTTTTTCTTATTACGCATTTGGAAGTTAAAAATCCTTCTTTTTAAAACAAACTCAATCCTTTTATAAAAATATATTTTCCAGTTCCAATATAACCAGTCTAACACTTATAAATCTCTCACGATTTATTCCCAATTTAATTTACGTCCCAATTTCGTAAATTCCCTTTCTATATTTCTAAAAATTAATCTACCATTTATTTTTAAACCGCTTTATCCATCTCTTTACAAATCCTCACCATGAATTTATAACTTCAAGTTATTCAATGATAACTAATTCACTTTATCTATAAACTTCATTTATAAATTCCATAGTCTCATTTCCAATTTATGATGCTTTTACACTGCTTAATCGATTTTCTAAATTAAATTCCATTTGAATAATATTCGAGTCGGTCAGGAAAACTAGCGTGAGAAAAGACACTCAATTTGAATTATAAAAGTTATCGAAAATCCTTTGAAATACAAAGTTATTTCATAAGACCATGCCATAAATAAACATGATGGGTTTTTACCTTACAACAACCAAAACATTTTTATCAAAATCATCCAATATTATAATAGTATCGAAGTACAAATACTTATTCAAATAGCTGAAATTGTTACATTAATTAAATTCTAGCATACTAGGCCCTACAATCAAAACCATATAACACGTATTGGAGAATGGATTCCATACGAATGGCTAGGTACTAGGGTATCACCTATCACAGTACACGTCTAGAAATTTGACATGGTTCTGGGGTATCATCTTAAGTGTCCAGGATGCACTAGGATAGATAGGATAGAAATCCAACTTGATGTATGTATATATAAGCTTAAGTACACGATATGTACTCAGGTTAGTGTGGGGAATCTCTGTATGTATGTCTGGCACCATTTATTTCAGTGTTGTTATGATATCAACCCTCTTCTTTTCTATCATCAGTATAAATAAGTCAAAATGTATGAGGATATGAGTATGAGATAGATTCCTTTATCTAACTTTCATTTCGAGGTTGAAACGCTTTTAAGTAGAGGAGAATGTAACGACCCGTAATTTCGCTACTTTGACAATGAGAGAATTTGTTTATTTTAAATTTGAAAAGGTTTAAAATTTAAACAAATATGTTATATATAATAAATAATAATAGAGAAATTATTTATTCCTATAGTTAATAATTAAAAAGTATGAATTTGGATTTTAAAACAAATCAAGAGAAGTTAAGTTTTGTTAAAAGTATATAAAGGCTTAAACAAATAGTTTTAAATATTTATTTGATAAGTTAAATCTTATTTAAAACATCTGATAATGACAATGAAAGTATATTAATATATTTAAAAGTATATTAATAATCGTTTTACAAAAATAACCAAATTTTGTCGCATTCTGTCAGTTTTACATACACTGTAAAATTAGAGATTTTGATATTAATTAAATGTGATTTTAAAATATAAAAAGACATGTTTTAATTTATTTAAAGAAGTAAAAAATTCATTTAAAGTTTCGTTTACTTCAATATATAGCTTAACCAAAATATCAACTTTGATTGTAAAATTTGTCGACAAAAGCACCATTTTCTACCAAAACAAGTTATCGTTATATTATTGCAACTTGAATAGTACCATGTAAACATATTAACAAAGTTATCAACATCTCTCATATATTAAGAAAAGATTAATTAAGAAAAAGTACTAATTAATTAAAGTAGAGAACAAAATGACAAAAGAAGTTTACATTTACAAAATCTTACCAAATCTCTTTATTTAAATCTCATTTTTTACTACATATATCGTGATTAATCTTTACATCTTTTTTCATTAATGCCCAAGTCTTATCAATAATGGAAAAGGAGCGAAAGGATATTTACGTAATATGAAAAGTAAGAAAAAGATGCAAAATCATTTCATAAGTACATAATCAAAGCCTAACATCGTTTCACATTTAATACCATCTCATCTCCATTATGAAAAGTTCAAATCAAGGGTAAAAAAGTAAATTAAAAATAAAAAAGTAGAGAAGGGTATTATAGTCATTTGCCATTCAACGCTCAAGTATAAATAAACATCCATACCTTCCATTTTTTTCACAAAATTCCATATCTCATTCTCTACTTTCTTCTTCACTTTCTCCATCTTCTTATTCATCCTCTCTGCTTCCATTTCCATGGCATCCAACCTCTCTTTCACTTCCACAACTTCCATCACCTTAACCAAGCTCCCACACCCACATACGCGCCTCCATCACCACCTGCCCACCTCCTAAAACCCAAGGCCAAGCTCCATTACCCCATACCCGAGCTCCACCCACAACCTACAGCCAAGGCCGACCCCCCCAAACCCACTTACGCGCCTATCCCAAGCCACTCTAGGCCGTACCCTCCTCCCAAATAGCTCACACACCTCCCAAAATAAAAAAAATAAAAAAACGAAGAGAAAAAGAAAAGAAAGAAAAGGAAAAGAGAAGAAAAATAAAGCGACAAATCCAAGACGTTTGAAAATAGCAAAAGGGACGCGTATCTCACGTAAAAGTTTGACGGAGTTGATATGAAGGTGAGAAATGCTCTTCCCTTTTGAAATTATATTTTGGTTATGTTAAAACAATCGCATTTATACCCTTATAACATATAAATTTTTATACCAATTGATTTTTAATATGGATGATTGGATAGTTTGGTTAGATAATTATATTGTGATAATATATTCAGTTATGGTATTAATAGTGAATTTTGGAATTTGAAATCATTTGCTATGTGATTGGTTGAATGGATATATGTAAGCGATAAATATGGACATTGGGTATGTTCATTTTTTTGATTAAGTGATCCCTTTATTAATAAGACCATATTTTGGTGATATGTGATATCTTGGAAAAATAAGTCACTTTTCAATTAGAATTGAAATTAAAGTAAAAATAAAAGAGAATTAGAAATTTGAAGTAAAACGAAACTAAAAAGGACAGTAAAATTGAAACTGCGATGAATAGTGAAATTGAAATTGAAATCGATTTTGAAAATTGAAGTTGAGATTGATATTGGATTGAAGTTTACATTGAAATTAGATTTGAAATCTAAGTTTTAAATAAGTTTAATTTTAAGTAAGAATTGAAATTGAATTGAATTGAAATTGGAATTTAAAATTTAATGTTAAAATAATAGGAATAAAATAATATTATAATACGGTAATAGTGAAAATGCATTTTAAAATCTTTATAAAGTGAAAACATTGATTTATAATGATTTGTAATGATTTTATAAGTGTTAAAATTCAATTTGAATAGATTATTTCAAATATTGAAATATAAGTTAAAACAATGTTCGATGCGTAGTAGTTCGCGATTTCGCGCCGAAAAGTTCAAATGAGTGCATATAGTGAAATATAGCCCGGAATTCTTCGAGATAAGAATATTCCGGACTATTATATCCATATCTTATAAATAAAGAAAGAAAATCAAAATTTTGTTGAACAGATTTTTGAATTAAGTCCAAATCAATTTTCTAGAAAATTCGCGTTAGTGTAATTAAGTGACCATAATAGGAATCTGTTTAGATGAATGTTTTTAATTATGGAAAATTGTGGAATAAATTTGATAAATCTATTTAAATAGTTTAAAAGAGGTTTGGAGTGGAAAATATGAATTTTTAAGTATCAAAAAATTGTTTAAATCAAATAAGCTTATATAGCACTTTCCGCAGCACTTTTATGCTGCAAATTGTGTAACTTTTTGAATATGAGTTTAAACGTGATGAATTTTCCTAGAACCAATGGTGAATGTTTTTAAAAGGAAAATTAAGTGTTTAAAAAGGTAATTTGGAATCGTTATAATCATTTCCAAAATAAAGTTGATAAATGAATACGCGGAAACGGCTAGTACATTTGTCCTGCATGTAAAATCTAGAAAGATGAAACAAGGTATTTAACTAAGGTTAGGGATGGAGTAAATAGTGTCCTGAACTTACGTGGCCTATGTTTTATTTTCTTAGGCGAGGGTGAAATAGATCGAAAGGAAAGCGCGAATGCTCTAAGGTAAAAAGATTATATTAAGTTTTTCAAAATAAATGAAAATTGGTATTATCTAAAATTTAAGCAATCTCCAAAACGAGTGATTTCTTTGATCCTATTTACTCAAAAATTTGTGTTAAGATTGATTTAGGGTTTATCGTAAATGATGTCTTAAATAAAATTATTTTTGACCCGCCTAAAAGTTAAGGAATTTGGATCGAGAATTAAGTGAAGAAATTGAAATATTATCCAAAGCAAAAGAATGAATTACTTAGAATTATTCTAAGTCAAAAGAAAGAGATTTTGAAATAATCCAAAAAGAATTAAAATGAAAAGAGACTTAATAAATCCTGTATACTCATATTCACTTTTTATCGATGATTGGATTTCGAAGGGACCGGGGTCGGATTTTGATGATTCCTATCCGAAAACCACTTCGAACCAATATATACGTTCGAATGTGAAGACATGTTAAAGAAGGTGGATCTTCATATCGTGAGGACTTCTTGTTGAATATGCTATGGGTAGCTCCCATTATAGAGTTATTTATATCAGTGGTCGCCTCGTGGTGGAGATTTTTCGAATTGCAAAGAATACTCGCTACTAGTGTTAGTAGAAGAGTGCCTTCGGTTGTCCTGTTCCTAGAAAACTTGTATGGATGTTTGTCTGACATTGCATTTCTAAAGATTGCGTACTATAGTTTTACAAATGTACATCAGTGGTGGCAGAGAAGGCAACTTCTTTTAGCTTAACACCCTCTTTGGGACGTATGAGATTAAGGGTTGTATTTTTGTGGAAGGCAATTAATAGTCAACGGAAATGGAAATGTGGCATTCAGAGATGTTGTGACTATACAGATTTTCAAACCAGTTAAAATTATCGAAAAATCCATCCGTTCTAAAACTACTAATGAAAACTGCCAACTTAATACACCATATTTGATAAATATTCAACATTATTAAATGTATAGGATAAAATTTCAATTTTACAAGTTGTCATAGTAATCAATTTAATCTACTAGGTGTGCTTATTTAAAAACAAAATACAAATAATTCTAACGCTGCACAACTCTAATAAGAGAGACAGTAATAGCCATTCCTACTAATTCAATAAACATGTCAAATGCAGAATAAAATAGTAAGCAGGAAAAATACAATAACACGAGATAAACAACAACCATTAACATATAAACATGAAAAGGTTATATTATTTTAGGGGCTGCATCACTAACACTTGTGACTGCCTACGTACCTCTATCTAATTGTATGAATCATATAACCTTACCTATTTTATATTTAAAATCACTTTAAATGCTATATTTTAAAGTGGTCAAATTCTAGGTCGTTATAGATGTGATATGTGCTATGTGAAAAGGTAATAGTAGCCTCGAGCCTCATCAATTGGAAATGACTGAAACACGATTAGATACAACAAGGCTAAGTGGGTCATTCCCAATTAGGGTATGATCATCCCCTTTTAGATATATTTCTTTCCGCTATGACGTCCGGAATTTTAATTAATGTGGTTTGTATGCTAAAGCGCGCTCGGTTAAAGGTCAGTAACAACCGAGGGATAACATAATAAGTACTATCGAGCTGGATAGGTCGATGTTGTGTTGGTAGAGGGCAGATATTCTGTGCCTCGAGACATCCATCTAGAGGTGTATCCATCGGAAGGTAGACCTTTCACCTGGTCATTTGTAGGAAATCCATTCTCCAATAAGAACCTACGATTTTGTTTATAGAGCTTAGTATGCTGGAATTTAATAATGGTAACAATTTCAGCTAAGATTAATAAATTTATTTGTAAATATTTTCAAAGGAATGTCATTCAAAAAATATCAAAGGTTTAGATATATAAAAGTGGTTTAAGTTATCATAAGGTAAAAACCCATCCGAGTTTATGTATGGGCGTGGTCTTATGAGATACTCTTTCATTTCAAAGGATTTTGTTTAAAGGCTAATATATGACATTGTCATTTATTATTGAGCTTTTCTCACGCTAGTTTATCAAGCCTGATCGGTGTATTTATGATACTCGGGTTAGATCCGAATAGTTTTGGGTATAGTTGAAGACGGAGAGGAGACCGGAGATATTCATCTACATACGAACGTATTCTATTATCCACTGTACGTAGTTCATTTTAGTTTGATGTTTGTCAGCAATTGTAAGGACAAATGTTTATAACTGTCTAGGCAGGATTTAGGTTAGACTCTGATATATGTATTTAAAAGTTTTTTGCTTGTAACGACCCGAAATTTTCGACCCCGAAAATTCGACACTAATACATTCACTGTAGAAGTGTCTAGCAATTGAACGCCAAAAATTCCAAATTGTTAGGGAAAATAAGAAAAAGTGGCGGTAGAAGAAACAGAAAACAACAGCATAGAATCTCACAATCGCAGCAGAACAAAATATAATATACAAATAACAGCATTTACACAAAGAAAGCGGTAAATATCAATTCATATACAATATAAGGGTAAAATCGTTAACAAATAATCTAGACATTTATAATAACTTGTCCCTGAATACAATCAATAAAAATTCCAATACACAGCGAAATATGCTCCATACGTCTCTGCCATCCAGCTCGCCTCCCGAGCTCCAGAACGTGCTGACCAGAAAATCTGTAATACTCGGTCCGACCAGAGCATTACAATAAAGTAACAACCGAGTCAGGCTGGAAACCAGTGTGAGTAAACCCATATATCATTAAACACTTACGCTATAAAGTTTCTTAGAAAACCAGGGTAACTCATACATCACTACGATTGCTTATCTTGATATCGCTATCCACTTATTACACAAATCCATTGTTATTCTAAAATAATATCTAAATACCATTACTTAGTCTAAATGGTGAAGTTTACTTAGTTTATTTCGTTCCATCTTATTTGATTCTACAATCAGATCTATGAAGAATTTAGTAGTTACTATTCAAATTGGTTTCGGATTTCGCTGATATCCGACCCCGATCTCTTCGACTCCAATACCATCTTTTAAGCCAAGTTGTTTAAGTAAAGACAATTCAATTTAAATTCAGAATGTCATATTTCACAGAAATTTCATCACAAATATCTATTTAAACAAGTGTCTCACATTTATCAACAGTTCAATCCAGGGCATCTCATATTACAGAATATCACAATTAACAAACCAGATATATTAAAGTAATTGAAACATTCAATCCAATTTTAACCATTTATAGGCAAGATTAACTAGTCACACAATTTCTAATTTATTTAAAACTGAATAAATTAATTACTTATAAATCTCATTGACTAATTACAAGCCATTTTTATTTTTATTTTATTCACTTTAAATATTTGGAATTAGAAAGTTATTAACATGTAAAATCACTTAAGATTTTTCATTAATTAAAGGTTTACAACATTTTATTTTCCTTGACCATTTACTTAATTACACTATTTTATTTACATGTCTAATTAACCTAAAGCTTTTAATTTATTAAAAGTTTAATCATCTTATTTATATTAACCACAACTAATTAATTCTCAAATTTATATTCGAATAGGAGTTTTAACAAGTGGTTATTGGGTTAACAAATTTGGTTCCTACATTTACAAAATCAAAGAGTCTTAGGGTTTAAAGGCAAATAGTTTAAAGGTAATTGATTTTGAAATTTCTTAAAAACATTATACTAAATTTTTTCAAAAGAACGTAAGCCCATTGGCCCAAAACCCATAACCTAGATTTCCCCTGCCCTTCTTTCTTTCCTCATTTCTTTCCTCCCAATTACCTTCCTCTCCAATTCTTACCTGCATGAAACTATTCGCCTGTGTAGGTGCACACAACGACGGTGAGTCGCCGACCACTTTCGACCTCGCCTCCAAGTCATCTTCGTCCCGCTTAACCCTCGTGACCCCCTAGCACTCCACGATACCCCCAAAAACGAAAACACACAAATCGCCACCACCTGTAAAAACAACCGACACCCTACCCTGTCTCCTACCATTATCTTCGACCACCGGAGACTATGCCATTTCGCCAGAAACTCCGTCGCTCTCCTCTCCACCTATTCCCCTTGTACCGCAGCCTTCAAATCCCACCACGACGCCGCCATCGCTAGAAAAACAGCCTCGACCCAAACTCAAACTAGAACCCTATATCTGCCTCGCCACGCCACCATGGCAAATATAAAAAACTGACCATTTTTCCAATGATCATCGACCAATGAGCAACCTCCGGCCACAACCTCGATGCCACCGAACCTCGCAATCGTTGGAATTTGAATGAAAACCCAATTCCGATCATCTCAAAATTCCCTCCGAAATACATACTTAAAAATCACAAAGCTCTCACTAAAAATCATCAATTTCAAAGACGAATTCAATCATGTATGAGAAACGTGTAATTTACGCAATTAATTTCTGACTGTGAATTCATTTTCCTAGATAAATATACTTACTAGTTTAACATTTTTAAAATTCAGATTTGGTTAATGCATACACATTTCTTATAGACATCATAACCTATAGTTGCTTGGGTGAAGAGAAATTAAATTTTAGTTTTTTTTGGGTCTTTTGAACAAAATAGAGACATGAATATTCGCACACAGGCATGCACATTGTATCTCAACCTATATATCTAGAAAACCCTTCATTTCATCCATGCAAATCATATTCAAGTTATTTCCAGAATCACATTTTTCATGCACATTGATACAAGAAAATTTGGTTTAAAATAAATGATGTTTACTCACTGCATGTTGAATAGAGGAAAGCTTTGAAAATCTGGAAATTGCTCTTGAAATTTGAAAACTGCTACAGATCTTGATCTTACTTTGTTAAGCATGAATTTTTTGAGATGAATTTGAATTAAATCTTTGCTTAGCTTCAGTTTGGAAACTTAAAAGAGTTGTTTGACTTTTCTTTTAGTTTGATTCTGTTTTTGGTTTTCCTTTTGTTTGTAAAATGAAAGATGAAAGAAAATGAAAGGAGGAGTAGAGATATATATATAAGTGTATACATTGTACAACCATGTTCTTTAATAAATCATTTAATTTTATTTATTTA
Organism: Allium cepa; assembly: GCA_030765085.1. NCBI lineage: Eukaryota > Viridiplantae > Streptophyta > Magnoliopsida > Asparagales > Amaryllidaceae > Allium > Allium cepa. The sequence goes on from CM060931.1 coordinate 835,819,481, forward strand.
TTTTTTATGAAGAAAACCACGAACTTGACATTTGTATTTGCATGTCATCCTTAGCTTACAAATGTCTTTATGCATGTATTTTATAATTTTTTTGTTTTATATTTTGTTTTATTTATTTTATGTTTACATAATAAGATAAAACTCTTATCTATTCTTATTTGAAGCCTATGTTATTAATACATTAACTAATTAATAACTATATACATACTAGTTTTAAAAATGTAGAGTTTTCAAATCTAATTTATTTTTAAGATACTTATTTGGAATTTCAAACCATGATTTCATTTACAATCTACATATATACAAACAAAAGCAATTAGAAAGCATGTCTTATTTGCTTTGAAAAACAATAAGTTTGCAAATTAGAATAATTATAATAGAAAATCATCAAATTAAAATTTGCCAAAAATCCCGGGTTGTCAAATTCCTCCCCCCTTTAGAACTTTTCGTCCTTTAAAAGTAACGAAGCAAGAATTTTATTACAATGTTTATTATGGTTATATTACTCTTTAAACGTTTTTAACTCTTAACTCTTTTTATTTAAATTTTTAAAACATATTTTTAAATTTACATAATATTATCAAAATTGTTTTGTAAAAACACTTTTAATAACTCGATGTTTCACAAGTCCATCCTTGTTCTCACAGAGATTCGGTCATACATTGATAAGGCGTAGGACTGAAAATCTATACGTATTTAGTAGACCCGTTTTCAACACCCAGTGAAAATACTTAGAAAACATTTTGTGAAAATGTTGAAAACATTTTTGTGAGAATTCTCTGGAAATCATCACCCCCTCCATGGTCGCAATTAGCCCGATGATTATGTTTCCATCCCAACGAAACCATAGAAAAGTGTAGGCATCCGCATCCCTCAATTACACCATGGAACTGCCACAGATCGCAGCTACACCTAGGGTTATGTTTCCGTGATGGAAAAAAACATGCAACTTTAGGCATTAATGCGCTCGAATTTCTATGCCAAATGAAACTTCACCACGCAGACCATATAGGTCGCAAACTACATCAGTCGAGTCCCAATGTAGCCTGTAGGCACTCACTGCTACATGACTTTCGCTATGTCTTCATAGATCGCAGTCTACGATGTTACGCCGCTCTTCCAACGAAATCAAGTGTAGACTTTAGGCAATCACTGCCCCTCGACTTCCGCTATGGAGCGCAGTACATCACAGTTACACCGAGTTACACTACCGTCACAACATAAACCCAATGTCTCTGTAGGCATCAGCGCCCTCGACTTTCGCTACCCCAATCACAATCCTCAAGAATTGCATTTTACTCCGGAAATCCTCTAGGGTCAAATTTAGAACCCCCTTTAAGGCTCAAAGCAAAACCACCCCGTGGTTCTCCTACTAAGTTTCAACTCTAAATGGAAGCGCCTTTTTCCCCACAGCATTCTCAAAACATTTTTATACTATACACATATAGTAGCTTTTAAATCATACTCTTTATATATATCACATATAAATCCCATTTACACAAAATCGATAGTTCTCAAATTTGTCTTTCTAAATTCCCAAAATAGATTTTTCCCAAAATTAAAAGCCCTTTCAAAATCAGTAGGTTCCAAAACCTTTTTCCCAATTTCATGAAATCATTTATATATATATATATATATAAGTTTATTCTTTTAATTAGAATAAAATACTTTTGGATCACCTCTTACTTATATAAATTTCTTTTTATACTTTAATATTTTTCAAAGATGCTTTCTTTTGGTTATAGATTCAACAAGGGAAGTTTATCATGTATAACAAATATATATTACTTTATTTAGGCTAAATCAACATTCAAATTCGATTTCCTTTATAAAGTTATGTCCCACATTACTTACTTTTTATAAAATGAGTTTAAGTTATAGTGGTTTCCAACTTCCACTCTTATTCATCGTATATTTCTCAAAATATACTTTTCCATTTAAAAAATCATTTTTACATTTCTTTTTAAAACTTTCAATATCTATTTCATTCAAGCACATACGAGGTACATATATCATCCGTACGCAATATCAATTCCGATCGCTCACTCAATCGCATAATTTCACTTCCGAACTAGTATTGTCCACTTGACTCCCTAGTGCGAACTCAGATCTGGTTTCTTGATCAGAAACCATCATTCTCCTTACATAGCCATAACTTTGATAGAGAATTTCCAAAATCAATCAAAAATCCAAATCCAGGGTTTTCCGTTAAAAATCGAGTGAAAAATCCTAACTAGAATCAAGATACTATCACGAAATTGTGTGCTCAAATCTGGATCAAATCGTTATGCGAATAGAATGATATACGTACATCCTACATATTTATCTTTATTGATTATTAGCTAAATCAATTTTCTTTTTTTATTCACATTCATTTTGATTTCTATTCACTTATTCACAATTGCTTCAATTTCCATTTGGGTTATCGCTTCCATTCTCATCTCAATTGATGTTTAATTGTAAACAGTTTGCACTCTGTCCAGCTTGAATTTAGAAAATAGCTTTGAAAAGTTTAAAAAAATGGACAAGTAGTTGTAAAATGGTTATTAGTAGTAAAATATTAGAAGAACAGTTAGATAGTTGCAACATATATGGAAAATAGTAATTAGTTTGTAAATAGATGTAAAATTATTGTAAAATAGTAATTAGTTTTTGAAATAGTTGTAAAATAAGTATAAGATAGTTTTGGTTTTTAAAAAGAAGGGTTTGTATGGTCAATAGCTAGGAAAAATAGATTTAAGACAATTTATTTAAAAATAGTTCCAGAGTCAAACTGGTTCAATTTCCCAATCCCCATTCTAATCAATTTCCAATTTCTACTTTCATTTAAATTGATTCAATTTCAATTCAATTTGAATTAACTTCAATTCCTTTCCCAAATTCAAGTCAATTCCTATTTGAATTTAAAATTATTCACTTCGATTACAATTCCAATTAATTCAAATCAAATTTCAATTTGAACTAATTTCAATTCCATTTTCAAATAAATAAAAGGTGATTTTATATTATATTGTACTGTCACAAAATATTCCATATATTGATAGAATACACACTCGTAGTTCAATCATTACATCCATTTATCCAAAAATAAGAGTCGTATAGAAGTTAGAAATCTAGATGCCTTCTCCATCAGTCAGGGGTTTGGAAAAGAGCAGAGCCTTAGTATTCTTACAACAGTCCTCTCTAGGGACTTCCTTTCAATGGGCAAAGCCCAAACATGCACTTTTCTACAAGATGTCCCCACTTATAACATTTACCACAAAAGGTTTCTACCTTTCCGTCAATCTGGATAACCTTAATGCCTCCTGCAGGATGTTCCACAATCTTACTCTTCTTCCGTCTCTGGGGATAATTTCTAGCGATGTGTCCTGACATCTTACAATTATAGCAAATAGTCGACTCCTTGACTAGTTCAACGGGTTTGCGCTTCACCTTCCTCATTTCAGGGCAATGGTTTAGGGAATGTCCTTTCTTATGACACTAAAAGCATAAGATTTCAGAGCGAAACCATTGGAATGTACCCTTCAATTCCTTCCTTGTTTTACTGCACTTGGCTGTGTAATGACCCTTATTGTAACATCTGTAGTAGGTGACATTATCATAAGGCCCTGGTCCCACCCTTCCCTTAACCTGTTTCTCATACTCCTGTATTGCTTCTTCTCGTTTCTTACGTGCATCTGTGCTGCGCTCTCTGCGTCTAGCCTTCCATTCTTCACTTTTAGCCATCACTCTCTTAGACTGGATTCAAGTGGAACTTTCTAACCTATATTAGACTTATAAGTAGAATTCCAACTACTACTCTTATTTTCCAAATATGTGTGTGTGTGTGTGTGTGTGTGTATTTTTGTAATTCATTAATGCAATAACCTATTTTATTTACACACCAAGTCATACTTACTATCTTTAAACCATTCTTGGGTTTCAATTCAACAATTTCCTTTGGAATTTTCAAAACAACTCTTATTTTAAAATAAGATTCCTATATTCAAAATATTTTGAATAATATTACTTATTATATCTTTTAACATTTTGAAACAATTTCAAATTTTCTTGACTTAGATTTTAAAACATTACAATTTAAACCCTTTCCAATTTATAACTTATACTTATATAAGTTGTTATCTCCTTAAAACATTTCATTCTGCTTTATCATTATTTATTTAGGAAAATAAACATCTCTTTATTAAGATACAATACCCAGTTTATGATAATTATCATGCATTCCATAATCATTTACTGAAAAATCAAATCAATGTAACTTATTTCAATACTTTAAAATTCTTTTGAACTTTCTAGGATTTAAATTCAGTTTCGAATCCATTTTTAACTCAACTTATTTGCATAGTTAATCCTTACCCATATTTCTATTTGGTTGTATATATATTACCACTTAATTATTATATTTAATTTCAATAGTCAACAACCAATTAACTTAATATATATAATAATTAGAAAAATTATTACTTAAAATAACAAAATATAAGCTTATATAAAAACTACTTTTAAAACCGTTTTAGAATCATTTTATAAGAAAATAACAAAGTATGCTCTTATGTAATATGCTCAACTAATTCTAGGGTACTACTGACCCTATATCTAATGAGTAATCCCCACCAGAGCCAAGGTTCCCGCTTAACGTTCGGCTTTGATACCAAATGTAACGATCCGAAATTTTCGACTAAGAAAATTCGACACTAATACGTTCACGGTAGAAGTGCCGAGCAATCAAACATTGAAAATTCCAGATTGTTAGGGAAAAGAAAAAAGGTGGTAGTAGAAGAAACAGAAAACTATAGCACAGAATCTCACTATCGTAGCGGAACAAAATATAATATAAAAATAACAACATTTACACAAAGAAAGCTGTAACTGTCAATTCACATACAATATATCAGAGTACAATTATCAAAAAATAATCTAGACAGTTACAATAATTTGTCCCTGAATACAATCAATACAAATTCTAATACATTGTGGAATATACTCCATACGTATCTGCCATCCAGCTTGCCATCCGAGCCCAGAACGTCCTAACATGAAATTCTGTAATACTCGGTCTGACCCGAGCATTACAATAAAGTAACACCCGAGTCAGGCTGGAAATCAGCGTGTGTAGTATATCATGAAACACTTAAGTTATAAAGTTTCTTATAAAACCAGCATAACTTGTACATCACTACGAGTTCTAATCTTGATATAGCCATCCACTTATTACACAAATCCATTAATATTCTAAAATAATATCTAAGTACCGTTACTTAGTTTAAATGGCCAAGTTTACATAGTTTATTTCATTCCAGCCTATTTTATTCTACAATCAAATCTATAAAGAATTTGGAAGTTACTAATCGAAGTTGCTCCGGATATCGCTGATATTGGACCCCGATCTCTTCGAATCCAATACCATCTTTTAAGCTAAGTTGTTTAAGTAAAGACGATTCAATTTAAATTCAGAATGTCATATTTCACAGAAATTTCCATTACAGATATTTATTTAAAGAAATGTCTCACATTTATCAACAATTCAGTCCAAGGTATCTCATATCACAAAATATCACAATTAGCATACCAGATATATTAAAGTAATTCAAACATTCAATCCAATTTTAACCATTCATAGGCAAGTTTAACTAGTCAAACAATTTCTAATTTATTTAAAGTTGAATAAATTATTCACTTATAAATCCTACTTAATTGTCATTGAATAGTTACAAGCCATTTATATTTTTATTTTATTCACTTTAAATATTTGGAATTAGAAAATTATTGAAATGTAAAATCACTCAAGACTTTTCATTAATTAAAGGTTTACAACATTTTATTTTCCTTGAACATTTACTTAATTACACTGTTTTATTTACATGTATAATAACCTAAGGCTTTTAATTTATTGAAAGTTTAATCATCTTATTTATATTAACCACAACTAATTAATTCTCAAATTTATATTCAAATAGGGGTGTTAACAAGTGGTTATTGTGTTACAAATTTGGTTCTTACATTTACAAAACCAAAGAGTCTTAGGGTTTAAAGGTAAATAGTTTAAAGGTAATTGATTTTGAAATTTCTTTATAACATTGTATTAAAAAATTTCAAAAGAACGTTATCCCATCGGCCCAAAACCCATAACCCAGATTTCCTCTACCCTTCTTCCTTTCCTTCCAATTACCTTCCTCTCCAATTCCTACCTGCACGAAACTATTCGCCTAAGCATGTGCACACAGCGGCGATGAGTCTTCAACCACTTCTGACCTCACCTCCAAGTCATTTTCGACCCACGTAACCCTCATGACCCCCAAGTATTCCACAATACCCTCAAAAATGAAAATGCACAAATCATCACCACCAGTAAAAACAATCGACACCCTACAGTGTCTCGTACCACCATCTCCTTCCACCGGAGAACACGCCATTTCACCAGAAACCCCACCGCTCTCCTCTCCACCTATTCCCCTTGTACCGCAACATTCAAATCCCACCACGACACTGCCATTGCCAGAAAAACAACCTCGACCAAAACACTAACCAAAACCCTATATCTGCCTCGCCGCGCCACCATGGCGAACAAAACAAACTCTGACCATTTTTCCCATGATCATTGACCAACGAGCAAACTTCGGCCACAACCCCGATGCCACTGAACCTCGTAATCGCCGGAATTTGAAGTAAAACCCAATTCCGATCATCTCAAAACTCCCTCCCAAATACATACTTAAAAATCACAAAGCTCTCACTAAAAATCATTAATTTCATAGACGAATTCAATCATATATGGGAGACCTGTAACTTACACAATTAATTTCTGACATGTTTTTGATTTTCACAATGAATTCATTTTCCGAATAAATATGCTTACTAGTTTCACTTGAAAACATTTTTAAAAATAAGATTTGGTTAATGCAAACACATTTCTTATAGACATCATAACCTATAATTGCTTGAGTGAAGAGAAATTAAATTTTGTTTGTTTTTGGGTCTGTTGAACAAAATAGAGACATGCATATTTACATACAGGCATGCACATTGAAACGAACCGCAAATCCGTACCCCTTGGGTCAACACTATTCTACATCAATCAACTCAAGTTGCACAGAAATATGTACCATTTGGGTTAGAGAAGAAGAGGCAGAAGAAGAAAATAGAAAACAACAACAGAGTCTAACCATCGCAGCGGTATAAAATAAAATAAATAATAAATAATCTTTACTCAACATCAAATATTTCGGTTTATATATTACATCATCAGAGTACATCAATCACAGCTCAACATCAATATCATACAATGGATCACAACTCAAACATCGGAATATATATATATATATATATATATATATATATATATATATATATATATAAGTACGAGAGTACATGTCGTCATCCAGCCCGTCTCCTGAGCTCCATAGCATCATATCCTGTATCCTATAATACTCGGTCTGACCCGAGCATTATAGTTAAATAACACCCTAGTCAGTCTGGAATACCAGCGTGAGAAAATCACACCCAATTGATTATTAAAGTTTTAAAAAAATACTTTGAAAACAAAAGCATCTCGTAAGACCACGCCACAAATAAACATGTCGGGTTTTTACCTTACGATAGCTAAAACAATTTTTATAGAAATCCTCGGATATTATAATAGGGTCTATATACAAATACTTATAAAATAGCCAAAATTGTTACATTCATTAAATTCCAGCTACTAGCCACATAATGGGTAATACAAACAGAACTCGTACAAGGCTCGTAGGGAGTATGTATTCCCAACTAATGACTAGGCACTGGGGTACCACATGCCACAGTACGGGGCCTAGATCACCGTACCGAGGAGTACGTCTGCTCCCCTACAACACAAGGCCGGGACTACCCCTTACTGGATATTCCCGAGTGAGATCACCTCGCGGTTGGGATCGGCAACCGCCCACTAAGCCGAAATAAAAAGGGACATCTAGACTGGAATGACCTCACCCTGCTTGGGTGCTACCGACCAAGCCTTGCTGCATAACCCCTGATTTTCAGTCATTCCCATTTGATGAGGCTTGAGGCTAAGCGTTACCTTTATAGAACATATCTCTTTGAATGCCCATCGTCCACCTGACGATGTTTCGCAAGCATTCATCCATACAAGTCCGTCCCGATTTCGAACGGAACCGAAGGCACTATGCCTACTACATCCATTTTGGAAATATCCTCAGGATTAGTAGTGACTAGCCCTTGCACTTCACTGCTCCATCTTCGAATCCAACTTGTTTTCACGAAAACGTACAAACCGAATCGAAGTGGTTTTCAAGAAATAAATCTCGATCCCGGTCTCTTCGAAACGATCAACGCATTTGTCCAATATTGATAGTCGGTTATTTAACTATCAATTAATATTCACAAACAACCATCCAACAATAAATAATTTCCCAAATTTATTTATTTATCTCAAAATATCTTTACACAGTATAATTTCACTTTCAAACCCTTTTGAAAACAGTTTTCAAACTATCTTCCTTTTCTCAGAATAAATTCCGAGTATTTTCATTTCCATTGGAATCACCAAGCACAAACTTTAGATTTTGAAACTAATTTAATACACTTTATTGTAAAATATATTTAACATTTAATTCAGAATTTTTTTTTACTTTAATACTTAATCTTCAATAAAACTTTAAACAAAAGACCAAATCATTCTTCAAATAATTATTATGATAATGGATTAAACAAAAATACTTACTTTGGGATTTACTTTTAAACATTTAAGCTAAAACTACTTTAATAATTTTCTAAAAATACATACTATATAAACATTTGAAAAATAACATTACTTAATAAAATATAAAAACTAGATTTCTACTTTTAAAAACAAAATACTACGTTACATCTTAATAATTACTGCTAAAATTGATTAAAAGAAAATACTTACTTAAGACTTTAAATGTTAGGAATAATAAATTTTACAAAACTCGCTTTCTTTAAAAACAACTTTAAAACGTTTAATTTATATTTAAAAATTTACTTTTTAAAAAAAACATGTACTTGACTATCCAGAGGAAATTCCAACTTCAACCACTAAAATCAATTTCCCCCAAATTGATTTCCAATTTCCCAAGTCGATTTCCTATTTATTTTATTTGAAATAAATTCTTATACTTATCAGTTGATTTCCAAATTCAGTAGTTAGGGATTTTATTATTATCTTTTCCCATTTCTTCTTTACTCTTTCAATAATTCAAAACTTAAATTCTAAATAAATGTTTGTTCTTTTTAATTGATAATACTACATTTTAAAATTCATTAACTTCCTGTTTATTCAAATTTACCTTTCCATACTCAGGAATCATTAATTGGAATATTAAAGTCACTTTATTTCTTTTCCAAGTCATTCTTAAATTTATTCTATAATTACCAAAATCAAATTTATATTTTTGGTAATTCATTATACCCAATTATATCAACCAAGCCATAGCATTCAATACTTCCCCATAATTCATTATAGAATTTCAAATAATCAGAACAGAGAATATTAAATAATTTAAATAAAAGTTGAGGGGTCCAGTTGGATCTCTCCAACCTGTTTTCCCTGCATCCACAGACGTTAGCATCACATAAAATGCCAATTTCAAATTATATCACAATATATCACATCAATCAATTCAAGCATTCAAATAGTTATTTAAATTTAATCATTTAAATTTAAATTTAAACTGAGTGAGATTAACTCACCTTTTGCCCTTTTAAATTTGCCATCCTATCCATCTCGACTTGTTTTCATGACCTTTAACCTTGAATAAACATTGGATTCATTTTGTTAATACCCGAATAAATCGAACCAATAATTTCCATTTGCTAACTTTAATTTAATTAACAAATAATTTCATTTAAACTAAATCTCGTTTAATAATTTAGTTTTAGAAATTAAAATAAATTAAATATGTTAACAGAACAAACTAATCGCCTTACTAATTTATTTTTAACATAGACCAATAAAGTTTAAATTTTTAAACTAATAAATTTTCTTCGATAAATTGTCTTTAGTAGCCCAATAATTAAATGAGTTAATTATTGACACTACTTATCAAATATCTGTATAGGTTTAAAAATCCCAATTTTATAAAGATTTTACAACATTCTAAAATTCCTATATTTCAAACCTGTCTATATATAAATTCTTCAACATTTAAAATTTCAATTTTCAAACCTTATCCATTTTGTTTTCTGTTTTACTGTTTATCAATTTAAATTAAAACAGAACCTATATCTTACTGTAAAAATAATGTTTTCGTTTCCTATTTACATTAAAATTAAATTGAGGACAACTTAAAATTCAGAAATTACTTGACATTTAAGATTTCCTTTTTACAGCAAGTAAATTTTGTATGTAATGTATACAGATAAATTCAAGAAAAAATAATAATACCTCACACCGAACTCGAACAAGATCCCCCCCTTCACCGCAACCTGTTGATGTTCTCGTCCCAAACCCATGCGATATCACCGCTGCGTTGGTCCAACTCCTCACTCGCAACCTCGCCGTAGCCTTCAATTCTTTGCCCTAGCCACCGCGAATCCCTACCTCGTCACCACCTTAGGTCGCGCGCGTAACCGCTTCTCGACTCACAAACCCCCTTCATGCTCCAACACTCACATCGCCGCCGACCCTCACTCGATCGCCTCGATCGATAGCTCCATCTCGAAAGGCAGAAAAAAGTAAAAAGAAGTCGCGATTTGAATTTTTTTTTTATAAATCTCGGCACGAAATTTTTTTTCTGCCATTACTTTTTTTCTTTCTCTATCACCGAGTGGTTTGGGAAAAGAAAGAAAGGGTTTCGACCTTATCGTTTAGCGAAGTTTTCGATTTAACTAAAACGAGGGTAGGTTGGCTACAAAAAGAAAATTCGCGTGAAACAGAAGTGAAAGAGACGTTTGATTGAAAAGGTACCCAACTGTTCACCTGATTTAACCATTATATGTGTTATTTTTCTTCTACATAAATATTGAATTCCGATATAGATTCAACGCGTTAATATATCTTACGCTCACACAACAACTTCAAATGCTACGAAATTCGAAATCCGATAATAATTCAATATTACGGACTCAATGGAACTGGTTTCGTTGAATTCCGAGACTATGCCTCGTAAGGCTATTTTTAAATTCAATTTAAACTATAAAATTTCAAAACTGAACCAACCACTGTTAATTTCAATTTTACAACCTCTATTATCTTCAGTATTATTAATATAAATTTTATAAGCCTTCAAATTATTTTTAATAGGCTTAAAATCTCAGATTTCATATTTTGTTCAATTTCAAATTACTTAATTCAATAATTTAATTATCAAATAAATTGTGACATTCGTAATTCAAGTTAAAATTACTCTATTGCATATTTAAAATCAATTAAATATTCCGATTTTAAATGCTCAAAAATTCCGGGTCGTCACACACATAATATCTCAACCTATATACCCAGACAACCCTTCATTTCATCCATGCAAATCATATTCAAGTTATTTCCACAATCAGATTTCACATGCACAGTGATATAAGAAAATTTGGTTTAAAAGAAATGATGATTACTAACTATATGTTGAACAGAGCAAAGCTTTGAAAATCTGGAAATTTCTCTTGAAATTTGAAAGCCGATACAGACCTTGATCTAACTTTGTTTAGCTTGAATTTGGTGAGATGAACTTGAAATAAATCTTTGCTTAGCTTCAGTTTGAAAACTTAAAAGAGTCGTTTGATTTTTCTTTTAGTTCGATTCTTTTTGGTTTTCCTTTTGTTTGTAAAATGAAAGATGAAAGAAAATGAAAGGAGAAGGAGTGTGTGTCTATATAAGTGTATACATTGTACAATGTTCTTCTTTAATAAATCATTTTTTATGAGAAAACCATGAACTTGACACTTGTATTTGCATGTCATCCTTACCTTACAAATGTCTTTATGCATGTATTTTATAATTCTTTTTTTTGTTTTGTTTTGTTTTATATTTTTATTTTTTTCATTTTTATTTATTTATTTTATGTTTACATAATAAGATAAAACCCTTATCTATTCTTATTTGAAGCCTATGTTATAAATACATTAGTTAATAACTATATATACACTAGTTTAAAAAATGTAGATTTTTAAATCTAATTTATTTTTAAGATATTTATTTGTAATTTCAAACCATAATTTCATTTACAATCTAGATATATATAAACAAAAGCAATTAGAAAGCACATTTTATTTGTTTTAAAAAAGAATAAGTTTGCAAATTTAAATAATTATAATAGAAAATCATCAAATTAAATTTTGCCAAAAATCCCAGACCGTCACACCACTGTAAAGATATTTTTTCAATATTATATGTTATTCCATTTATATGAGATTCTGTTCTGTCTTATTTTCTTTATTACCCTTCATGTTCCATATTTTCATGCAATTTGAGTTGGACATATGTGGTTTATTGTCGATACATAGGGTATGGAAAAATGGACCCTGACATTTGCTATTAGAGCTGAAGGTTAAGCAAGAACCTCAGTTTTGTTATGGGTAAGTCTCATCAGAGATAGGATTAGTAATATCCTGGATGAGTAGCTCATTAGAGACAGTGTTTGTAAAATCCTAGATGAGTTACGAGAGTACTATATCATTGAGCGCGTATTTGTTAATTTTATAAAAATAACTTTGTTTTAAAAGATGGTAAACGAAATAATTTTACCTTAGGTTTATATTTTAAGTATCAAAGAGGATATTGTTATTCTAGGTTAGAAATTAAGGATTGTGTGACGCCCCACCTCTATGCTCACAATAACAAAGAGTACTAAGGAAATACTGTCTATTATCACGAAGAATAAGGCTGGATAGGAGCGGCCATCCGTAGTTAGGCCTTACACTAGTATTGGTTATTTCGATAGGAGTGGTATATATTTTTACTTTTCATCTCTTATTTATTTACTCCCATCGACACACCCAATTCCAGTATAAAACGAACTACGATGGTTCATAATAGTTTAGGAGAATAGATATAATAATAACACAGATAATATAAATGCTGAACACAGATAAAACAAAAAGTCTCGTATATATAATAACTGATGTCAGTTACAATACATGTGATACAGTACATATGATACAACTACAATTGTCGACTCTGGAAGTTACATATATGTTAACGCTAAAATTTGAACGCTAACACCCCGGTGTATGAGTTGTAGTTGTGAAAGCACCACCCGATTACTCGGGAACGGATTACAAGCAGATAATAGCAGAAAAGCGGTAAACAACAACAATTTTATAGTGGTTCGGCTTAAGGGTATAGCCTACGTCCACTTTAAGTACTTTTATTAATAATCTCGTTACAAGCTGATACAATTCTTCCCAAGTACAATACACTTTGAATTACAAGAGACTTAGAACAAGTAGCCTAAACTCCGATGAAGATGAGAGTTTTCGAATCCATGTTGGATGTATGTGATCTCTCCTTGAAGTTGTTTGTAGCGTTCTTAGTGTCTTGAGAGCTTCAAGTGTTAAATTGGTTCGGAATGCAGCAGAGTATCGGCGCTTGAAGAGAGTGAGCCAAAAGTCCTTTGAATGTTGGAGGTGGCCTTGTATTTATAGGAGTTTTCAGCCTTAAGTCGTGAGTCGTACCCGGCTCATGCCTGACTCGTGGCCGAGTCAAATTAGGTCGTGGCCGACTCATAGAATCATCCCTTCACTCCTCCAATGCTTACTCCTCTGCTGGATTTTATGACAAGTCTTGAGTCGTGTCCGAGTCAATCTCCCTTGGCATAAGCATTGTGGCAATGGGTTACGACTTAACGACTTTAAGTCGTGGGCAAGTCATGGTGAGTCGTCTCATGTTAACTTAAGGCCGAACTACTGGCTTGGTCCAAAGAGATAAGTCGTTCTCGAGTCAATCCGAACATAACTCCTTTTATGCTAGCATAAGTCGTATACGACTCATCATGACCGTAGCTACTCAACGAGTTATCTCATTTCAGTATGGTTTTGAACTTGTCCCTGAAGCTTTAGGTCGTATCACCCTTTAAGTCGTAAACTTTCATGAGTCGTTAATGTCTTACCTTGCTGGCCTTTAAGTCGCCTTGGACTTTAGGTCGTTAACTCGTTGAGTCGGGGACTAGATGAGTCGCTGAGGTTGTAGAGCCGGGGTCTTGCTGAGTCGGCCCTTTCTTACGAACCGCTAATCCCTTGAGTCGTATATCCAATGAGTCGGTGAGGACCTTAAGTGGATGAGTCGGGACCAGATGTGTCGGTCCTAGATGAGTCGGATCTAGATAGATGAGTCGTTCTTCCCTCTACATGGATGAGTCGGTATTAGTTGAGTAAATGAGTCGGTCCAAGTTTCAGCGGGGTTAACATTTGCCCCTCGAAGCACGCGCCTAAGTCATAGGTCGCGTGCTTCGACTTATCTTAACCCGCATGTGCCGACTCATGTCCTACTACCTTAGTACAAAAGGCATGAATCGTTACTTTCATTTTCTTCTTCTCATACCAATCTCCTAGATCGCTTCTGCCATTAACACTTCTTCGAGCTTCCCAAGACGATTTCAACTCAATCCACCTTCAATTTTTTCGGGCATCACACTACGTAAGCAATCCTGCTTTCCTTCCGATTGTCGATCATCATCGACTCTTGCGTTTAATTTTCCACTTCCGGTTCGTTCCTTCGAGCTTTACGAGTTTGGTTGGACTGATAACCGATGAATTTGGGTTTGCCTGATTTGTCTTGTGGCGATTCGTCATTCGAGGCGATTCTGTATCATAATAGGATTAAAGTTGTTATTTTTGGAGATGCCATTGGGTTAACGGGTTATGGGTTAGGATTTGGAAATGGGACTTGGAGATCTTCTTGCTGCTTAGAACTAGAGTTTTCTTTCTTTTCACCACGACTCACGATTCAGAGCGCTGCCGACTCAAAACACCAACGACCCAAAATTAAATCGACTCATCCTAGCTTGCCCCCCAATCCTTAGGTCGTGGACGAGCTAGGCAGAGAACCGATGATTTGTCTTGACCCGTAGGAAAAACTCTTGAGTTGTTGGCGAGTTAGCACTTAAGGCGCTGCCGAGTTAGCATTCGAGTTGTGTATAATTTAGCTCTTGAGTCGTTTACGACCTAGCACTTGAGTCGTCTACGACTTAGCACTTAAGTCGTCTACGACTTAGCACTTGCATTCCTAAACTCTGCTTGAACTTTGAACTGCTGCTTGAATTTCAAACTGTTGAACTCTGCTGCATTCTTTTACAGATTACTTTGACTTGTAGGTTAACAATCTGTTTAATATGATATTTACAGAAAATTGGGACGAATATACTGCCATCGACCGCCCACATCAAATGACAGATTGATTAATAACAGATAATTAACTTAAATAAATTGTGTGAACGAAGTGCTATCGATTTCAAGTAGGATATTAAAGCAACACTGAAATAGTCAATTGAAACTGACCAGCCTGCACTAATATTATGCTTGAAATTTAAATTAACAAGTTCTGAAATTACCGTAGTCGATCAATCGTCGACCAATTTAATTCCAGTTATATTTACTTGTTATTTTTATCAGTTTTGCACGACACTTCACACTTTTAGGAAACGTGCACCTTCATATTTGAATATCCAGTTGCTTGTGTAGAATGACATCTCAGGAAGAAGATGCAACAGTTCAGACGGGAGAGGCAACTGTTCTTCCGGCTCCACTAGTTAATCCTCCCGAAAGAGTCCCTACCACACTATCATACAAAGTTTTTCGCCAGTTGTATGCTCAGTTTGGCATTGCTGAATCAGATGCCATTCTTCCTGAGAGAAGTAACACTGCTGACATAGCACCTTCTGGCTTTGTGACAGTTAACCGACAAATGTGCCTAAGTGGGGGCGTTCCTCCTTTCAATGACTTTTTCCAACAACTTCTTCGTCAATTGGCCATTGCTCCATCCCAGCTACACCCCAACGGCTATGCCATTCTAATGGGGTTGTGTGTGCTATTTAGGAGAACACTTGATCGACTTCCGAGCTTTGATGAAATTTGTTACTTATGCTCCTTTACCCGGACCAAAGATCATCCTTCTATTACTGTTGTGAGAAGCGCCCGAAACCGCAAATTAATTGTTGGCCTTCCTGACACTGCTCATGGGTTTCTAACCCAATTCTTCTTCGTTCGTTGCCCCCCGGGGTTTTATGCTGTGTGGAGGGAAGGAAGTAAGATCATCCATCCTTACTTTGTTTGTTATCTGACCTTTGTGAGACTGACCTGCTAAGTGTTAACTCTGCTTCTTTTATTTTCAGCGCTGCCTCCTCCCTCTAGGAATCCTAGTCACAAGTCGACTTTTGAGAGGCTTAAAGCCGTGCCGGTTGAGGAGAGAGATATTCAATTTCTGTTGAAAGATGAATTTTTGCATCAGTACGGACTTTTGCATACTTCTCGTTCTACGCGTCCTCATGAAATTCCAGACTCCCCAGCTAGAGCGTTGGATGCCTCAGTTTCTACTAGCACATCCATATCAAAAGGACCTGCTCCTGAGGCTTCGCTAGTGAAGTGTTCCACTTCTGTTGATGCTGCGGGGCCATCTGACAAACTTGCCCCGGTTATCGAGGAAGAAGAGCCTCAGGGATCTTCCCATCATTCACAAGAATCTGGTGAAAAAGCTGAGAAATCCAGTCCTGTTAAGCAGAGTAGGGACGATACTTTCGAAGGACTGAGCGACCTCTTTGCTACTTCGCAAGAGATCTTTAAAGACGATCCTATCACTGCCGGGATTTCTTCTTCAGTAGTTGAAGCTACTTCTACTTTGCAACAGTCGCCGTCGACTCAAGAGTTGACGCTAACTATTACACCCACAACTACTCCCCAATTAAAGAGTGGTTCGTAGATTGATGCGCGTAGTTTGCACATCACACACACTTAGAATTCCTGGCACTTTTATGCTCTTTTTTTTTAACATTTGAAAGATTCTCAAGTTTTGTTTCTTTTCTTTTTTAATTTTAGGTTTTCCAATGAAGCGAGGCAGCTCGTACTATAATGACTTTCAGCGATACGGGAAACGCAGCCAGTATGGCTATAAATCCTATCCTCCTATTCATAGAGAGACTGATGAAGAAAGGGCTGCCCGGAAGGCTCGGGAAAGACGTGATTATGAAGAACGCTTTGGAAGACCAGATAGTCGACATGATTCCTCCCACAGAGAGAGTGACTCCCTTAAATGCAAATCTCATGATGATAGAGGGAAGAGTCACACAACTGATGACTCGAGCAAACGGGCCAAAATTATTGAGGAGCCAATGCCTGCGCCTTCAGAGAAGATTACTGCTCCTACTTCTTCTCAATCTCCTGCCCCTTCCCCTACTGATATCCAAGCAATCATCAATAGGCCATCTTACCAAGTTGGACCAGGTCCAGCCACTCTTCAACGCCGATTTCCTAATTGGTGTTTAAAAGGAGTTCGCTTTGACCTTGATCTGGTTCCCATAGATAAAAGTGCTATGTTACGGAACCTTGATGCAGTCAGAACCGATATTGAGAGGATGTCATCTTGGCAGAAACTCGTTGATGAGCTCCAAAGGGTGAATAGGGCCAATCTCGAAGCTATGCTTACCATGGAGAACGACAAAACTGAATGGCAAAAGATCCTTAAACAGCATGATGCAGAAATGAGGAGTATTGCCGATTATAATGAGAAACTTGAGGCAGAAGTTGGGAAACTTAAAGAGGAGCTTGCTACTTCTTCCACTTCTTATTCTCAAAGGGAGAGTGTGCTTCTTCAACAGGTGCGGGATGCTCATGCCGCGCAAAGGGATGCTGAGGCCAAGGCTGATGGGTTGGAGCAGATTATAGAGGGCAACCGTACTGATATTACTCAATTACGAGGACAAACTGGCCTTCAGGCTGCAGAGATTGAAAAATTGAAAGCCCAGTTATCCAAAGTCGAGAGAGAGCGGGATGAGGCTGTTGCGGGTAGAATTGCAGCTGAAGAGGCCCATGAAGCTACCAAAGCTGATATTGGCTCGACACTATTTGATTTCTACTTGCAGTGTATATTAGGGCGTGGCAGTCTTGCATTCCTGGGCCCCAAGTATGAGATTACCCTGGCCGAAGTGTGGGAGGCCGCACTAGATATGTTTAAAGGGGCCGGATACACTGAAGAGGAGTTGGAGGTGCACTACTTAGACTTTGAGGCTCGCGCAGCCCTTGCCAGAGGGAAGGAGCAACTTGCCAGATCACGAGTTGAAATAGTGGGGGAAGAGCATCAAGAAGAAGAAACAAATTTGACTGCTCCTGTCCCTCCTTCAACTTCGGCCGATGCGGGTATTATTGGCTCTAGCTCTTATGTACCGATCCCTGCTCAAACTGATACCGGGGCCAAAATTACTCAAGCCACAGATGAATCGCAAGAGAGTGCTGAAGCTCCGGACTATGAAATTGACGTAATAAAGACAACTTCTGCAGGTAATTCCACTATAAATTTCGCTCAAGTGGATTGCTCATTTATTTCACATGGGTTTAATGAGCTCCTTGACTATTTTCTCAACCTTGATGAACCTTCATCTCCTCTCTTTACTGACTTTAACCTCTTTTCTTCTGTAGAGAAAGTATCAAGCACCGCTCAGATTTCTCCTCCTCCGGTTATCCCTCCTCCGTCTTCCCAGGTGGCTCCTCCTTCTGCTTCACAGCCCGGGTCGCAAGAGGAACAAATAGAGGCCCTTCATGGTTTAGACGATCCCATCGCTTCGCAAGAGCATAGAGACGAGGGACTTGAGGGAGGTGAGATATCTCCGGAGCGGACTCCTTCCGATGACATAACTTTGTCTAAACTTGTCACTCCAGGAAGTGAGTCTTCCTCAAAGAGGAGGAAAAAGCACGGAACGTCAAAGAGGAGGGGGAAGATAATCGCTGTTACTGAAGTGGAGCCAGAAGTTGGACCAGCTGCGCCTACCCCTCCTCCTTCTTCCCTTGTGCCAACTGACCGACCTGAAAAGCTAATCATTCGGCCGGGAAAAGGGTCCAAAGGTAGTAAAAAGAAGTGAAGATTTTAGCTTTTTTCCTTTTGTATGTACTGGTCGAGAATTGTGCGGGTACCGGACCCCGCTTTTCTTTATTTTGAAACCTGTACCTGCATTTCAATTGAATAAAATGATCCTTTGTTTGTACATACTTCTGTTTGAATTTGAGAATGCATTTATTATTCATTTTTGCACAAGTTTATTTATATGATATTGCAGCGGGCTTATGGTATGTTGTTTGAGTATTACTTTACTGATGCAGCTATACTATTATACCATGTTGCCCCCATACCTTAAGCTTGCTGTAATATTTTATACTTCGAGGGGACTTGAACTTTTATTTGCTAAAGAATAATTATTTTATTCTTTAAAGAAAATTTTTGTAGAGTACAACTCCCTTCGTATAAGTTTCTACGCTTTGTCGTTCGAAGAAATCACTTTTTTCTTTTACTTATGTGCATATTTTACCAAGTGAATTCTTCTATGTGGTAAAGCGGACCTCTGAAGGGTACTTTAACTTCTTTTCATTCCTCTTTTTTTTTTTTTTTTTTTTTAAGATCCTTTTCCAGAGTAGGTAAATTACTCTTCCTTTGAAAGTTAAAGTACGCTTTTGATGAGGATTTTTTTTTTATATACAAAGTTGTACCTCTGAGGAGGGATTTTTCACGTTTCAACACTTGGAAGTTTTATTTCAATCTCGGTGAAACGTGTACCTCCAAAGAGTTGTGCCTTTGAAGAAAGCCTTTTCACGTTTCAACACTTGGAAGTTTTATTTCAATCTTGGTGAAACGTGGGCTTCCGAAAAGGTCTTTCTTCTTGATTGTGTCCCCGGGAGGGGGGTTGTACCTCTAAGGAGGGATTTTTCACGTTTCAACACTTGGAAGTTTTATTTCAATCTTGGTGAAACGTGTACCTCCAAAGAGTTGTGCCTTCGAAGAAAGCCTTTTCACGTTTCAACACTTGGAAGTTTTATTTCAATCTCGGTGAAACGTGGGCTTTCAGGAAGGTTTTTATTTTGTTTTTGCATTTCAACTTTGGTGAAGTGAAATTCCGAAGAGCGGTTGTTACACTTCAACTCCTGGCGAAATGTGCCTCCGAAGAGGGCTTTTATTTTGTTTACATTTCAACTCTGGTGAAGTGAAATTCCGAAGAGCGGTCATAACGCTTCAACTCCTGGTGAAATGGGCCTCCGAAGAGGGCTTTTATTTTGTTTGCATTTCAACTCTGGTGAAGTGAAATCCCTAAGAGCGGTCATAACACTTCAACTCCTGGTGAAATGTGCCTCAGAGAAGGTTTTCATCGCCTGGAAGTTACTCTCTCATGGTTGGAGGATCATGACTCCTCCAATCTTTTTTGTTGAGTAGAGAACTTTCTTTTTTGTGGCGTATGACCCAATAGAGGTCTTTATCCTCCGAAGAGTTGTGTCTCCGAAGAGGACTTGTGCTGCCGATGATGGCTTTGGTTGTTCCTCTGTTCACTTGCTTATGCCTTTTCAATGATCCTCTGCCCCCCCTTTTTTTTTCACAAGTAACTTGTTTAATCCAAGGAAGTGCGCTTCATTGTCAGGTAATTTCATGAGAACGAGCACTAGCTTCTTAATTGGACGTTTGTTTGTTCAAACGATCTCAATTTATTAGCAAGGACCTGTTTCTGTCGAAATCATAGGCCGTTCAATTGAAGTACTTCCTATCTAGGATTTGAATTCGGGGCTTTTGTGACTTGAAATTTGGCGAGAATCACTTGGTCTTTTTATGTGCAAGTTTCACTTCCATTGTCTGCAAAAATTTAAATCGACATTTCAGCAATACATTCTATGTACTTTTTATATCGAAAATAAAGCAAACATGTAATAATAATAAGGAACACAAGATTTATAGTGGTTCGGCCAGGAAATTGGGCCTACATCCACTTTATATTCTTTCATTATTTACTTGCATCAGTTTTACAATTGTTTTTAATTACAAGAATCATACATTCATAATTCTTTTTACAATATTTCAACAAAATTTTCAAGTAAAGTATGGACGCAAATGGTTGCTGTTCCATGCCCTTGGAATTTGATCTCCTTCAACAGTGGTGAGTTTGAATGTGCCGTCAAGAAGCTTCTGACCTATTACATATGGTCCTTCCCAATTTGGCCCAAACACACCTGTCGCTGTCATAATTCTTTTCAGGACTAGGTCTCCAATCTCAAAGCTGCGTTGGCGAACTTTGGAATTGAAATGCCTGGCTATTCTTTGCTGATGAGCTGCAATTCTGAGATTAGCCTCATCTCTTTTTTCATCAAGGAGATATAGTGCTTCAAGCTGTAGCTTTTCGTTTTCTGCTTGATTGAAATGGATTCTTCTGTGTGAAGGGACTTCTATTTCTACCGGAATCATTGCCTCTGACCCGTATGCCAATGAAAACGGGGTGTGCCCTGTCGCAGTTTTGTGAGTGGTTCTGTATGCCCATAGTGCCAGTGGTAGCTTATCGACCCAACCACCTTTTGCTCTTTCAAGTTGCTTCTTGATGGTTGACTTAATAATTTTGTTCACGGCTTCCACCTGCCCGTTCGCCTGCGGATGAGCTACTGCTGAGAAGCTTTTCCGGATTTTGAATCGCTTGCAAAAATCTTGGAATTCTTCACTTTCAAACTGAGTTCCATTGTCTGTAATTATTTTTTGAGGCACATCGTATCTGCAAATGATGTTTTTAGTCACAAAACTTATCATCTTCTTTGAGGTGATAGTGGCCAGTGGTTCAGCCTCTGCCCACTTAGTAAAATAATCTACAGCAACAATGGCATATTTAATTCCAGATTTGGCAGTTGGTAACGGTCCTACAAGGTCGATTCCCCATATCGCAAACGGCCATGGACTGACCATCTGTGTGAGTTCAGTGGAAGGAGCTCTAGGAATTTTGGCGAATCCTTGACATCTGTCACATTTTCGGGAATACTCCGCTGCATCTCGATTATTTCTGGCCAAAAATATCCGTACCGGAGAATTTTCTTTGCTAATGTTTGGCCACCTGAATGATCGCCACATTCTCCTCCGTGTACCTCTGCTAAGATTGCTTTAGACTCTTCCCTGGATACACATCGAAGTAATGGCATTGAAAATCCCCGTCTGTATAACCGGCCATCCTGGATTACGTATCGAGAGGCTTTTCTCAGTAGCTTTTGTCGTTCTTTTGAGTTCCCTGGTAAGGATCCATTGAGCAGATATTCTATTATCGGAGTCATCCATGATTCTTGCTCTTGAGACATGCTCACGATCCAATCAATGTCCATCTCATCAATGCTAGGAGTCGACAGGACCTCCACTGGAGTTAGCCCTAGAAATTGAGCTTCGCCTGTGCTCGAATACTTCGCGAGAGAATCTGCTTTCATGTTTTCTTCTCGAGGAATGTGGCTTATCATGTAATGATCGAAATCACCCAGGAGTTCCCAAGACTTTGACAAGTAGGCGGGCAGATTCCCCCCTTTTGCTTGGAATTCCTTTTTGACTTGGCATACAATAAGATGAGAATCACTGAATATCTGTAGCGCTCGGATGTTTAATTCTTTAGCAATCCTTAAGCCAGCGATAAGGGCTTCGTATTCTGCTTCATTGTTTGTTGAAGGAAATTCCAATTTTAGTGCATAGCATAATGATCGACCTTCAGGAGTCTCAAGTACAACTCCGGCTCCAGAACAGTAGTCGTTTCTCGCACCATCGACATATAACTTCCACTGGATAGGGGAATCGTCGACCGTTTCTTCCTCACTGTTACCCTTATCTGTAAATTCTGCAATGAAATCCGCTAAAGCTTGTCCATTGATTGCTTTCCGGGGATGATAAGTGATGTCATACTGACTGAGTTCAATATTCCACTTTAGAAGACGACCCGAAGTTTCAGGGCGAAACAGGACTTGCTTTAAAGGTTGATCAGTGAGGACTCTGATAGGATGAGCTTGAAAATATTGCCTCAATTTTCTAGACGCAATTAGTAAGCAATAGGCGAGTTTTTCCAACTTAGAGTAATTCATCTCTGCCCCAGTGAGTCTTTTGCTGATATAGTAAACTGGATGTTGAATCCTTTTGTCTTCCCGTATCAGCGCTGCACTTAAATCGTGAGATGATACTGCCAAGTATATAAGAAGATCCTCGCCATCGCCAGGCCTAGAAAGCATTGGAGGCGTCTCCATATGGCGAATCAATTCATCAAAGGCTTTTTGGCATTCGGGAGTCCAATCGAAGTTTTTCTTTCCTTTCTTTAGGGCGTCAAAGAATGGGATGCATTTATCTGTGGCTTTGGAAATGAATCGACTCAAGGCGGCAACTTTTCCATTGAGACTTTGCAATTCCTTCTTTGTTCTAGGAGCTTTGACTTCTTTCAAGGCAGTAATTTGAGCTGGACTAGCCTCAATGCCCCTAACGCTGACGATAAACCCTAAGAACTTTCCAGAATCGACCCCAAACGTGCATTTCAGAGGGTTAAGCTTCATTCTGTATTTCCGGAGGACTGCGAACATTTCTGCCAAGTGTTCAATGTGATCCGCTTCTTTCTTAGACTTTACTAACATGTCGTCGACGTAGACTTCCATAGTTTTGCCCAATTGCGGTTTGAACATAGCATTAACAAGTCTTTGGTAGGTTGCCCCTGCATTCTTCAATCCGAAGGGCATAACTCTGTAGCAGTAAAGACCAACATCGGTGATAAAGCTCGTGTCCTCCTGATCCGGTTCATGCATCATGATCTGGTTATATCCGGAGTAGGCATCCATGAAAGATAGCAATTCATGCCCCGCTGTTCCATCTACCAGTTGATTGATCCTGGGTAAAGGAAAGCAATCTTTAGGGCAGGCCTTGTTCAGATCTGAAAAATCGATGCATACTCTCCATTTTCCATTAGCTTTCTTAACCAGCACAGGATTTGAAACCCAATTCGGATATGTAGATTCTTTGATGAAGTTATTTTCCATGAGTCGATCAATTTCCTCTTTTAATGCTGCTGACCTTTCTGGACCTTGGGTTCTTCTTTTCTGTTTTACTGGTGTAAACTTTGGGTCAATATTCAGAGCGTGTACTGCAACTTCTGGAGATATTCCACACATATCAGCATGAGTCCAAGCGAAGACATCCAGATTTGCTTTCAGGAAAGATATCAAGATATTCTGAATTGACACATTAAGCTGTGAACCCACATTCAACACCTTATTCGGGTCCTTCGGGTCAACAGGTACCGGTACTGTTGTTTCAACAGGCACTACTTTATTCTCCCCTGCACTGGCTTTTCTGGGATCCATCTCTTTCCGTGCCCCGCTATGCTCGCCAGTGCAGGGTCCGCCCCGTAATTGCTACAAGGCTGGCTCTTTGATGCGGACCAGGGCGGCCGCATCCTTTCCCATTTCCCTTTTTCTTGACTCTCGCAACTCTGTCAAATAGCACTCTCGCGCAGCATTTTGATCCCCTTTTATAACTCCTACTCCATTGTCTGTAGGGAATTTAATAGTGAGGCACCATGGGGCTAGAATAGCTTTGAACGCTGCGAGCGTTGGACGGCCAAGGAAAGCATTATAAGCAGAAAATTCATCGACAATCACAAATGTTTGCTTGCGGACTACTTTCCTTTCTCCTTTCCCAAGTTCTACAAGCAGATCGATGGTTCCTATTGGTTGCTTTGGCTCCCCAGTGAAGCCAGCGATCTTCTGCGATGAGGCTTGTACATCGACCATCGGGATTTTCATTTGGTCGAATGTCTTCTTGAAGAGGATATTACATGATGCTCCGCAGTCAATGAGAACTCTTCTGACAATGGTCGGTCTGATACCAGCTGAGATGACCAAGGGATCTAGGGTAGGAGCTTCGATACCTGTGGAATCTCTGGCTCTGAAAATAATATCATCACTGAAAGTTTTCTGTTGTTTCAGGGGCGTAGTGTCTTCTAAAACAAAGACGTCTTCTTCGGCTGGAACATATTTCAAAGCCCTGGTATATCTCTCCATCTCACCCCAGCTCTTGCCAGCTGGGTGAGGTCCTCCTGTAATGACATTGATAATGGGCCTTCCAGATTCATGCCCCGTAGCTTTCTCACCTATCCTAAGCTGATGAACAGGAGTCTGTTGCCCCTGACTTGACGATGCAGGATTGCTGCTATTCTTTTTCACAAATTGCTGCAGCTTGTTTTCTCTTAGCAATTCTTCAATCAGATTTTTCAACTGGCGGCATTCATCGGTCTCATGACCGGGTTGATTATGGAAGCGGCAGAACTTCCCACTTTGTATAGCCTTTTTCCCGGTCCTCAAAGGGATAGGTTTAGGGAGGTCAACCGAATCTTTAATGGCAAGGTAGATACGCTCCGGCGTATCTGATAAAGGAGTATACTCTGATGGCTTGAAGGATCGGGGCTTCTTCAGGTTACTCTGTTTCTTCCCATTGTTATTTTCCCTTTTTTGTCCTACAGATTCATTCTTGCGTGGAGCAACAGTGTTATCTTCAGCTTTTTCCGACACTGCCTTTACCGGTACAGGACGGCTTTCCAGGCGTATGAATTCATCTGCCTTTTTGTAGAACTTTTCAAGGGAGGTTGGCTCTTTCATGTTTAGCCATTTCCCAAATTCGCTCGACTTATCAATAGCCCTCATCAGATAAGTCGATATCATTCGCGGTTCAGCATTGTCCACCTCTGCCAGCGCTATATTAAAGCGGTTCAAGAAAGATCTGATAGATTCACCAGGGTTCTGTTCTACACTTGACAATGACATGATGTCCTTGGCCTTTGAAGCATATAGCCTGAACTGTTCCTTGAACTTTCGGGTCAAGTCTGAAAACTGATCAATAGATCGGACTGGCAACTTGATGAACCACAGTAGAGCCACACCTTCAAGGTATACAGGGAAATATCGGCACTTTATCTCGTCAGAGGCTCTGGCACCTGTCATGTGCCAATCATATTTATACAAGAATTCATTCGGATCACTTGTCCCTTTGTAAGCTGGGATAGTTGGAGGGACAAACATCCTTGGAAATTCCGCCTTTAGGATTTTCTCAGTAAATGGAGTTTTACTTGGGGCGAAACCCCATTCTTTCTCATCTTCAACCCTTTGCATACTTTCTTTCATGATTTGCCGGACCATTCCAGAAAGATACTCCTCATCATGTCGAGTTCCAGATCCACCAACCTCAGGAAGCGTTTGCTCAAATGGACTGGCAGCCCTTTCTGGAGCATTCCTTTCATTAGCATCATGAATGTTGCCAGCATAATTCCTTCCATTACCAGCCGGTTGATTGTTTGCCCCGAGCAAATCATTCAACTTATTCAGAATTAGAGCATTTTGGGCACTCTGAGCCTCTAATTGTGCATTCTGGGCGTTTATCTGCTGGTTCAGCCCTAATATTACAGCATCCAACTCCGCTTTCGTAACCACAGCAGACATAGTGGGTTGATTAGGTACAGGGGAAGCGGATGTTCCCTCTTGAATATTCCCAGATCTGACAGATCTACTCTTCCTTCCAAGAGCCATAATCTCAGATAGACTTTTGGTTTTCAAGGAAATTCTCTCTACAAATCTCTGTGAAGCAATGATGATAATTTTTCCTGAGTTCAATTCTCAGTGAAAGCACCAAAAATGTTAACGCTAAAATTTGAACGCTAACACCCCGGTGTATGAGTTGTAGTTGTGAAAGCACCACCCGATTACTCGGGAACGGATTACAAGCAGATAATAGCAGAAAAGCGGTAAACAACAACAATTTTATAGTGGTTCGGCTTAAGGGTATAGCCTACGTCCACTTTAAGTACTTTTATTAATAATCTCGTTACAAGCTGATACAATTCTTCCCAAGTACAATACACTTTGAATTACAAGAGACTTAGAACAAGTAGCCTAAACTCCGATGAAGATGAGAGTTTTCGAATCCATGTTGGATGTATGTGATCTCTCCTTGAAGTTGTTTGTAGCGTTCTTAGTGTCTTGAGAGCTTCAAGTGTTAAATTGGTTCAGAATGCAGCAGAGTATCGGCGCTTGAAGAGAGTGAGCCAAAAGTCCTTTGAATGTTGGAGGTGGCCTTGTATTTATAGGAGTTTTCAGCCTTAAGTCGTGAGTCGTACCCGGCTCATGCCTGACTCGTGGCCGAGTCAAATTAGGTCGTGGCCGACTCATAGAATCATCCCTTCACTCCTCCAATGCTTACTCCTCTGCTGGATTTTATGACAAGTCTTGAGTCGTGTCCGAGTCAATCTCCCTTGGCATAGGCATTGTGGCAATGGGTTACGACTTAACGACTTTAAGTCGTGGGCGAGTCATGGTGAGTCGTCTCATGTTAACTTAAGGCCGAACTACTGGCTTGGTCCAAAGAGATAAGTCGTTCTCGAGTCAATCCGAACATAACTCCTTTTATGCTAGCATAAGTCGTATACGACTCATCATGGTCGTAGCTACTCAACGAGTTATCTCATTTCAGTATGGTTTTGAACTTGTCCCTGAAGCCTTAGGTCGTATCACCCTTTAAGTCGTAAACTTTCATGAGTCGTTAATGTCTTACCTTGCTGGCCTTTAAGTCGCCTTGGACTTTAGGTCGTTAACTCGTTGAGTCGGGGAATAGATGAGTCGCTGAGGTTGTAGAGCCGGGGTCTTACTGAGTCGGCCCTTTCTTACGAACCGCTAATCCCTTGAGTCGTATATCCAATGAGTCGGTGAGGACCTTAAGTGGATGAGTCGGGACCAGATGTGTCGGTCCTAGATGAGTCGGATCTAGATAGATGAGTCGTTCGTCCCTCTACATGGATGAGTCGGTATTAGTTGAGTAAATGAGTCGGTCCAAGTTTCAGCGGGGTTAACAATATACAAGTACATTATCGTATATAATATACATGAATACATATCTTCCTATACAAATAAACCGACTACTATGAGTGACGACGACTACTCCAAAATATATGAAGTGACTTCATAGCTCAAGCAGCAACCCAAAGTAAGATATCAACAACCTGTAAATACTCGGTCTGACCCGAGTATTACATTCAAAAGAAAATAATACACTGGTCAGTCTAATTCAAACTCAGTTATTAATGCGCAGAAGCAATAATAATTAAACAATCAAATAGACGACATTCACAATAAATTTACCTATCTGATTCTTAAATAAAGAAATCGAATAACGGTAAATATAACACATAACGGTATTAAACAACAAATCAACAAATTCAAATTATTGAATTGGACACACGAAACAATTCAAACATCAATTAAAAGGTCAACACGGGTAGGGCTGCAGTACACGCACGCGCGTACTGCCTCGCCACTACAGCCTATGGAATGCGCAAAAGATCAATAAATCAAAAGCAATTAGAATATCAATAAAAGCAATACCGTGTGGCTGCAGTACACGCTTGCGTGCACTGTCTTGCCATTACAGTGATGGTGTACCCAAAAGATCAACGAACCAAAATCAATGAAGATTCAAATATCAATGGCACTAACTCAACAGCTACACAGATACAACATATGTAAAATCCCACATATATATGCACAATGCATAAAAACAACAAGGATGAAGTTCATCAAACAACGACCATTATTACTGCAGTCTATATTAGTCAACAAGTATGCAACAAATAATCTCAAGAGGCATATACAAAGATGGAAGACTCAAGAGGTGTCAACATGGAACTGGAGACTAACCAAATAAAAATGCAAATTGACTCGGAGGCTCACAACATCAAAATGCACTGACCACAACAGAAAACCAGCAACCATCAAGTTTCAAAATAAGTAATACAACAAGGCCAAAGACAAGTTCAATCCCAAAGCAACATGTAGCATTATAAGAAAATGGAGAAAAGCACATGTGTGCAACAGGATAATGAACTCCAGACAAAGCTCAGTGACATGATATTACATGAAATCAACATGGCCGAGAACTGATCAGACCAACAGGCCTTAATGAAGCAATGAACATGACCAAGTACAATAATGATAAGACTCAAGTACATATGTGCAGACCCCAAGTTTAACTACCAGTAATGTATGAACAACTCAAAACTGCACAGTATTAAGACAGTGACAATATGTACAATGTGTATGCAAGTGCAACAGGTAAGGGATAATTCAAAAGCTACCCAATATCAAAGTGCAACTAGAGGCAGTGGATAATATGGAAAAAGTCGAACAAGATTAGAGAACATATGACATGAGCATGCAACACTGCAGACACAATGCAGACTCAAGTGCATATGAAGTTCAACAGTATATATATACAGCATGAACCAGGCATAAAAAGAAATCAAACTTGAGTAAAGGTTCAGAGGTACTAGAGAGCATGCACAAGTGACTTGAAGCAATGAATCAAGTGCAAGCCCAATAACCACATCTGACACAAATGCAAACTGTTTTAAAGCTAACAGTTACGATATAAACCCATGAAAACAGGGACATTGCAATGTTCAAAGAAATGCAATGTGAAAAAGACATGGAGTGCAGATTAACTTAAACAATGTAAACAAAGTTAACATTACAGAGACTGTCTCGAAGACCAGTGGACAACAAGGGAAACCAAAATTCGACAGATTACATGAGTGAACAAATACATATATGAATGCAGTGAAACTTGAGACAACATCATATAAATGGGAAACTACCAACTTCAAATTGTACAACAGCAAATGCTACGAGTTAAAGACTGCAACCCTACAACAACAACAAATGATCTAACATTATCCCATAATCAAGACAGGGCCGAAATCAAAATAGCTTCGACTGGTTGAAGTCATGGAGCATCAAGTAGAAATCGAACAGGTCAAGTATGCTACTGGGGTGAACATACAAACAAAAGTCACTAGCAAAATCAAAGCCATGGAAATCAAGTCAAAAATATACGTATTTGACTAAGTCGCAAATATCACTACCATCAATATATTATCAAGAAACCGAGAGAGGAAAATGATGAAGTCAAATAATCATCTTAAACACCCAAACAAAGAACAAAATCAACATCAGCAAAACTCAAAACAAGCCAAGAAATTAAGACCGAAGTCAGGTACCAAAAATTCAAGGCCGAAACACAAAATCACCTATTTATGAATTAGAATTAGATGTGAGTAATTAGAAATTACTCATCCTGAATGAAGCGAAGACGAACTCGACAAGGAAGAAGCGGCCGAAGCAACACCCAGGGATAGTCGATTGAAAATGCTTTCGAACGAGGAACCAAAGGTCGGCAACTTCACACAATTTCACAAGCCAAATTTGAAGAAAGAAGAATGAAGAGCTGAGCCGCCATTTATTTTCTTCGTGTGATTAGTTTAAGGGTTTCTCGAACAATGAAAATGGGAAAAAAAAGAAAAGGGGGACGAGTATTTTATTTATGACGGCAACCAAAAATTAAGTGGGCTGAGATTCAAATTTAAAAAAAACCCAACAACACTTAACCAATTTCCATATGAATTTTTACTTGATTTAAAAACTGCAACTGTAATTAACAAACCAAATCTAATCGTCATTTGACGATAATTAATTGTCACAAATCCTTTTAACAAATTTCAAAAGAATTTAAACCGGATTCGAAACCCTCATATAGCAATTAACAACTAATTAAATCGTCATTTGATGAAAATTACTTGTTATAAAATTCTGGGTTGTTACAGACTCCCCTCCTTATAAAAATTGCGTCCCCGCAATTTTCATAATTAAGGTCGTCACTAACAATAAATTTTCTAACATAAACTAGTTAAGCTAGAAAATAAAGGCAGAGAATTCAAACCTCAAAGAAATCTTTTAATTTCATAAAAGAAATTCACAAATTCTGAACAAAATCTAACTATCAAGTAGATAATCAGAAAACAACAAAACTGAATAAATGCAATTATCAGCAATATTCAATTATCAATTAGATAATTAGAATACAGAAATAAATAAAAAGTAATATCCAATTATCGATACGATAATTAGAAAACAGCAAAATCTAATTATCAACAAAGATAATTAGAAAACACAAATCACAAATTGCAAAACCGCAAATATCTAGTTACCAAAACGGTAATCAAAAAACAACAAAGGTCTATTTATCAAAACGATAATCAATCTCAAATCAACAAATATTTAATTATCTCAAACGATAATTAGATCTCAAATCAACAATTATTTAATTATCTCAGACGATAATTAAATCTCAAATCAACAATTATTTAATTATCTCAGACGATAATTAAATCTCAAATCAACAATTTTTCGATTACAAAAAACGATAATCAAATCTAAAATCAACAAATATTCGATTATCAAAAACGATAATCAAATCTCAAATCAACAATTATTCGATTATCAAAAACGATAATCAAATCTCAAACCAACAAATATTCGATTATCAAAAACGATAATCAAAATCAACAAATATCCGATTACCAAAAACGATAATCAAAATCAACAAATATTCGATTATCAAAAACGATAATCAAATCTCAAATTAACAAATATTCAATTATCAAAAACGATAATTGAATCTCAAATCAACAAATATTCGATTATCAAAAACGATAATCAAATCTCATATCAACAAATATTTGATTATCAAAAACGATAATCAAATCACAAATAAAAAAATATTTGATTATCAAAACGATAATCAAATCTCAAATCAACAAATATCTGATTATCAAAATGATAATTGGAAATAAAAAATATTCGATTATCAAAAACGATAATCAAAATAAAAAATATCCGATTATCAAAAACGATAATCAGAACTCATATCAACAAATATCCAATTATCACAAGCGATAATCAGAAACAACAAATATCTGATTATGAAAAACGATAATCAGAACTCATATCAACAAATATCCAATTACCTGCAGATAATTGGAAACAACAAATATCTAGAATCAATTAAGATAAGTAGAAAATCAACATAAAAGGTGGATCGATCCCAACAAATGGCGAGTTTTTAGCTACGCCGCACGTGCATCAACAAATGGCCGAATCCTACCAAGTACCCAACATAATTTTTTGGCGCCCAACAAATGATCCGGAGGTCCAACAAATGACCCAAAGGTCTGGTACTGGTATTGACCCGAAGGTCCAATATATGACCCGAAGGTCCAACATAGTGGCTCGAAAGCACACGAAAATCATTAAATATTTCAATTAACGAGTCCGGAATTAACCAAAATAGCAAACGCACATGTCCCATACCACGTGTTTTACTAAATCGTTTAAATCTCTTCATCATTTCTTTGAAAGTGCAAAATTGTGTATTCCAAAAATAACATTTCACAGTCTTAAACGGACAAGTCCGGAATTAAGCGAATCAGTAAAAGAATGGGGTCATAATCCTCGATTTTGCTGAAACGTTTAAGTCACTTTTTCATTATTCTGAAAGCGCAAATTGTAAAAATACTGAAATCAATTTTATTTATTTTATAAAAGTAATAATTTACATTCTCAGGCAGATAAGTCCGGAATTAAGCGAATCAGTAAAAGAAAGGGTTCATAGTCCTCGATTTTGCTGAATCGTTTAAGTCGCTTCCTCATTCCTTTGAAAGCGTAAACTATATAAAAAAAATTGAATTTTTTTTATTTTTAAAACGATTTGTAAATCCGTGATGAAACACAACATTAGTGACAATTTCGACAAGGAAATTGCACTTCTCAAAATACCGTAAAAACGGACAACAAAATCAGCATTGCGAGATAACCGCTTGAAAATCCACTTTAAAATTTGACGGTTACTGAAGTCAATGCGACAGTAATTTTTAAACGTCAAAATCTCATCAAAATAATTTGCATCAGAATATTAGATCAGTGAATTTCCATTCATTAAAATGTCAACAAAACACCGTGCTTCAAACATTTTGCATTGGTGTAAAAATCCCGTTATAAAAATAGCGGCAACAAAATATGTTTCATAACCAAGCATCGGTTCAACGTAAAATTAATGCAGTAACTTGCAACATAAATTTGCACGTATACCGCAAAATGAACAAAGAAATCATTCAAATATATCTTCAATGATGATAATTCAAAACAGTAGAAATCTCATTAAATTCACATAACTGCAATCGCTTCGAATCCTCAAATCGGATTCGAAATTTTCAAAGAAAACAAATTAAACACAGCTATGTAAACAACAATTGAAATTTACTTCAATTTCATATTTTGATTTTTAAATCAAAAGGATTATCAGTTGTGTTTATCGAAGACAGTCTCACTGTTTTCGCTGCGCACTCTGATAAACAAAACATGAATCAACCAATCATTAAAACACAGTTTCACTTTTTATTTTTAAACAAATATATTTAAAATTTTCAACATATTTTCAAAACTTTAGTTTTGACTCAAAGCACAAATAAAACATCGACTAATAGTTGTAACACATGTTCCATCTAAGTTATGTTTTATATTATGTCCATAAACCCCAAGCTCTGATACCAACTGCCACGCCCTACCTCTATGCTCACAATAACAAAGAGTATTAAGGAAATACTGTTTGTTATCACGAAGAATAAGGCTGGATAGGAGCGGCCATCCGTAGTTAGGCCTTACACTAGTATTGGTTATTTCGATAGGAGTGGTATATATTTTTACTTTTCATCTCTTATTTATTTACTCCCATCGACATACCCAATTCCAATATAAAACGAACTACGATGGTTCATAATAGTTTAGGATAAGAGATATAATAATAACACAGATAATATAAATGCGGAACACAGATAAAACAAAAGTCTCATACATATAATAACTGATGTCAGTTACAAAACATGTGATACAGTACATATGATACAACTACAACTGTCGACTCTGGAAGTTACATATACAAGTACATTATCGTATATAATATACATGAATACATATCTTCCTATACAAATAAACCGACTACTATAAATGACGACGACTACTCCAAACGATATGAAGTGGCTTCATAGCTAAAGCAGCAATCCAAAGTAAGATATCAACAACCTGTAAATACTCGGTCTGACCCGAGCAATACATTCAAAAGAAAATAATACACGGGTTAGTCTAATTCAAACACAGTTATTAATACGCAGAAGCAATAATAATTAAATAATCAAATAGACGACATTCACAATAAATTTACCTATCCGATTCTTAAATAAAGAAATCAGATAACGATAAATATAACACATAACGGTGTTAAACAATAAATCAACAAATTCAAATGATTGAATTGGACACAGGAAACAATTTAAACAATTGAAACATCAATTAAAAGGTCAACATGGGTAGGGCTAAAGTACACGCACGCGTGTACTGCCTCGCCACTACACCCTATGGAATGTGCAAAAGATCAATAAATCAAAAGCAATTAGAATATCAATCAAAGCAATACCGTGTGGCTGAAGTACACGCTTGCGTGCACTCCTTGCCACTACAGTGATGGTGTACCCAAAAG
The DNA here is from genome assembly GCA_030765085.1 of Allium cepa. Taxonomy (NCBI): domain Eukaryota; kingdom Viridiplantae; phylum Streptophyta; class Magnoliopsida; order Asparagales; family Amaryllidaceae; genus Allium; species Allium cepa. The sequence goes on from CM060931.1 coordinate 835,853,844, forward strand.
ATCAACGAACCAAAATCAATGAAGATTCAAATAGCAATGGCACTAACTCAACAGCTACACAGATGAAACAAATGTATAATCCCACATATATATGCACAACGCATAAAAACAACAAGGATAAAGTTCATCAAACAACGACAATTATTACTGCAGTCTATATTAGTCAACAAGTATGCAACAAATAATCTCAAGAGGAAAATACAAAGATGGAAGACTCAAGAGGTGTACATGAAACTGGAGACTAACCAAATAAAAATGCAAACTGACTCGGAGGCTCACAACATCAAAATGCACAGACCACAACAGCAAACCAACAAACATCAAGTTTCAAAATAAGTAATACAACAAGGCCAAAGAAAAGTTCAATCCTAAAGCAACATGTAGCAGTATGCGAAAATGGAGAAAAGCACATGCATGCAACAGGATAATGAACTCCAGACAAAGCTCAGTGACATGATATTACATGAAATCAACATGGCCGAGAACTGATCAGACCAACAGGCCTTAATGAAGCAATGAACACGACCAAGTACAATAATGATAAGACTCAAGTACATATGTGCAGACCCCAAGTTTAACTACCAGTAATGTATGAACAGCTCAAAACTGCACAGTATTAAGACAGTGACAATATGTACAATGTGTATGCAAGTGCAACAGGTAAGGGATAATTCAAAAGCTACACAATATCAAAGTGCAACTAGAGGCAGTGGATAATATGGAAAAAGTCGAACAAGATTAGAGCACATATGACATGAGCATGCAACACTGCAGACACAATGCAGACTCAAGTGCATATGAAGTTCAACAGTATATATGTACAGCTTGAACCGGGCATAAAAAGAAATCAAACTTGAGTAAAGGTTCAGAGGTACTAGAGAGCATGCACAAGTGACTTGAAGCAATGAATCAAGTGCAAGCCCAATAACCACAGCTGACACAAATGCAAACTGTTTCAAAGCTAACAGTTACAATATAAACCCATGAAAACAAGGACATTGCAATGTTCAAAGAAATGCAATGTGAAAAAGACATGGAGTGCAGATTAACTTAAACAATGTAAACAAAGTTAACATTACATAGACCGTCTCGAAGACCAGTGAACAACACGGAAACCAAAATTCGAAAGATTACATGAGTGAACAAATACATATATGAATGCAGTGAAACCCGAGACAACATCATATAAATGGGAAACTACCGACTTCAAATTGTACAACAGCAAATACAACAACAAACAGCGGAAAGAATATTAAATATATAAGTTATAAGCCTCGCCATCCAGCTTGATCCTGATCTCCACAGCAACTCCTGAATTCTAGAATGACCTGATAACCTGAATCTAGACTGTCCGTGTGGAAATTTGGTGGGCACCTAGAGTTTAGAAAGGGAATAATAAACTCCAGGTCAGTCGTGGGACTGGTGCGATATCTTAAAAACAGTTATTTTCACAAAGAAAATAAAAAGAAATCCGCTATGCTTTTTAAAAATGAAACTGCCATATGGCCTCCCGCCACACATACAGTGCAAACACACACTTGGAGGAGATTTCTCCTTATGACAGTCAAAAATGCTTAACACGCAAAATTCTTTGGATATTAGTTTTAGTGCATAGTGTAGAAAACATTTCGAAAGTATAATATTAATCTTAGCCAACATACAACATTTCGTCGTATGCCCACTATAGTTATCATGTTCAATAGCAGGTTACCGCCACATTCCATGGCAGGTTATACAACAAAAACCGTACATGGCGCGTATTGTTTCTTTGGATTTCCAACAAATGGTCAGGCAAAGGAACTTCCTACACCGAAATGGGTACGCCTCTGGAAGGAAGCCCCGAGAAACTAACTGGATCTCTGCTAACAAAGCCTACGTTACCTCGCGCTTTAACCAAGCTATAACATAGGTAACTAACACACAAGTATGCCATCCCCGGTCGTTACCGAACTTTATCCGAGGATCCTCAACCACAAAGCAACATCAAACAGTAATAAATTTACAATGTCCACATGAGTCAAGTATCTGGGCTCCATCCCATGATACCACCCTTTATCCAAAAGAAAATGGACATACCCTAGGGGGACGACCCCTAAAAATCTTGCCGCAACATTCCTGTTTTGACCATTTTCGGGTTGGGAGGCTCGACGAAATCTCGTCCACAAAGCTACGTTTTTTCACAAAGCCCTGCTTCGATCAACAAATGATCAGCAGCACTTCGTACGCCACGTTACCAAATTGGGAATGTATCACTAGTAACCATCAACTACATAACCTCTGAGCTCATACGTCTCAGAGAAGGGTGTTAAGCTAAGAGAATAAATTCTCCGCCACCAACAGAAATGTATTTGATAGAAACCAGCTTTACATCTCAATTTGTAACGTCAGACACACATCCATACAAGTCTGTTCCGGGTTCGAATAGAGCCGAAGGCACTTCCGCAGAAGACCTTGCAATCCGGGTATTCACAATCCCGATCGGACTTCCCATCACATAGGGAATCTCTATATCATAGCTACTCAATGCCGAGACGATCGATAGGTCATCCTATCATTCTCGCAAATACACGGTCTTTACCACCGGTCTTCAAATGCAATCCCACTTCGTCGTATCATTATTCGGAATGGGTTATATGACATAAAGGTCCTCTCCCGGCTAATCCGAATAACTAGCGCTTATTTTTTAAAAATAAGCGTTCTTTCAGATTTCAACAAATCACAACAATTTTCACTTTGATCTTTTAAATAAAACATTCATCACAATTACAAAGGTTCGATGTGGATTTCGGATATCCACTTGGAATCCGACCCCCGGTCGCATCGAAATTCAAACGCCATTTAAAGGCAGATATTGATAGTCGGTTACTTAACTATCAATCAACAATCACAACAATCACTGGATTTCAAATAATTTTCCAAATTATTCATTTTCAAAATATCTTTGCAAGATATATTTTCAAACTTCAACCATTTGAAAACAAATTTCAAATCACTTTTCACTAGCGGAATAAGATTCCCGATATTATTTATTTCCGCTGAAAGTCTGCCGTGTTAAAATACTAAAAATTAATTTAAATTACTTATTCAAAATATATACTTGGAAACATTTAGACAAAACTATCTTATAATGTTTGCTTAAATTTTTGTTATGAAAATATTATACTAATATCTTATGTAAAACTTCAAGTCCAAATTAACTTTAAAATAAAGTTAGTAGATTGGGTATAACTATTTAAATAACCATTTTCTAAAGCAAATATTAATTAAATCTTTAAATAATCACTTCTATAATTAATTTAATAAATCTTTACTTTAAAGATTTTCAAAATAACCCAAGTAAATAATTTCTCCAAAATATTCTTTTAAAACCAACTTTGGACTTTTAATTTATATTTTAAAAGCTACTTTCAAAACATACTCGACTTTCCAGGGAAGATACACTTTCATTTCAAAATGGTCCACTTAGACCAATTTAATAAACCCTTCTCGATTTATTTCAAATTTACATTCCAAATCTGTAAATTCCTTTTCGCATTTTAAAAATAAACCAATATTTATTTTTAAAACAAATTTCCCTTTCTTTTATAAGTTCCATTGTTAATTCAAATTTCCCAAATATCCATTGATATACGATTTTTCAAATCGATTCCCAAATATTCACTTTCAAGCACCAAATCAAATTTCCATATTGATTTCCCAAATTTTTTTCAAACACCCAATCTATTTCCAAATGGATTTCCCAAAGGTTTATTTTAAATCACTAAAATCAATTTCCAAATTGATTTCTAATTTTTTTTCAAACATCGGATCAAATTTCAGTTTGATTCCCAAAGATTTATTTTCAAATACCAAATCATTTTTCAAATGGATTTCCAAATTTATCATCTTTAAAAAATAAATCCCTTTATTTTTTTCCCAAACTATTTAAAATCCGAATTTTTAAATAAATCCTTCAACTTTTAAACAACATTTCTCAAAATCCATTTGTAAAAAAAAATCTTTCCCCGTATTTTTGGAATTTATTCAATAGGATTTCACTATAGATTTTCTACTTAAATTCAAAAATCCTATTTTATTTATTTATGGTATATTACGACACCAAAAATATATTCGGCTAAATTTTAGCCTACAATGATTCCAATTACAATATAATCACACAGAGATTATAAATAATTTAACACACAATAAATGAAACAAATTCAATTGTTTGAGGAATCCAGTTGGATCCCTCCAACCTATTTCCCTGCATCCACAGACGTTAGCACAACAATTAAATACCAATTCAACTTCGAGGTGGAATATCGCGGTATATGGGATTTATAAAAATAACATCCGCTATTATGTGGCGCAATAGGGTCTCATCCGCTATATAATGCAGGAAATCAACTCCAAATGCATATATAATACCGATTCCACTTCATGGTGGAATATCGCGGTATATGGGTTTAAATATAATAACCTCCGCTATTATGCGGCGTATATGGTCTATTTCAAAACAAATAATAACAACCATCATCCAAGCACACAATAAACAATTTAAATTTAACTATCATAATTCAATCATCAATCAATAACTGAAATTTTCGATTATTAAATTTGAATGAGAAGATCCCACTTTTGCTTTATATTTGCAATCCACTTTTCCATTCCGGATTGATTTCACAGTTTTGACCTTGCATACAATTATATGATTTTTATTAATATTTGAATTTGTTAAACAAATTAAATTTCTATTTAATATTTTAAATAAACCAATGATTTATTTTAAACTAATAGTTTGATTTTGAACAAATTTCTTTCTACAAAATCTTTAAAATAATATAACAGGTTAATTAATCAAATTAATCTCCATTATTTTAAAATCAACTATTAAATAAAGATAGGTATATATGTATATTCATTTTATTCTATTATTATTTTAAACCATACTGTTTTATTTTATTTTTCTATCTCTACAACACGTATAAACTATGAATTAAATTAGAGAAGATAACCCAACCAATACCTTACTGTCGAGATGAACTCCATCCATCGTGACCCTCCGTCGTCGAACTCCAACAATTGACCACTCCACCACCAAAGTCACTTCCACACTCCCCCCACTTCACTCTAGCGGTCATCAACACAGCTAAGTCTGCTTCTTCTGTTAACATCACCATCGACAAAACTTATAACCCTACCACCGTGCTTGCTCTATCACCATCTAGCCTGCCTTCCAGTTGCCCACACTCGAACGCGATCTGCTCGCTCATATGAGGCGTATCGATTCGCTGATGGATCTCTCCGTTCCTGTCGCCTACCCCCATCTTCTCTTATTCCCAAACATCACCATGGTTCTGTTAACGAATTGCCTGCAGCACGAGCACGAGTTCCTTCGTATCGCGACTAAGTATCGGCCTTATGCTCCTCGATCGAACTTGTTGCGCCCACACCCGATTCGATAACCATACTCGACGAAAACACCACTCGATTCGCGATTTGCGTTCGCGTGGTAGATCACCATTCTCGAATTCGAATTCGAACTTCAAACGCCTAATTTTTTTTATGAAACTTATTTCGTATCTAAATGAGGGATTTCACGATTTGATTTCGATTACTTCGACGGTAGATATTAGAGAGGGGAAGCATATAGAGGAAGGTAGGGTTTTGATTTTTATAATTTTTATATTCAAAATATCTCGTATTACCTGACTCGAAATCCCGAACTCCTATCGAGGCGTTCCGCCAGGCATTTATAAGGTTTTATCCGCATTTCGAACATAATGGAACGTGTTTCGGAGGCTAATTCAATCACATACGCAAGTTACGAAAGTAAACGATCAATTTTTAAACTGAACGATTAAAACAGTTTCTATGCATTTTGAGATGCCAGGGTCAAATGACAACTCCAATTGCTACGAAAATTTGAATTCGATAATAACTAACTATCGCGGATCCAATGGAAGTGGTTTCGTCGAATTCTGAGACTATGCCTCCGAAGTCTATTTTTAAATATTGATTTGAACAACAAAATTTCAATAGGACAAAACATCTCCAAGTTCAATTCTGAAGCTACCATTATCTTTAGTATTATCAACATGAATTGTTTAAGCCTTGAAAATATTTTTAATCGGCTTAAAACTGAAGATTCAAATTTTAATCCAACTTCAATAAATTTAATTCAATAATTAAATTGCCAAATTCATAGTTAATTTTGGCATTCAAGTTAAACTGACTTCCAAATATTTAAAATCAATTAAATATTCCATTTCAAATGTTAAAAATTTCTGGGTCATCACATCCTTCCCCCTTAAAAGAATTTCGTCCCGAAATTACTACTTAAGAAGAATGAACCTTAATCCGTTTACTATTTACCCAAAATCTAAAAGTTTTATCAACTTACCAAAACAAATCTTTTTATTAAGGACTCACTATCAATTCAACTAATTTTCCAAATTCACTCATAAGTTTCCAAACAACGTTGTTTTCTTTAACAATTTAAATTTAAATTTAAATTTAAATTCAAATTCTAAACTTTCAAAATTTCTCAAAATTTTTCTAACTCCCTAAATTTTCGAAAAATTTCGCCAGCGTCTCCTTTGCGCGGCTAGCTCGGTACTACTACAAAAATGGCACCACGGCCCCCAGATTCAAAAAGAAAACCAAAAGCCAAGTGGCTGGACAAGAAAATCACCAAATTTCATACTGAAATTCAAATACATACCTTTTTGTCGAGCAATTCAATTTTATCTTTGAAATCAAAATCCCAATTCCATTTCCTTTAATACATCTGTATATCCTGCTAACCATAATATCCATTCATAGCCTTTAAAAATCATTTTATACATTTTCTTACAGAAGTTTCCATATCTACTTCTATTCAATTAGTTTTCCATTTCCATATGGATTCAATTTATCTTCAACTCTGAATATTGAATTTTTTCTTTCAATGATAACTGATTCATACTATAATTTTAAATTAGTTTCATTCACTAATTTACTTCAATTTCCAATTTGAAATCGTTTGTCGCTAACAAAAAATTTTCCCAAATTTTTTGTCTTTCTCCCCAAATTTTCGATATTTTTTGGCAGAGTCCCCTTTGTACGGATGAGCTTTAGCAATTTGACAAAAGATATAAATATATGTACATCGACCCAACCAGTTAGAAAAACAAAAACTGTTCATATTTCCTATTTTTACTGCGTAGGAGTACCTTATTTAGCATTTTTAAACAAGTGGCTTATTTAATTAGCATTTTGCACAATTAAATCCAGCCAAACGACTTCCCTGTACCTGTACTTACTCAATATAAACACGTAAGTGACATATTTAGGAAATTCATTTACATTTCACTTATTTCAATAGTAAACACATAGTTTTCATAAGCAATGCACTCAAAATAATTCCCATGCGTAATTTCTAAGGTTTCAATACAAATTTAATTACTTACAACCACATTCCGTAAGATTTCGATTCAATTCAAGTGATTTACGATTCACTTTCTTTCATTCAATTCATTTTTGTAAACGAAACGAACTCATATCCATTTCAGTTGATTCAAAAATCAATTTTATTGGCTTTCAATAACTCATAGAATTTTATACAATCACGTTCGCGTCAAACGACAACCATTTCTGTGCAAATTCGACGATATTCACTTAATAGAATATCCCATCTAGTTTATAACTAACTTAAATTGATATAAACTCAATTTTCTCTTTATTCTATTTCATTTCCAATTGATTCTGTTCGATTCATTTTGCATTCCATACAACTTGACAACAACCATTTCACAATTTTACTTAAGTCGAGCTTTTATTCAATATTTACTTAAGTTATTTCTATTCAAAACTCAAGTTCGTTTTCCTTGTTAACAATTCCCTATTTTAAATCCTTGATTTGAATTTTCATTTATCAAATCCATTCCATCTACTAATTTAATTAAATTAGTTTTATTTACTTATCCATTTTAAATCTCAACTTTCCATTCTCAATTCATCTCGAATTTATTTTATCAATAACAAGGAAAGTTTCAATTTATTTCTACTTACTTGAATTTATCTGCAAATTTAACTCACATTTGAATTTCGATTTAGCTAATTCAACTTTCCTATTTGATGAATTAATTAATAATCATATTAGTTTACTTGAATTCAATCCTTTTTATTTTTATTTTTCAAAAGTTTGGATTTTTATTCAACTTGATCCAAGTCGAATCTAATTTCAGTTTATAAAACTCATTTATACATGAATTCGTTCCCTTATCCTTTCAATCCACATTTATAAATTTCATTTGTTAAATGAATTTATCTCCAAATCTTTGGTTATACCATTATTTCTTATTAAATTTCCATACAATAATGATGATCATCACTTCCTAACAACCAAGCAACCATATATTATAATAATTCACAGAAATTTATTTGTTTTATATACGAAAATAGTTTGGGTAAAATTATTTCATTTACCCTATTTTAAAACAATACTGTGTCAATTTATCTTGTTTAAGAGTTTAAAAACCCTTATCGATACAGTTGGCCAGAATGCACCGGCCAGAATTTATAAACAACCAACCGATAAGTCAACACAATATAAAAAAATTATACTAACAAATACGCGCTCATATCTATTATTACACTCACACTCATTCTAGAGTACTACTGACTCTATCTCTAATGAGTAACACCCAATAGAGCCAAGGTTGTCGCTTAACCAAATGCTCTGATGCCACTTGTAACGGTCTAGGCTTTTCAACCATCGACAGCGGCCAATCTCGACTGGTAGGCTTTTCAACCATCCCAGCCCCGCCGTGGCTTACAATGGTGTAACGACCCGGAATTTTGGCAATATATTTTAATAAATATTTAATCTAATTCAAATGAAATACCAACTTTTCAATTTATAAACTGATAAGATTTTTGGATATTTATCAGTTATATATGTACGTATATATTTGGAAAAAAAATTTGATTTAACGATTTAAAATAAAATCTTTCAAAAATGTTTAAAATAAAATCTGTCTTATTCAATTGAAATTAAAAAGGTGTTATATTATTAATATTTATATATAATACATATACAAATGTAGTCTTTGATAATAATGTTTAAAAATAAGCAACCTTATCAATATTAAACATAAACATAAAAACATAAGTATAAAACATAATTATAAATATAAGATATAAATAGAAATATAAAATATATAAATACAAGTATATGTTATAAATCAATGATTGAAAATTTAATTACAAATAGAATAAAATTTAGATACTATGCTGACAATAACTATGATAATTCTACATATACATATAGGATAAGTTTAGAAAATATATGTTGCTGTAACATACATATGTACAATACAAAGACGACAAATTTATTAACATATTCAAAATATCTTTGTACCAAATAGAAGTATCAGCCAATATTAATTGTGTGTAAACTAAAATGAAGACACATGCATTAAATTAGCACAACTTTTTGTCAAGGAAATCTTATAGCCGAAATAGCAAGTATCACTTCAATTCTACGTTAACTTAATAAAAATCTAACCGGATCAAAAACAGGGTAGGGCTTGTCCCACTTATTACCTATACTACTCTAAGCCATTTTTGTTTATACATTATACTATTTTAGTTCGTTTACAAAAACTTAAGATGCTAACCTAAAAAAAAAGGGAAGAAATAAACATCATCTTGTATTTTCAAATAAGTTCAGCTGAGAAGAATTTTCAGGGATAATTAAACTCCATCTCTTCAACAACATTTGCTTTCATTTCAACAATTATTAGGTGAGCGAATAGGTGAATTTTGATTTCGTGTATTTTCACAACGAACTGGGGTTTGTTGTCGAACATGAGGTCGATTTAGGGTTTGTAGGAGGCGATGAGGATCGCCGGAGGGGCGGCGAACCATCGTGCACGTGAACGGTGGCGATCAGTGCTAGATTTTGGCGTGCGAGCGTAAGTGATTTTGAATATTGATTCGACATGAGTTCTTACTCGAGTAGAAAAGGAAATTGCTTCAGGGTTTTTCCTACGTACGTGAGTATGTTTATGATACTTCAGTATCTTCTTAAGCTAATAAAAAAAGAGAAGAAGAAAGAACAGGTAAAAGAAGAAGAAGGTGAGAAGTGAGGGATGCGGGAGAAAGGTAAAGAAACTCGAGTTTTTCTCGAGTAAACAAGGTGCTTGCCTCGGGTTTGATGAATTTGCCTAAATACTTTAAGTATTGTGTTATACTAAGTTTAATATTAATTAAATCAATAATGTTGGTTAGTGTTAAGTTAAGATTTAATTTAAAATTTATCAAAAGAAGGATTTGCAAATGTAAGATAATTAATTATCTTAAGTATAAGTTGATTTAGAATGCAAATTAATTTTAATTAACTAAGTAGTTTGAAGATTAATAAATTTATATTATTAATCTTACGTTTAAATCAATGTAAACATAAAAATTTTAATTAATTACTTAAAGTTATTCAATAAATAATTAGATGTTGACTTAAGTAATTAATTAAGAATTAAATGATTAACCAATTGGTAATTAATGATTAAATAAGCAATAAATTGGTAATTAAATGAATAATTAAGTTTTATAAATTAATAATTAAGATTATTAATTAATAATTAAGAATTGATTAATAAAAAGAGTAACTAAGTAATAATTAAATAATTTAATAAGTTGATTAATTAGTGATTAATCAAGCTGGATAAAATGATTAATTATGTTAAGTTAATCAAACTATTCGATACGAATTGATGATTCTTGTTTGATTGACTCTGATATCTATTTGATGATATTCTGTGATATTTTGTGAAATATACTGGACATATATGTGATGACGGTGTATGATTTATCCGTGATACCTGTTATGTGAATTCAAAGTGTTGAATTTTATTTGTTTAAACTAAGTATACAACTTGGCCCTTAAAATGGCATTTGGATTTCGATGAGACCGGGATCGAGTAACAATTCGATATTTCGAAAACCACATCTATCCAAATTAAACGATAGGTTGTGACATATCAAGTGGAGATCGAGATGGTGTTCCAGAATGCAAGGGTTATCGTCGTTAACTCTGAGGGTGATTCCAAAATGAGTGTAACGAGATAATGCCTTCGGTTTCGTTCGAACCCGGAACGAACTTTTACGGATTGAATGCTTTAAGCACATCGTCAGGTGGACGATGAGCATTCTAAGAGATATGTTCTGTAAAGGTAATCGCAGCCTCAAGCCTCATCAACCGGGAATGGCTAAAACATGGGAGATGCAGAAAGGTTAGGTGGGTCGTGCCTAAGCAGGGCGAGGTATACCCCTGTCCAGATATCCCATTTTATTTCGGCTGCGTGGGTAGTTGTAGGCCACAATTGCGGGGTTATCTTATTCGGGACTGTTCAGTAAGGAATGGTTCCGGCCTTGTGTTGTAGGGGGTCGGGAGTGATCCTCGGTACGGTGATCTAGTCCCCGTACTGTGACGGGCGGTACCCCGGTAGCCCTACCATTGATGGAAACCCATTTTCCCTACGAGACCCCACGGTTTTGATTTGTATTACCCACTTTCGAGGCTAGTAGCTGGAATTTAATGAATGTAACAATTTCGGCTATTTTCTATTTACTTGAAAACCCTAGACACTATTATAATATCACTGGATTTCCTATAAAATGTTTTGGATAGCGTAAGGTAAAACTTACCCGTGTTTATGTATGGGGAGTCTTACGTGATACCTTTGTTTTCAAATGGTTTTCAAAGTTAAACAACTCTAACCCATTTTCTTACACCAGACCCATGTATGACCCGGAGTTTATATTTTGGTTTTCATAAACTTTTGGGTACTAAAATTTTTATGAGTAGCCAAGTGATAGGTATTTGGAGTGCTGAGTTTCTGGAGGAGTTTGGAGAAGAAGACCAGACGTATGTATCTATCTATATAGTTCCGTTGTGTAATTAGTGTATGATGTATTTTGGGATGTATGTATGGACATATATATATATATATATATATATATATATATATATATATATATATATGACTGTCCTGTTTTATGATATTGTATAACCCTGATATATGTAAAACTATGTAATAGTTATGTGATGTATTATATTTTGTTCCATTCCGCTGTGCGATTCTGATGTTGTTATTCTTTCTTTCTTTTCTTTTCTATTTCTATCCCTTTCTTTCTTAATGATGATACGTCCTTTTGGGTTTAGAAGGGCGGGTCATCATAGTTGGTATCAGAGCACTAGGTTAAGCGAGTACCTAGGCTCTAGAATGATATTTATCTTGAGAGTTCGTATTTGTATTTTCATATAATTATATACATATCTAAATTTGTTGAGTTACCTGCCCAGGTGGCCAACATGAGTTCTGGAAGAAGAGGTAGAGGTACGGTCAGTACTTCGACTGATAATGGATGAAGTCAGAATGCTAGTGAGGCTGTAAATCCAGTACCGCCTCAAGTTAGTTTTGCTGCTTTATGCAAAGACTTCATCAACCTTCGAGGCCAACCATTTAAAGGTTCAAAATCAATAATTGAAGTCCAAGCTTGGCTACGCTATTATGAGCGCATCTTTAAGAGTATGAAGTTGTCTGATGAACGGAAAAGGGAAATGGCATCGTGGCAATTGCAGGGAGGCGCAACAACCTGGTGGGATGCAACGGTAGCAAACATTTCTGAGGAAGACTTTTCGCGGGACAGATTTAAGGAGCTATTGAGGAGAAGTTTATGCCAACAGCATGGAAAACTTAATTGTATCAGGATTTTTTCAATTTGAAGCAGGGAAACATGACTATAGCGGAGTATGAGACCAAATTAAATGAACTTTCTTGCTATGGGACAGGGCTCATAGATACTCCCCTAAAAAAGAATGAAATGTTTGTGCAAGGATTGAGGCCAGAATTTCATGAAAAGATGATGGTGCTTTTGAAAGGATCTTTTGTCGATTTAATTGACATGGCTTTGAGATATGAGAATTTGATGAGTATGAAATCAACGGCACCAGTTGCGGCTTCGGGAGGGAATTTTGCTAATCCGAATAAGAGAAAGTTCAATCCCAATTGGAGGAGACCGAATAAGAAGAAGCCTGTAAGTAACAACGGACCTCGAAAATGCGACATTTGTCAACAAGAAGGTCACTTGGCGAATAAGTGTCCCAGAAAAGAATTTCAGCAGTAGCAGTAACATCAGAGTGGACATGGTTCAGCAATGGTTCAGAGATCATTGTGTTTCAATTGTCACCAGCCAGGTCACATGATAAAGAGTTGTCCACTTTTGCAGAGGGCGCCTCAGAATAAGGTCTTTGCTCTAGAAGCCAGTCCATCTTCTTCTTCTCAAGGTATGGGAGTTTTGGAAGGTACTTTACTTTTAGATAGTAAGTATTTTAAAGTTTTGTTTGATTCGGGTGCTTCTTTGAGTTTTATTTATCTGGAATATGTAGAAAAGTTCTTTCTTACCCCTAGTACTGTAGATTGTCCCATCTTGGTATCTAATCCTATAGGAGGGGTGACCAAATTAGAGACGATCTGTAAGGACTTGAAGATTTCTTATCTATCCCATAGTTTTTCTTGTGACCCGTATGTGTTGAATTTTAAGGGATCTGACCTTATTTTGGGGATAGATTGGCTTGATAAGTATAAAGCAGTTTTGAATTGCGATGAAAGAACAGTTTCATTGAAAACTGATTTGGGTAGAATTGCCAGATTGTCATGTGATAATTCTGTAATTCACTTGAGTAGTCTTTTGCATGGAATTGAGACTTCTCAAGAGAAGATTGAAGACATCGATGTGGTCCAAGATTTTGCTGATGTATTTAAGGAAGTTAAATGTCCGCCACCACGTCGACAGATAGAGTTTCGTATTGATTGGATAAATTTGAGGAAGTTAAATGTCTGCCACCACATCGAGAGATGGAATTTTGTATTGATTTGATTCCAGGAGCAGTGCTGGTGATTCAGCCCAGTAGGAGAATGACTCCTAGGGAGAGAGAGGAATTAATTAAGCAGACTCAGGATCTTTTGGAGATGCGCATGATTAGGCCCAGTTTTTCTTGTTGGGGATCTGCTGTAGTGTTTGTCACTAAATTGGATGGATCGCTAAGGTTCTACATGGATTATAGAGAATTGAACAAAGTGATTATCCGTAATAAATATCCTCTTCATAGTATTGATGATCTCTTTGACCAGTTGCATGGAGCTTCTATCATTTCTCAACTAGATCTAGCTTCAGGTTTCCATCAATTGAGGGTAGCTGAGGACAATATTCCCTTGACTGCATTTAGAGGACCGAATTGTTTCTACGAATGGTTGGTTATGCCTTTCGGATTAACCAACGCTTTTGCCTACTTTGTTGACCTGATGAACCGAGTTTTTCATGATACATTGAATAAGTTTGTTTTGGTATTCATTGATGATATCTTGGTCTACTCCAAATCGGAAGAGGAGCACATGCAGCATTTGAGAATTGTTTTGGAGACTCTGAGGAAGCATGTGTTGAAGGCAAAGGTTTCCAAGTGCCATTTCTAGAAATCGAAAGTTAAATTTTTAGGGAACATTGTTTCTGGTGAAGGTATCTCTGTAGATCCAACGAAGGTTGAGACTATTCTGGAGTTGAAGCAGCCAGATACTCCGACCGAGGCTCGTAGTTTTTTGGGATTGGCTGGTTACTACAAAAAATTTATCAAGGATTATTCCAAGATTTCTTCGCATTTGACCAAGCTGACAAGGAGAGGAGCTAAATTCAAGTGGACACCCCAGTGTAAAGAAGATTTTCAGGAGTTGAAGACGGGGCTAACTAGTGCAACGGTGCTTGCTATTCCGGATGGAAGGAGCAAATTTGAAGTTTATACTGATGCTTGTATTGTTGGTCTGGGAGCAGTTCGGATGCAGAATGGAAGGGTGATTGCGTACGCGAGTAGACAACTGAAGCCACATGAGAAGAACTACGCTATGCACGATCGGGAATTGTTAGCCATTGTTTTTTCTTTGAATATTTGGACACACTATCTCTTGGGAGAGAATTTCGAATTATTTACGAATCACAAACCGTTGAAATATCTTTTCTCTCAAAAAGAACTTAATCTAAGACAGCAGCGGCGGGTCGAATTTCTGGCATCCTGTGATTTGGATATTCTGTATACCCCAGGAAAGGCGAATGTTGTAGCTGATGCTCTTAGCAGGAATGCGGTTCTGTCTCTTCTGGAAATGGTTCCATCTCTTATTGAAAGGATTTCGAGCAAGCAAACATCTGATAAGATGTTGAGAAGGATTATCAAAAGAGTTAGGAAGGGTCAGTGTCCCAGTTTTAAAATTGATGGCCAAGGAACATTAAGGATTAACGGGAGGATTTTTGTTTCGAATGATAGGGATCTGAGACAGGAAGTGTTGTCAGAGAGTCATCGTTCCAGATTGAATATTCATCCGGGAATCTCGAAGATGTATAAGGATATGAAGAAAGTCTTATGGTGGAAGGGCATGAAGGAATATATAGCTAGGTTCGTGAATAGTTGTGCCATCTGCCAACAAGTTAAAGGAGATCAACAGAAATCAGCTGGATTATTGCAGCCTTTAGAAATTTCGGATTGGAAGTGGGAGATGGTCTCGATGGATTTCATCGACGGTTTGCCTAGAACCAGGAAAGGAAATGAAGGGCTTTGGGTTATTGTGGATCGCTTAACTAAGAGCGCCCATTTTATACCGGTTAAGACAAATCGTACTGTAGCTTCTCTGGCAGAAATTTTCTTGAAGGAGATAGTCAGATTGCATGGTGTTCCTGTCAGTATAGTAAGTGATCATGATCCAATTTTCGTCAGGAAATTCTGGGAGGCTCTGCAATCAGCAATGGGAACGAGTTTGAGATTGAGTACAGCCTATCATCCTCAGACAGTTGGACGGACAGAGAGGCTTAATCGTATATTTGAGGATATGCTGCGAGCTTGTGTTTTGGATTTTGGTGGATCGTGTGAAGAGATCTTCATTTAGTGGAATTCTCTTATAATAAAAGTTACCAAGCGAGTATTAAGATGGCTCCTTATGAAGCTTTATATGGAAGACCGTATAGATCCCCATCCTGTTGGATAGAATCGAAAGATTGTCTTGTGCTTGGACCCGATCTAATTCGAGAAGCTTCTGCGAAAGTTGAGCTTATCAAGAAAAGAATGAAAGCTTCTTAAGATCGTCAGAAGAAATATGTTGATAAAAGACGAAGACTGTTGGAATTTGAGGTCGGAGATTTAGTTTTTGTTAAAGTTTCCCCGATCAAAGGTGCTATAAGATTCGAAAAGATGGAAAAACTTGCCCTATGATATATAAGGCCATTCCGAGTGCTAGAAAGAATTGGACCTGTAGCTTATAGGATTGAATTGCCAGAATGGATGTCTGGAATTCACAATGCATTTCATGTAGTCCATTTAAGAAAATTTGTTCGTGACCCATCACTGGTTGTAGAACCAGTAGTCCAGGAAGATTTGGAAGTAGAACCCAATTTGATTGTGGTCAGAAATCCAGTTCGGATTGTGGATCAAGACGAGAAGCAACTCAGGAGCAAAGTAGTGAAACTCGTCAAAGTGCAGTGGAGCGAGGATCCCAGAGAATGTACCTGGGAAACTCTAGATAGTTTTAGGAAAGCTTATCAGGAATTGTGTCCGGATAAGTGGTGATGTTTGTTAGGGTAGACTGTTTGATTGTTTGTTATTGTATGGATGATATGTATGTCTGGATTGTTAATATAAATGCTTTTGAATTAACTATTGTTTTAAATTTCGGGGACGAAATTCTTTTAAGGGGGGAGGAATGTAACGACCCGGAATTTTGGCATTTTATTATAATAAATATTTAATCTAATTCAAATGAAATACAGGCTTTTCAATTTATAAACTGATAAGGTTTTTGTATATTTATCAGTTATATATGTACATATATGTTTGTAAAGAAAATTTTGATTTAAAGATTTAAAATAAAATCTTTCAAAAATGTTTAAAATAAAATATGTCTTATTCAATTGAAATTAAAAAGGTGTTATATTATTAATATTTAATATATACATATATAAATGTAGTCTTTAATAGTAATGTTTAAAAATAAGCAACCTTATCAATAACATAAACATTAAAACATAAGTATAAAACATAATTATAAATATAAGATATAAATAGAAATATAAAATATATAAATACAAGTATATGTTATAAATCAATGTTTGAAAATTTAATTACAAATAGAATAAAATTTAGATATTATGCTAACAATAACTATGATAATTCTACATATACATATAGGATAAGTTTATAAAATATATGTTGTTGTAACATACATATGTACAATACAAAGATGACAAATTTATTAACATATTCAAAATATCTTTGTACCAAATAGAAGTATCAACCAATATTAATTGTGTGTAAACTAAAATGAAGACACATGCATTAAATTAGCAAAACTTTTTGTCAAGGAAATCTTATAGCCGAAATAGCAAGTATCACTTCAATTTTACAGTAACTTAATAAAAATCTAACCTGATCAAAAACAGGGTAGGGCTTGTCCCAGTTATTACCTATACTACTCTACGCCATTTATATTTATACATTATGCTATTTTAGTTCGTTTACAAAAACTTAAGAAGCTAACCTGAAAACAAAGAGGAAAGAAATAAACATCATCTTGTATTTTCAAACAAGTTCAACAAAGCTGAGAAGAATTTTCAGGGATAATTAAACTCCAGCTCTTCAACAACATTTGCTTTCTGTTCAACAATTATTATGTGAGTAAACATACAGTTTTTAAAGTTTAAGTTTTGGTAATTAGTTCATAGAACTTGTGTTTGCTGTATGTTGTAAGTATGTGGTTCTGAGATGTTCTTTGGAAGTTTAATATGTGACGTTCTTTAATATTTCAAGTTTTGAGCAAAGAAATGTAAAGAAAACTAATACATCTTCATATAAACATCTTAAGCTTTGGATTTTTAACTAAGTAAGTTTTTTAAAACTTAAAATCATAACCTGAAAATGGTTTTAAAGCATGACAGTAAAATATAAATACTGTTTATAGAGGTT
This sequence comes from Allium cepa, assembly GCA_030765085.1. Classification (NCBI taxonomy): domain Eukaryota; kingdom Viridiplantae; phylum Streptophyta; class Magnoliopsida; order Asparagales; family Amaryllidaceae; genus Allium; species Allium cepa. Next base: position 835,871,866 of record CM060931.1, read on the forward strand.
TAAAGTAAGAAAGAAATCAATTGTTAAAATTTAAATGTTTTAATTTGTTAATTTGATCCTATATCTTGATTTAACACACAAAGTTTAGATTTTTAACATAAAAATGATGATTTTTAAGTAACAAATCAAGGTGTAGTTTACAAGGAACCGAAAATGTTTTTTTTTTGTGAATATATGATAATCCAATAAATATTAGATGTTGTGATTCATGTTGGAGCTTGCTTAATACTCATTGATGACGGGAAAAATGCTAAAAAAATTATTCAACGCGAGGATGTTTGAGTCGAATCGAAAATAGGGTTTGGTTCGAGTTTTTTTTCTGGGGTCTGTAAAATGTCAATTGCATCGTCGTGGTTTGATCGAGTTACATGTGATTCTAGGAGATGATCGAGGAGAGTATGGCCATGACGTGGACGAAGTGGCATCGCCTCCAGTGGTCGGTGTTAGTAGGAGGTGGTGATTTTCAGTGGGTTGTTCGAGTTGATTGCTCGAAGGAATAAGTGAATTTTGATTTCGTGTATTTTCGCGATGAACTGGGGTTTGTTGTAGAGCGTGTGGTCGATATGGGGTTTGTAGGAGGCGACAAGGGTCGCCGGAGGGCCGGCGAATCACCGTGCACATGCACGGTGGCGATCAGTGCCATATTTTGGCGTGCGAGTGTTAGTGATTTTGAATATTGATTCGACTCGAGTTCTTACTCGAGTAGAAAAGGAAATTGCTTCGGGGTTTTCCTACGTGCGTGAGTATGTTTATGATACTTCAGTATTTACTTAAGCTAATAAAAAAAAGAGAAGAAGAAAGAATAGGTAGAAGAAGAAGAAGGTGAGAAGTGAGGGACGCGGGAAAAAGGTAAAGAAACTCGTGTTTTTCTCGAGTAAACGAGGTGCTTGCCTCGGGTCTGATGAATTTGCCTAAATACTTGAAGTATTTTGTTATGCTAAGTTTAATATTAATTAAATCAATAATGTTGGTTTGTGTTAAGTTAAGATTTAGTTTAAAATTTAATAAAAGAAGGATTTGCAAATGTAAGATAATTAATTATCTTAAAGTATAAGTTGATTTAGAATGTAAATTAATTTTAATTAACTAAGCAGTTTGAAGATTAATAAATTTATATTATTAATCTTATGTTTAAATCAATGTAAACTAAAGAATTTTAATTAATTAGTTAAAGTTATTCAATAAATAATTAGTAGTTGACTTAAGTAATTAATTAAAAACTAAATGATTAACCAATTAGTAATTAATGATTAAATAAGTAATAAATTGGTAATTAATTTAGTAATTAAGTTTTATAAATTAATAATTAAGATTATTAATTAATAATTAAGAATTGCTTAATCAAAAGATTAATTAAGTAATAATTTAATAATTAAATAAGTTGATTAATTAGTGATTAATCAAGCTGGATAAAATGATTAATTAAGTTAAGTTAATCAAACTATTCGATACGAATTGATGATTCTTGTTTTATTGAATCCGATATCTATTTGATGATATTCTGTGATATTTTGTGATATATTCTAGAGATATCTGTGATGACTATGTATGATTTATCTGTGATAACCGTTATATGAATTCAAAGTGTTGAATTTAAATTGTTTAATCTAAGTAAACAACTTGGCTCTTAAAATGGAATTTGGATTTCGATGAGACCGAGATCGGGTATCAATTCGATATTTCGAAAACCACATCGATCCAAATTAAACAATAGGTCATGACATATCAAGTGGAGATCGAGATGGTGCTTTCAGAATGCAAAGGTTATCGTCGTTAACTCTGAGGGTGATTCCGAAATGAGTGTAACGATATAATGCCTTCGGTTTCATTCGAAACTGGAATGAACTTGTATGGATTGAACGCTTTCAGCACATCGTCAGGCGGACGATGAGCATTCTAAGAGATATGTTATGTAAAGGTAATTGCAGCCTCAAGCCTCGTCAACCGAGAATTGCTAAAATAGGGGAGATGCAGCAAGGTTAGGTGGGTCATGCCAAAGTAGGATGAGGTATACCCCTGTCTAGATGTCCCTTTTAATTTGGCTGTGTGGGCAGTTGTTGTTGGCCACAACTGTGGGGTTATCTAATTCGGGACCATTCAGTAAGGAATGGTTCCGGCCTTTTGTTGTAAGGGGTCGGGAGTGATCCTCGGTACGGTGATATAGGCCCCGTACTGTGACGGGCGGTACCCCAATAGCCCTGCCATTGATGGAAACCCATTTTCCCTACGAGACCCTACGGTTTTGATTTGTATTACCCACTTTCGTGGCTAGTACCTGGAATTTAATGAATGTAACAATTTTGGCTATTTTGTGTTTACTTGAAAACCCTAGACACTATTATAATATCACTGGATTTCCTATAAAATGTTTTGGTTAGCGTAAGGTAAAAACTAACCCGTGTTTATGTGTGGGGAGTCTTACGTGATACCTTTGTTTTCAAATGGTTTTCAAAGTTAAACAACTCTAACCCGTTTACTCACACCAGACCCATGTCTGACCCGGAGTTTATGTTTTGTTTTTCATAAACTCTTGGGTACTCAATTATTTATGAGTAGCCAAGTGATAGGTATTTGGAGTGCTGAGTTTCTGGAGGAGTTTGGAGAAGAAGATCAGACGTATGTATCTATCTATATAGTTCCACTGTGTAATTAGTGTATGATGTATTTTGGGACGTATGTATGGACATATATATATACACACACACGACCTGTTGTATGATATTGTATAACCCTGATATATGTAAAACTATGTAATAGTTATGTAATGTATCATATTTTTTTCCATTCCGCTGTGAGATTATGATGTTGTTATTCTTTCTTTCTTTTCTTTTCTATTTCTATCCCTTTCTTTCTTAATGATGATACGTCTTTCTAGGTTTAGAATGGCGGGTCGTCACAAATGGTACCCTGCCCTAGCTTTTACGGCCAGCCTTTCGGCTGTCATGCCTAACTGGCTAACCAACCCCTTAAAGAGGACATGTGAGGGTAAGAGTCTCATGCTCGCCACCAAACAAAAAGCGAGAACCCCCATCACGTTTCACCTAGATAAGCAAGGTCAGTCGTAGGACTGGTGTGAGATCTTAAAAACAGTTATTTTCACAAAGAAAATAAAAAGAAATCTGCTATGCTTTTTAAAAATGAAACTGCCATAAGGCCTCCCACCACACACACCATGCAAACGCACACTTGGAGGATATTTCTCCTTATGACTGTAAAAAATGCTTAATACGCAAAATTCTTTAGATATTATTTTTAGTGCATATTGTAGAAAACATTTCGAAAGTATAACATTAATCTTAGCCAACATACAACATTTCGTCGTATGCCTACTATAGCTACCATGTTCGATAGCAGGTTACCGCCACATTCCATGGCAGGTTATACAACTAAAATCGTATAGGGCGCGTATTGTTTCTTTGGATTTCCAACAAATGGTCAGGCAAAGAAACTTCCTACACCGAAATGGGTGCGCCTGTGGAAGGACGCCCCGAGATCCTAGCCGGATCTCTGCTAACAAGGCCGACGTTACCTCACGCTTTAACCATGCTATAACATAGGTAACTAACACACAAGTATGCCATCCTTGGTCGTTACCGACCTTTATCCGAGGATCCTCAACCATAAAGCAACATCACACAGTAATAAATTTACAATGTCCACATGAGTTAAGTATCTTGGCTCCTTACCATGATACCACCCTTTATCCAGAAGAAATGGACATACGCTAGGGGCGCCACCCCTAAAAACCTTGCCGCAACATTCCTGTGTCGACCATTTCCGGGTTGTGAGACTTGACGAAGTCTCATCCATAAAGCTACACTTTTTCACAAAGCCATGCTTCGATCAACAAATGATCAGCAACACTTCGTATGCCACATTACCAAATTGGGAATGTATCACTAGTCACCATCAACTACATAACCTCTGAGCTCGTACATCTCAGAGAAGGGTGTTAAGCTAAGAGAATAAATTCTCCGTCACCAACAGAAATGTATTTGATAGAAAGTAGCTTTACATCTCAATTTATTAACGTCAGACACACATACATACAAGTCTGTTACGGGTTCGAACAGAACCGAAGGCACTTCCGAAGAAGCCCTTGCAATTCGGGTATTCACAATCCCGATCGGACTTCCCATCACTTGGGGAATCTCTATACCGTAGCTACTCAGTGCAGAGACAATAGATAGGCCATCCTATCATTCACGCAAATACCCGGTCTTCACCACCGGTCTTCAAATGCATTCCCATTTCGTCGTATCATTATTCGGAATGAGTTATATGACACAAAGGTCCTCTACCGGCTAATCCGAGTAACGAGCACTTATTTTTTAAAAATAAGCGTTCATTCAGATTTCAAAAATCACAAAAATTTTCAAATTGATCTTTTAAAAGATTCATCAAAATCACAAAGGTTCGATATGGTTTTCGGATATCCACTTGGAATCCGACCCCAGGTCGCATCGAAATTGAAACGCCATTTAAAGGCAGATATTGATAGTCGGTTATTAAATATCAATCAATATTCACAACAATCACTGGATTTCAAATAATTTTTCAAATTATTTATTTTCAAAATATCTTCGCAAGATATATTTTCACACTTCAACCGTTTCAAATCACTTTTCACTCGAGGAACAAGATTCCCGATATTATTTATTTCCACTGAAAGTCTGTCAAGTTAAAATACTTTAAAATAATTTAAATTACTTATTCAAAATATATACTTAGAAACATTTAGACAAAACTATTTTAATACATTTTCTTAAATATTTGTTATGAAAATATTATACTAATATCTTATATAAAACTTCAAGTCCAAATTAACTTTAAAATAAAGTTAGTAGATCGGGTATAACTATTTAAATAACCATTTTCTAAAACAAATATCAATTAAATCTTTAAATAATCACTTCTATAATTAATTAAATTAATCTTTACTTTAAAGATTTTCAAAATAACCCAAGTAAATAATTTCTCCAAAATATTCTTTTAAAACCAACTTAGGACTTTTAGTTTATATTTTAAAAGCTACTTTCAAAACATACTCGGCTTTCCAGGGAAGATACACTTTCATTTCAAAATGGTCCTCTTAGACCAATTTAACAAACCCTTCTCGATTTACTTCAAATTTACATTCCAGATCCGTAAATTCCTTTCCACACTTTAAAAATAAACCAATATTTATTTTTAAAACAAATTTCCCTTTCTTTTATAAATTCCATCGTGAATTCAAATTTCCCAAATATCCATTGATATACGATTTTTCAAATCGATTCTCAAATATTCGCTTTCAAGCACCAAATCAAATTTCCATATTGATTTCCCAATTTTTTTTGAAACACCCAATCAAGTTCCAAATGGATTCCCAAAGGTTTATTTTAAATCACCAAAGTCAATTTCCAAATTGATTTCTAAATTTTTTTCAAACATCGAATCAAATTTCATTTTGATTCCCAAAGATTTATTTTCAAGTACCAAATCAATTTTCAAATGGATTTCGAAATTTATCATTTTAAAAATAAATCCCTTTATTTTTTCCCAAACTATTTAAAATCCAAATTTTTAAATAAATCCTTCAACTTTTAAACAACATTTCTCAAAATCCATTTATAAATAATCTTTCCCCATATTTTTGGAGTTTATTCAATTGGATTTCACTGTAGATTTTCTACTTAAATTCAAAAATCCTATTTTATTTATTTCTGATATCTTACGACACAAAAAATATATTCGGCTAAATCTTAGCCTACAATGATTCCGATTACAATATAATCACACAGAGATTATAAATATTTAACACACAACAAATGAAACAAATTCAATTATTTGAGGAATCCTTTGGATCCCTCCAACCTGTTTCCCTGCATCCATAGACGTTAGCACAACAATTAAATACCAATTCCACTTCGAGGTGGAATATCGCGGTATATGGGATTTATAAAAATATCATCCGCTATTATGCGGCGCAATAGGGTCTCATCCGCTATATAATGCGGGAAATCAACTCGAAATACATATATAATACCGATTCCACTTCAACGTGGAATATCGCGGTATATGGGTTTAAATATAATAACCTCCGCTATTATGCGGCGTATAGGGTCTATTTCAAAATAAATAATAACAACCATCATCCAAGCGCACAATCAACAATTTAAATTTAACTATCATAATTCAATCATCAATCAATAACTGAAATTTTCAATTATCAAATTTGAGTGAGAAAATCTCACCCTCGCTTTATATTTGCAATCCACTTTTCCATTCCGACCCGATTTCACGGTTTTGACCTTGCATACAATTATATGATTTTTATTAATATTTGAATTTGTTGAACAAATTAAATTTCTATTTAATATTTTAAATTAACCAATGATTTATTTTAAACTAATAGTTTTATTTTAAACAAATTCCTTTCTACAAAATCTTTAAAATAATTTAATTGGTTAATTAATCAAATTAATCTCCATTATTTTTAAATCAACTAGTAAATAAAGATATGTATATATGTATATTCATTTTATTCTATTATTATTTTAAACCTTAACTGTTTTATTTTATTTTTCTACCTCTACAAGACATATAAAATATGAATTAAATTAGAGAAGATAATCCAGCCAATACCACACTGTCGAGATGAACTCCATCCATCGCGACACTCCCTCATCGAACTCTAACAACTGACCACTCCCCCACCAAAGTCAGTTCCACACTCCCCCAACTTCACTCCAGCGGTCATCAACACAGCCAAGTTTGCTTCTCTTGTTAACATCACCATAGACAAAACTTTTAACCCTACCACCATGCTCGCTCTATCACCGTCTAGCCTGCCTTCCAGTTGCCCACACTCGAACGCGATCTGCTTGCTTATTGAGGCGCATCGATTCGCTGATGGATCTCTCCCTTCCTATCTCCTACCCCATCTTCTCGTATTCCCAAACATCATCATGGTTCTGTTAACGAATCGCCTGCAGCTCGAGCACGAGTTCGTTCAAATCGCGACTAAGCATCGGCCTCATCTCCTCGATCGAACTTGTTGCGCCCACACCTGATTCGACAACCATACTCAATGAAGACACCACTCGATTTGCGATTTGCGTTCGCGTGGTAAATCACCATTCTCGAATTCGAACTTCAAATCCCTAATTTAATTTTTTTGTAAAACCGATTTCGAATCGAAAATAAGGGATTTCACGATTTGATTTCGATTAGTTCGGCTGTAGATATTAAAGAGGGGAAGCGTATAGAGGAAGGTAGGGTTTTGATTTTTATAATTTTTATATTCAAAATATCTCGTATTACCTGACTCGAAATCCCGAACTCCTATCGAGGCGTTCCGCCAGGCGTTTATAAGGTTTTATCCGCATTCCGAACACTACGGAACGTGTTTCGGAGGCTAATTCAATCATATACGCAAGTTGTGGAAGTAAACAATCAATTTTTAAATTGAATCGATTAAAATAGTTTCTATGCGTTTTGAGCTGCCAGGGTCAAACGACAACTCCGATTGCTACGAAAATTAGAATCCGATAATAACTAACTATTACGGATCCAATGGAAACAGTTTCGTCGAATTCCGAGACTGTGCCTCGGAAGGCTATTTTTAGATATCGATTTGAACAATAAAATTTCAATACTGAACAAAACATCTCCAAATTCAATTCTGAAGCTTCCATTATCTTCAGTATTATCAACATGAATTGTCTAAGCCTTGAAAATATTTTTAATCAGCTTAAAACTGAAGATTCAAATTTTTATCCTACTTTAATAAATTAAATTCAATAATTAAATTGCCAAATTCATTGTTAATTTTGAAATTCAAGTTAAACTGACTTCCAAATATTTAAAATCAATTAAATATTCCATTTCAAATGTTAAAATTTTTTGTGTCGTCGCATTGCATTAATAGAAATTTTGAAAAAATATATTAGGTAAGAATGAATGTGAATAAATATACAAGTTATACATGGATCATTTTGGCACATAAATTTTTTGAGCTAAGATTTGAGTACAGAACTTTGAGGTGTTTACATCACTCTGGAAAAGGATTGATCCTCCATTTTTGACGGCGAAAAATTGATGAGGGTTTGTGATTACGTAGTCGAATTTTCCATCATATTTGAGAGCTATGCAAGGAAAGTAAGGGTTTGTGATCAGGAAGTCTGATCAAAGTCTGCATTAGAAAACCTGGGGATCGATATTAGTTTGGAAGTAAAGCCGTGGATTCAATAAATCTACCATTCACTTTCCATCAATTCCCTTTCCATATTTCTAAAAATAAATCTACCATTTATTTTTAAAACGATTTTCCCTTGTCCTTATATATCCTCACCGTGAATTTATAACTTCAAATTTTCCATTGATAATTACTTCACTTTTTTTATAAACTAATTTGAATCTGTAACATTAATTTCATATTTTATTTTCAAATTTCCTTTTTATTTCCCCAAAACTATATTAAATCTCGATTTTAATTTTTTTTCACTTTAACAACCCGCTTAAGTTTTATATTTAAAAACCCTTTTTGTTTATATTATTCCAAAATCCCTATTTTTCATATTCCAAAATTATCAAGAACAAATTTTGAAGTCCAACTATTTACTTTACCAAAATTTATTTTTTGAATAAATCCTAATTTCACTATAATATTTTCACTTCAAATTTCCTTTTTAATCTCTTTCCGATTTTAAAGCATTTTTCATTGATATTGAAAAATACCAAAATTTAACCAGTAATTCCATAGCGTCCAATAAATTCAGATTCCACTATAATCTATCATAGATTATCCAAATAAATCATGTTTCACTATATATGAAAACTAAATTCAACATTTTTGAGGAATCCAGTTGGATCCCTCCAACCTATTTCCTTGCATCCACAAATATTAGCAAAATATAAAAATACCAACCACAGTTTGAGGGGGATATTGCAAGGGGGATATCACTGTATATAGGGTTGTCCGCTATTATAGGGGCGTATAGAGTCTCATCCACTTTATATATATATGCGGGAATATCAATCACTCGAATATATATACTCTATGTATACATCACATTCAACAGATAAAAATGTGTCAATTCAACCAATCGATATTATATTTGATCAAAACCCGAGATTTATTTTGGGATTATGTATCTGAATATAAAATTTTGGTTTGAAATATAATTAGAAAAGTTGTTTTGAATTATTTGCCAATTTTATTTCATATTCATGTGCTTCTGATATTATGAATACCGTTAACATTACCGTATTTTGTAATCAGAAGTTAATACTATGAATGACCACAGCATCTGCAGTGCTTAGCTTGGGGCCTAAAGATATGGGATGTTACATCTTCTATGGTGTTGGACAGTCCTACCTGATGTGCTCGAATTGATTGTAGTTGTAACACTTGATCTTATAGATGTCTGTCTTGCACTCCTTCCTAACATGCCCCTTTTTACCACATCTCTTACATTGTGGCTCCTGCTTCTTAATTTACCCTTTGGCCCCATTCCACCCTTGCGTTGATTTTGCTGTATTGTCTTTCCTCTTGGCTCTTTGTCTCACTCTTTACTTCCTAAACTCTGCCTAAGTTATCTTTCCCTCATCATTCTCCACCACTACCATGTTCCACCAATTCAGGGCCTCTCCTTATAAATGCAAAATAGCAAGCTATCTCCTCACATCATCTCCCAGACCCATCAATCCAAAAATCCTCTTAGAAGTGTGTATCCATACCTTCCAGTCCACATACGACCTGTTTCCTACATACAGCTTCCCTCCTAGACTTGCAAATACATAGCTTGGTGAAATCAATGGCATGTGGGTAGGCAGGACGATCACCTAGCGCCTACTCTAGGTTTCCCTATTAGGGTTAAGCTTGGATTATCCTCTCACTTAGAAATGCCAATGGAAACATATTAGGACGTTCATGCTTGAAATCTTAGCTGCATTAGCCGAGCCGCAACTAATAGCATCACCCATCCTCTAAGTTGATTATCAACTTTCGACAAATATTGTTGGCAAGAATAAGTAGTATGGTTTTTTTTGTATTATGCTTATATATGTGATCCTCGAAATTTTTTTGTCTATACATATATATACACATTTTTGAGAAACCCATTTTTAAAAAATTTTAAAAACCTTTTTGTAAAACCTTTTTTTCCAAAACTTTGTAATTACTTTCTCTCGATACGTACCTAGATCCTAAGGAATTTAAAACCTATGCTCTAATACAAAGTGTGAACCTAACTTTTAGAGCTGCGTTTGTGACAAAAATTCGAGCTACCAGATTTTTTAATATAATAGGGACTAAGAATATATGGATGAAAACTAAGACAATATACACTTTCATATCTCACTATGGAAGAAATACAGAAAATTAGTCATCTTAGAAAATATCCTAGAAAACACATTCTCAAAACATATGTAGCCATAATCTGGAATATACACAAATATAACATATAATCTGATAAGTAATAAGTACAATAAACAGTTGCATGGAGATTAATGGAAAATAAATAACAACTCCAATGCCAAGCTTATCTCTCCATGGTTAATCTTCGATCCTATCGCTTACCGCCGTATCCTTTAATGTAGGGAAAAAGGAAAGGAGCGAGTTAAACAAAATTCTGGTGAATGAGTTACATCACTAATACATAGTGATCGTATGCGATTGATTATATTTATAATCTATGTGACCTATGGTGTCCTACTCGTGTCTGTGAATCACTACAAATGTTAGTTTCATTTATCCTAGGGACATAATTCTAAATACACTTACATCAATATCTCGTGAAGGCTTATACCTACGGTCGAACAACTAATCGAACCTCAAAACAACTATGGATTGGCTAATAGCTATTAGAACTATTCCAATATAGGATCACCTAAAATATCAACCTTGGACTACATTCCCAAATTACTACTACACGACCATTTCTATGCACTAAGGTCGAGCCCGCAAAGCCAACTCGTGCCAACGATGTCTCAGGGTGTATTGCATTTGTGTCCACTCTCAATGGTATCGTGAAGCCACTTATCGCACCATATGGGTTATCCATTAACAACATAGTATCATCTCCTTATCGCTATGCATACCAAGGAAACTCCATAAGTGTCATGCCATACACTTCTCTAGACATCAACGTCAATACTGCACGTAAGAACCTCATATGAGTGCATGTTGCGATAGAATCACCTTAGTCGAATATCGATCTTACTGAATAAATAGGGTTTAGGACTCATTGCTAGCATACACATTTATACAGTCCCATAACGTCCAAGAGTCGAAAACATAAGGAGCTAATTTTCCTACTTGTACTTAGACACACACACACACACATATATAACATAGAAATAAACTTATAATTTGGGCCTTAGGCCAAGGTTCATACCGTGCTTAGAGTTCGTTAACCTGTCGCCCACTAGTTGTTGGAGCGGTCGACTGGTTCCACTGAGCGCATCGATCGGTCGAAATCTATTTACTGTAGATTTTTAATACTGTCTCTATTTGTTTTTTTATTATTGTAAGCTGTTACTTGCAAATTATACTCTACAATAAACCCTAATTTTGTAAATCTACAATTTATAATCACCATATTATCATAATTGATTCATTACGTTCTATATATAATTTCAACAAATCAACTTTACTTAGGTTTAGGATCAGTAGGGTTACATCTATTTATATTTAATTTAAAAAAAATGTTTAATCAACCAAAATAATTTCTTATCCAACTAATTTAATTTCGCCAAAAATAGATTAGAAAGAAAGTGAAAAAATTTATAAGTGTTAAATTATTATCAAATTCTCAATACACTATGTGTCACGACTCGTAGTTTCGCTACTTCAAAAATGAGAGATTTTATTTATTTTAAATTTAAAAAGGGTTTAAAACTTAAATAAATAAGTTAAATAATAAATCATGATAGAGAAATTATTTATTCTTATAGTAAATAATTAAAAAGGATGAAATTTGGATTTTACAACATATCAGCAAAAGTTAAGTTTTGTTAAAAATAAATAAATGCTTAAACAAATAGGTTTAAATATTCATTTGAAAATTCAATTATATTAAAATCATTTGTTAAATATAATAGAAGTATGTCAAAAGATTTAAAAATATGTTTATAATTGTTTTACAAAAAATATCTAAATTTTGTCACATTTTGTCAGTTTTACATACACTGTTAAAATAGAGATTTTTTTATTATTTAAATATGATTTTAGAATCAAAATATCCATGTTTTAATTTAGAATTAAAGAAGTAAAAAAGTTCATTTTCAAATTTGATTTACATAAATAAATAGTTTAACTAAAACGTTAAAATGTGACCGTAAAACATTTTGTCGAAAATCAACGTTTTGTCGATTAAAAGTTGGCGCACCTTTATTTTCTTATATATGAACAAATATTCAAATAGTATAAGTATTAATTAATTCACTAATCGAGTTTACTTTTACTAACTTAGGAAATTATAGAATTTCATTAAGAAAAAGCAAGCACAAAATTCCAAAACTGTTAAATCAAACCAAACGTAATTATTACTTTTCTTACTCCTTGAGCAAAAATAACATAAGCATGATTTGAACGGTGATGTTAAGTGTTGAAAAAATAAGGTTGCTTAAAAAGTAGTAAATGGTATTTTGGTCATTTTACATAATAATATTTTATTCCAAACTTTTTCATATAAATAGCCATGCATACTTCTTCCATTCTCACACAAATCAATCTCTTCTTCTTCTTCTTCTTCTTCTTCTTTTTTTCTAAACTATTTTAATGGTTTCTCGTTAAGAGTGGTAGGAGGGTCAAAAATAGAGGTGTGCTTATATGCTAATCAACTTGTTACTCTCTAACCTCTTCTTAAACAACTTCTTAATCCACTTCTTCCTCTCTTCCATGGCCTCCAACCTCTCCATACCCTCATCCAAATAAAAAAAGAAAAAAAATGAAAAGAAGAAAAGGAAATATAAAAAAGAGGGAAAGGAAAGCGGCGAAATTCAAGACGCTCAAAAATAGCACGTTAGTTCGAGAGGCATGTAGCTTACAAAAAAGATTAACAGAGTGGAAATGAAGGTGAGAAAATTCTCATCACTATATAATTTAAATTGATTACGAAGTTAAATTGTTATGTTAGATAATCACCGTTTTATGTTATGGATGTTTGGTTATGTTTGTGGTACGTTTGAATAGATGCAAGTGTTTATGGTTGTGATTATTTATCATATTAACTTGTATATGGACCATAATTATGTTAGTGATAAATGATAAATTAGATTACGCTCATTTTGATCGAGTATCCTCTTTGTTAAATAAGACCATATTTTGGTGATATGATATACTCTAGAAAAATAAGCCACTTTTTAAGTGGAATTGAAATTAAAGTTAAAATAAAGGATAATTTGAATTTAGAAGTGAAATTGGATTTGAAATAGGAAGTTAAATTGAAATTGTAATTGCGATGAATAGTGAAATTGAATTGAAACCGATTTGGAAAATTGAAATTGAGATTAAGGTTTAAATTTAAATTAGAACTGAAATTAGATTTGAAATCTAATTTTTAATTGGGTTTAATTTGAAGTTAGAATTGAAAATGAATTAAAATTGAATTTTAAAATTAAATATTAAAATAATAAGAATAAAATAATATTATAATATGATAATAGTGAAAATACATTTTAAAAGCTTTAAAAAGTGGAAATATTGATTTAAAATGATCCATAATGATTTTTTAAGTAATAAAATTCAATTTGAATATATTATTTCAAGTATTGAAAAATAAGTTAAAACTAGGTGCGTCGCGCAACGGTAATTCGCGATTTTGCGTCGAAAAGTTCAAATGAGTGTATAGAGTGGAATATAGTTCGGAATTATTCGAGATAAGAAAATTCCGGGCTATTATATCCATATCCTCTAAATGATGAAAGGAAATCAAAATTTCATTAAGTAGATTTTGAAATATGTCCAAATTAATTTTCTAGAAAAATCGCGCTAGTGCAATTAAGTGACCATGACAGGAAATCTTTTTAAATGGACGTTTTTAACTGTGGAAAAATATTGAATAAATTTGATAAATCTATTTAAATAGTTTAGAAGAGATTTGAATAGAAAATATAAATATTAAAATATCAAGAAGTTGTTAAATAAATAAGCTTATATAGCACTTTCTACAACACTTTTATGCGAATTCCATAACTTTTGAAATATGAGTTTAAACGTAATGATTTTTCCTAGAATCTATTATGGATGTTTTTTAAAAGGAAAAATTAAGCGTTTAAAAAATAAATTGGACTTTTGTAATCAATCCTAAAATAAAGTCAATAATTGAGTATGCGGAAACAACCAGTACATTTGTTCTGCCTGTGAGACTCGAGAATATAAAAAAGCTGTTTAACTAAGGCTAGGGATGGAGCAAGCAGTGCCTTGAACTTACGTGGCTATGTTTTCTTTTCTTAGGCGAGGGGTGGAACATATCGAAAGGAAAGCCCGGATGCTCTAAAAAGATTATGCTATGTTTTCCAAAATAAAAGAAGATTAGTATTATCCAAAATTTAAGCAATCTTCAAAATTAATAAATTACGATTTGAATTGCTTAGAAATAATCTTTTATATTTGGTACAAAAATCCGAAGAGGGAACTCGTCCTATTCGCGGAATTTAAAAGGCAATCTCACCGTTGTTCTGCCCATCACACTTGTTGAATCCGGAAATTACTATTGAGTAAATTTAGGATGATTTCTGTGATCCTATTTACTCAATAATATTTGCTAAGATTGATTTTAGGATTTAAAATAAACAATGTCTTAATAACATTGTTTTTGACCTGCCTAAAAGTTAAGGAATTTGGATTGAAAGTTAAGTGAGGAAATTTGAAACAATATACAAAGAAAAAAAATGAATTGCTTAGGATTACTCTAAGACAAAAGAAAGTGATTTCGAAATCATCCGAGAAGAATTAAAGTGAAAAGTGACTTAACAAATCCCGTATACTCATATCCACTTTTTATCGACAATTGAATTTTGAGGGAACCGGGGTCGTATTTGGATGATTCCTATCCCAAGACCACTTCAAATCAATTTACATGTTCGAAAAAGGAAGATGTTTGAAAATGGAGATATTGAGACGAATAAGAACGAAGGAATACTTGTTGATTAATTGGGGATAACTTCCGATTCATTTATTGTAGCAGTGGTCTCTTTGTTATGAAAAATATCAAGACCACAAGGACTTCTCGCCTAGTAATGGCCGAGGAAAGTGCATTCGGTTTCGTCCAGTCCCAAAACAAACTTGTATGGATGAGTGTCCGACCTTGAATTCTAAATCACAATGAGTAATCTCTATAAAAGTATATCAGTCAGTAGCGAAGAAGACACCTCTTAGCTTAAGACCCATTCCCGAGACGTACGAGCTCAGGAAGTTATAGTTTATTAAAATCGTCATGTTAATGTAGAATGACAATATGGCATTTAAAGTGAAAGAAGATGTGCTATGTGAAAAATAATCGTTGCCTCGAGCCTCATCAACCGGAAATGACCGAAATAGGGTTAGATGCAGCATGGCTTAGTGGATCATTCTCAATTAGGGTATGATCATCCCCTTCTAGATATAATTCTTCCCTCCTTCCAAAATCGACATCAATATGTCCACTGTATTACATGCAGAAAAATCGAATGTCGAAAATACCAGATTGTTAGGGAAAAGAAGAAGGAGGTAGAAGAAGAAGATAGAAACGACAACACAGAATCTCACAATCGCAGCGGAACAAATATATAATAGATAATAACTGGTCTTTATACAAAAGAACTTTAACGATTATTTATACGTTACATCATCAATGTACAACACATCAGTAATACAACACTAGACGGTTCTAATAACTTGTCCTCACAATTTTCTGAATATACAGCCTACAATACACAGCGGAATAAAATCAAATAAGTATAATCTGTCTTCGTCTTCAACTTTCCTTCTAAGCTCCATAGCATCCTATCTTGTATCTGTAATACCCAGTCTGACCCGAGCATTATAATAAAGTAACACCTGATTCAGTCTGAAAAACTTGCATGGGAAAACACACTCAATTTGAATTATTAAAGTTATCAAAAATCCTTTGAAAAACAAAGGTATCTTGTAAGACCACGCCACAAATATACGCGGTGGGCTTTTACCCTACGATAGCCAAAATAGTTTTACCAAAATCATCTGATATTATAATAGCATCTAAGTACAAATACTTATTAAAATAGCTTAAATTGTTACATTGATTAAATTCCAACATACTAGGCTCCACAATCAAAACTGTAAAGCGCGTATTGAAGAATGTATTCCATACGAATGACTAGGTACTGGGGTATCACCTGTCACAGTATACATCTAGAAACACTGTGCCGAGGACCACGTCGGGATCCCGCGCAACACAAGGCCGGACTATCCCTAACCTAGAGACCGAATATGTTATCACCTTGGGTGCTCCCACCCTTACTAAGCTCCTTTCATGTATCGTAGTAATAAATAGTATCCGCAGTTATCTAGAAAGGTGATAGACATACCCTAATTAGGTGCAACCCACTTAGCCTTGCTGAATCTTTCCTACTTTTCAGTTATTCCTAGTTGATGAGGCTAGAGGCTACAATTACGTTTTAAGTAATTTTCACTTAAAATGTTCATTATCCTCCAATAACAATGTACTAATAGCATTCATCCATTCAAGTCAGTTCTGGGTCCGAATGGAACCGAAGGCACTATTCCTACTACATCCATTTTGGAACAATCCTCAAGATTAGTAGCGACTAGACCTTGCACTTCACTGTTCCATCTTCGACTCCATTCTCTTGTTTTCACTTCGAAAACATAGTCGTTGGATCGAAGTGGTTATCGGATAAATTATCCGATCCCGGTCCCTTTGGAACAACGTTCGATATTTGCTGGTAAACTCAACTCTGGTCCTTTAGTAAGTAAACAGATGAAAATAAGATTAGAGATCACCTCCTAACCATTAGTGGACAGATTTTCTTATAAACATCATAGAAGAATGAAACGAGTCAATATGCACAGTATAGCACGTCGAACGGTAATGTACCATATAATTCCCATATTTCTCCTAAATATTCCTAAAATTATATTTTTGGTCCAGATTTTTATAGTCATTTATTTAACTGTCAAAATAAACAAGCATACAATCATAGATTCCATTTCCACTGAAAAACACCATGTCTTCTTTAATTCAAATTCTTA
The DNA here is from genome assembly GCA_030765085.1 of Allium cepa. Lineage (NCBI taxonomy): Eukaryota > Viridiplantae > Streptophyta > Magnoliopsida > Asparagales > Amaryllidaceae > Allium > Allium cepa. The sequence continues at coordinate 835,889,087 of CM060931.1, forward strand.
CATCTCTTTATCCAAAGTATGTACTTTCTTACCAAATTTAGTATTTTCACAAACTAGTTTCTTCAAAATACCTTTGGAAATCTTTAAAATAATTTGGAAAGCGCCACTGCGGTATCAAACCATGAATTTACAGCTTAATGGTTACGTCTCTATTCTAGTGAAATGAAAGACTTAACTGCAGGCACTCACCGCCTCCGATTTCTCCATGCGTGTATACCATCACTTCCTAAAAAATTTATTTGAATTTTTAAAAAATAATACTTCGAAATTTCTATGATAATTTCCAATTGAAATTTAGGCGAACACTCTTTGAAATAAAAGTTATTATATAATATTGAATAATGTATGTTTTATCCCTTTAAAATGATAATACTGATTAATCTTTAAATAATAATTAACTCATTATAAACTAACTTATTTAATATTTAAATATATTTTAAACAATTTTAAAACAACTAGATAATTAATTTTCTAAAATATTCTTTAAACACTATAACGACCCTGATTCGACCTTCGAAAATCGACATCGAATACGACACTCGTATTCGAATGCCGCAGATCCTAACGTCGAATTTGGTTCGCCGGAGCTTATAACACAATTAAGTAAAACAACACAGCGGAAGAAAAAGAAATAAATATCATTGATATACAACATTTGATACACAATGATACAATAAGAATCAATATCAGAGACAAGATAACAATGCTACAGCGGAAAAAAACAATATGATATAGCAGTTGAACCAAAACTCCAAACAACAACTACAACTCAAATCCAATGCTCCAAAGCCAAACTCCAAACCACAAGCTCGAACCACCATCTCGTTTCACCCAGATAAGAAAGTCTCGCCCATGAATCCAAAGACTCCAACATCCAAGATACCCAGAGAATTCCAAAGAGAAAGCTAAAAGCTACCAATTCGATATCTATGTCTACTATCTGAAAAACCCCAACTCTATACTGCCCGTATGGAAAATTATGGGCACCCAGAGTTTAGGAAGGGAACAATAAACTCCGGGTCAGTCATGGGACTGGTGTGAGCAACAGAAACATTTTTATCTTTTAAACAAACAAAAGAATTTAAATTTGAAATCCGTAATGCTTTTTAGAAAATGAAACTACCATAAGGCCTCCCGCCACACACACAATGCAAACGCAGACTTGGAGGAGATTCTCCTTATGATAGTCAAACATGCTTGATACGCTAAAACCATTTGATATTATTATTAGTGCATAGTGGAAAACATTTCGAAAGTATAATATTAATCTTAGCCAGCATACGTACCATTATAGTATGCCTACTATAGCTACCATGTTAGATGGCAGGTTCTACAACTAAAACCGTACAAGGCGCATAATCGTAATTGGATTTCCAACAAATGGTCAGGCTAAGGAACTTCCTGAGCCACAAGGGTACGCCCCTGGAGGGATGCCTCGAGAACCTAACTGGATCTCTGCCAACGCAAGGCCGGGTTACCTCTGTAACTAGGTAACCACTGACACGAGTATGCCATCCCCCGGTTGTAACCAACCTTTATCCGAGCGCTCGATACCAACAACCACAAAGTAATGTATTTGCAGTAACCACATAGGTTAAATATCTGGGCTCCATACCATGATATCACCTCTATCCAGAAGGAAATGAACATACCCTCAAGGGGCGCTACCGCCAAATAACCTTGCCACATCTTTCCCGTTTCGACCATTCCGAGTTGTGAGGCTCGACGAGGTTTCCTCCACAAAGCTACGCTTTTTACCAAAGCCATGCTTTGTGTAACGACCCAGAATTTTTATTAATTAAAATTTGAATATTTAATTAATTTTAAATATTTATAAGTGAATTTATAAGTCGAATAAATTTTTATTTGAATTATTGGATTTAATTGGATAATTAAATCGATAATTTAATATGATAAATTATGGGAAATAATTGAAAATAGGGTTAAATATGATTAAAAATGATTTGTAAAATTTTATTTTATCATGTTGAAGTTAGAATGATATTTTAGAACTTTTAAAATTGAATTAAGAGTTAATTTGTGAAAATTGAATATTTTAATATTATAATCGACTAGTGAAAATAGTCAATTTTTGAACAGTTTCAGAATTGAACGAAACCAGTTCCATTGGATCCGTAATAGTTAGTTATTACCGGATTTCAATTTTCGTGTCAATCGGAGTTACCGTTTGATCGTGGCAGCTCGAAACGCATCGATTTATTTTTAATTTAAATTTGACGAGTGAAAATAGCCATTTTTCAAAAAGTCTCGGATTTCGACGAAACCAGTTTCATCGGATCCGTAATGTGATATTATTGTAAGGTTTCAAATTTCAAGTCGATTGGATTTACGGTTTGTCCGGTACGAATTAAAACGCCTAGAAATCGACTTAAATCGGTTTAATTTAAATTGAGCGTTTATAGCCATAACTTGCACAGATGTCCGAATTAGCTTTCGAAACCTGTTCCATTGTGTCCGTAACGCGGGGTAAACCCTAGAAACGCTGGTTACGGCGCGTAAATCGGAGTTCTGGAAAATCAGATGAATAGTGTCGTTCGAAATTCTATAAATAGACCACCCTCTCTCATAAAAATTAAAAAAAAAAAAAACTAGGGTTTTCATCAGCCGCCGCCACCCCTATATGAACGGCCGAAACTCCATCTCGTTTTCCCTTCGATTACTCCCAATCCATGCATCGTTTTGAGAAATCTCCAACTACAATATTGTAGATCTCATCGAGATCTTTATTATCAACGGTTATGATCGCAAAAGAAGCGGTAGATCATCGGCAAATGGTGTTTGAAGTGCTGCCGTTCTTCACGATTTTCGAGAGCCACGAGGGCACTAGAGAGTTGCGGTCTCTGGCCGAAGATGGTTCAGGCGTGGGCGCGCGTTACGGTGCTATTTGATCGAGGTAGATGCAAGCGAGGTGATCGAAAATTTTAACCCTAATCTAGGGTGTTGGGTTCGGCCGAATACGGTGGGTATCGCGTGGGGGAAGAAGCAACAGTGGGCGGCCTGGATTGCAAGGGGCAAGATCGAACGGTGATCATTTGGGTTGGGGTTTAAATTTTAAAAAAATGTTGTAATAGTTATATATAAATCATGTACAAACTTCAATAATTCATAACTTTTTCATACGAGGTCGAAAAAATGCAAACCCAGTTGCGTTGGAATCGTATGGACGAGCACTACGCGATGAAATTAAATTGGAGTCGTTTGGAGTTAGTGAGAATTTTGGGTAAAATTAAACGTCCGTTTAATTTTATTCGAAATAAATCGCTAAAACGGAAATAAAATCAAGGTGAGAACTTCTCACTCAATCGAATTAGTTTCGATTTTATTTTAAATAGTTAGATATAAAATATTTGAATGCATGTTTGAATGATGATTGAATATCTATTTATTGTTAAAATAGACATTATACGCCGTTAGTAAGCGGATGTTATTTAATAAAAACATATACCGCGAATATTTCATAAATAGTGAAATTGGTATTATATATAATATCAATATATATATATTGGCATATGTATATATTGTAGTTGTTGATTTCCCGTATTTTTTAGCGGATGAGACCCTATTGCGCCGTTATTAAGCGGATAATATTTAATAAGAACATATACCGCGATAATTTCGTACTGGAGCGGAATTGGTATTGTGCTAATGTTTTTGGATGCAGGAAATCAGGTTGGAGGGATCCAACAGGATTCCTCAACAGTATTTATTTGATTTCAGATATTTTGATATTTGATGGACTATCATATCGATATATGATGTCGTTGTTGTCGTGATTGACTATTTGGTGTGTAGCATCATTGGACCCAGATTTTGGGATTTTAAAATGATTTTAAAGTGATTTTAGAAAGTATACGTTTTATAAAATAATTTTTGGAATTGATCCGTTTTAAATAAATAAACGTTATAATTTTTAATGTTATAAAAATTATGATTTTTGAGAAATATAGTTAAAAACTGATTTTTGAGAATATGATGCTAATGATTTTATAAAACAGTTTAATCGGGATTTTAGAATTTATTGTGAAAAGATTAAATATAGGATTTATAAAATTTAATTATTTTATAAATCAAAATGATGAAATTATAAAGGAGTTTAAAGACGTTTTTAAAATATTAATATGAATTGATTTATATAAAGGATTTATAAATTGATATTTATAAATTAAACCATTTGAATTATAAAACGAGTTTTTATAAGTGTTTGAATGAAGTGAAAATGAATTTCATAATTGAATGGAATTTATAGAATTTTATATGGTGAAGTTATAAATGGAATTTTATAAGCAGTAGGTTTATAAAATTTATTAAGTTATTAAAATAATGATTTTGGATAAATGAATGAATCTTATAAGTTACAAGATTTATAATTTGGGAAGTTAAAAAGAACGATTTTGTAAAATAATCGTTTTATAAGCATTTAACTTATAATATGGACTTTTAGTTCATAATTGGGATATAAATCGAATAGGCTAATAAAGGAGATTTATAAAGGAAGTTGTTATAAAATAAATAGAAATGGAATTTATAAACGTTGTTTTATAAATTCGCAAATGACTTATTTTGATAAGTAAATTGTTGAAACCTATTAATGGAGTTATATTCACGTTTTTGAATAGTGAATAATTCTTTTAAATAAAATGTATAAAAGGATGGAAGTTGTTAACAAAATATATTCACGTTTTTGAATAGTGAATAATATGTTAAAGAAATTGTTTTGAATGTGATATTTGAAATAGAATTAAAACGATCGAACGAAGTTTTAATTGTGTTGAGATTCGAAACCATAGATTTCAACATTAATTGTTGAAATAGACGTTTTCGAGAAATGAAAAGGAAATAGTGGACTATAACACTGTTGTTATAGTAAATGATTTCCGAAAGGAAATGTTTTGTATAGTATTGGGATTTATATATCTATTTTAATTTCGAATCCCTATACTAGTGATTTTGGGTTGTCGTAACAATGTTTTACGTAACATTCGTTTTGGCCCAAATAAATATGTTTAAGAGAATGATTTCCTTAAAGAATGAAATATATACTTAATTTCGATTTAAGTATATTGAATATTTTCCAAGTGTTGAAAATAAATAGAATTTGTGAATTACTTATGAATAAATAAGTATGGAAATGTTTTCCAATATAAGCGAATACTTTAAGAATTTATCTTTTTGAAGATAAATTGAAAAGAAAATTGAAATGAATAATTGAAATCGAATATTCATTGATATCTTGGAATTATAAATTCACTAAGGAATTTATAAAGGAAGTGAAATGGGTTTAAAAATAAATATTGATTTATTTTTGAAGTATGAAATAATATATCTTGTAAAGATATTTTGGAAAATAAATAATTTGGAAAATTATTTGGAATCTGGTGATGTTGTGCATATCCATTGATAGTTCAATAACCGACTATCAATATTTCCCTTTGAATGGGTATTTGATGTGATTTGTTTGAATGTGAATGCCACACTTATTTTGAATAAGCGCTCACTATTCGGGTTAACCGGGAAAGGACCATGGGGTCGTATAACCCATTCCGAATATGTGATACGTCGTTGTGAATTGCATTGAAGATCGGTGTTGAAGACCCGGTATTTGCGAGAGCGATAGGATGACCTGTCGATTTACTCTGCACCGAGTAGCTACGGTATTGAGTTCTCCATATGTGATGGTGAATCCGATCAGGATTGTGAATATCCGGATTGCAAGGACTTCTTTGTAAGTGCCTTCGGTTTTGTTCGAGCCCGGAACATACTTGTATGGATTGTATGTCTGACATTACAAGTTGAGATATAAAGCCGATTTCTTTCAAATATATTTCTATTGGTGGCGGAGAATTTATTCTTTTAGCTTAACACCCTTCTCTGAGACGTACGAGCTCAGAGGTTATATAGTTGAAGTTATCAGCGATATATTCCCAATTTGGTAATGTGACATGCTGAGTGTTGCTGTAAATGATCATTGTGTTGATTATTCGTGATAGGATCGTTTATTTGATCGTCTATCTTAGTGATCATTGTGTTGATCATTTGTTGACCCAAAGCATGGCTTTTGTATAAAGTATGTTTTTGTGGACGTGACTTCGTCGAACCTCACACCCCGGAAATGGTCAAAACAGGAAAGATGCGGCAAGGTTATGAGGGGTAGCACCCTTTAGGGTATGTACATTTCCTTCTGGATAGAGGTGGTATCATGGTATGGAGCCCAGATATTTAACCTATGTGGTTACTACGAATTTATTACTTTGTGGTTGTTGGTTTTCGGGATCCCGTGAGAAAGGTCGTTTACGATCGGGGAATGGCGTGCTCGTGTCAGTAGTTACCCAGTTAGGGGTAACCCGGCCTTGTGTTGGCAGAGTTCCGGTTTGGTTCTCGGGGATGTCTTTCCAGAGGCATTCTCATGTGGCAATGGGAAGTTCCTTGGCCTGACCATTTTGTTGGAAATCCAAAGAAACAATACGAAACTTGTACGGTATTAGTTGTAGAACCTATCATTCACTTATGGTGGTCATCACTGTTTGGATGGTAGCTATAGTAGGCATACGATAATGGTCGTATGTTGGCTAAGATTTATATTCTACTTTCGAAATGAAATTTTTCCTACACTATACACTACTAATAATATCAAATGTCTTTTTAAATGCGTATCAAGCATCTTTGACTATCATAAGGAGAAATCTCCTCCGATTCTGCGTTTGCATTGTGTGTGTGTGCGGGAGGCCTTATGGTAGTCTCATTTTTAAAAGCATTGCGAATTGAATTTAAAAATATTCCTCTATTTTGATTTTAAAGTTAAATAAACTGTTTTGAGTTCTCACACCAGTCACATGACTGACTTGGAGTTTATTGTTTTCCTTCCTAAACTCTGGGTGCCCACCAATTTCCACACGGGCAGTCAAGAGTAAGGTTTATCAGGATATTCTGGATATTCTGGAGTGCTGGAGGCAAGATGGATGGCATGGCGTATTACTAGTTATATAGTATTTTTTTTTCCGCTGCACTATTTGTTGTTGTTGTTGTACACTCTGATGATATGATGTAATGAAATGAAATGTGATGTAATAACTGATATAGTTCTTTGTTTAAAGATTATTCATTTATTATTATATGTTGTTCCGCTGTGAATTGTGAGATTCTGATGTTATTCTGTTGTTTTCTTTTCTATTCTAATTTCTCCATTTTCTATTCTCTCTAATTTCTATTTTTCAAATTTCTATTTTCTTTTCCCCCTATCTTTTCTGCCTTTTTCTCTCTTTTTCTTTTCTTAAATTTTTCTTAAAACTCCTAAGGGTTCGTATTTTCGTTCATCTTGAATTAAACAAAGGAGATTAGTGTCTATTCAAGGAGTACGGATTTACGGGTCTTTACACTTTGATCAACAAATGATCAAAAAATGATCATCAACACAGCAGCACTTAGCGTACCACACTATCAAGTTGGGAGTATATCACTAATAACCTTCAACTACATAACCTCTGAGCTCGTACGTCTTAGAGAAGGGTGTTAAGCTAAGGGAATAAATTCTCCGCCACCAATAGATATGTATTTGAAAGAAATAAGCTTTATAGCTTAGTTTGTATTGTCAGACATACAGTCTATACAAGTCTGTTCTGGGTTCGAATAGAACCGAAGGCACTTCCGAAGAAGCCCTTGCAAATCTGAGAATTCACGATCCCGATCGGACTTCCCATCACTTAGGGAATCTCTATATTGTAGCTACGCGGTGCAGAGACAATCGATAGGTCATTCTATCGTTCTCGCAAATACCCGGTCTTCACCACCGGTCTTCAAATGCTATCCATAACGTCGTATCATATATTCGACATGGGCTATATGACAGAAAGGTCCTCTCCCGGCTAAACTGAATAGTGAGCACAATATTTACAAGAAATACATGGATATTGGGGTCTCAGTTAATTCACAGCTTAAAGCCCAAAACCTTTCATTCAAATGGTTAAAACAAATTACCATTTCCAATCTTTTTAAACAAAAAGATTCATTTCAAAAAACCTTCAATGGTTTAAACAATTCCCACATTTAAATCTTTTAAACAAAAGATTCACTTTTAAGACCCCTTTCAATTTAAAACAAGGTTCACGAATACAAATTGGATTAACTTATGCGGTTTTTAAATTAAAGTCTCATTTCATAGCTTTCAAAACAATTCCCGTTTCAAACTTTTATATGCAAAAGATACACCATTTAAAATCCTTTTCGATTTCAAAATAGAGTTCAACTATCTTTCACAAAGATTCAATTATATCTTTCAAAACCATTCCATTTCAAATTTGAAATCTTTTCATCATAATTGGGAAATTCTTTTCTTATAAAAAGCTATTATTATTATTATTATTTGAAATCACTTGTTTCTGTTTCGAAAAACCCGATTATAATTGCACGAGTTAAGGCCTTTTAGATATAAATTTGAGTTAAATTCAAATTCTCAAAGTAATACTTTTAAAATGGTTTAAAATCCATATAAACATATTTATAACTTTGTATAACATTTTTTTTGTCATAAGTACCAAATATAGAATTCAATATCAGATATTGAATTCCAATTTAAATCAAATTATTCAAATTTCAAATCTTTATTAAGTTATTCAAGATAACTTTCATTTTTAAAACACCTTTTTCAAAAGCTTTTCACTTTAAATCCAATCCATTTCGAAAACCCATTTGAATTAGAAATTCAAATTTAAAGCTATTTAAAAATCTATGACTTAACCGATTTCCACGTGAAATCCATATTTGTGTGTGTATGGTGTAGTCCAGGGGTTTACACACAATAGTGTAATAATAATCATCACATCACAGATTAAAGTGCAGCAATATCGGTAAGCGGTATAAGCTATCACGCTTATCTTCGTTTACAGACTCATAGATAAAGTAAATTTATCAATAACAAGGATTCACTAATATGATTCGATGTGGGTTTCGGGTAACCAACTGGAAACCGACTCCCTGTCGCATCGAATTTCAAATGCCGTTTTACGGCCAAGGGTATTTACACCGAAAACATATCACAGATATCACAGATCAATACACAACATATCTCACATTACAGAAAATTACAGTCCAGAGATAACAATCAATGCAAGGCATTTCATATAATACAAATATTCATGAGCAATCCAAGCATTCAATAATCATTTACAAGTTGGATTAATTGTTTAATCCTAAATTAATTAAATTAATTAGTTATTACCTTAATCACTTCATTGATTAAATAATTATCTTATAATTAATCATATTTATTAATCAATTAAACCTTTAATTATTTATTAACTACATTAATTAATGACCCTCTAATTTCTTCATTAATTAATTATTCTTTTAATTACATTTAGTGATTAATTATAAACATAATTATATTTATTAATCAAACCTGATTAATCACAATCAGTAGTTAACTTCCTTTAATTACTTTCATTAAAAATCTTTAATCGATAATTAATTATTATTAACTACAATTGATATTAATTAATCATTTCCTTAATTAATTATCTTTAATTAATAAACCTTTAATCATTAATTAAATCTTAATTACAGTTAATTATCCTTAATTGATTATTCCTAATTTAATCATCCTAATTAATTAACCACATTAACTAATTATGCTTTAAAGTAATTAACCCTTAATATTTGATTTATCAATCTTAAATCTTTAATTATTTACCCTTAATTATTTTCACTAAGTAATTATTTTTATTTAATCATTCATTGATTACTTGATTAATTAACCTAATAATTTAATGAATCCAAATCATATAAATTCAAAACAATTTAAAAATACATTTAACAACAAATTTGTTTAAATCATTTTAAATTTAAAACTTTCATTTATTTCAAAACTGGAATACACATTAAATTTTGATTCTAGATTACTTAGATTCAAAACTTACTTATATTTAAACTTCATTTTAAATTTCAAAACATTTAACCATCTTTAAAGTAGTTAAACAATTTAAATTTAAAATCTTTATTTTTTTTTAAAAAAAAACTGAGGTTCAAACTCACATTCCAGATTTTATAACTTATATTCAAACTAATTTAAACCTTTACTTTACAGTTCAAACTTTTCGATTTTTAAATTCAAGCAAAATAGACTTGAAATACTTAAAGGTGTTAAAACAAATTTAAGTTTCAAAAACTTTAATCATTTCAAAACCTAGGGTTCAAACTTACTTGAATTTAGATTCAAACTTAGGTTTAAAGCTTGATTTAAACTTTGATATCATTGTTAACTTCAGTTTAAATTTTTTATTTTTAAAACAAGACACTTCAGTTTTCTATTAAAACCTGCATCAATATTTTACCCGAGGCAACTTAATTCACTTCGAGCCAGAAGCAGTTTTCCTTGAGAAAAACCTCACCACACTCCGAGTCAAAGGCTTGAAAACTTGAGATTAACTTCGAGTTCCTTCCTCTCTCCCTTGCTTCGATTCGTTACTGCTATTTCTTGAGACATTCCCGAGCCAATTCACAATTCTCGTATTCGAACTCAAGTCCCCAACTTCTTCCCCAAATTCCAAACAACCCAGATGTATTCCATTTTCGCGTGCACGTGCACGATCGTCGGACCCCTTTCCGACCATCGTCGCAACCTTCCTCGAGTTGCCCTTGCCCATGACAACAACTCCATAACCCAACTCGATCTAAATCATTTTGGAATAAAAATCGAGCATCACAACCAAAATCTGGAACCAACCCTGCTCCACAAAATCCACTCGCACCGCCACGTCACATCACCAGAGTCTCGCCGACTCCGACCACGGCTCCGCTGTCTGTCCACGCACCACCTCCCCCTGGTCCGATCGCCTCAAACTTGCCTATTTTGACGCAGTTGTCCAAACTTTCATCTTCATTAAAACTAAGCACTAAACCCTTGATTATCGGTGCTACGCCACCACTTCCATCGATAAATCGAACCCTTATTTTTCCTGTGATCTCCTAACTCCCACCTTCCTACAACGTTAACCACGACAACCATAACATCCTAGATAGCCGGAATTTGATAGTAGTACAGGAACTATTCAACTCACAACATCACACTGTTCCATAGTTTAAAAATTGTGAATTATTTCCTAAACTCGTCTTTTCCTACTAAGAATTGAATTATGAAATCGAAACCAAAAATTAAAGTACTTGAATTTTCATTTTGAAATGATTCTTTTACTATAAATTTTATATTTTGAAATAATTGCTTAACAAATCTGCTTAAAACTATTTTTAAAAAATCAGATGTTGTTATTTTTAATGGATTTCTTCTAGAAATCAAATTGTAAAAAGGATTAGAGAATGAGATTACATAATTTGAACAGGTTTTGTAACCTGTAACTAAGAACAGAGGAAAACATAGCATGCACACAAAAACACAGACATGCAAGCATTATCTCGACATATTTTTCAAGCATGATCACATAAACGAACCAGATACAATAAATTCCAGGTTTTATATGGGAAGCTTGCTCACTTTAAAGTTGAAGACAGTGGCTGTTTGATTCATTTTCTTCTCAGGTTTCTCTGGAATCTGAATTTTCTTTGATCAGTATTTTTTTCTTTTTGCTCTGGTTTCCAGGTTTTGATGTACATGCTTGATTTAATTTTTTTGCTTTGTTCTGGTCACTGCATTGCCTTAAATTTCCTGAAGCTTCAAACCTGATGTTGATCTGCTCTGTTTTTTCTAGATCTTTAAAATTTTCTTTTGAGTTGAGATTGTTTTGTTTTGAATTTCATCTTTCTTTTGATCAGGTTTTGTGATTTCCTTTCAGCTTCATATCTAGGTTTCATATTTTGTTTTAGTTGCTGAGATGATCACTTTGCAATATACTCTCACAAGTTCAAGTTATATGATTTCAATTTATCTTGTTTTCAGTTTGAAACAAGTTGAACTTTGATCTGGTTTTGAACTTTGAGATTTGGTTTTCTTTTGTACATAGGTTTTTAGTGCAGAGAAGAAATGAAAATCTGGTTTGCTTGCTTTTTCTCTTTATTTTCAGGTTTTCACATGTTTGAAATAAAATGGACTGATTTCTTTTTCTTTTGTATTCTATTTACATCTTAATTTAAAAGAAAATAAATTTAAAATGCCACTTGTCTTTTTTGTTTACATTTGTTAATTTCTTATGTTTGTCTTCCAACACTTGTTAACATACAACATTTTATGTTTAAATCCTTAATGTAGATTATTTTGTAAAGGTTTTTTTTTTGCTTTAAACCTTCTTTTTAATTTATTTACAAATCATTTTTTAGCCCTAATTTGATTTCAATTTATGAAACATATTTTATCTATGTTATATTCACAAATATATGTTATGCAGTTTTAAATCTTGCTTTGTTTTAAATTTATAATTTTTATTTTAAACTCTTTTCATTTTAATACTTCAACATATGTATATGTATATATGTATATTTTCCTTACATTTTATTTTGCACTAATACAATTTAAAACAATTGAATTGAAAAGTTATTAATTACAAATAAATATTTATAAGTTAGTAAATACAATTTTTATTTTCAATACATTTATATTTTTGAACTTAAGATATTAACTTATTAACAAAGACTTATTTTAAAATTTTCATCTTAAACTTAAGTAACCATACTTATTATATTTTTGTTTTCAAATATAAATTTCTTTAATTCTGTTAATAATTGAATTTCAAATTCACGCCTTCAAATTATAATCTATTTATAAAATATTCACCCTTGAATTTTAATTCCAAGATTTAATTTAAACTAAATTTATAAATAAATTACAGAACATATCCTTTTATAAATCTTAAAGCTTTTGATCCAATATAATATATGTTTATATGCTTGAGAAATCTCTTTTAATTTAACTCTTTATGTAAAATTTTAAAACAAGCTTATCTTATGTTATTAAAATTTAAATCTCAAATATCATTTTTAAAAGTATTAAGTGAAATTTAAATGTTCAAATTACAAACTATATATAATAAAGTTTGAAAACCGTTTATTAAATTCAAACAATATTTCATAAACAACTAATATTTATTTTTGAAAAACTCTATTAAATCCACAAATTAACTTCAAAAATTAATTCAATTATCAAATTATCCGGGTTAAAATCCGGGGATGTTACAGATTCCCCCTCTTAAGAAAATTTCGTCATCGAAATTTGAAAGTAGGGAGACCAAAAAGAAATATAGAGAGATAGAGAGATGAATCACCAGATCAAATTGAATATGTATTCTGCATTTGTCTTACCAAATCAGAATATCAACAATGGATACAAGAACGAATCAAGATACTTGATTTAATTTTTTTGCTTTGTTCTGGTCACTGCATTGCCTTAAATTTCCTGACGCTTCAAACCTAATGTTGATCTGCTCTGTTTTTTCCAGATCTTTGAAATTTTCTTTTGAGTTGAGATGGTTTTTTTTTGAATTTCATCTTGCTTTTGATCAGGTTTTGTGATTTTACCTTCAGCTTGATATCTAGGTTTCAGATTTTGTTTTAGTTGCTGAGATGATCACTTTGCATTATACTCTCACAAGTTCAAGTTATTTGCTTTTAATTTATCTTGTTTTCAATTTGAAACAAGTCGAACTTTGATCTGGTTTTGAACTTTGAGATTTGGTTTTCTTTTGTATACAGGTTTTTACTGTAGAGAAGAAATGAAAATCTGGTTTGCTTGCCTTTTCTCTTTATTTTCAGGTTTTCACATGTTTGAAATAAAATGGCCTGATTTCTTTTTCTTTTGTATTCTATTTACATTTTAATTTAAAAGAAAATAAATTTAAAATGCCACTTGTCTTTTTTGTTTACATTTGTTAGTTTCTTATATTTATCTTCCAACACTTGTTAACATACAACATTTTATGTTTAAATCCTTAAGGTATATTATTTTGTAAATTTTTTTTGCTTGAAACCTTCTTTTTAATTTATTTACAAATCATGTTTTTAGCCCTTATTTGATTTCAATATGTAAAACATATTTTATCTATGTTATATTCACAAATATATGTTATGTAGTTCTAAATCTTGCCTTGTTTTAAATTTATAATTTTTATTTTAAATACTTTTCAATTTAATACTTTTACATATGTGTGTATATATATTTCCTTACATTCTATTTTGCACTAATACAATTTAAAACAATTGAATTGAAAAGTTGTTAATTGCAAAAAATATTTATAAATTAGTAAATACAATTTTTATTTTCAATACATTTATATTTTTAAACTTAAGATATTAACTTATTAACAAAGACTTATTTTAAAATTTTCATCTTAAACTTAAGTAACCATACGTATTATATTTTTGTTTTCAAATATAAATTTCTTTAATTCTAATTAAATTTCAATATATTAACAATTGAATTTCAAATTCACACCTTCAAATTATAATCTATTTACAAAATATTCACTCTTGAATTTTAATTCCAAGATTTAATTTAAACTAAATTTATAAATAAATTACAGAACATATCTTTTTATAAATCTTAAAGCTTTTGATGTAATATAACATATGTTTATATGCTTGAGAAATCTCTTTTCATTTAACTCTTTATGTAAAATTTTAAAACAAGCTTATCTTATGTTATTAAAATTTAAATCTCAAATATCATTTTTAAAACTATTAAGTCAAATTTAAATGTTCAAATTACAAACTATATTTTATAAAGTTTGAAATCACTTTCTTAAATTCAAACAATATTTTATAAACAACTAATATTTATTTTCGAAAAACTCTATTAAATCCACAATTAATTTCAAAAATTAATTCAATTATCAAATTAACTGGGTTACAATCCGGGGATGTTACAAACACTCTTTTTCTTATTACGCATTTGGAAGTTAAAAATCCTTCTTTTTAAAACAAACTCAATCCTTTTATAAAAATATATTTTCCAGTTCCAATATAACCAGTCTAACACTTATAAATCTCTCACGATTTATTCCCAATTTAATTTACGTCCCAATTTCGTAAATTCCCTTTCTATATTTCTAAAAATTAATCTACCATTTATTTTTAAACCGCTTTATCCATCTCTTTACAAATCCTCACCATGAATTTATAACTTCAAGTTATTCAATGATAACTAATTCACTTTATCTATAAACTTCATTTATAAATTCCATTGTCTCATTTCCAATTTATGATGCTTTTACACTGCTTAATCGATTTTCTAAATTAAATTCCATTTGAATAATATTCGAGTCGGTCAGGAAAACTAGCGTGAGAAAAGACACTCAATTTGAATTATAAAAGTTATCGAAAATCCTTTGAAATACAAAGTTATTTCATAAGACCATGCCATAAATAAACATGATGGGTTTTTACCTTACAACAACCAAAACATTTTTATCAAAATCATCCAATATTATAATAGTATCTAAGTACAAATACTTATTCAAATAGCTGAAATTGTTACATTAATTAAATTCTAGCATACTAGGCCCTACAATCAAAACCGTATAACACGTATTGGAGAATGGATTCCATACGAATGGCTAGGTACTAGGGTATCACCTATCACAGTACACGTCTAGAAATTTGACATGGTTCTGGGGTATCATCTTAAGTGTCCAGGATGCACTAGGATAGATAGGACAGAAATCCAACTTGATGTATGTATATATAAGCTTAAGTACACGATATGTACCCAGGTTAGTGTGGGGAATCTCTGTATGTATGTCTGGCACCATTTATTTCAGTGTTGTTATGATATCAACCCTCTTCTTTTCTATCATCAGTATAAATAAGTCAAAATGTATGAGGATATGAGTATGAGATAGATTCCTTTATCTAACTATCATTTCGAGGTTGAAACGCTTTTAAGTAGAGGAGAATGTAACGACCCGTAATTTCGCTACTTTGACAATGAGAGAATTTGTTTATTTTAAATTTGAAAAGGTTTAAAATTTAAACAAATATGTTATATATAATAAATAATAATAGAGAAATTATTTATTCCTATAATTAATAATTAAAAAGTATGAATTTGGATTTTAAAACAAATCAAGAGAAGTTAAGTTTTGTTAAAAGTATATAAAGGCTTAAACAAATAGTTTTAAATATTTATTTGATAAGTTAAATCTTATTTAAAACATCTGATAATGATAATGAAAGTATATTAATATATTTAAAAGTATATTAATAATCGTTTTACAAAAATAACCAAATTTTGTCGTATTCTGTCAGTTTTACATACACTGTAAAATTAGAGATTTTGATATTAATTAAATGTGATTTTAAAATATAAAAAGACATGTTTTAATTTATTTAAAGAAGTAAAAAGTTCATTTAAAGTTTCGTTTACTTCAATATATAGCTTAGCCAAAATATCAACTTTGATTGTAAAATTTGTCGACAAAAGCACCATTTTCTACCAAAACAAGTTATCGTTATATTATTGCAACTTGAATAGTACCATGTAAACATATTAACAAAGTTATTGTTAACCCTAACTCGTTCACAAGTTAACAGGTCCACGAGTTAAGGCATGTACGACTCAAGGCATGTACGACTCAAGGCATGTACGACTCAAGGCATGTACGAGTTAAAGGATACATGAGTCAGCAACTTCCTACAACTTAAAGACCTCTACGAGTTAGCAAGCTTACGAGATAAGCAGCCTACGAGTTAAGGAGTACCCGAGTTAAGCTACTTGCGAGATAAGCCTTTACGAGTCAGCATATCTACAAATTAGCAAGTGTACGAGTTAAGATCTTCCACAAGTTAAGCCTCTACGAGTTAATCCTCTGCGAGTTAAGATCTTCTACGAGTTAGCAGGCATACGAGTTAAGAAAAGCTAACGACTTAAGGTCTTTACGACTTAAGGAAATTGATGGCCTACGACTTAATGATAACTGCAGTTTGTACGACTTAAGACCCTTACGACTTAAAGAAGTTATACGACTTAAGGAGGATACGACCTAAAGACACACCTCTTAACTCGTCTACGAGTTAAGACTTGCTTTAAACCAGTTGCAATTGGTTAAGTCGACTACGACTTACGACATAAAAAGAGTCGTATACGACTTAAGAAGGGAAATTAGCAATTGCAGCCAGATAACTCGCACACGACTTAGAACTTAGGGATGGGTTCAAAAAAGGGGAACTGCCATAGACTCGGCTCAGTGACCCGGGGACGACTTACCTTAAGTCGAACACGACTTATCTTAAGTCGGCCACGAGTTAGGACTTAGCACTTTTTCCGCCCAGAACTCTCTATAAATATGAAACCATCTCCAACATGCAAAGGACCTTTTGGGGCTCATTCTCTTCAAGCGCCATTACTCTGCCGAATTCCAGACGACTTCAAAGCTTTTTAGATCCAACAAACTTCTAAAGGAACTCCATGAAGGAATCATCCACATTCACCATGGATTTGAAGATGATTGTCAACATCAAAGCTTGAGCTACTTGTTTCACATATCCTATCACTTGAAGTGTGTTGTAATTGAAAGATCTTGTAAAGAATTGTAATCAAACTAGTGATAAAAAGATTAAAGTGGACGTAGGCTGGATTATAAGCCGAACCACTATAAATACTGTGTCTCTTACCGTTTTTCTACATACTTTCTGCTTATTTCTGTTTCCCGTACAAACGGGTGGTGCTTTCACAATCACATCTTATACACCAGGGTGTTAGCGTTTAAATTTTTTCGTTAACATTTTGGTGCTTTCATTGAGAGTTGAACTCAGGACATCTATCATCATTGTTTCAGAAAGATTTGTAGATAGAGTTTCTTTAAGAACCAGAAGTCTATCCGAAATCATGGCTCCTGGAAGGAAAAGTAAATCTGTGAGATCTGCAAACATTCAAGAGGGAACCTCCACTTCCCCAACACCAAATCAAGCCACTCCAGCTGTTGGAGTTTCAAAAGCGGAATTGGACGCTGCTATCTTTGGGTTGAATCAGCAAATAAATGCCCAGAACGCGCAATTGGAAGCTCAGAATGCTCAGAATGCTCTGATTCTGAATAGGTTAAACGATCTGCTCGGGGCAAACCGTCAACCTGCGAATAATGAAAGGAACTTTGTCGGTAATGTCCATGATGCTGAAACTAGAAACATTCCCGAAAGGGCTGCTAGCCCCTTTGAACAGACATTGCCTGAGGCTGGAGGATCCAGAAATAGGAATGACGAAGAATATCTTTCTGGTATGGTTCGACAGATTATGAAAGAAAGTATGCAAAGGGTCGAAGATGAGAAAGAGTGGGGTTTCGCTCCGAGCAAGACTCCGTTTACTGAAAAGATCCTAAAAGCTGAATTCCCAAGGAAGTTCGTCCCTCCGACCATTCCAGCTTACAAAGGGACAAGTGATCCAAATGAGTTCCTGTACAAATATGATTGGCACATGACAGGTGCCAGAGCTTCTGACGAGATAAAATGCCGCTATTTTCCTGTGTATTTGGAAGGGGTAGCTCTGCTTTGGTTCACAAAACTACCTGTCCGGTCCATCGATCAGTTTTCAGACCTAACCAGGAAATTTAAAGAGCAATTTAGGCTATATGCTTCAAAGGCAAAAGACATCATGTCGTTATCCGGTTTGGAACAGAATCCGGGGGAAACTATCAAGTCTTTTTTAAATCGCTTTAATATAGCGTTAGCTGAGGTGGATAATGCAGAACCCCGCATGGTCTTGACCTATTTGATGAGAGCTATTGATAAGTCAAGTGAATTCGGAAAGTGGCTGAACATGAAGGAGCCAAATTCTCTGGAAAAGTTCTACAAAAAGGCGGATGAATTCATGCGTTTGGAAAGCCGTCCTGTCCCGGCAAAGGCAACAGTAGAGAAAGCTGAAGACAACACTGCTGCGCCACGTAAGAATGGATCTGTGGGACAGAAAAGAGAAAATAATGATGGAAGGAAACAACACAATTCGAAGAAGCCTCGATCCTTCAAGCCATCAGAATATACTCCTTTGTTAGAAACACCAGAGCGCATCTACCTGGCTACAAAAGATTCTTTTGAGTATCCCAAACCTCCTGTTCTCAGAACCGGAAGAAAAGCTGTGCAAAGTGGGAAGTTCTGTCGCTTCCATAATCAGCCTGGTCATGACACAGACGACTGCCGTCAATTGAAAAATATAATCGAAGAATTGCTAAGAGAAAATAAGCTGCAGCAATTTGTGAAGAAGAGTGGTAATGATCCTGCTTCGTCAAGTCAGGGGCAACAAGCTCTTGCTCATCAGCCCAGGACAAATGAGAAGGCCGCAGGACATGAATCTGGAAGGCCAGTTATTAATGTCATCACAGGAGGACCCCACCCAGCAGGCAGAAGCTGGGGTGAAATGGAGAGGTACACTCGAGCTCTGAAACATATGCCAACTGAAGAGAATGTCTTTGTTTTAGAGGACTCTACACCCCTGAAACAACAAAGGACTTTTAATGATGATATTGTGTTCAGGGCTAGAGATTCCACGGGCATTGAGGCCCCTACTTTGGACCCGTTAGTCATCTCGGCCGGTATTGGACCGGCTATTGTCAGAAGAGTTCTTATTGATTGCGGCGCATCTTGCAACATCCTCTTCAAGAAAACGTTTGACCAGATGAGAATCCCGATGGCGGATGTGCAAGCCTCATCTCAGAAGATTGTTGGCTTCACTGGGGAGCCAAAGCAACCAGTAGGAACCATTGACTTGCTTGTGGAACTCGGAGAAGGAGAAAGAAAAGTAGTTCGCAAGCAGACTTTTGTGATAGTAGATGAATTTTCTGCTTATAATGCTTTCTTTGGTCGACCTATTCTTGCTGCATTCAAAGCTGTCCTTGCCCCATGGTGTCTTACTATTAAATTCCCTACAGACAATGGGGTAGGAGTTATTAAAGGAGACCAGAACGCTGGGCGAGAATGTTATATGACAGAGCTGCGAGAAACAAGGAAGAGAGAAATGGGGAAAGATGCGGCAACCCCAATCCGCATCAAAACACCAACCCTATAGCAACTACAGGGCGGACCCTGCACTGGCGAGCATAGCGGGGCACGAAAAGTGATGGATCCTAGAAAGGCCAGTGCGGGGGAGAGTAGGGTGGTACCAGCAGAAACAACGATACCGGTGCCCGTTGATCTGAAGGACCCAAACAAGGTGCTGAATGTGGGTTCACAACTTAATGTGTCAGTTCAGAATGCCTTGATATCTTTTTTGAAAGCAAACCTGGATGTTTTCGCTTGGACCCATGCCGATATGTGCGGAATATCCCCAGAAGTTGCGGTACATGCTCTGAATATTGACCCAAAGTTCACGCCAGTAAAGCAGAAAAGAAGAATCCAAGGTCTAGAAAGGTCGACAGCATTGAAAGAGGAAGTTGACCGGCTCATGGAGAATAATTTCATCAGAGAATCTACCTATCCAAATTGGGTTTCAAATCCAGTGCTAGTTAAGAAAGCCAATGGTAAATGGAGAGTGTGCATCGACTTTTCAGATCTAAACAAGGCCTGTCCCAAAGACTGCTTCCCATTACCCAGGATCGATCAACTGGTAGATGGAACAGCGGGTCATGAATTGTTGTCTTTTATGGATGCCTACTCCGGATATAATCAGATCATGATGCATGAGCCAGATCAGGAGGACACAAGCTTTATCACCGATGTCGGTCTTTACTGTTACAGAGTTATGCCCTTTGGGTTGAAGAATGCGGGGGCAACATACCAAAGACTGGTTAATGCTATGTTCAAACCGCAGTTGGGAAAGACTATGGAAGTTTACGTTAATGACATGCTAGTAAAATCTAAGAAAGCAGTGGATCACATCGAACACTTAGCAGAAATGTTCGCAATTCTCCGAAGATACGGAATGAAGCTTAACCCTTTAAAATGTTCTTTCGGGGTAGAATCTGGGAAGTTCTTGGGTTTCATCGTGAGCGCTAGGGGCATTGAAGCTAGTCCAGCTCAAATCACTGCTCTAAAAGAAGTCAAAGCTCCTAAAACAAAGAGGGAATTGCAAAGTCTCAATGGAAAAATTGCCGCCTTAAGTCGGTTCATATCCAAAGCTACTGATAAATGCATTCCATTCTTCGACGCTCTAAAGAAAGGAAAGAAAAACTTTGACTGGACTCCCGAATGCCAGAAAGCTTTTGAAGAATTGATTCAACATATGGAAACGCCTCCAATACTTTCCAGGCCCGGCGATGGCGAGGATCTTCTTATATACTTGGCAGTTTCATCTCATGCTTTAAGTGCAGCGCTGGTACGGGAAGACAAAAGGATTCAACATCCAGTTTACTATATCAGCAAAAGACTCACTGGGGCAGAAATGAATTACTCCAAGTTGGAAAAACTCGCCTATTGTCTATTGATTGCCTCAAGAAAGTTGAGGCAATATTTCCAGGCTCATCCTATCAAAGTCCTCACTGATCAACCTTTAAAGCAAGTCTTGTTTCGCCCTGAGACTTCGGGCCGCCTTTTAAAGTGGAATATTGAATTGAGCCAATATGACATCACTTATCATCCTAGAAAAGCGATCAACGGACAAGCTTTGGCAGATTTTATTGCAGAATTTACAGACAAGGGTAACAGCGAGGAAGAAACAATCGAGAACTCCCCAACCCAATGGAAGTTGTTTGTAGATGGCGCAAGAAATGATTACTGTTCAGGTGCTGGAATTGTTCTTGAAACTCCTCAAGGCCGGTCATTATGCTATGCGCTAAGATTAGAATTTCCTTCAACAAACAATGAAGCAGAATATGAAGCTCTGATCGCTGGTTTGAAAATTGCTAAAGAACTAAACATTCGAGCGTTACAGATCTTCAGTGATTCTCAGCTTATAGTATGCCAAGTCAAGAAGGAGTTTCAAACGAAAGGAGGAAATCTGCCCGCTTATGTGTCAAAGGCTTGGGAACTTTTATGTGAATTCGACCATTACACGATAAGTCATATTCCTCGAGAAGAAAACATGAAAGCAGATTCTCTCGCAAAATACTCAAGTTCTGGCGAAGCCCAATCCTTAGGGTTAGTTCCAGTGGAAGTTTTGTCAAATCCGAGCATTGATGAAATGGATATCGATTGGGTTATGAGTATGTCGCAAGAGCAAGAATCATGGATGACTCCAATAACAAAGTATCTACTCAATGGCTCTTTACCAGAAAACTCTAAAGAACGACAAAAGCTACTGAGAAAAGCTTCTCGATATATAATCCAGGATGGTCAATTATACAGACGAGGATTCTCAATGCCATTGCTTCGATGTGTATCCCGGGAAGAGTCCAAAACAATCCTAACTGAAGTGCATGGAGGAGAATGCGGTGATCATTCAGGTGGTCAAACATTAGCAAAGAAAATTCTCCGATACGGATATTTTTGGCCAGAAATTAATCGGGATGCCGCAGATTACTCCCGAAAATGTGACAAGTGCCAAAGATATGCCAAAATTCCTAGAGCACCTTCTACCGAACTCACACAGATGATCAGTCCATGGCCATTTGCAATTTGGGGAATGGATCTCATTGGGCCGCTACCAACCGCTAAATCAGGGATTAAATATGCTATTGTTGCGGTTGATTATTTTACTAAGTGGGCTGAAGCTGAACCATTGGCTACTATCACTTCTAAGAAAGTGATAAGCTTTGTGACCAAGAATATCATTTGCAGATACGGTGTGCCTCAAAAAATAATCACAGACAATGGTACTCAGTTTGAAAGTGAGGAATTCCAGGATTTTTGCAAACGATTCAAAATCCAGAAAAGCTTTTCGGCAGTAGCTCATCCGCAGGCAAACGGGCAAGTGGAAGCAGTGAACAAGATCATCAAATCAACCATCAAAAAGCAACTCGAAAGAGCAAAAGGTGGTTGGGTCGATAAACTACCACTTGCACTATGGGCATACAGAACTACTCACAAAACTGCAACTGGGCATACTCCTTTTTCGTTAGCATACGGATCGGAAGCAATGATCCCGGTTGAAACAGAGGTCCCTTCACACAGAAGAATCCATTTCAATCAAGCAGAAAATGAAAAGCTGCAACTTGAAGCGCTGGATCTCCTTGATGAAAAAAGAGATGAAGCTAACCTCAGAGTTGCAGCTCATCAGCAAAGGATAGCCAGACATTTCAATTCCAAAGTTCGTCAACGCAGCTTTGAAATTGGAGATCTAGTCCTAAAAAGAATTATGACTGCGACAGGTGTGTTTGGGCCAAATTGGGAAGGACCGTATGTGATAGGTCAGAAACTTCTTGACGGCACATTCAAGCTCACCACAGTTGATGGAGATCAAATTCCAAGGGCATGGAACAGCAATCACTTGCGTCCATACTTTACTTGAAAATTTTGTTGAAACATTGTAAAAAGAATTATGAATGTATGATTCCTGTAATTGAAAGCAATTGTGAAACTGATGCAAGTAAATAATGAAAGAATATAAAGTGGATGTAGGCCCAATTTCATGGTCGAACCACTATAAATCTTGTGTTCCTTATTATCATTATATGTTTGCTTTGTTTTCGATATAAAAATACACAAAATGTATTGCTGAAATATCGATTTAAATTTTTGCAGACAGTGGAGATAAAACTTGCGCATAATAAGACCGAGCGATTCTCACCATCATTCAACAAACAAATTTCAAGTCACAAAGACCCCGAATTCAAATCCTAGATAGGAAATGCTTCAATTGAACGGCTAATGATTTCGATAGGAACGAGCCCTTGCTGATAAATTGAGATTGTTTAAACAAACAAACATCCAATTAGGAAGCTAGTGCCCGTTCTCACGAACTTGCCTGGCAATGAAGTACACTTCCTTGGATTAAACAAGCCACTTGTGAGAAAAAGGGGGATGAAAACTTGAAAAAAAAAAAAAAAAAAAAAAAAAAAAAAAAAAAAAAAAAAGGATCGCTGAAAAGGCATAAGCAAGTGAACAGAGGAACAACCAAAGCTACCATCAGCGCCACAAGTCCTCTTCGGAGGCGCAACTCTTCGGATAATAAAAGACCTCTAATGGGTCATATGCCACAAAAAAGAAGGTTCTCTACTCAACAAAAAAGATTGGAGGAGTCATGACCCTCCAACCATGAGAGAGTAACTTCCAGGCGATGAAAACCCTCTCTGAGGCACATTTCACCAGGAGTTGAAGTGTTATAACCGCTCTTCGGGATTTCACTTCACCAGAGTTGAAATGTAAACAAAATAAAAGCCCTCTTCGGAGGCCCATTTCACCAGGAGTTGAAGTGTTATAACCGCTCTTCGGGATTTCACTTCACCAGAGTTGAAATGTAAACAAAATAAAAGCCCTCTTCGGAGGCCCATTTCACCAGGAGTTGAAGTGTTATAACCGCTCTTCGGGATTTCACTTCACCAGAGTTGAAATGTAAACAAAATAAAAGCCCTCTTCGGAGGCCCATTTCGCCAGGAGTTGAAGTGTAGCAGCCGCTCTTCGGAATTTCACTTCACCAAAGTTGAAATGTAAAAACAAAGACCTTCTTGAAAGCACACGTTTCACCGAGATTGAAATAAAACTTCCAAGTGTTGAAACGTGAAAAGGCTTTCTTCAAAGGCACAACTCTTTGGGGGTACACGTTTCACCAAGATTGAAATAAAACTTCCAAGTGTTGGAACGTGAGAAATCCCTCCTCAGAGGTACAACCCCCTCCCGGGAACACAATTAAGAAAAAAGACCTCTTTGGAAACCCACGTTTCACCGAGATTGAAATAAAACTTCCAAGTGTTGAAACGTGAAAAGGATTTCTAAAGCATAACTCTTTGGAGGTACACGTTTCACCGAGATTGAAATAAAACTTCCAAGTGTTGAAACGTGAAAAAATCCCTCCTCAGAGGTACAACTTTCTATAAAAAAAAAAAATCCTCATCAAAAGCGTACTTTAACTTTCAAAGGAAAAATAATTTGCCTACTGTGGGAAATGATCGTAAAAAGAAAAGAAGTTAAAGTACCCTTCAGAGGTCCGCTTTACCACATAGAGGAATTCACTTGATGAGATATGCACATAAGCAAAAGAAAAAAGTGATTTCTTCGAACGACCAAGCGTAAAAACTTATACGAAGGGAGTTGTACTCTATAAAATTTTCTTTAAAGAATAAAATAATTATTCTTTAGCAAATAAGAGTGTAAGTCCCCTCGAGGTATAGAATATTGCAGCATACTTATGGAATGGGGGCAATATAGTATAATTACACACAATATGGTATAACTAAACCAGCAAAAGGTAACGCTCAAGTAACATACCATAAGCTCGCTGCAATATCAAATAAACTCATGCCAAAACGAATAACAAATGTATTCTTTAATTCAAACAAAAGTTTGTACAAACGAGGAATCATTTTATTCAATTACAACGCAGGTACAGGTTTCAAAATAAAGAAAAGCGGGGGCCGGTACCCGCACAATTCTCGGCCAGTACATGCAAAACACAAAAAACTAGAAACTGAAGATCTTCACTTCTTTTTGCTGCCTTTAGACCCTTTACCCGGCCGAATGATCAGCTTTTCAGGTCGACCAGTGGGTATAAGGGAGGAAGGAGAGGTAGGCGCAGCTGGCCCAACTTCTGGCTCCTCTTCAGTGGCAGTGATTATCTTCCCTCTCCTCCTTGATGCTCCTTGCTTCCTTCTCCTCTTTGAGGAAGACTCACTTCCTGGAGTGACAAGTTTAGATAAAGTTATATCGTCAGAAGGAGTCCGCTCCGGAGATATGTCACCTCCCTCAAGTCCCTCATCTTTTTGCTCTTGCGAAGCAATGGGATCATCCAGGCCATGGAGAGCTTCTATTTGTTCTTCTTGTGACCCAGGTTGAGAAGCAGAGGGAGGCGCCACTTGAAGAGATGGAGGAAGGATCACCGGGGGAGGAGAAGCTTGAGTTTGACTCGGTGCTTTCTCTACAAAGGAGAAAAAACTTAAAATATCAGTATCTTTCGAAAAGAGAGGGGATGACGGCTCATCAAAAGTCGGGAATTCATTGACATTTGAAAAATAATCAAGAAGATCGTCAAGTTCACAAGGAGCGAACGAGCAGTTCACCACTTGAGCTGGTCCGGTGTCAAGTTTACCTGGGGTAGTTGGATCTCTGAGGCTGATTTCATATCGCTGTGCTTCGTTGCTTTCACCACCTTCATCCCCGCCTTGTGCACTTGTAGTTTCAGTTACTGTCTTAGTTGCAGGCGGAGTAGAGGAGCTCGAACCCGTGATGTCAACCACAGGAGAAACTGGAGGATGGACAGAGGAAATAAGCGTTAATTCCTTTCCAGAACATTCCTCTTCCGCCATTCCAGTTCTCATCCTGGCAAGTTGTTCTCGCCCCTTCGCAAGAGCAGCGCGAGCTCCCTCATCCAGGTAACGCGCCTCAAAATCTTCATCGCCATACCCGGCGTCTTTAAACATGTTAAGAGCAGCTTACCACACCTCGGCCAGGGTGATTTCATACTTAGGACCAAGAAAAGAGAGGCTGCCGCGTCCCAAGACACAATGTAAATAAAAATCGAATAAAGTCGAATTGATATCGTTTTCCATGGTCTGAGCAGTTTCTTCGGCTGCAATTTTGCCAGCCATGGCCTCATCTCGATCTTTTTCGGTCTGAGCAAGCTGGGCTTTTAGCGCTTCAATCTCCATGTCCCGGGCGCTCAGTTTATTCTGCAGCTGGGTGACATCAGTGCGGTGGTTCTCTACAGCTTGTTCCAACCTCTCAGCTTTAGCTTCAGCGTCCCTCTGGCTGGCGTGCGCATCTCGCACTTGTTTTTGCAATACCTCTTCTCTTTGGGTGTAAGTATTAGTAGAAGAGGCAAGATCATCTTTGAGCTGCTTTACTTCAGCTTCGAGTTTTTCATTGTATTCGGCTATCTCCTTCATCTCAGCGTTGTGTTGATCAAGAATCTTCTGCCATTCTGATTTGTCATTTTCCATGGTCAGCATTGCTTCGATGTTAGCCCGATTAACTCTTTGAAGTTCATCAACCAGCTTTTGCCATCCAGACATTCTATCGATATCAAGCTTGACAGCATCGAGATTTCTGTACATAGCTTCTTTGTCGATGGGGACCAAATCAAGGTCGAAACGTACCCCCCTCAAACACCAGTTCGGGAATCGGCTCTGCAAAGTCGGGGGCCCCCTTTCAACATGGTATGAAGGCCTGTTGAGAAGTGTTTGGATGGCACTTCCTTCAAGAGCAGGAGATTTGGAAGGGATGTCAATAGAAACTGAGGCACCAGGTCTCTCAGATGTCACGGGCACGTGCTCCTCGCCAAGTTTGGTCCGCTTTCTCGAATCCTCAATATGGCTCTTCCCCCTATCATCGTGCGTTTTACGTTTATGGGAGTCATCATCCCTTGGGAAGGATTCATGTCGCGTGCCCGCTCCCTCATGACGTTCTTCATACCTTCTCCTCTCTTCAGCTTTTCGCGCAGCTCTCTGCTCATTGGTTTCTCTGGGATCGGCATAGTATTGCTTGTAGTCATAGCTGCCACGCCCTCCATAGCGTCGAAAGTCCTTGTAATAGGAACCGCTGCCGCTGCGCCCCATAGGGGAATCTGAAAAGGCAAAAATAGCAAGTCTTAGAAACTTCCGAAGAAAAGAAGTTAAATATGAACAAATGCCGAAAAATCCTAAGTGTTGTGTGATGTGCAAGCTACGCGCATTAAGCTACAAACCACTCATTGGTGTAGGGGTGATGATAGCTTGGGTATGAGGAGTTGGTGTTTGTGTTGGTGTTAGTCGAAGAAGGGACGTCGCCTCAATCATAGGAGAGATAGTTTTAGACACGTCATCTCTAAAAAGCTCCTGTGAGGTCACTATTATGTCGCTCAACCCATCATAAACATCGTCACCATCATGCTCGGTGAGACTTGTTTTCTCAGTTCCTACATCAGCTAATCCCCCGAGAGGCTGTGAAGGTTCTTCTTCTTCCTCAATCGGGGCAAGTGCCGTCTTACTAGATGACCCCATAATGTCGGTAGGGGTGGAACATTTCACCAATGAAGCTTCGATGTTAGACTCTTTTGATGAAGATTGTTCGATAGTAACGGGGGCATCCGATGCTTCAGTCGGGGAATCGGGAACTTCAGTCGGGGCTTCATGAGGCTGAGTATAGCGAGAAGAGTGAAGAAGCCCGTATTGATGTAAAAAGTCATCTCTCAGCAAAAACTTTATATTCCTCTCTTCTACTGGCACAGCATTCAATCTTTCAAAAATTTGCTTATAGCCTGGGTCTCTAGAAGGAGGTGGAAGCGCTGAAAAGTAAAAAGGGAAATTAACATCTAACTACTCAGGCTATGAAAAGATTTTATAAGGAAAACATGTGTCAGGAATAAAGCTGAACGCCCTTACTTCCAACTCTCCACACACCATAAAACCCCGGAGGGCAACGAACATAGAAGAATTGGGTTAAAAACCCGTGAGCAGTATCAGGGAGGCCAACAATCAGTTTGCGGTTTCGGGCGCTCCTCACAACAGTAATGGAAGGATGATCCTTAGTCCGAGAAAAAGAGCATAGATAACAAACTTCACCAAAGCTTGGAAGTCGATCAAGTGTTCTCCTAAAAAGCACACACAACCCCATTAGAATGGCATAGCCATTGGGGTGTAGCTGGGATGGAGCAATGGCCAGTTGACGGAGAAGTTGTTGGAAAAAGTCGTTGAAAGGAGGAATGCCTCCACTTAGGCACATTTGCCGGTTAATTGTCACAAAGCCAGAAGGAGCTATATCGGCAGTGTTATTTCTTTCGGGAAGAATGGCATCTGATTCAACGATACCAAACTGAGCACACAACTGGCGAAAAACTTTGTATGATAGTGAAGTAGGAGCTCTTTCGGGAGGATTAACCAGTGGAGCCGGAAGAACAGTTACCTCTCCAGTCCGAACTGTTGTATCACCTTCCTGAGAAGTCATTCTACACAAACAACTGGATATTCAAATATGAAGGTGCACGTTTCCTAAAAAAGTGTGAAGTGTTGTGCAAAAAAAACAAAAAAAAAAATAATAATAACAAGTAAATATAACTGAAATAAAACTAGTCGACGATTGATCGATTACAAAAATTTCAGAACTTGTTAGTCTTTAGTTCAAGTATAATATTAATGCGAGCTGGTCAATTTTAATTGACTATTTCAGTATTGCTTTAGTATTTTACTTGAAGTTAATAAGTTGAGCACTTCATTCACACAATCTGTTTAAGTTTAATGACTGTTATTAGCTAATCTGTCATTCGAAGAGGGCGATCAATGGCAGTATATTCGCCCCGGTTTTTCTGTAAATGTTGTATTGGACAGGTTGTTAACTTGCGAGTCAAAGTAATTTGTAAAAGAAGGCATCAAAGTTCAACAGTTCAACATCACTGCAACAATTCAAGGTTTAAGCAGATCCTAAAAAAAAAAAAAAAAAAAAAAACAACACAAGTGCTAAGTCGTATCGAACACAAGTGCTAAGTCGTATCGAACACAAGTGCTAAGTCGTATCGGACTCAAGTGCTAAGTCAAAACCGACTCAAGTACTAAGTCGCAACCGACTCAAGGGATGAGTCGTTCCTATCCTCAGCCATCAAACACATCAAGCTGCTTATCCTCTAAGTCCTAAGTCGTAACTCGGGGAACAGGAGAAAGGCTCTGATCCAAAACAACTAGAAATCCTCCAAGTCTTAACTCGGCTACGGCTCATGGAAATCGCTAAGTCACATGGAAGAAGCCGAGTCATATATGAGACGATCCCTTGTTATTTTCAATCAACCTATTCGACCAACTCGCCTCCCTTTCAAATCTCTTAACCTGTTCATCCTTGGCTTCTTCAGCAGCGACAACCTTAACTCGTTACACTATGAATCGCCCCAAAGCGCGAATCACCATAGGCCAAATCAGATGAATTTTAGTTCATCGGTAATCAATTCGAATAGAATTCGCAGGGTTTGAATGGGGCAAACCAAAGATGATGAACTGAATACATAAAGTAACAATGGTTAACGGTCGAAGTTTGAAGCAAGATCTCTTACGATTGTTTGATGCTAGAAAGAATCAGAGATGAATCGGGTCGAAATCGCCTCGGAGAGCTTGAAGATGCGTTAATGGCAGAAAGCAGTTTAAAAGGTTAAGTGATGAGAAGAAGGACGACTCAGGCTTTTATATCTGGAAAGGTTGGGATTTGAAACGACATGACCGAGTTATGATAAGTCGAAGCACACGACTTACGATTTAAGCGTGTGCTTCGAGGGGCAAATGTTAACCCTAACTCGTTCACAAGTTAACAGGTCCACGAGTTAAGGCATGTACGACTCAAGGCATGTACGACTCAAGGCATGTACGACTCAAGGCATGTACGAGTTAAAGGATACATGAGTCAGCAACTTCCTACAACTTAAAGACCTCTACGAGTTAGCAAGCTTACGAGATAAGCAGCCTACGAGTTAAGGAGTACCCGAGTTAAGCTACTTGCGAGATAAGCCTTTACGAGTCAGCATATCTACAAATTAGCAAGTGTACGAGTTAAGATCTTCCACAAGTTAAGCCTCTACGAGTTAATCCTCTGCGAGTTAAGATCTTCTACGAGTTAGCAGGCATACGAGTTAAGAAAAGCTAACGACTTAAGGTCTTTACGACTTAAGGAAATTGATGGCCTACGACTTAATGATAACTGCAGTTTGTACGACTTAAGACCCTTACGACTTAAAGAAGTTATACGACTTAAGGAGGATACGACCTAAAGACACACCTCTTAACTCGTCTACGAGTTAAGACTTGCTTTAAACCAGTTGCAATTGGTTAAGTCGACTACGACTTACGACATAAAAAGAGTCGTATACGACTTAAGAAGGGAAATTAGCAATTGCAGCCAGATAACTCGCACACGACTTAGAACTTAGGGATGGGTTCAAAAAAGGGGAACTGCCATAGACTCGGCTCAGTGACCCGGGGACGACTTACCTTAAGTCGAACACGACTTATCTTAAGTCGGCCACGAGTTAGGACTTAGCACTTTTTCCGCCCAGAACTCTCTATAAATATGAAACCATCTCCAACATGCAAAGGACCTTTTGGGGCTCATTCTCTTCAAGCGCCATTACTCTGCCGAATTCCAGACGACTTCAAAGCTTTTTAGATCCAACAAACTTCTAAAGGAACTCCATGAAGGAATCATCCACATTCACCATGGATTTGAAGATGATTGTCAACATCAAAGCTTGAGCTACTTGTTTCACATATCCTATCACTTGAAGTGTGTTGTAATTGAAAGATCTTGTAAAGAATTGTAATCAAACTAGTGATAAAAAGATTAAAGTGGACGTAGGCTGGATTATAAGCCGAACCACTATAAATACTGTGTCTCTTACCGTTTTTCTACATACTTTCTGCTTATTTCTGTTTCCCGTACAAACGGGTGGTGCTTTCACAATCACATCTTATACACCAGGGTGTTAGCGTTTAAATTTTTTCGTTAACAGTTATCAACATCTCTCATATATTAAGAAAAGATTAATTAAGAAAAAGTACTAATTAATTAAAGTAGAGAACAAAATGACAAAAGAAGTTTACATTTACAAAATCTTACCAAATCTCTTTATTTAAATCTCATTTTTTACTACATATATCGTGATTAATCTTTACATCTTTTTTCATTAATGCCCAAGTCTTATCAATAATGGAAAAGGAGCAAAAGGATATTTATGTAATATGAAAAGTAAGAAAAAGATGCAAAATCATTTCATAAGTACATAATCAAAGCCTAACATCGTTTCACATTTAATACCATCTCCTCTCCATTATGAAAAGTTCAAATCAAGGGTAAAAAAGTAAATTAAAAATAAAAAAAGTAGAGAAGGGTATTATAGTCATTTGCCATTCAACGCTCAAGTATAAATAAACATCCATACCTTCCATTTTTTTCACAAAATTCCATATCTCATTCTCTACTTTCTTCTTCGCTTTCTCCATCTTCTTCTTCATCCTCTCTGCTTCCATTTCCATGGCATCCAACCTCTCTTTCACTTCCACAACTTCCATCACCTTAACCAAGCTCCCACACCCACATACGCGCCTCCATCACCACCTGCCCACCTCCTAAAACCCAAGGCCAAGCTCCATTACCCCATACCCGAGCTCCACCCACAACCTACAGCCAAGGCCGACCCCCCCAAACCCACTTACGCACCTATCCCAAGCCACTCTAGGCCGTACCCTCCTCCCAAATAGCTCACACACCTCCCAAAATAAAAAAAATAAAAAAATGAAGAGAAAAGGAAAAGAAAGAAAAGGAAAAGAGAAGAAAAATAAAGCGACAAATCCAAGACGTTTGAAAATAGCAAAAGGGACGCGTATCTCACGTAAAAGTTTGACGGAGTTGATATGAAGGTGAGAAATGCTCTTCCCTTTTGAAATTATATTTTGGTTATGTTAAAACAATCGCATTTATACCCTTATAACATATAAATGTTTATACCAATTGATTTTTAATATGGATGATTGGATAGTTTGGTTAGATAATTATATTGTGATAATATATTCAGTTATGGTATTAATAGTGAATTTTGGAATTTGAAATCATTT
The DNA here is from genome assembly GCA_030765085.1 of Allium cepa. Lineage (NCBI taxonomy): Eukaryota > Viridiplantae > Streptophyta > Magnoliopsida > Asparagales > Amaryllidaceae > Allium > Allium cepa. The sequence goes on from CM060931.1 coordinate 835,921,549, forward strand.
GCTATGTGATTGGTTGAATGGATATATGTAAGCGATAAATATGGACATTGGGTATGTTCATTTTTTTGATTAAGTGATCCCTTTATTAATAAGACCATATTTTGGTGATATGTGATATCTTGGAAAAATAAGTCACTTTTCAATTAGAATTGAAATTAAAGTAAAAATAAAAGAGAATTAGAAATTTGAAGTAAAACGAAACTAAAAAGGACAGTAAAATTGAAACTGCGATGAATAGTGAAATTGAAATTGAAATCGATTTTGAAAATTGAAGTTGAGATTGATATTGGATTGAAGTTTACATTGAAATTAGATTTGAAATCTAAGTTTTAAATAAGTTTAATTTTAAGTAAGAATTGAAATTGAATTGAAATTGGAATTTAAAATTTAATGTTAAAATAATAGGAATAAAATAATATTATAATATGGTAATAGTGAAAATGCATTTTAAAATCTTTAAAAAGTGAAAACATTGATTTATAATGATTTGTAATGATTTTATAAGTGTTAAAATTCAATTTGAATAGATTATTTCAAATATTGAAATATAAGTTAAAACAATGTTCGATGCGTAGTAGTTCGCGATTTCGCGCCGAAAAGTTCAAATGAGTGTATATAGTGAAATATAGCCCGGAATTCTTCGAGATAAGAATATTCCGGACTATTATATCCATATCTTATAAATAAAGAAAGAAAATCAAAATTTTGTTGAACAGATTTTTGAATTAAGTCCAAATCAATTTTCTAGAAAATTCACGTTAGTGTAATTAAGTGACCATAATAGGAATCTGTTTAGATGAATGTTTTTAATTATGGAAAATTGTGGAATAAATTTGATAAATCTATTTAAATAGTTTAAAAGAGGTTTGGAGTGGAAAATATGAATTTTTAAGTATAAAAAAATTGTTTAAATCAAATAAGCTTATATAGCACTTTCCGCAGCACTTTTATGCTGCAAATTGTGTAACTTTTTGAATATGAGTTTAAACGTGATGATTTTTCCTGGAACCAATGGTGAATGTTTTTAAAAGGAAAATTAAGTGTTTAAAAAGGTAATTTGGAATCGTTATAATCATTTCCAAAATAAAGTGATAAATGAATACGCGGAAACGGCTAGTACATTTGTCCTGCATGTAAAATCTAGAAAGATGAAACAAGGTATTTAACTAAGGTTAGGGATGGAGTAAATAGTGTCCTGAACTTACGTGGCCTATGTTTTATTTTCTTAGGCGAGGGTGAAATAGATCGAAAGGAAAGCGCGAATGCTCTAAGGTAAAAAGATTATATTAAGTTTTTCAAAATAAATGAAAATTGGTATTATCCAAAATTTAAGCAATCTCCAAAACGAGTGATTTCTTTGATCCTATTTACTCAGAAATTTGTGTTAAGATTGATTTAGGGTTTATCGTAAATGATGTCTTAAACAAAATTATTTTTGACCCGCCTAAAAGTTAAGGAATTTCGATCGAGAATTAAGTGAAGAAATTTGAAATATTATCCAAAGCAAAAGAATGAATTACTTAGAATTATTCTAAGTCAAAAGAAAGAGATTTTGAAATAATCCAAAAAGAATTAAAATGAAAAGAGACTTAATAAATCCTGTATACTCATATTCACTTTTTATCGATGATTGGATTTCGAAGGGACCGGGGTCGGATTTTGATGATTCCTATCCCAAAACCACTTCGAACCAATATATACGTTCGAATGTGAAGACATGTTAAAGAAGGTGGATCTTCATATCGTGAGGACTTCTTGTTGAATATGCTATGGGTAGCTCCCATTATAGAGTTATTTATATCAGTGGTCGCCTCGTGGTGGAGATTTTTCGAATTGCAAAGAATACTCGCTACTAGTGGTAGTAGAAGAGTGCCTTCGGTTGTCCTGTTCCTAGAAAACTTGTATGGATGTTTGTCTGACATTGCATTTCTAAAGATTGCGTACTATAGTTTTACAAATGTACATCAGTGGTGGCAGAGAAGGTAACTTCTTTTAGCTTAACACCCTCTTTGGGACGTATGAGATTAAGGGTTGTATTTTTGTGGAAGGCAATTAATAGTCAACGGAAATGGCAATGTGGCATTCAGAGATGTTGTGACTATACGGATTTTCAAACCAGTTAAAATTATCGAAAAATCCATCCGTTCTAAAACTACTAATGAAAACTACCAACTTAATACACCATATTTGATAAATATTCAACATTATTAAATGTATAGGATAAAATTTCAATTTTACAAGTTGTCATAGTAATCAATTTAATCTACTAGGTGTGCTTATTTAAAAACCAAATACAAATAATTCTAACGCTGCACAACTCTAATAAGAGAGACAGTAATAGCCATTCCTACTAATTCAATAAACATGTCAAATGCAGAATAAAATAGTAAGCAGGAAAAATACAATAACACGAGATAAACAACAACCATTAACATATAAACATGAAAAGGTTATATTATTTTAGGGGCTGCATCACTAACACTTGTGACTGCCTACGTACCTCTATCTAATTGTATGAATCATATAACCTTACCTATTTTATATTTAAAATCACTTTAAATGCTATATTTTAAAGTGGTCAAATTCTAGGTCGTTATAGATGTGATATGTGCTATGTGAAAAGGTAATAGTAGCCTCGAGCCTCATCAATTGGAAATGACTGAAACACGATTAGATACAACAAGGCTAAGTGGGTCATTCCCAATTAGGGTATGATCATCCCCTTCTAGATATATTTCTTTCAGCTATGACGTCCGGAATTTTAATTAATGTGGTTTGTATGCTAAAGCGCGCTCGGTTAAAGGTCGGTAACAACCGAGGGATAACATATTAAGTACTATCTAGCTGGATAGGTCGATGTTGTGTTGGTAGAGGGCAGATATTCTGTGCCTCGAGACATCCATCTAGAGGTGTATCCATCGGAAGGTAGACCTTTCACCTGGTCATTTGTAGGAAATCCATTCTCCAATAAGAACCTACGATTTTGTTTGTAGAGCTTAGTATGCTGGAATTTAATAATGGTAACAATTTCGGCTAAGATTAATAAGTTTATTTGTAAATATTTTCAAAGGAATGTCATTAAAATAATATCAAAGTTTTAGATATATAAAAGTGGTTTAAGTTATCATAAGGTAAAAACCCATCCAAGTTTATGTATGGGCGTGGTCTTATGAGATACTCTTTCATTTCAAAGGATTTTGTTTAAAGGCTAATATATGACATTGTCATTTATTATTGAGCTTTTCTCACGCTAGTTTATCAAGCCTGATCGGTGTATTTATGATACTCGGGTTAGATCCGAATAGTTTTGGGTATAGTTGAAGACGGAGAGGAGACCGGAGATATTCATCTACATACGAACGTATTCTATTATCCACTGTACGTAGTTCATTTTAGTTTGATGTTTGTCAGCAATTGTAAGGACAAATGTTTATAACTGTCTAGGCAGGATTTAGGTTAGACTCTGATATATGTATTTAAAAGTTTTTTGCTTGTAACGACCCGAAATTTTCGACCCCGAAAATTCGACACTAATACATTCACTGTAGAAGTGTCTAGCAATTGAACGCCAAAAATTCCAAATTGTTAGGGAAAATAAGAAAAAGTGGCGGTTGAAGAAACAGAAAACAACAGCATAGAATCTCACAATCGCAGAGGAACAAAATATAATATACAAATAACAGCATTTACACAAAGAAAGCGGTAAATGTCAATTCATATACAATATAAGGGTAAAATCGTTAACAAATAATCTAGACATTTATAATAACTTGTCCCTGAATATAATCAATAAAAATTCCAATACACAGCGAAATATGCTCCATACGTCTCTGCCATCCAGCTCGCCTCCCGAGCTCCAGAACGTGCTGACTAGAAAATCTGTAATACTCGGTCCGACCAGAGCATTACAATAAAGTACAACCGAGTTAGGCTGGAAACTAGTGTGAGTAAACCCATATATCATTAAACACTTACGCTATAAAGTTTCTTAGAAAACCAGGGTAACTCGTACATCACTACGATTGCTTATCTTGATATTGCTATCCACTTATTACACAAATCCATTGTTATTCTAAAATAATATCTAAATACCATTACTTAGTCTAAATGGTCAAGTTTACTTAGTTTATTTCGTTCCATCTTATTTGATTCTACAATCAGATCTATGAAGAATTTAGTAGTTACTATTCAAATTGGTTTCGGATTTCGCTGATATCCGACCCCGATCTCTTCGACTCCAATACCATCTTTTAAGCCAAGTTGTTTAAGTAAAGACAATTCAATTTAAATTCAGTATGTCATATTTCACAGAAATTTCATCACAAATATCTATTTAAACAAGTGTCTCACATTTATCAATAGTTCAATCTAGGGCATCTCATATTACAGAAAATCACAATTAACAAACCAGATATATTAAAGTAATTGAAACATTCAATCCAATTTTAACCATTTATAGGCAAGATTAACTAGTCACACAATTTCTAATTTATTTAAAACTGAATAAATTAATTACTTATAAATCCTACTTAATTGTCATTGACTAATTACAAGCCATTTATATTTTTATTTGATTCACTTTAAATATTTGGAATTAGAAAGTTATTAACATGTAAAATCACTTAAGATTTTTCATTAATTAAAGGTTTACAACATTTTATTTTCCTTGACCATTTACTTAATTGCACTATTTTATTTACATGTCTAATTAACCTAAAGCTTTTAATTTATTAAAAGTTTAATCATCTTATTTATATTAACCACAACTAATTAATTCTCAAATTTATATTCGAATAGGAGTTTTAACAAGTGGTTATTGGGTTAACAAATTTGGTTCCTACATTTACAAAATCAAAGAGTCTTAGGGTTTAAAGGCAAATAGTCTAAAGGTAATTGATTTTGAAATTTCTTAAAAACATTATACTAAATTTTTTCAAAAGAACGTAAGCCCATTGGCCCAAAACCCATAACCTAGATTTCCCCTACCCTTCTTTCTTTCCTCATTTCTTTCCTCCCAATTACCTTCCTCTCCAATTCTTACCTGCATGAAACTATTCGCCTGTGTAGGTGCACACAACGACGGTGAGTCGCCGACCACTTTCGACCTCGCCTCCAAGTCATCTTCGTCCCGCTTAACCCTCGTGACCCCCTAGCACTCCACGATACCCCAAAAAACGAAAACACACAAATCGCCACCACCTGTAAAAACAACCGACACCCTACCCTGTCTCCTACCATTATCTTCGACCACCGGAGACTATGCCATTTCGCCAGAAACTCCGTCGCTCTCCTCTCCACCTATTCCCCTTGTACCGCAGCCTTCAAATCCCACCACGACGCCGCCATCGCTAGAAAAACAGCCTCGACCCAAACTCAAACTAGAACCCTATATCTGCCTCGCCACGCCACCATGGAAAATATAAAAAACTGACCATTTTTCCAATGATCATCGACCAATGAGCAACCTCCGGCCACAACCTCGATGCCACCGAACCTCGCAATCGTTGGAATTTGAATGAAAACCCAATTCCGATCATCTCAAAATTCCCTCCCAAATACATACTTAAAAATCACAAAGCTCTCACTAAAAATCATCAATTTCAAAGACGAATTCAATCATGTATGAGAAACGTGTAATTTACGCAATTAATTTCTGACTGTGAATTCATTTTCCTAGATAAATATACTTACTAGTTTAACATTTTTAAAAATCAGATTTGGTTAATTCATACACATTTCTTATAGACATCATAACCTATAGTTGCTTGAGTGAAGAGAAATTAAATTTTAGTTTTTTTTGGGTCTTTTGAACAAAATAGAGACATGAATATTCGCACACAGGCATGCACATTGTATCTCAACCTATATATCTAGAAAACCCTTCATTTCATCCATGCAAATCATATTCAAGTTATTTCCAGAATCACATTTTTCATGCACATTGATACAAGAAAATTTGGTTTAAAATAAATGATGTTTACTCACTGCATGTTGAATAGAGGAAAGCTTTGAAAATCTGGAAATTGCTCTTGAAATTTGAAAACTGCTACAGATCTTGATCTTACTTTGTTAAGCATGAATTTTTTGAGATGAATTTGAATTAAATCTTTGCTTAGCTTCAGTTTGGAAACTTAAAAGAGTTGTTTGACTTTTCTTTTAGTTTGATTCTATTTTTGGTTTTCCTTTTGTTTGTAAAATGAAAGATGAAAGAAAATGAAAGGAGGAGTAGAGATATATATAAGTGTATACATTGTACAACCATGTTCTTTAATAAATCATTTAATTTTATTTATTTATTTTTTATGAAGAAAACCACGAACTTGACATTTGTATTTGCATGTCATCCTTAGCTTACAAATGTCTTTATGCATGTATTTTATAATTTTTTTGTTTTATATTTTGTTTTATTTATTTTATGTTTACATAATAAGATAAAACTCTTATCTATTCTTATTTGAAGCCTATGTTATTAATACATTAACTAATTAATAACTATATACATACTAGTTTTAAAAATGTAGAGTTTTCAAATCTAATTTATTTTTAAGATACTTATTTGGAATTTCAAACCATGATTTCATTTACAATCTACATATATACAAACAAAAGCAATTAGAAAGCATGTCTTATTTGCTTTGAAAAACAATAAGTTTGCAAATTAGAATAATTATAATAGAAAATCATCAAATTAAAATTTGCCAAAAATCCCGGGTTGTCAAATTCCTCCCCCCTTTAGAACTTTTCGTCCTTTAAAAGTAACGAAGCAAGAATTTTATTACAATGTTTATTATGGTTATATTACTCTTTAAACGTTTTTAACTCTTAACTCTTTTTATTTAAATTTTTAAAAAATATTTTTAAATTTACATAATATTATCAAAATTGTTTTGTAAAAACACTTTTAATAACTCGATGTTTCAACAAGTCCGTCCTTGTTCTCACAGAGATTCGGTCATACATTGATAAGGCATAGGACTGAAAATCTATACGTATTTAGTAGACCCGTTTTCAACACCCAGTGAAAATACTTAGAAAACATTTTGTGAAAATGTTGAAAACATTTTTGTGAGAATTCTCTGGAAATCATCACCCCCTCCATGGTTGCAATTAGCCCGATGATTATGTTTCCATCCCAACGAAACCATAGAAAAGTGTAGGCATCCGCATCCCTCAATTACACCATGGAACTGCCACAGATCGCAGCTACACCTAGGGTTATGTTTCCATGATGGAAAAAAACATGCAACTTTAGGCATTAATGCGCTCGAATTTCTCTGCCAAATGAAACTTCACCACACAGACCATATAGGTCGCAAACTACATCAGTCGAGTCCCAATGTAGCCTGTAGGCACTCACTGCTACATGACTTTCGCTATGTCTTCATAGATCGCAGTCTACGATGTTACGCCGCTCTCCCAACGAAATCAAGTGTAGACTTTAGGCAATCACTGCCCCTCGACTTCCGCTATGGAGCGCAGTACATCACAGTTACACCGAGTTACACTACTGTCACAACATAAACCCAATGTCTCTGTAGGCATCAGCGCCCTCGACTTTCGTTACCCCAATCACAATCCTCAAGAATTGCATTTTACTCCGGAAATCCTCTAGGGTCAAATTTAGAACCCCCTTTAAGGCTCAAAGCAAAACCACCCCGTGGTTCTCCTACTAAGTTTCAACTCTAAATGGAAGCGCCTTTTTCCCCACAGCATTCTCAAAACATTTTTATACTATACACATATAGTAGCTTTTAAATCATACTCTTTATATATATCACATATAAATCCCATTTACACAAAATCGATAGTTCTCAAATTTGTCTTTCTAAATTCCCAAAATAGATTTTTCCCAAAATTAAAAGGCCTTTTAAAATCAGTAGGTTCCAAAACCTTTTTCCCAATTTCATGAAATCATTTATATATATATATATAAGTTTATTCTTTTAATTAGAATAAAATACTTTTGGATCACCTCCTACTTATATAAATTTCTTTTTATACTTTAATATTTTTCAAAGATGCTTTCTTTTGGTTATAGATTCAACAAGGGAAGTTTATCATGTATAACAAATATATATTACTTTATTTAGGCTAAATCAACATTCAAATTCGATTTCCTTTATAAAGTTATGTCCCACATTACTTACTTTTTATAAAATGAGTTTAAGTTATAGTGGTATCCAACTTCCACTCTTATTCATCGTATATTTCTCAAAACATACTTTTCCATTTAAAAAATCATTTTTACATTTCTTTTTAAAATTTTCAATATCTATTTCATTCAAGCACATACGAGGTACATATATCATCCGTACGCAATATCAATTCCGATCGCTCACTCAATCGCATAATTTCACTTCCGAACTAGTATTGTCCACTTGACTCCCTAGTGCGAACTCAGATCTGGTTTCTTGATCAGAAACCATCATTCTCCTTGCATAGCCATAACTATGATAGAGAATTTCCAAAATCAATCAAAAATCCAAATCCAGGGTTTTCCATTAAAATCGAGTGAAAAATCCTAACTAGAATCAAGATACTATCTCGAAATTGTGTGCTCAAATCTGGATCAAATCGTTATGCGAATAGAATGATATACGTACATCCTAATATTTATCTTTATTGATTATTAGCTAAATCAATTTTCTTTTTTTATTCACATTCATTTTGATTTCTATTCACTTATTCACAATTGCTTCAATTTCCATTTGGGTTATCGCTTCCATTCTCATCTCAATTGATGTTTAATTGTAAACAGTTTGCACTCTGTCCAGCTTGAATTTAGAAAATAGCTTTGAAAAGTTTAAAAAAATGGACAAGTAGTTGTAAAATGGTTATTAGTAGTAAAATATTAGAAGAACAGTTAGATAGTTGCAACATATATGGAAAATAGTAATTAGTTTGTAAATAGATGTAAAATTATTGTAAAATAGTAATTAGTTTTTGAAATAGTTGTAAAATAAGTATAAGATAGTTTTGGTTTTTAAAAAGAAGGGTTTGTATGGTCAATAGCTAGGAAAAATAGATTTAAGACAATTTATTTAAAAATAGTTCCAGAGTCAAACTGGTTCAATTTCCCAATCCCTATTCTAATCAATTTCCAATTTCTACTTTCATTTAAATTGATTCAATTTCAATTCAATTTGAATTAACTTCAATTCCTTTCCCAAATTCAAGTCAATTCCTATTTGAATTTAAAATTATTCACTTCGATTACAATTCCAATTAATTCAAATCAAATTTCAATTTGAACTAATTTCAATTCCATTTTCAAATAAATAAAAGGTGATTTTATATTATATTGTACTGTCACAAAATATTCCATATATTGATAGAATACACACTCGTAGTTCAATCATTACATCCATTTATCCAAAAATAAGAGTCGTATAGAAGTTAGAAATCTAGATGCCTTCTCCATCAGTCAGGGGTTTGGAAAAGAACAGAGCCTTAGTATTCTTACAACAGTCCTCTCTAGGGACTTCCTTTCGATGGGCAAAGCCCAAACATGCACTTTTCTACAAGATGTCCCCACTTATAACATTTACCACAAAAGGTTTCTACCTTTCCGTCAATCTGGATAACCTTAATGCCTCCTGCAGGATGTTCCACAATCTTACTCTTCTTCCGTCTCTGGGGATAATTTCTAGCGATGTGTCCTGACATCTTACAATTATAGCAAATAGTCGACTCCTTGACTAGTTCAACGGGTTTGCGCTTCACCTTCCTCATTTCAGGGCAATGGTTTAGGGAATGTCCTTTCTTATGACACTAAAAGCATAAGATTTCAGAGCGAAACCATTGGAATGTACCCTTCAATTCCTTCCTTGTTTTACTGCACTTGGTTGTGTAATGACCCTTATTGTAACATCTGTAGTAGGTGACATTATCATAAGGCCCTGGTCCCACCCTTCCCTTAATCTGTTTCTCATACTCCTGTATTGCTTCTTCTCGTTCCTTACGTGCATCTGTGCTGCGCTCTCTGCGTCTAGCCTTCCATTCTTCACTTTTAGCCATCACTCTCTTAGACTGGATTCAAGTGGAACTTTCTAACCTATATTAGACTTATAAGTAGAATTCCAGCTACTACTCTTATTTTCCAAATATGTGTGTGTGTGTGTGTGTGTGTGTGTGTGTGTGTGTATTTTTGTAATTCATTAATGCAATAACCTATTTTATTTACACAACAAGTCATACTTACTATCTTTAAACCATTCTTGGGTTTCAATTCAACAATTTCCTTTGGAATTTTCAAAACAACTCTTATTTTAAAATAAGATTCCTATATTCAAAATATTTTGAATAATATTACTTATTATATCTTTTAACATTTTGAAACAATTTCAAATTTTCTTGACTTAGATTTTAAAACATTACAATTTAAACCCTTTCCAATTTATAAGTTGTTATCTCCTTAAAACATTTCATTCTGCTTTATCATTATTTATTTAGGAAAATAAACATCTCTTTATTAAGATACAATACCCAGTTTATGATAATTATCATATATTCCATAATCATTTACTGAAAAATCAAATCAAGGTAACTTATTTCAATACTTTAAAATTCTTTTGAACTTTCTAGGATTTAAATTCAGTTTCGAATCCATTTTTAACTCAACTTATTTGCATAGTTAATCCTTACCCATATTTCTATTTGGTTGTATATATATTACCACTTAATTATTATATTTAATTTCAATAGTCAACAACCAATTAACTTAATATATATAATAATTAGAAAAATTATTACTTAAAATAACAAAATATAAGCTTATATAAAAACTACTTTTAAAACCGTTTTAGAATCATTTTATAAGAAAATAACAAGTATGCTCTCATGTAATATGCTCAACTAATTCTAGGGTACTACTGACCCTATATCTAATGAGTAATCCCCACCAGAGCCAAGGTTCTCGCTTAACGTTCCGCTTTGATACCAAATGTAACGATCCGAAATTTTCGACTAAGAAAATTCGACACTAATACGTTCACGGTAGAAGTGCCGAGCAATCAAACGTTGAAAATTCCAGATTGTTAGGGAAAAGAAAAAAGGTGGTAGTAGAAGAAACAGAAAACTATAGCACAGAATCTCACTATCGTAGCGGAACAAAATATAATATAAAAAAAACAACATTTACACAAAGAAAGCTGTAACTGTCAATTCACATACAATATATCAGAGTACAATTATCAAAAAATAATCCAGACAGTTACAATAATTTGTCCCTGAATACAATCAATACAAATTCTAATACATTGTGGAATATACTCCATACGTATCTGCCATCCAGCTTGCCATCCGAGCCCAGAACGTCCTAACATGAAATTCTGTAATACTCAGTCTGACCCGAGCATTACAATAAAGTAACACCCGAGTCAGGCTGGAAATCAGCGTGTGTAGTATATCATGAAACACTTAAGTTATAAAGTTTCTTATAAAACCAGCATAACTTGTACATCACTACGAGTTCTAATCTTGATATAGCCATCCACTTATTACACAAATCCATTGATATTCTAAAATAATATCTAAGTACCGTTACTTAGTTTAAATGGCCAAGTTTACATAGTTTATTTCATTCCAGCCTATTTTATTCTACAATCAAATCTATAAAGAATTTGGAAGTTACTAATCGAAGTTGCTCCGGATATCGCTGATATCGGACCCCGATCTCTTCGAATCCAATACCATCTTTTAAGCTAAGTTGTTTAAGTAAAGACAATTCAATTTAAATTCAGAATGTCATATTTCACAGAAATTTCCATTACAGATATTTATTTAAAGAAATGTCTCACATTTATCAACAATTCAGTCCAAGGTATCTCATATCACAAAATATCACAATTAGCATACCAGATATATTAAAGTAATTCAAACATTCAATCCAATTTTAACCATTCATAGGCAAGATTAACTAGTCAAACAATTTCTAATTTATTTAAAGTTGAATAAATTATTCACTTATAAATCCTACTTAATTGTCATTGAATAGTTACAAGCCATTTATATTTTTATTTTATTCACTTTAAATATTTGGAATTAGAAAATTATTGAAATGTAAAATCACTCAAGACTTTTCATTAATTAAAGGTTTACAACATTTTATTTCCCTTGAACATTTACTTAATTACACTGTTTTATTTACATGTATAATAACCTAAGGCTTTTAATTTATTAAAAGTTTAATCATCTTATTTATATTAACCACAACTAATTAATTCTCAAATTTATATTCAAATAGGGGTGTTAACAAGTGGTTATTGTGTTACAAATTTGGTTCTTACATTTACAAAACCAAAGAGTCTTAGGGTTTAAAGGTAAATAGTTTAAAGGTAATTGATTTTGAAATTTCTTTATAACATTGTATTAAAAAATTTCAAAAGAACGTAATCCCATCGGCCCAAAACCCATAACCCAGATTTCCTCTACCCTTCTTCCTTTCCTTATTTCTTTCCTTCCAATTACCCTCCTCTCCAATTCCTACCTGCACGAAACTATTCCCCTAAGCATGTGCACACAGCGGCGATGAGTCTTCAACCACTTCTGACCTCACCTCCAAGTCATTTTCGACCCACGTAACCCTCATGACCCCCAAGTATTCCACAATACCCCCAAAAATGAAAATGCACAAATCATCACCACCAGTAAAAACAATCGACACCCTACAGTGTCTCGTACTACCATCTCCTTCCACCGGAGAACACGCCATTTCACCAGAAACCCCACCGCTCTCCTCTCCACCTATTCCCCTTGTACCGCAACGTTCAAATCCCACCACGACACTGCCATTGCCAGAAAAACAACCTCGACCAAAACACGAACCAAAACCCTATATCTGCCACGCCGCGCCACCATGGCGAACAAAACAAACTCTGACCATTTTTCCCATGATCATTGACCAACGAGCAAACTTCGGCCACAACCGCGATGCCACTGAACCTCGTAATCGCCGGAATTTGAAGTAAAACCCAATTCCGATCATCTCAAAACTCCCTTCCAAATACATACTTAAAAATCACAAAGCTCTCACTAAAAATCATCAATTTCATAGACGAATTCAATCATATATGGGAGACCTGTAACTTACACAATTAATTTCTGACATGTTTTTAATTTTCACAATGAATTCATTTTCCGAATAAATATGCTTACTAGTTTCACTTGAAAACATTTTTAAAAATAAGATTTGGTTAATGCAAACACATTTCTTATAGACATCATAACCTATAATTGCTTGAGTGAAGAGAAATTAAATTTTGTTTGTTTTTGGGTCTGTTGAACAAAATAGAGACATGCATATTTACATACAGGCATGCACATTGAAACGAACCGCAAATCCGTACCCCTTGGGTCAACACTATTCTACATCAATCAACTCAAGTTGCACAGAAATATGTACCATTTGGGTTAGAGAAGAAGAGGCAGAAGAAGAAAATAGAAAACAACAACAGAGTCTAACCATCGCAGCGGTATAAAATAAAATAAATAATAAATAATCTTTACTCAACATCAAATATTTCGGTTTATATATTACATCATCAGAGTACATCAATCACAGCTCAACATCAATATCATACAATGGATACACAACTCAAACATCGGAATATATATATATAAGTACGAGAGTACATGTCGTCATCCAGCCCGTCTCCTGAGCTCCATAGCATCATATCCTGTATCCTATAATACTCGGTCTGACCCGAGCATTATAGTTAAATAACACCCTAGTCAGTCTGGAATACCAGCGTGAGAAAATCACACCCAATTGATTATTAAAGTTTTAAAAAAATACTTTGAAAACAAAAGCATCTCGTAAGACCACGCCACAAATAAACATGTCGGGTTTTTACCTTACGATAGCTAAAACAATTTTTATAGCAATCCTCGGATATTATAATAGGGTCTATATACAAGTACTTATAAAATAGCCAAAATTGTTACATTCATTAAATTCCAGCTACTAGCCACATAATGGGTAATACAAACAGAACTCGTACAAGGCTCGTAGGGAGTATGTATTTCCAACTAATGACTAGGCACTGGGGTACCACATGCCACAGTACGGGGCCTAGATCACCGTACCGAGGAGTACGTCCGCTCCCCTGCAACACAAGGCCGGGACTACCCCTTACTGGATATTCCCGAGTGAGATCACCCCGCGGTTGGGATCAGCAACCGCCCACTAAGCCGAAATAAAAAGGGACATCTAGACTGGAATGACCTCACCCTGCTTGGGTTCTACCCACCAAGCCTTGCTGCATAACCCCTGATTTTCAGTCATTCCCATTTGATGAGGCTTGAGGCTAAGCGTTACCTTTATAGAACATATCTCTTTGAATGCCCATCGTCCACCTGACGATGTTTCGCAAGCATTCATCCATACAAGTCCGTCCCGATTTCGAACGGAACCGAAGGCACTATGCCTACTACATCCATTTTGGAAATATCCTCAGGATTAGTAGTGACTAGCCCTTGCACTTCACTGCTCCATCTTCGAATCCAACTTGTTTTCACGAAAACGTACAAACCGAATCGAAGTGGTTTTCAAGAAATAAATCTCGATCCCAGTCTCTTCGAAACGATCAACGCATTTGTCCAATATTGATAGTCGGTTATTTAACTATCAATTAATATTCACAAACAACCATCCAACAATAAATAATTTCCCAAATTTATTTATTTATCTCAAAATATCTTTACACAGTATAATTTCACTTTCAAACCCTTTTGAAAACAGTTTTCAAACTATCTTCCTTTTCTCAGAATAAATTCCGAGTATTTTCATTTCCATTGGAATCACCAAGCACAAACTTTAGATTTTTAAACTAATTTAATACACTTTATTGTAAAATATATTTAACATTTAATTCAGAATTTTTTTTTACTTTAATACTTAATCTTTAATAAAACTTTAAACAAAAGACCAAATCATTCTTCAAATAATTATTATGATAATGGATTAAACAAAAATACTTACTTTGGGATTTACTTTTAAACATTTAAGCTAAAACTACTTTAATAATTTTCTAAAAATACATACTATATAAACATTTGAAAAATAACATTACTTAATAAAATATAAAAACTAGATTTCTACTTTTAAAAACAAAATACTACGTTACTTCTTAATAATTACTGCTAAAATGGATTAAACGAAAATACTTACTTAAGACTTTAAATGTTAGGAATAATAAATTTTACAAAACTCGCTTTCTTTAAAAACAACTTTAAAACATTTAATTTATATTTAAAAATTTACTTTTAAAAAAAAACATGCACTTGACTATCCAGAGGAAATTCCAACTTCAACCACTAAAATCAATTTCCCCCAAATTGATTTCCAATTTCCCAAGTCGATTTCCTATTTATTTTATTTGAAATAAATTCTTATACTTATCAGTTCATTTCCAAATTCAGTAGTTAGGGATTTTATTATTATCTTTTCCCATTTCTTCTTTACTCTTTCAATAATTCAAAACTTAAATTCTAAATAAATGTTTGTTCTTTTTAATTGATAATACTGCATTTTAAAATTCATTAACTTCCTGTTTATTCAAATTTACCTTTCCATACTCAGGAATCATTAATTGGAATATTAAAGTCACTTTATTTCTTTTCCAAGTCATTCTTAAATTTATTCTATAATTACCAAAATCAAATTTATATTTTTGGTAATTCATTATACCCAATTATATCAACCAAGCCATAGCATTCAATACTTCCACATAATTCATTATAGAATTTGAAATAATCAGAACAGAGAATATTAAATAATTTAAATAAAAGTTGAGTGGTCCAGTTGGATCTCTCCAACCTGTTTTCCCTGCATCCACAGACGTTAGCATCACATAAAATGCCAATTTCAAATTATATCACACTATATCACATCAATCAATTCAAGCATTCAAACAGTTATTTAAATTTAATCATTTAAATTTAAATTTAAACTGAGTGAGATTAACTCACCTTTTGCCCTTTTAAATTTGCCATCCTATCCATCTCGACTTGTTTTCATGACCTTTAACCTTGAATAAACATTGGATTCATTTTGTTAATACCCGAATAAATCGAACCAATAATTTCCATTTGCTAACTTTAATTTAATTAACAAATAATTTCATTTAAACTAAATCTCGTTTAATAATTTAGTTTTAGAAATTAAAATAAATTAAATATGTTAACAGAACAAACTAATCGCCTTACTAATTTATTTTTAACATAGACCAATAAATTTTAAATTTTTAAACTAATAAATTTTCTTCAACAAATTGTCTTTAGTAGCCCAATAATTAAATGAGTTAATTATTGACACTACTTATCAAATATCTGTATAGGTTTAAAAATCCCAATTTTATAAAGATTTTACAACATTCTAAAATTCCTATATTTCAAACCTGTCTATATATAAATTCTTCAACATTTAAAATTTCAATTTTCAAACCTTATCCATTTTGTTTTCTGTTTTACTGTTTATCAATTTAAATTAAAACAGAACCTATATCTTACTGTAAAAATAATGTTTTCGTTTCCTGTTTACATTAAAATTAAATTGAGGACAACTTAAAATTCAGAAATTACTTGACATTTAAGATTTCCTTTTTACAGCAAGTAAATTTTGTATGTAATATATACAGATAAATTCAAGAAAAAAAATAATACCTCACACCGAACTCGAACAAGATCCCCCCCTTCACCGCAACCTGTTGATGTTCTCGTCCCAAACCCATGCGATATCACCGCTGCGTTGGTCCAGCTCCTCACTCGCAACCTCGCCGTAGCCTTCAATTCTTTGCCCTAGCCACCGCGAATCCCTACCTCGTCACCACCTTAGGTCACGCGCGTAACCGCGTCTCGACTCACAAACCCCCTTCATGCTCCAACACTCACATCGCCGCCGACCCTCACTCGATCGCCTCGATCGATAGCTCCATCTCGAAAGGCAGAAAAACGGAAAGAAGTCGCGATTTGATTTTTTTTTTATAAATCTCGGCACGAAATTTTTTTTCTGCCATTACTTTTTTTCTTTCTCTATCACCGAGTGGTTTGGGAAAAGAAAGAAAGGGTTTCGACCTTATCGTTTAGCGAAGTTTTCGATTTAACTAAAACGAGGGTAGGTTGGCTACAAAAAGAAAATTCGCGTGAAACAGAAGTGAAAGAGACGTTTGATTAAAAAGGTACCCAACTGTTCACCTGATTTAACCATTATATGTGTTATTTTTCTTCTACATAAATATTGAATTCCGATATAGATTCAACGTGTTAATATATCTTACGCTCACACAACAACTTCAAATGCTACGAAATTCGAAATCCGATAATAATTCAATATTACGGACTCAATGGAACTGGTTTCGTTGAATTTCGAGACTATGCCTCGTAAGGATATTTTTAAATTCAATTTAAACTATAAAATTTCAAAACTGAACCAACCACTGTTAATTTCAATTTTACAACCTCTATTATCTTCAGTATTATTAATATAAATTTTATAAGCCTTCAAATTATTTTTAATAGGCTTAAAATCTCAGATTTCATATTTTGTTCAATTTCAAATTATTTAATTCAATAATTTAATTATCAAATAAATTGTGACATTCGTAATTCAAGTTAAAATTACTCTATTGCATATTTAAAATCAATTAAATATTCCGATTTTAAATGCTCAAAAATTCCGGGTCGTCACACACATAGTATCTCAACCTATATACCCAGACAACCCTTCATTTCATCCATGCAAATCATATTCAAGTTATTTCCACAATCAGATTTTACATGCACAGTGATATAAGAAATTTGGTTTAA
The DNA here is from genome assembly GCA_030765085.1 of Allium cepa. Lineage (NCBI taxonomy): Eukaryota > Viridiplantae > Streptophyta > Magnoliopsida > Asparagales > Amaryllidaceae > Allium > Allium cepa. The sequence goes on from CM060931.1 coordinate 835,939,354, forward strand.
AAGAAATGATGATTACTAACTATATGTTGAACAGAGCAAAGCTTTGAAAATATGGAAATTTCTCTTGAAATTTGAAAGCCGATACTGACCTTGATCTAACTTTGTTTAGCTTGAATTTGGTGAGATGAACTTGAAATAAATCTTTGCTTAGCTTCAGTTTGAAAACTTAAAAGAGTCGTTTGATTTTTCTTTTAGTTCGATTCTTTTTGGTTTTCCTTTTGTTTGTAAAATGAAAGATGAAAGAAAATGAAAGGAGAAGGAGTGTGTGTGTGTGTGTGTGTCTATATAAGTGTATACATTGTACAATGTTCTTCTTTAATAAATCATTTTTTATGAGAAAACCATGAACTTGACACTTGTATTTGCATGTCATCCTTACCTTACAAATGTCTTTATGCATGTATTTTATAATTCTTTTTTTTTGTTTTGTTTTGTTTTATATTTTTATTTTTTTTTCATTTTTATTTATTTATTTTATGTATACATAATAAGATAAAACCCTTATCTATTCTTATTTAAAGCCTATGTTATAAATACATTAGTTAATAACTATATATACACTAGTTTAAAAAATGTAGATTTTTAAATCTAATTTATTCTTAAGATATTTATTTGTAATTTCAAACCATAATTTCACTTACAATCTAGATATATATAAACAAAAGCAATTAGAAAGCACATTTTATTTGTTTTAAAAAAGAATAAGTTTGCAAATTTAAATAATTATAATAGAAAATCATCAAATTAAATTTTGCCAAAAATCCCAGACCGTCACACCACTGTAAAGATATTTTTTCAATATTATATGTTATTCCATTTATATGAGATTTTGTTCTGTCTTATTTTCTTTATTACCCTTCATGTTCCATATTTTCATGCAATTTGAGTTGGACATATGTGGTTTATTGTCGATACATAGGGTATGGAAAAATGGACCCTGACATTTGCTATTAGAGCTGAAGGTTAAGCAAGAACCTCAGTTTTGTTATGGGTAAGTCTCATCAAAGATAGGATTAGTAATATCCTGGATGAGTAGCTCATTAGAGACAGTGTTTGTAAAATCCTAGATGAGTTACGAGAGTACTATATAATTGAGCGCGTATTTGTTAATTTTATAAAAATAACTTTGTTTTAAAAGATGGTAAACGAAATAATTTTACCTTAGGTTTATATTTTAAGTATCAAAGAGGATATTATTATTCTAGGTTAGAAATTAAGGATTGTGTGACGCCCCACCTCTATGCTCACAATAACAAAGAGTACTAAGGAAATACTGTCTGTTATCACAAAGAATAAGGCTGGAAAGGAGCGGCCATCCGTAGTTAGGCCTTACACTAGTATTGGTTATTTCGATAGGAGTGGTATATATTTTTACTTTTCATCTCTTATTTATTTACTCCCATCGACACACCCAATTCCAGTATAAAACGAACTACGATGGTTCATAATAGTTTAGGAGAATAGATATAATAATAACACAGATAATATAAATGCTGAACACAGATAAAACAAAAAGTCTCGTATATATAATAACTGATGTCAGTTACAATACATGTGATACAGTACATATGATACAACTACAATTGTCGACTCTGGAAGTTACATATACAAGTACATTATTGTATATAATATACATGAATACATATCTTCCTATACAAATAAACCGACTACTATGAGTGACGACGACTACTCCAAAAGATATGAAGTGACTTCATAGCTCAAGCAGCAACCCAAAGTAAGATATCAACAACCTGTAAATACTCGGTCTGACCCGAGTATTACATTCAAAAGAAAATAATACACTGGTCAGTCTAATTCAAACTCAGTTATTAATGCGCAGAAGCAATAATAATTAAACAATCAAATAGACGACATTCACAATAAATTTACCTATCCGATTCTTGAATAAAGAAATAGAATAACGGTAAATATAACACATAACGGTGTTAAACAACAAATCAACAAATTCAAATTATTGAATTGGACACACGAAACAATTCAAACATCAATTAAAAGGTCAACACGGGTAGGGCTGCAGTACACGCACGCGCGTACTGCCTCGCCACTACAGCCTATGGAATGCGCAAAAGATCAATAAATCAAAAGCAATTAGAATATCAATAAAAGCAATACCGTGTGGCTGCAGTGCACGCTTGCGTGCACTGTCTTGCCATTACAGTGATGGTGTACCCAAAAGATCAACGAACCAAAATCAATGAAGATTCAAATATCAATGGCACTAACTCAACAGCTACACAGATACAACATATGTAAAATCCCACATATATATGCACAACGCATAAAAGCAACAAGGATGAAGTTCATCAAACAACGACCATTATTACTGCAGTCTATATTAGTCAACAAGTATGCAACAAATAATCTCAAGAGGCATATACAAAGATGGAAGACTCAAGAGGTGTCAACATGGAACTGGAGACTAACCAAATAAAAATGCAAATTGACTCGGAGGCTCACAACATCAAAATGCACTGACCACAACAGAAAACCAGCAACCATCAAGTTTCAAAATAAGTAATACAACAAGGCCAAAGATAAGTTCAATCCCAAAGCAACATGTAGCATTATAAGAAAATGGAGAAAAGCACATGTGTGCAACAGGATAATGAACTCCAGACAAAGCTCAGTGACATGATATTACATGAAATCAACATGGCCGAGAACTGATCAGACCAACAGGCCTTAATGAAGCAATGAACATGACCAAGTACAATAATGATAAGACTCAAGTACATATGTGCAGACCCCAAGTTTAACTACCAGTAATGTATGAACAGCTCAAAACTGCACAGTATTAAGATAGTGACAATATGTACAATGTGTATGCAAGTGCAACAGGTAAGGGATAATTCAAAAGCAACCCAATATCAAAGTGCAACTAGAGGCAGTGGATAATATGGAAAAAGTCGAACAAGATTAGAGAACATATGACATGAGCATGCAACACTGCAGACACAATGCAGACTCAAGTGCATATGAAGTTCAACAGTATATATATACAGCATGAACCAGGCATAAAAAGAAATCAAACTTGAGTAAAGGTTCAGAGGTACTAGAGAGCATGCACAAGTGACTTGAAGCAATGAATCAAGTGCAAGCCTAATAACCACAGCTGACACAAATGCAAACTGTTTTAAAGCTAACAGTTACGATATAAACCCATGAAAACAAGGACATTGCAATGTTCAAAGAAATGCAATGTGAAAAAGACATGGAGTGTAGATTAACTTAAACAATGTAAACAAAGTTAACATTACAGAGACTGTCTCGAAGACCAGTGGACAACAAGGGAAACCAAAATTCGACAGATTACATGAGTGAACAAATACATATATGAATGCAGCGAAACCTGAGACAACATCATATAAATGGGAAACTACCAACTTCAAATTGTACAACAGCAAATGCTACGAGTTAAAGACTGCAACCCTACAACAACAACAAATGATCTAACATTATCCCATAATCAAGACAGGGCCGAAATCAAAATAGCTTCGACTGGTTGAAGTCATGGAGCATCAAGTAGAAATCGAACAGGTCAAGTATGCTACTGGGGTGAACATACAAACAAAAGTCACTAGCAAAATCAAAGCCATGGAAATCAAGTCAAAAATATACGTATTTGACTAAGTCGCAAATATCACTACCATCAATATATTATCAAGCAACCGAGAGAGGAAAATGATGAAGTCAAATAATCATCTTAAACACCCAAACAAAGAACAGAATCAACATCAGCAAAACTCAAAACAAGCCAAGAAATTACGACCGAAGTCAGGTACCAAAAATTCAAGGCCGAAACACAAAATCACCTATTTATGAATTCGAATTAGATGTGAGTAATTAGAAATTACTCATCATGAATGAAGCGAAGACGAACTCGACAAGGAAGAAGCGGCCGAAGCAACACCCAGGGATAGTCGATTGAAAATGCTTTCGAACGAGGAACCAAAGGTCGGCAACTTCACACAATTTCACAAGCCAAATTTGAAGAAAGAAGAATGAAGAGCTGAGCCGCCATTTATTTTCTTCGTGTGATTAGTTTAAGGGTTTCTCAAACAATGAAAATGGGAAAAAAAAGAAAAGGGGGACGAGTATTTTATTTATGACGGCAACCAAAAATTAAGTGGGCTGAGATTCAAATTTAAAAAAAACCCAACAACACTTAACCAATTTCCATATGAATTTTTACTTGATTTAAAAACTACAACTGTATTTAACAAACCAAATCTAATCGTCATTTGAAGATAATTAATTGTCACAAATCCTTTTAACAAATTTCAAAAGAATTTAAACCGGATTCGAAACCCTCATATAGCAATTAACAACTAATTAAATCGTCATTTGACGAAAATTACTTGTTATAAAATTCCGGGTTGTTACAGACTCCCCTCCTTATAAAAATTGCGTCCCCGCAATTTTCATAATTAAGGTCGTCACTAACAATAAATTTTCTAACATAAACTAGTTAAGCTAGAAAATAAAGGCAGAGAATTCAAACCTCAAAGAAATCTTTTAATTTCATAAAAGAAATTCACAAATTCTGAACAAAATCTAACTATCAAGTAGATAATCAGAAAACAACAAAACTGAATAAATGCAATTATCAGCAATATTCAATTATCAATTAGATAATTAGAATACAGAAATAAAAAAAAAGTAATATCCAATTATCGATACGATAATTAGAAAACAGCAAAATCTAATTATCAACAAAGATAATTAGAAAACACAAATCACAAATTGCAAAACCGCAAATATCTAGTTACCAAAACGGTAATCAAAAAACAACAAAGGTCTAATTATCAAAACGATAATCAATCTCAAATCAACAAATATTTAATTATCTCAAACGATAATTGGATCTCAAATCAACAATTATTTAATTATCTCAGACGATAATTAAATCTCAAATCAACAATTATTTAATTATCTCAGACGATAATTAAATCTCAAATCAACAATTTTTCGATTATCAAAAACGATAATCAAATCTCAAATCAACAAATATTCGATTATCAAAAACGATAATCAAATCTCAAATCAACAATTATTCGATTATCAAAAACGATAATCAAATCTCAAACCAACAAATATTCGATTATCAAAAACGATAATCAAAATCAACAAATATCCGATTACCAAAAACGATAATCAAAATCAACAAATATTCGATTATCAAAAACGATAATCAAATCTCAAATTAACAAATATTCAATTATCAAAAACGATAATTGAATCTCAAATCAACAAATATTCGATTATCAAAAACGATAATCAAATCTCATATCAACAAATATTTGATTATCAAAAACGATAATCAAATCACAAATAAACAAATATTTGATTATCAAAACGATAATCAAATCTCAAATCAACAAATATCTGATTATCAAAACGATAATTGGAAACAAAAAATATTCGATTATCAAAAACGATAATCAAAATAAAAAATATCCGATTATCAAAAACGATAATCAGAACTCATATCAACAAATATCCAATTATCACAAGCGATAATCAGAAACAATAAATATCTGATTATCAAAAACGATAATCAGAACTCATATCAACAAATATCCAATTACCTGCAGATAATTGGAAACAACAAATATCTAGAATCAATTAAGATAACTAGAAAATCAACACAAAAGGTGGATCGATCCCAACAAATGGCGAGTTTTTAGCTACGCCGCACGTGCATCAACAAATGGCCGAATCCTACCAAGTACCCAACATAATTTTTTGGCGCCCAACAAATGATCCGGAGGTCCAACAAATGACCCAAAGGTCTGGTACTGGTATTGACCCGAAGGTCCAATATATGACCCGAAGGTCCAACATAGTGGCTCGAAAGCACACGAAAATCATTAAATATTTCAATTAACGAGTCCGGAATTAACCAAAATAGCAAACGCACATGTCCCATACCACGTGTTTTACTAAATCGTTTAAATCTCTTCATCATTTCTTTGAAAGTGCAAAATTGTATATTCCAAAAATAACATTTCACAGTCTCAAACGGACAAGTCCGGAATTAAGCGAATCAGTAAAAGAATGGGGTCATAATCCTCGATTTTGCTGAAACGTTTAAGTCACTTTTTCATTCTTCTGAAAGCGCAAATTGTAAAAATCCTGAAATCAATTTTATTTATTTTATAAAAGTAATAATTTACATTCTCAAGCAGATAAGTCCGGAATTAAGCGAATCAGTAAAAGAAAGGGTTCATAGTCCTCGATTTTGCTGAATCGTTTAAGTCGCTTCCTCATTCCTTTGAAAGCGTAAACTATATAAAAAAATTGATTTTTTTTTTATTTTTAAAACGATTTGTAAATCCGTGATGAAACACAACATTAGTGACAATTTCGACAAGGAAATTGCACTTCTCAAAATACCGTAAAAACGGACAACAAAATCAGCATTGCGAGATAACCGCTTGAAAATCCACTTTAAAATTTGACGGTTACTGAAGTCAATGCGACAGTAATTTTTAAACGTCAAAATCTCATCAAAATAATTTGCATCAGAATATTAGATCAGTGAATTTCCATTCATTAAAATGTCAACAAAACACCGTGCTTCAAACATTTTGCATTGGTGTAAAAATCCCGTTATAAAAATAGCGACAACAAAATATGTTTCATAACCAAGCATCGGTTCAACGTAAAATTAATGCAGTAACTTGCAACATAAATTTGCACGTATACCGCAAAATGAACAAAGAAATCATTCAAATATATCTTCAATGATGATAATTCAAAACAGCAGAAATCTCATTAAATTCACATAACTGCAATCGCTTCGAATCCTCAAATCGGATTCGAAATTTTCAAAGAAAACAAATTAAACACAGCTATGTAAACAACAATTGAAATTTACTTGAATTTCATATTTTGATTTTTAAATCAAAAGGATTATCAGTTTTGTTTATCGAAGACAGTCTCACTGTTTTCGCTGCGCACTCTGATAAACAAAACACGAATCAACCAATCATTAAAACACAGTTTCACTTTTTATTTTTAAACAAATATATTTAAAATTTTCAACATATTTTCAAAACTTTAGTTTTGACTCAAAGCACAAATAAAACATCGACTAATAGTTGTAACACATGTTCCATCTAAGTTATGTTTCATATTATGTCCATAAACCCCAAGCTCTGATACCAACTGCCACGCCCTACCTCTATGCTCACAATAACAAAGAGTATTAAGGAAATACTGTTTGTTATCACGAAGAATAAGGCTGGATAGGAACGGCCATCCGTAGTTAGGCCTTACACTAGTATTGGTTATTTCGATAGGAGTGGTATATATTTTTACTTTTCATCTCTTATTTATTTACTCCCATCGACATACCCAATTCCAATATAAAACGAACTACGATGGTTCATAATAGTTTAGGATAAGAGATATAATAATAACACAGATAATATAAATGCGGAACACAGATAAAACAAAAGTCTCATACATATAATAACTGATGTCAGTTACAAAACATGTGATACAGTACATATGATACAACTACAACTGTCGACTCTGGAAGTTACATATACAAGTACATTATCGTATATAATATACATGAATACATATCTTCCTATACAAATAAACCGACTACTATAAATGACGACGACTACTCCAAACGATATGAAGTGGCTTAATAGCTAAAGCAGCAATCCAAAGTAAGATATCAACAACCTGTAAATACTCGGTCTGACCCGAGCATTACATTCAAAAGAAAATAATACACGGGTCAGTCTAATTCAAACTCAGTTATTAATACGCAGAAGCAATAATAATTAAATAATCAAATAGACGACATTCACAATAAATTTACCTATCCGATTCTTAAATAAAGAAATCAGATAACGGTAAATATAACACATAACTGTGTTAAACAATAAATCAACAAATTCAAATGATTGAATTGGACACAGGAAACAATTCAAACAATTGAAACATCAATTAAAAGGTCAACATGGGTAGGGCTAAAGTACACGCACGCGTGTACTGCCTCGCCACTACACCCTATGGAATGCACAAAAGATCAATAAATCAAAAGCAATTAGAATATCAATCAAAGCAATACCGTGTGGCTGAAGTACACGCTTGCGTGCACTGCCTTGCCACTACAGTGATGGTGTACCCAAAAGATCAACGAACCAAAATCAATGAAGATTCAAATAGCAATGGCACTAACTCAACAGCTACACAGATGAAACAAATGTATAATCCCACATATATATGCACAACGCATAAAAACAACAAGGATAAAGTTCATCAAACAACGACAATTATTACTGCAGTCTATATTAGTCAACAAGTATGCAACAAATAATCTCAAGAGGAAAATACAAAGATGGAAGACTCAAGAGGTGTACATGAAACTGGAGACTAACCAAATAAAAATGCAAACTGACTCGGAGGCTCACAACATCAAAATGCACAAACCACAACAGCAAACCAACAAACATCAAGTTTCAAAATAAGTAATACAACAAGGCCAAAGAAAAGTTCAATCCTAAAGCAACATGTAGCAGTATGCGAAAATGGAGAAAAGCACATGTATGCAACAGGATAATGAACTCCAGACAAAGCTCAGTGACATGATATTACATGAAATCAACATGGCCGAGAACTGATCAGACCAACAGGCCTTAATGAAGCAATGAACACGACCAAGTACAATAATGATAAGACTCAAGTACATATGTGCAGACCCCAAGTTTAACTACCAGTAATGTATGAACAGCTCAAAACTGCACAGTATTAAGACAGTGACAATATGTACAATGTGTATGCAAGTGCAACAGGTAAGGGATAATTCAAAAGCTACACAATATCAAATTGCAACTAGAGGCAGTGGATAATATGGCAAAAGTCGAACAAGATTAGAGCACATATGACATGAGCATGCAACACTGCAGACACAATGCAGACTCAAGTGCATATGAAGTTCAACAGTATATATGTACAGCATGAACCAGGCATAAAAAGAAATCAAACTTGAGTAAAGGTTCAGAGGTACTAGAGAGCATGCACAAGTGACTTGAAGCAATGAATCAAGTGCAAGCCCAATAACCACAGCTGACACAAATGCAAACTGTTTCAAAGCTAACAGTTACAATATAAACCCATGAAAACAGGGACATTGCAATGTTCAAAGAAATGCAATGTGAAAAAGACATGGAGTGCAGATTAACTTAAACAATGTAAACAAAGTTAACATTACATAGACCGTCTCGAAGACCAGTGAACAACAAGGAAACCAAAATTCGACAGTTTACATGAGGGAACAAATACATATATGAATGCAGTGAAACCCGAGACAACATCATATAAATGGGAAACTACCGACTTCAAATTGTACAACAGCAAATGCTACGAGTTAAAGACTGCAACCCTACAACAACAAAAAGTGATCTAACATTATCCCATAATCAAGACAAGGCCGAAATCAAAATAGCTTCGACTGGTTGAAGTCATGGAGCAGCAAGTAGAAATTGAACAGGTCAAGTATGCTACTGGGGTGAACATACAAACAAAAGTAACTAGCAAAATCAAAGCCATGGAAATCAAGTCAAAAATATACGTATTTGACTAAGTCGCAAATATCACAACAATCAATATATTATCAAGCAACCGAGAGAGGAAAATGATGAAGTTAAGTATTCATCTTAAACACCCGAACAAAGAACAGAATCAATATCAGCAAAACTCAAAATAAGCCAAGAAATCAAGACCGAAGTCAGGTACCAAAAATTCAAGGCCGAAACACAAAATCACCTATTTATGAATTCGAATTAGATGTGATTAATAAAAAATTACTCACCATGATAGTCGATCCAAAATGCTTTCGAACGAGCAACCAAAGGTCGGCGACATCACACAATTTAGGATAATATCTGTAGTTCAAAATAATGTATGATTAGAAGTGCATAGTTTTGAATAATATGGCTAGTAGATTAATTATTGGATGAAAAAGGTTAAATAACAAATACCACGTGAACTGAGTTTCACAATTTGACTATAAGCAATTTGATGGATTTTAGGTTAAGAAATTTGATTTAGAAAATGTATAGGTAAATAAGTTAAGTTGATAATTGTAAGATTAGTAAGAAAAAGATGTACATTTATTAAAGTTGTATTACTTATATATGGATATGGTAAATACTATTTGCAAAATTAAGACCTTAGGTAAAAAACTAATGATTAAGTTTTATAGCATATTAATTTGAGATAATTATAGAATTCCACATTTGTTAAACCCTCTAATTAAAGTAATGATTATTTGAAGTTGGTGATGTGTATATATACACTTAGGAAGTACATGTATATTATACAAGTTTAAGTCATATTTGTATGCTTAAGCAGTAATGGATTTAGTAAAAAGTAATGATTGTGAAATAAACTTGGATGTAACAGTCTAATTTCTCGGCGCCCGACAGTCGACGTCGATACGTCCACTGTATCAAATGTCGAATAGTCGAATGCCCCAAAACCGAGTCGTTAGGGTTAAAAGAAGAAGAGGTAGAAGAAGAAGTAAAGAAAACAACAACAGAATCTCACATATCGCAGCGGAACAAATATAATAGATAAATAAATATCTTTAAACAGAATCACTATATCGGTTATTACATTACATCACATTACATTATCAGAGTGTGCAACAACAAACAGCGGAAAGAATATTAAATATATAAGTTATAAGCCTCGCCATCCAGCTTGATCCTGATCTCCACAGCAACTCCTGAATTCTAGAATGACCTGATAACCTGAATCTAGACTGTCCGTGTGGAAATTTGGTGGGCACCTAGAGTTTAGAAAGGGAACAATAAACTCCAGGTCAGTCGTGGGACTGGTGCGAGATCTTAAAAACAGCTATTTTCACAAAGAAAATAAAAAGAAATCCGCTATGCTTTTTAAAAATGAAACTGCCATATGGCCTCCCGCCACACACACAGTGCAAACACACACTTGGAGGAGATTTCTCCTTATGACAGTCAAAAATGCTTAACACGCAAAATTCTTTGGATATTAGTTTTAGTGCATAGTGTAGAAAACATTTCGAAAGTATAATATTAATCTTAGCCAACATACAACATTTCGTCGTATGCCCACTATAGTTATCATGTTCAATAGCAGGTTACCGCCACATTCCATGGCAGGTTATACAACAAAAACCGTACATGGCGCGTATTGTTTCTTTGGATTTCCAACAAATGGTTAGGCAAAGGAACTTCCTACACCGAAATGGGTACGCCTCTAGAAGGACGCCCCGAGAAACTAACTGGATCTCTGCTAACAAAGCCTACGTTACCTCGCGCTTTAAACAAGCTATAACATAGGTAACTAACACACAAGTATGCCATCCCCGGTCGTTACCGAACTTTATCCGAGGATCCTCAACCACAAAGCAACATCAAGCAGTAATAAATTTACAATGTCCACATGAGTCAAGTATCTGGGCTCCATCCCATGATACCACCCTTTATCCAAAAGAAAATGGACATACCCTAGGGGGACGACCCCTAAAAATCTTGCCGCAACATTCCTGTTTTGACCATTTTCGGGTTGGGAGGCTCGACGAAATCTCGTCCACAAAGCTACGTTTTTTCACAAAGCCCTGCTTCGATCAACAAATGATCAGCAGCACTTCGTACGCCACGTTACCAAATTGGGAATGTATCACTAGTAACCATCAACTACATAACCTCTGAGCTCATACGTCTCAGAGAAGGGTGTTAAGCTAAGAGAATAAATTCTCCGCCACCAACAGAAATGTATTTGATAGAAACCAGCTTTACATCTCAATTTGTAACGTCAGACACACATCCATACAAGTCTGTTCCGGGTTCGAATAGAGCCGAAGGCACTTCCGCAGAAGACCTTGCAATCCGGGTATTCACAATCCCGATCGGACTTCCCATCACATAGGGAATCTCTATATCATAGCTACTCAATGCAGAGACGATCGATAGGTCATCCTATCATTCTCGCAAATACCCGGTCTTTACCACCGGTCTTCAAATGTAATCCCACTTCGTCGTATCATTATTCGGAATGGGTTATATGACATAAAGGTCCTCTCCCGGCTAATCCGAATAACTAGCGCTTATTTTTTAAAAATAAGCGTTCTTTCAGATTTCAACAAATCACAACAATTTTCACTTTGATCTTTTAAATAAAACATTCATCACAATTACAAAGGTTCGATGTGGATTTCGGATATCCACTTGGAATCCGACCCCCGGTCGCATCGAAATTCAAACGCCATTTAAAGGCAGATATTGATAGTCGGTTACTTAACTATCAATCAACAATCACAACAATCACTGGATTTCAAATAATTTTCCAAATTATTCATTTTCAAAATATCTTTGCAAGATATATTTTCAAACTTCAACCATTTGAAAACAAATTTCAAATCACTTTTCACTAGCGGAATAAGATTCCCGATATTATTTATTTCCGCTGAAAGTCTACCGTGTTAAAATACTAAAAATTAATTTAAATTACTTATTCAAAATATATACTTGGAAACATTTAGACAAAACTATCTTATAATGTTTGCTTAAATTTTTGTTATGAAAATATTATACTAATATCTTATGTAAAACTTCAAGTCCAAATTAACTTTAAAATAAAGTTAGTAGATTGGGTGTAACTATTTAAATAACCATTTTCTAAAGCAAATATTAATTAAATCTTTAAATAATCACTTCTATAATTAATTTAATAAATCTTTACTTTAAAGATTTTCAAAATAACCCAAGTAAATAATTTCTCCAAAATATTCTTTTAAAACCAACTTTGGACTTTTAATTTATATTTTAAAAGCTACTTTCAAAACATACTCGACTTTCCAGGGAAGATACACTTTCATTTCAAAATGGTCCACTTAGACCAATTTAATAAACCCTTCTCGATTTATTTCAAATTTACATTCCAAATCTGTAAATTCCTTTCCGCATTTTAAAAATAAACCAATATTTATTTTTAAAACAAATTTCCCTTTCTTTTATAAGTTCCATTGTTAATTCAAATTTCCCAAATATCCATTGATATACGATTTTTCAAATCGATTCCCAAATATTCACTTTCAAGCACCAAATCAAATTTCCATGTTGATTTCCCAAATTTTTCTCAAACACCCAATCTATTTCCAAATGGATTTCCCAAAGGTTTATTTTAAATCACTAAAATCAATTTCCAAATTGATTTCTAATTTTTTTTCAAACATCGGATCAAATTTCAGTTTGATTCCCAAAGATTTATTTTCAAATACCAAATCATTTTTCAAATGGATTTCCAAATTTATCATCTTTAAAAAATAAATCCCTTTATTTTTTTCCCAAACTATTTAAAATCCGAATTTTTAAATAAATCCTTCGACTTTTAAACAACATTTCTCAAAATCCATTTGTAAAAAAAAATCTTTCCCCGTATTTTTGGAATTTATTCAATAGGATTTCACTATAGATTTTCTACTTAAATTCAAAAATCCTATTTTATTTATTTATGGTATCTTACGACACCAAAAATATATTCGGCTAAATTTTAGCCTACAATGATTCCAATTACAATATAATCACACAAAGATTATAAATAATTTAACACACAATAAATGAAACAAATTCAATTGTTTGAGGAATCCAGTTGGATCCCTCCAACCTATTTCCCTGCATCCACAGACGTTAGCACAACAATTAAATACCAATTCAACTTCGAGGTGGAATATCGCGGTATATGGGATTTATAAAAATAACATCCGCTATTATGTGGCGCAATAGGGTCTCATCCGCTATATAATGCAGGAAATCAACTCCAAATACATATATAATACCGATTCCACTTCATGGTGGAATATCGCGGTATATGGGTTTAAATATAATAACCTCCGCTATTATGCGGCGTATATGGTCTATTTCAAAACAAATAATAACAACCATCATCCAAGCACACAATAAACAATTTAAATTTAACTATCATAATTCAATCATCAATCAATAACTGAAATTTTTGATTATTAAATTTGAATGAGAAGATCTCACTTTTGCTTTATATTTGCAATCCACTTTTCCATTCCGGATTGATTTCACAGTTTTGACCTTGCATACAATTATATGATTTTTATTAATATTTGAATTTGTTAAACAAATTAAATTTCTATTTAATATTTTAAATAAACCAATGATTTATTTTAAACTAATAGTTTGATTTTGAACAAATTCCTTTCTACAAAATCTTTAAAATAATATAACAGGTTAATTAATCAAATTAATCTCCATTATTTTAAAATCAACTATTAAATAAAGATAGGTATATATGTATATTCATTTTATTCTATTATTATTTTAAACCATACTGTTTTATTTTATTTTTCTATCTCTACAACACGTATAAACTATGAATTAAATTAGAGAAGATAACCCAACCAATACCTTACTGTCGAGATGAACTCCATCCATCGTGACCCTCCGTCGTCGAACTCCAACAATTGACCACTCCACCACCAAAGTCACTTCCACACTCCCCCCACTTCACTCTAGCGGTCATCAACACAGCTAAGTCTGCTTCTTCTGTTAACATCACCATCGACAAAACTTATAACCCTACCATCGTGCTTGCTCTACAACCATCTAGCTTGCCTTCCAGTTGCCCACACTCGAACGCGATCTGCTCGCTCATATGAGGCGTATCGATTCGCTGATGGATCTCTCCGTTCCTGTCGCCTACCCCCATCTTCTCTTATTCCCAAACATCACCATGGTTCTGTTAACGAATTGCCTGCAGCACGAGCACAAGTTCCTTCGTATCGCGACTAAGTATCGGCCTTATGCTCCTCGATCGAACTTGTTGCGCCCACACCCGATTCGATAACCATACTCGACGAAAACACCACTCGATTCGCGATTTGCGTTCGCGTGGTAGATCACCATTCTCGAATTCGAATTCGAACTTCAAACGCCTAATTTTTTTTATGAAACTGATTTCGTATCGAATTGAGGGATTTCACGATTTGATTTCGATTACTTCGGCGGTAGATATTAGAGAGGGGAAGCATATAGAGGAAGGTAGGGTTTTGATTTTTATAATTTTTATATTCAAAATATCTCGTATTACCTGACTCGAAATCCCGAACTCCTATCGAGGCGTTCTGCCAGGCATTTATAAGGTTTTATCCGCATTTCGAACATAATGGAACGTGTTTCGGAGGCTAATTCAATCATATACGCAAGTTACGGAAGTAAACGATCAATTTTTAAACTGAACGATTAAAACAGTTTCTATGCGTTTTGAGATGCCAGGGTCAAATGACAACTCCAATTGCTACGAAAATTTGAATTCGATAATAACTAACCATCGCGGATCCAATGGAAGTGGTTTCGTCGAATTCTGAGACTGTTCCTCCGAAGGCTATTTTTAAATATTGATTTGAACAACAAAATTTCAATACGACAAAACATCTCCAAGTTCAATTCTGAAGCTACCATTATCTTCAGTATTATCAACATGAATTGTTTAAGCCTTGAAAATATTTTTAATCGGCTTAAAACTAAAGATTCAAATTTTAATCCAACTTCAATAAATTTAATTCAGTAATTAAATTGCCAAATTCATAGTTAATTTTGGCATTCAAGTTAAACTGACTTCCAAATATTTAAAATCAATTAAATATTCCATTTCAAATGTTAAAAATTTCTGGGTCATCACATCCTTCCCCCTTAAAAGAATTTCGTCCCGAAATTACTACTTAAGAAGAATGAACCTTAATCCGTTTACTATTTACCCAAAATCTAAAAGTTTTATCAACTTACCAAAACAAATCTTTTTATTAAGGACTCACTATCAATTCAACTAATTTTCCAAATTCACTCATAAGTTTCCAAACAACGTTGTTTTCTTTAACAATTTAAATTTAAATTTAAATTTAAATTCAAATTCTAAACTTTCAAAAAATTTCTAACTCCCTAAATTTTCGAAAAATTTCGCCAGCGTCTCCTTTGCGCGGCTAGCTCGGTACTACTACAAAAATGGCACCACGGCCCCCAGATTCAAAAAGAAAACCAAAAGCCAAGTGGCTGGACAAGAAAATCACCAAATTTCATACTGAAATTCAAATACATACCTTTTTGTCGAGCAATTCAATTTTATCTTTGAAATCAAAATCCCAATTCCATTTCCTTTAATACATCTGTATATCCTGCTAACCATAATATCCATTCATTGCCTTTAAAAATCATTTTATACATTTTCTTACAGAAGTTTCCATATCTACTTCTATTCAATTAGTTTTCCATTTCCATATGGATTCAATTTATCTTCAACTCTGAATATTGAATTTTTTCTTTCAATGATAACTGATTCATATTATAATTTTAAATTAGTTTCATTCACTAATTTACTTCAATTTCCAATTTGAAATCGTTTGTCGCTAACAAAAAATTTTCCCAAATTTTTTGTCTTTCTCCCCAAATTTTCGATATTTTTTGGCAGAGTCCCCTTTGTACGGATGAGCTTTAGCAATTTGACAAAAGATATAAATATATGTACATCGACCCAACCAGTTAGAAAAACAAAAACTGTTCATATTTCCTATTTTTACTGCGTAGGAGTGCCTTATTTAGCATTTTTAAACAAGTGGCTTATTTAATTAGCATTTTGCGCAATTAAATCCAGCCAAACGACTTCCCTGTACATGTACTTACTCAGTATAAACACGTAAGTGACATATTTAGGAAATTCATTTACATTTCACTTATTTCAATAGTAAACACATAGTTTTCATAAGCAATGCACTCAAAATAATTCCCATGCGTAATTTCTAAGGTTTCAATACAAATTTAATTGCTTACAACCACATTCCGTAAGATTTCGATTCAACTCAAGTGATTTACGATTCACTTTCTTTCATTCAATTCATTTTTGTAAACGAAACGAACTCATATCCATTTCAGTTGATTCAAAAATCAATTTTATTGGCTTTCAATAACTCATAGAATTTTATACAATCACGTTCGCGTCAAACGACAACCATTTCTGTGCAAATTCGACGATATTCACTTAATAGAATATCCCATCTAGTTTATAACTAACTTAAATTGATACGAACTCAATTTTCTCTTTATTCTATTTCATTTCCAATTGATTCTTTTCGATTCATTTTGCATTCCATACAACTTGACAACAACCATTTCACAATTTTACTTAAGTCGAGCTTTTATTCAATATTTACTTAAGTTATTTCTATTCAAAACTCAAGTTCGTTTTCCTTGTTAACAATTCCCTATTTTAAATCCTTGATTTGAATTTTCATTTATCAAATCCATTCCATCTACTAATTTAATTAAATTAGTTTTATTTACTTATCCATTTTAAATCTCAACTTTCCATTCTCAATTCATCTCGAATTTATTTTATCAATAACAAGGAAAGTTTCAATTTATTTCTACTTACTTGAATTTATCTGCAAATTTAACTCACATTTGAATTTCGATTTAGCTAATTCAACTTTCCTATTTCATGAATTAATTAATAATCATATTAGTTTACTTGAATTCAATCCTTTTTATTTTTATTTTTCAAAAGTTTGGATTTTTATTCAACTTGATCCAAGTCGAATCTAATTTCAATTTATAAAACTCATTTATACATGAATTCGTTCCCTTATCCTTTCAATCCACATTTATAAATTTCATTTGTTAAATGAATTTATCTCCAAATCTTTGGTTATACCATTATTTCTTATTAAATTTCCATACAATAATGATGATCATCACTTCCTAACAACCAAGCAACCATATATTATAATAATTCACAGAAATTTATTTGTTTTATATACGAAAATAGTTTGGGTAAAATTATTTCATTTACCCTATTTTAAAACAATACTGTGTCAATTTATCTTGTTTAAGAGTTTAAAAACCCTTATCGATACAGTTGGCCAGACTGCACCGGCCAGAATTTATAAACAACCAACCGATAAGTCAACACAATATAAAAAAATTATACTAACAAATACGCGCTCATATCTATTATTACACTCACACTCATTCTAGAGTACTACTGACTCTATCTCTAATGAGTAACACCCAATAGAGCCAAGGTTGTCGCTTAACCAAATGCTCTGATGCCACTTGTAACGGTCTAGGCTTTTCAACCATCGACAGCGGCCAATCTCGACTGGTAGGCTTTTCAACCATCCCAGCCCCGCCGTGGCTTACAATGGTGTAACGACCCAGAATTTTGGCAATATATTTTAATAAATATTTAATCTAATTCAAATGAAATACCAACTTTTCAATTTATAAACTGATAAGATTTTTGGATATTTATCAGTTATATATGTACATATATATTTGGAAAAAAAATTTGATTTAAAGATTTAAAATAAAATCTTTCAAAAATGTTTAAAATAAAATCTGTCTTATTCAATTGAAATTAAAAAGGTGTTATATTATTAATATTTATATATAATACATATACAAATGTAGTCTTTGATAATAATGTTTAGAAATAAGCAACCTTATCAATATTAAACATAAACATAAAAACATAAGTATAAAACATAATTATAAATATAAGATATAAATAGAAATATAAAATATATAAATACAAGTATATGTTATAAATCAATGTTTGAAAATTTAATTACAAATAGAATAAAATTTAGATACTATGCTGACAATAACTATGATAATTTTACATATACATATAGGATAAGTTTAGAAAATATATGTTGCTGTAACATACATATGTACAATACAAAGACGACAAATTTATTAACATATTCAAAATATCTTTGTACCAAATAGAAGTATCAGCCAATATTAATTGTGTGTAAACTAAAATGAAGACACATGCATTAAATTAGCACAACTTTTTGTCAAGGAAATCTTATAGCCGAAATAGCAAGTATCACTTCAATTCTACATTAACTTAATAAAAATCTAACCGGATCAAAAACAGGGTAGGGCTTGTCCCACTTATTACCTATACTACTCTAAGCCATTTTTGTTTATACATTATACTATTTTAGTTCGTTTACAAAAACTTAAGAAGCTAACCTAAAAAAAAGGGAAGAAATAAACATCATCTTGTATTTTCAAATAAGTTCAACAAAGCTGAGAAGAATTTTCAGGGATAATTAAACTCCAGCTCTTCAACAACATTTGCTTTCATTTCAACAATTATTAGGTGAGCGAATAGGTGAATTTTGATTTCGTGTATTTTCACAACGAACTGGGGTTTGTTGTCGAACATGAGGTCGATTTAGGGTTTGTAGGAGGCGATGAGGATCGCCGGAGGGGCGGCGAACCATCGTGCACATGAACGGTGGCGATCAGTGCTAGATTTTGGCGTGCGAGCGTAAGTGATTTTGAATATTGATTCGACATGAGTTCTTACTCGAGTAGAAAAGGAAATTGCTTCAGGGTTTTTCCTGCGTACGTGAGTATGTTTACGATACTTCAGTATCTTCTTAAGCTAATAAAAAAAGAGAAGAAGAAAGAACAGGTAAAAGAAGAAGAAGGTGAGAAGTGAGGGATGCAGGAGAAAGGTAAAGAAACTCGAGTTTTTCTCGAGTAAACAAGGTGCTTGCCTCGGGTTTGATGAATTTGCCTAAATACTTTAAGTATTGTGTTATACTAAGTTTAATATTAATTAAATCAATAATGTTGGTTAGTGTTAAGTTAAGATTTAATTTAAAATTTACCAAAAGAAGGATTTGCAAATGTAAGATAATTAATTATCTTAAGTATAAGTTGATTTAGAATGCAAATTAATTTTAATTAACTAAGTAGTTTGAAGATTAATAAATTTATATTATTAATCTTACGTTTAAATCAATGTAAACATAATTTTTTTAATTAATTACTTAAAGTTATTCAATAAATAATTAGATGTTGACTTAAGTAATTAATTAAGAATTAAATGATTAACCAATTGGTAATTAATGAATAAATAAGCAATAAATTGGTAATTAAATGAATAATTAAGTTTTATAAATTAATAATTAAGATTATTAATTAATAATTAAGAATTGATTAATAAAAAGAGTAACTAAGTAATAATTAAATAATTTAATAAGTTGATTAATTAGTGATTAATCAAGCTGGATAAAATGATTAATTATGTTAAGTTAATCAAACTATTCGATACGAATTGATGATTCTTGTTTGATTGACTCTGATATCTATTTGATGATATTCTGTGATATTTTGTGAAATATACTGGACATATATGTGATGACTGTGTATGATTTATCCGTGATACTTGTTATGTGAATTCAAAGTGTTGAATTTTATTTGTTTAAACTAAGTATACAACTTGGCCCTTAAAATGGCATTTGGATTTCGATGAGACCGGGATCGAGTAACAATTCGATATTTCGAAAACCACATCTATCCAAATTAAACGATAGGTTGTGACATATCAAGTGGAGATCGAGATGGTGTTCCAGAATGCAAGGGTTATCGTCGTTAACTCTGAGGGTGATTCCAAAATGAGTGTAACGAGATAATGCCTTCGGTTTCGTTCGAACCCGGAACGAACTTTTACGGATTAAATGCTTTAAGCACATCGTCAGGTGGACGATGAGCATTCTAAGAGATATGTTCTGTAAAGGTAATCGCAGCCTCAAGCCTCATCAACCGGGAATGGCTAAAACATGGGAGATGCAGCAAGGTTAGGTGGGTCGTGCCTAAGCAGGGCGAGGTATACCCCTGTCCAGATATCCCATTTTATTTCGGCTGCGTGGGTAGTTGTAGGCCACAATTGCGGGGTTATCTTATTCGGGACTGTTCAGTAAGGAATGGTTCCGGCCTTGTGTTGTAGGGGGTCGAGAGTGATCCTCGGTACGGTGATCTAGTCCCCGTACTGTGACGGGCGGTACCCCAGTAGCCCTACCATTGATGGAAACCCATTTTCCCTACGAGACCCCACGGTTTTGATTTGTATTACCCACTTTCGAGGCTAGTAGCTGGAATTTAATGAATGTAACAATTTCGGCTATTTTCTATTTACTTGAAAACCCTAGACACTATTATAATATCACTGGATTTCCTATAAAATGTTTTGGATAGCGTAAGGTAAAACTTACCCGTGTTTATGTATGGGGAGTCTTACGTGATACCTTTGTTTTCAAATGGTTTTCAAAGTTAAACAACTCTAACCCATTTTCTTACACCAGACCCATGTATGACCCGGAGTTTATATTTTGGTTTTCATAAACTCTTGGGTACTAAAATTTTTATGAGTAGCCAAGTGATAGGTATTTGGAGTGCTGAGTTTCTGGAGGAGTTTGGAGAAGAAGACCAGACGTATGTATCTATCTATATAGTTCCGTTGTGTAATTAGTGTATGATGTATTTTGGGATGTATGTATGGACATATATATATATATATATATATATATATATATATATATATATATATGACTGTCCTGTTTTATGATATTGTATAACCCTGATATATGTAAAACTATGTAATAGTTATGTGATGTATTATATTTTGTTCCATTCCGCTGTGCGATTCTGATGTTGTTATTCTTTCTTTCTTTTCTTTTCTATTTCTATCCCTTTCTTTCTTAATGATGATACGTCCTTTTGGGTTTAGAAGGGCGGGTCATCATAGTTGGTATCAGAGCACTAGGTTGAGCGAGTACCTAGGCTCTAGAATGATATTTATCTTGAGAGTTCGTATTTGTATTTTCATATAATTATATACATATCTAAATTTGTTGAGTTACCTGCCCAGGTGGCCAACATGAGTTCTGGAAGAAGAGGTAGAGGTACGGTCAGTACTTCGACTGATAATGGATGAAGTCAGAATGCTAGTGAGGCTGTAAATCCAGTACCGCCTCAAGTTAGTTTTGCTGCTTTATGCAAAGACTTCATCAACCTTCGAGGCCAACCATTTAAAGGTTCAAAATCAATAATTGAAGTCCAAGCTTGGCTACGCTATTATGAGCGCATCTTTAAGAGTATGAAGTTGTCTGATGAACGGAAAAGGGAATTGGCATCGTGGCAATTGCAAGGAGGCGCAACAACCTGGTGGGATGCAACGGTAGCAAACATTTCTGAGGAAGACTTTTCGCGGGACAGATTTAAGGAGCTATTGAGGAGAAGTTTATGCCAACAGCATGGAAAACTTAATTGTATCAGGATTTTTTCAATTTGAAGCAGGGAAACATGACTATAGCGGAGTATGAGACCAAATTAAATGAACTTTCTTGCTATGGAACAGGGCTCATAGATACTCCCCTAAAAAAGAATGAAATGTTTGTGCAAGGATTGAGGCCAGAATTTCATGAAAAGATGATGGTGCTTTTGAAAGGATCTTTTGTCGATTTAATTGACATGGCTTTGAGATATGAGAATTTGATGAGTATGAAATCAACGGCACCAGTTGCGGCTTCGGGAGGGAATTTTGCTAATCCGAATAAGAGAAAGTTCAATCCCAATTGGAGGAGACCGAATAAGAAGAAGCCTGTAAGTAACAACGGACCTCGAAAATGCGACATTTGTCAACAAGAAGGTCACTTGGCGAATAAGTGTCCCAGAAAAGAATTTCAGCAGTAGCAGTAACATCAGAGTGGACATGGTTCAGCTATGGTTCAGAGATCATTGTGTTACAATTGTCACCAGCCAGGTCACATGATAAAGAGTTGTCCACTTTTGCAGAGGGCGCCTCAGAATAAGGTCTTTGCTCTAGAAGCCAGTCCATCTTCTTCTTCTCAAGGTATGGGAGTTTTGGAAGGTACTTTACTTTTAGATAGTAAGTATTTTAAAGTTTTGTTTGATTCGGGTGCTTCTTTGAGTTTTATTTATCTGGAATCTGTAGAGAAGTTCTTTCTTACCCCTAGTACTGTAGATTGTCCCATCTTGGTATCAATCCTATAGAGGGGTGACCAAATTAGAGACGATCTGTAAGGACTTGAAGATTTCTTATCTATCCCATAGTTTTTCTTGTGACCCGTATGTGTTGAATTTTAAGGGATCTGACCTTATTTTGGGGATAGATTGGCTTGATAAGTATAAAGCAGTTTTGAATTGCGATGAAAGAACAGTTTCATTGAAAACTGATTTGGGTAGAATTGCCAGATTGTCATGTGATAATTCTGTAATTCACTTGAGTAGTCTTTTGCATGGAATTGAGACTTCTCAAGAGAAGATTGAAGACATCGATGTGGTCCAAGATTTTGCTGATGTATTTAAGGAAGTTAAATGTCCGCCACCACGTCGACAGATAGAGTTTCATATTGATTGGATAAATTTGAGGAAGTTAAATGTCTGCCACCACATCGAGAGATGGAATTTTGTATTGATTTGATTCCAGGAGCAGTGCTGGTGATTCAGCCCAGTAGGAGAATGACTCCTAGGGAGAGAGAGGAATTAATTAAGCAGACTCAGGATCTTTTGGAGATGCGCATGATTAGGCCCAGTTTTTCTTGTTGGGGATCTGCTGTAGTGTTTGTCACTAAATTGGATG
The DNA here is from genome assembly GCA_030765085.1 of Allium cepa. Classification (NCBI taxonomy): domain Eukaryota; kingdom Viridiplantae; phylum Streptophyta; class Magnoliopsida; order Asparagales; family Amaryllidaceae; genus Allium; species Allium cepa. The sequence continues at coordinate 835,962,868 of CM060931.1, forward strand.
GATCGCTAAGGTTCTACATGGATTATAGAGAATTGAACAAAGTGATTATCCGTAATAAATATCCTCTTCATAGTATTGATGATCTCTTTGACCAGTTGCATGGAGCTTCTATCATTTCTCAACTAGATCTAGCTTCAGGTTTCCATCAATTGAGGGTAGCTGAGGACAATATTCCCTTGACTGCATTTAGAGGACCGAATTGTTTCTACGAATGGTTGGTTATGCCTTTCGGATTAACCAACGCTTTTGCCTACTTTGTTGACCTGATGAACCGAGTTTTTCATGATACATTGAATAAGTTTGTTTTGGTATTCATTGATGATATCTTGGTCTACTCCAAATCGGAAGAGGAGCACATGCAGCATTTGAGAATTGTATTGGAGACTCTGAGGAAGCATGTGTTGAAGGCAAAGGTTTCCAAGTGCCATTTCTAGAAATCGAAAGTTAAATTTTTAGGGAACATTGTTTCTGGTGAAGGTATCTCTGTAGATCCAACGAAGGTTGAGACTATTCTGGAGTTGAAGCAGCCAGATACTCCGACCGAGGCTCGTAGTTTTTTGGGATTGGCTGGTTACTACAGAAAATTTATCAAGGATTATTCCAAGATTTCTTCGCATTTGACCAAGCTGACAAGGAGAGGAGCTAAATTCAAGTGGACACCCCAGTGTAAAGAAGATTTTCAGGAGTTGAAGACGGGGCTAACTAGTGCAACGGTGCTTGCTATTCCGGATGGAAAGAGCAAATTTGAAGTTTATACTGATGCTTGTATTGTTGGTCTGGGAGCAGTTCGGATGCAGAATGGAAGGGTGATTGCGTACGCGAGTAGACAACTGAAGCCACATGAGAAGAACTACGCTATGCACGATCGGGAATTGTTAGCCATTGTTTTTTCTTTGAATATTTGGACACACTATCTCTTGGGAGAGAATTTCGAATTATTTACGAATCACAAACCGTTGAAATATCTTTTCTCTCAAAAAGAACTTAATCTAAGACAGCAGCGGCGGGTCGAATTTCTGGCATCCTGTGATTTGGATATTCTGTATACCCCAGGAAAGGCGAATGTTGTAGCTGATGCTCTTAGCAGGAATGCGGTTCTGTCTCTTCTGGAAATGGTTCCATCTCTTATTGAAAGGATTTCGAGCAAGCAAACATCTGATAAGATGTTGAGAAGGATTATCAAAAGAGTTAGGAAGGGTCAATGTCCCAGTTTTAAAATTGATGGCCAAGGAACATTAAGGATTAACGGGAGGATTTGTGTTTCGAATGATAGGGATCTGAGACAGGAGGTGTTGTCAGAGAGTCATCGTTCCAGATTGAATATTCATCCGGGAATCTCGAAGATGTATAAGGATATGAAGAAAGTCTTATGGTGGAAGGGCATGAAGGAATATATAGCTAGGTTCGTGAATAGTTGTGCCATCTGCCAACAAGTTAAAGGAGATCAACAGAAATCAGCTGGATTATTGCAGCCTTTAGAAATTTCGGATTGAAAGTGGGAGATGGTCTCGATGGATTTCATCGACGGTTTGCCTAGAACCAGGAAAGGAAATGAAGGGCATTGGGTTATTGTGGATCGCTTAACTAAGAGCGCCCATTTTATACCGGTTAAGACAAATCGTACTGTAGCTTCTCTGGCAGAAATTTTCTTGAAGGAGATAGTCAGATTGCATGGTGTTCCTGTCAGTATAGTAAGTGATCATGATCCAATTTTCGTCAGGAAATTCTGGGAGGCTCTGCAATCAGCAATGGGAACGAGTTTGAGATTGAGTACAGCCTATCATCCTCAGACAGTTGGACGGACAGAGAGGCTTAATCGTATTTTTGAGGATATGCTGCGAGCTTGTGTTTTGGATTTTGGTGGATCGTGTGAAGAGATCTTCATTTAGTGGAATTCTCTTATAATAAAAGTTACCAAGCGAGTATTAAGATGGCTCCTTATGAAGCTTTATATGGAAGACCGTATAGATCCCCATCCTGTTGGATAGAATCGAAAGATTGTCTTGTGCTTGGACCCGATCTAATTCGAGAAGCTTCTGCGAAAGTTGAGCTTATCAAGAAAAGAATGAAAGCTTCTTAAGATCGTCAGAAGAAATATGTTGATAAAAGACGAAGACTGTTGGAATTTGAGGTCGGAGATTTAGTTTTTGTTAAAGTTTCCCCGATCAAAGGTGCTATAAGATTCGGAAAGATGGAAAAACTTGCCCTAAGATATATAAGGCCATTCCGAGTGCTAGAAAGAATTGGAGCTGTAGCTTATAGGATTGAATTGCCAGAATGGATGTCTGGAATTCACAATGCATTTCATGTAGTCCATTTAAGAAAATTTGTTCGTGACCCATCACTGGTTGTAGAACCAGTAGTCCAGGAAGATTTGGAAGTAGAACCCAATTTGATTGTGGTCAGAAATCCAGTTCGGATTGTGGATCAAGACGAGAAGCAACTAAGGAGCAAAGTAGTGAAACTCGTCAAAGTGCAGTGGAGCGAGGATCCCAGAGAATGTACCTGGGAAACTCTAGATAGTTTTAGGAAAGCTTATCAGGAATTGTGTCCGGATAAGTGGTGATGTTTGTTAGGGTAGACTGTTTGATTGTTTGTTATTGTATGGATGATATGTATGTCTGGATTGTTAATATAAATGCTTTTGAATTAACTATTGTTTTAAATTTCGGGGACGAAATTCTTTTAAGGGGGGAGGAATGTAACGACCCGGAATTTTGGCATTTTATTATAATAAATATTTAATCTAATTCAAATGAAATACAAGCTTTTCAATTTATAAACTGATAAGGTTTTTGTATATTTATCAGTTATATATGTACATATATGTTTGTAAAGAAAATTTTGATTTAAAGATTTAAAATAAAATCTTTCAAAAATGTTTAAAATAAAATATGTCTTATTCAATTGAAATTAAAAAGGTGTTATATTATTAATATTTAATATATACATATATAAATGTAGTCTTTAATAGTAATGTTTAAAAATAAGCAAGCTTATCAATATTAAGCATAAACATTAAAACATAAGTATAAAACATAATTATAAATATAAGATATAAATAGAAATATAAAATATATAAATACAAGTATATGTTATAAATCAATGTTTGAAAATTTAATTACAAATAGAATAAAATTTAGATATTATGCTAACAATAACTATGATAATTCTACATATACATATAGGATAAGTTTATAAAATATATGTTGTTGTAACATACATATGTACAATACAAAGATGACAAATTTATTAACATATTCAAAATATCTTTGTACCAAATAGAAGTATCAACCAATATTAATTGTGTGTAAACTAAAATGAAGACACATGCATTAAATTAGCAAAACTTTTTGTCAAGGAAATCTTATAGCCGAAATAGCAAGTATCACTTCAATTTTACAGTAACTTAATAAAAATCTAACCTGATCAAAAACAGGGTAGGGCTTGTCCCAGTTATTACCTATACTACTCTACGCCATTTATATTTATACATTATGCTATTTTAGTTCGTTTACAAAAACTTAAGAAGCTAACCTGAAAACAAAAAGGAAAGAAATAAACATCATCTTGTATTTTCAAACAAGTTCAACAAAGCTGAGAAGAATTTTCAGGGATAATTAAACTCCAGCTCTTCAACAACATTTGCTTTCTGTTCAACAATTATTATGTGAGTAAACATACAGTTTTTAAAGTTTAAGTTTTGGTAATTAGTTCATAGAACTTTTGTTTGCTGTATGTTGTAAGTATGTGGTTCTGAGATGTTCTTTGGAAGTTTAATATGTGACGTTCTTTAATATTTCAAGTTTTGAGCAAAGAAATGTAAAGAAAACTAATACATCTTCATATAAACATCTTAAGCTTTGGATTTTTAACTAAGTAAGTTTTTTAAAACTTAAAATCATAACCTGAAAATGGTTTTAAAGCATGACAGTAAAATATAAATACTGTTTATAGAGGTTTAAAGTAAGAAAGAAATCAATTGTTAAAATTTAAATGTTTTAATTTGTTAATTTGATCCTATATCTTGATTTAACACACAAAGTTAAGATTTTTAACATAAAAATGATGATTTTTAAGTAACAAATCAAGGTGTAGTTTACAAGGAACCGAAAATGTTTTTTTTTTGTGAATATATGATAATCCAATAAATATTAGATGTTGTGATTCATGTTGGAGCTTGCTTAATACTCATTGATGACGGGAAAAATGCTAAAAAAATTATTCAATGCGAGGATGCTTGAGTCGAATCGAAAATAGGGTTTGGTTCGAGTTTTTTTTCTGGGGTCTGTAAAATGTCAATTGCATCGTCGTGGTTTGATCGAGTTACATGTGATTCTAGGAGATGATCGAGGAGAGTATGGCCATGACGTGGACGAAGTGGCATCGCCTCCAGTGGTCGGTGTTAGTAGGAGGTGGTGATTTTCAGTGGGTTGTTCGAGTTGATTGCTCGAAGGAATAAGTGAATTTTGATTTCGTGTATTTTCGCGATGAACTGGGGTTTGTTGTAGAACGTGTGGTCGATATGGGGTTTGTAGGAGGCGACAAGGGTCGCCGGAGGGGCGGCGAATCACCGTGCACATGCACGGTGGCGATCAGTGCCATATTTTGGCGTGCGAGTGTTAGTGATTTTGAATATTGATTCGACTCGAGTTCTTACTCGAGTAGAAAAGGAAATTGCTTCGGGGTTTTCCTACGTGCGTGAGTATGTTTATGATACTTCAGTATTTACTTAAGCTAATAAAAAAAAGAGAAGAAGAAAGAATAGGTAGAAGAAGAAGAAGGTGAGAAGTGAGGGACGCGGGAAAAAGGTAAAGAAACTCGTGTTTTTCTCGAGTAAACGAGGTGCTTGCCTCGGGTCTGATGAATTTGCCTAAATACTTGAAGTATTTTGTTATGCTAAGTTTAATATTAATTAAATCAATAATGTTGGTTGTGTTAAGTTAAGATTTAATTTAAAATTTAATAAAAGAAGGATTTGCAAATGTAAGATAATTAATTATCTTAAAGTATAAGTTGATTTAGAATGTAAATTAATTTTAATTAACTAAGCATTTTGAAGATTAATAAATTTATATTATTAATCTTATGTTTAAATCAATGTAAACTAAAGAATTTTAATTAATTAGTTAAAGTTATTCAATAAATAATTAGTAGTTGACTTAAGTAATTAATTAAAAACTAAATGATTAACCAATTAGTAATTAATGATTAAATAAGTAATAAATTGGTAATTAATTGAGTAATTAAGTTTTATAAATTAATAATTAAGATTATTAATTAATAATTAAGAATTGCTTAATCAAAAGATTAATTAAGTAATAATTTAATAATTAAATAAGTTGATTAATTAGTGATTAATCAAGCTGGATAAAATGATTAATTAGGTTAAGTTAATCAAACTATTCGATACGAATTGATGATTCTTGTTTTATTGAATCCGATATCTATTTGATGATATTCTGTGATATTTTGTGATATATTCTAGAGATATCTGTGATGACTGTGTATGATTTATCTGTGATAACCGTTATATGAATTCAAAGTGTTGAATTTAAATTGTTTAATCTAAGTAAACAACTTGGCTCTTAAAATGGCATTTGGATTTCGATGAGACCGAGATCGGGTATCAATTCGATATTTCGAAAACCACATCGATCCAAATTAAACAATAGGTCATGACATATCAAGTGGAGATCGAGATGGTGCTTTCAGAATGCAAAGGTTATCGTCGTTAACTCTGAGGGTGATTCCGAAATGAGTGTAACGATATAATGCCTTCGGTTTCGTTCGAAACTGGAATGAACTTGTATGGATTGAACGCTTTCAGCACATCGTCAGGCGGACGATGAGCATTCTAAGAGATATGTTATGTAAAGGTAATTGCAGCCTCAAGCCTCGTCAACCGAGAATTGCTAAAATAGGGGAGATGCAGCAAGGTTAGGTGGGTCATGCCAAAGTAGGATGAGGTATACCCCTGTCTAGATGTCCCTTTTAATTTGGCTGTGTGGGCAGTTGTTGTTGGCCACAACTGTGGGGTTATCTAATTCGGGACCGTTCAGTAAGGAATGGTTCCGGCCTTTTGTTGTAGGGGGTCGGGAGTGATCCTCGGTACGGTGATATAGGCCCCGTACTGTGACGGGCGGTACCCCAATAGCCCTGCCATTGATGGAAACCCATTTTCCCTACGAGACCCTACGGTTTTGATTTGTATTACCCACTTTCGTGGCTAGTACCTGGAATTTAATGAATGTAACAATTTTGGCTATTTTGTGTTTACTTGAAAACCCTAGACACTATTATAATATCACTGGATTTCCTATAAAATGTTTTGGTTAGCGTAAGGTAAAAACTAACCCGTGTTTATGTGTGGGGAGTCTTACGTGATACCTTTGTTTTCAAATGGTTTTCAAAGTTAAACAACTCTAACCCGTTTACTCACACCAGACGCATGTCTGACCCGGAGTTTATGTTTTGTTTTTCATAAACTCTTGGGTACTCAATTATTTATGAGTAGCCAAGTGATAGGTATTTGGAGTGCTGAGTTTCTGGAGGAGTTTGGAGAAGAAGATCAGACGTATGTATCTATCTATATAGTTCCACTGTGTAATTAGTGTATGATGTATTTTGGGACGTATGTATGGACATATATACACACACACACGACCTGTTGTATGATATTGTATAACCCTGATATATGTAAAACTATGTAATAGTTATGTAATGTATCATATATTTTTCCATTCCGCTGTGAGATTATGATGTTGTTATTCTTTCTTTCTTTTCTTTTCTATTTCTATCCTTTTCTTTCTTAATGATGATACGTCTTTCTAGGTTTAGAATGGCGGGTCGTCACAAATGGTACCCTGCCCTAGCTTTTACGGCCAGCCTTTCGGCTGTCATGCCTAACTGGCTAACCAACCCCTTAAAGAGGACATGTGAGGGTAAGAGTCTCATGCTCGCCACCAAACAAAAAGCGAGAACCCCCCATCACGTTTCACCTAGATAAGCAAGGTCGGTCGTGGGACTGGTGTGAGATCTTAAAAACAGTTATTTTCACAAAGAAAATAAAAAGAAATCTGCTATGCTTTTTAAAAATGAAACTGCCATAAGGCCTCCCACCACACACACCATGCAAACGCACACTTGGAGGAGATTTCTCCTTATGACTGTAAAAAATGCTTAATACGCAAAATTCTTTAGATATTATTTTTAGTGCATATTGTAGAAAACATTTCGAAAGTATAACATTAATCTTAGCCAACATACAACATTTCGTCGTATGCCTACTATAGCTACCATGTTCGATAGCAGGTTACCGCCACATTCCATGGCAGGTTATACAACTAAAATCGTACAGGGCGCGTATTGTTTCTTTGGATTTCCAACAAATGGTCAGGCAAAGGAACTTCCTACACCGAAATGGTTACGCCTGTGGAAGGACGCCCCGAGATCCTAGCCGGATCTCTGCTAACAAGGCCGACGTTACCTCACGCTTTAACCATGCTATAACATAGGTAACTAACACACAAGTATGCCATCCTTGGTCGTTACCGACCTTTATCCGAGGATCCTCAACCACAAAGCAACATCACACAGTAATAAATTTACAATGTCCACATGAGTTAAGTATCTTGGCTCCTTACCATGATACCACCCTTTATCCAGAAGAAATGGACATACGCTAGGGGCGCCACCCCTAAAAACCTTGCCGCAACATTCCTGTGTCGACCATTTCCGGGTTGTGAGACTTGACGAAGTCTCATCCACAAAGCTACACTTTTTCACAAAGCCATGCTTCGATCAACAAATGATCAGCAACGCTTCGTATGCCACATTACCAAATTGGGAATGTATCACTAGTCACCATCAACTACATAACCTCTGAGCTCGTACATCTCAGAGAAGGGTGTTAAGCTAAGAGAATAAATTCTCCGTCACCAACAGAAATGTATTTGATAGAAAGCAGCTTTACATCTCAATTTATTAACGTCAGACACACATACATACAAGTCTGTTACGGGTTCGAACAGAACCGAAGGCACTTCCGAAGAAGCCCTTGCAATTCGGGTATTCACAATCCCGATCGGACTTCCCATCACTTGGGGAATCTCTATACCGTAGCTACTCAGTGCAGAGACAATAGATAGGCCATCCTATCATTCACGCAAATACCCGGTCTTCACCACCGGTCTTCAAATGCATTCCCATTTCGTCGTATCATTATTCGGAATGAGTTATATGACACAAAGGTCCTCTCCCGGCTAATCCGAGTAACGAGCACTTATTTTTTAAAAATAAGCGTTCATTCAGATTTCACAAATCACAAAAATTTTCAAATTGATCTTTTAAAAGATTCATCACAATCACAAAGGTTCGATGTGGTTTTCGGATATCCACTTGGAATCCGAACCCAGGTCGCATCGAAATTGAAACGCCATTTAAAGGCAGATATTGATAGTCGGTTATTTAAATATCAATCAACATTCACAACAATCACTGGATTTCAAATAATTTTCCAAATTATTTATTTTCAAAATATCTTCGCAAGATATATTTTCACACTTCAACCGTTTCAAATCACTTTTCACTCGAGGAACAGGATTCCCGATATTATTTATTTCCACTGAAAGTCTGTCAAGTTAAAATACTTTAAAATAATTTAAATTACTTATTCAAAATATATACTTAGAAACATTTAGACAAAACTATTTTAGTACATTTGCTTAAATATTTGTTATGAAAATATTATACTAATATCTTATATAAAACTTCAAGTCCAAATTAACTTTAAAATAAAGTTAGTAGATCGGGTATAACTATTTAAATAACCATTTTCTAAAACAAATATCAATTAAATCTTTAAATAACCACTTCTATAATTAATTAAATTAATCTTTACTTTAAAGATTTTCAAAATAACCCAAGTAAATAATTTCTCCAAAATATTCTTTTAAAACCAACTTAGGACTTTTAGTTTATATTTTAAAAGCTACTTTCAAAACATGCTCGGCTTTCCAGGGAAGATACACTTTCATTTCAAAATGGTCCTCTTAGACCAATTTAACAAACCCTTCTCGATTTACTTCAAATTTACATTCCAAATCCGTAAATTCCTTTCCACACTTTAAAAATAAACCAATATTTATTTTTAAAACAAATTTCCCTTTCTTTTATAAATTCCATTGTGAATTCAAATTTCCCAAATATCCATTGATATACGATTTTTCAAATCGATTCTCAAATATTCGCTTTCAAGCACCAAATCAAATTTCCATATTGATTTCCCAATTTTTTTTGAAACACCCAATCAAGTTCCAAATGGATTCCCAAAGGTTTATTTTAAATCACCAAAGTCAATTTCCAAATTGATTTCTAAATTTTTTTCAAACATCGAATCAAATTTCATTTTGATTCCCAAAGATTTATTTTCAAGTACCAAATCAATTTTCAAATGGATTTCGAAATTTATCATTTTAAAAATAAATCCCTTTATTTTTTCCCAAACTATTTAAAATCCAAAGTTTTAAATAAATCCTTCAACTTTTAAACAACATTTCTCAAAATCCATTTATAAAAAAATCTTTCCCCATATTTTTGGAGTTTATTCAATTGGATTTCACTGTAGATTTTCTACTTAAATTCAAAAATCCTATTTTATTTATTTCTGATATCTTACGACACAAAAAATATATTCGGCTAAATCTTAGCCTACAATGATTCCGATTACAATATAATCACACAGAGATTATAAATATTTAACACACAACAAATGAAACAAATTCAATTATTTGAGGAATCCTGTTGGATCCCTCCAACCTGTTTCCCTCCATCTACAGACGTTAGCACAACAATTAAATACCAATTCCACTTCGAGGTGGAATATCGCGGTATATGGGATTTATAAAAATATCATCCGCTATTATGCAGCGCAATAAGGTCTCATCCGCTATATAATGTGGGAAATCAACTCGAAATACATATATAATACCGATTCCACTTCAAGGTGGAATATCGCGGTATATGGGTTTAAATATAATAACCTCCGCTATTATGCGGCGTATAGGGTCTATTTCAAAATAAATAATAACAATCATCATCCAAGCGCACAATCAACAATTTAAATTTAACTATCATAATTCAATCATCAATCAATAACTGAAATTTTCAATTATCAAATTTGAGTGAGAAAATCTCACCCTTGCTTTATATTTGCAATCCACTTTTCCATTCCGACCCGATTTCACGGTTTTGACCTTGCATACAATTATATGATTTTTATTAATATTTGAATTTGTTGAACAAATTAAATTTCTATTTAATATTTTAAATTAACCAATGATTTATTTTAAACTAATAGTTTTATTTTAAACAAATTCCTCTCTACAAAATCTTTAAAATAATTTAATTGGTTAATTAATCAAATTAATCTCCATTATTTTTAAATCAACTAGTAAATAAAGATATGTATATATGTATATTCATTTTATTCTATTATTATTTTAAACCTTAACTGTTTTATTTTATTTTTCTACCTCTACAAGACATATAAAATATGAATTAAATTAGAGAAGATAATCCAGCCAATACCACACTGTCGAGATGAACTTTATCCATCGCGACCCTCCGTCATCGAACTCTAACACCTGACCACTCCCCCACCAAAGTCAGTTCCACACTCCCCCAACTTCACTCCAGCGGTCATCAACACAGCCAAGTTTGCTTCTCTTGTTAACATCACCATAGACAAAACTTTTAACCCTACCACCATGCTCGCTCTATCACCGTCTAGCCTGCCTTCCAGTTGCCCACACTCGAACGCGATCTGCTTGCTTATTGAGGCGCATCGATTCGCTGATGGATCTCTCCCTTCCTATCTCCTACCCCATCTTCTCGTATTCCCAAACATCATCATGGTTCTGTTAACGAATCGCCTGCAGCTCGAGCACGAGTTCGTTCAAATCGCGACTAAGCATCGGCCTCATCTCCTCGATCGAACTTGTTGCGCCCACACCTGATTCCACAACCATACTCGATGAAGACACCACTCGATTTGCGATTTGCTTTCGCGTGGTAAATCACCATTCTCGAATTCGAACTTCAAATCTCTAATTTAATTTTTTTGTAAAACCGATTTCGAATCGAAAATGAGGGATTTCACGATTTGATTTCAATTAGTTCGGCTGTAGATATTAAAGAGGGGAAGTGTATAGAGGAAGGTAGGGTTTTGATTTTTATAATTTTTATATTCAAAATATCTCGTATTACCTGACTCGAAATCCCGAACTCCTATCGAGGCGTTCCGCCAGGCGTTTATAAGGTTTTATCCGCATTCCGAGCACTACGGAACGTGTTTCGGAGGCTAATTCAATCATATACGCAAGTTGTGGAAGTAAACGATCAATTTTTAAATTGAATCGATTAAAATAGTTTCTATGCGTTTTGAGCTGCCAGGGTCAACCGACAACTCCGATTGCTACGAAAATTGGAATCCGATAATAACTAACTATTACGGATCCAATGGAAACAGTTTCGTCGAATTCCGAGACTGTGCCTCGGAAGGCTATTTTTAGATATCGATTTGAACAATAAAATTTCAATACTGAACAAAACATCTCCAAATTCAATTCTGAAGCTTCCATTATCTTCAGTATTATCAACATGAATTGTCTAAGCCTTGAAAATATTTTTAATCAGCTTAAAACTGAAGATTCAAATTTTTATCCTACTTTTATAAATTAAATTCAATAATTAAATTGCCAAATTCATTGTTAATTTTGAAATTCAAGTTAAACTGACTTCCAAATATTTAAAATCAATTAAATATTCCATTTCAAATGTTAAAATTTTTTGTGTCGTCGCATTGCATTAATAGAAATTTTGAAAAAATATATTAGGTAAGAATGAATGTGAATAAATATACAAGTTATACATGGATCATTTTGGCACATAAATTTTTTGAGCTAAGATTTGAGTACAGAACTTTGAGGTGTTTACATCACTCTGGAAAAGGATTGATCGCTCCATTTTTGACGGCGAAAAATTGATGAGGGTTTGTGATTACGTAGTCGAGTTTTCCATCATATTTGAGAGCTATGCAAGGAAAGTAAGGGTTTGTGATCAGGAAGTCTGATCAAAGTCTGCATTAGAAAACCTGGGGATCGATATTAGTTTGGAAGTAAAGCCGTGGATTCAATAAATCTACCATTCACTTTCCATCAATTCCCTTTCCATATTTCTAAAAATAAATCTACCATTTATTTTTAAAACGATTTTCCCTTGTCCTTATATATCCTCACCGTGAATTTATAACTTCAAATTTTCCATTGATAATTACTTCACTTTTTTTATAAACTAATTTGAATCTGTAACATTAATTTCATATTTTATTTTCAAATTTCCTTTTTATTTCCCCAAAACTATATTAAATCTCGATTTTAATTTTTTTTCACTTAAACAACCAGCTTAAGTTTTATATTTAAAAACCCTTTTTATTTATATTATTCCAAAATCCCTATTTTTCATATTCCAAAATTATCAAGAACAAATTTTGAAGTCCAACTATTTACTTTACCAAAATTTATTTTTTGAATAAATCCTAATTTCACTATAATATTTTCACTTCAAATTTCCTTTTTAATCTCTTTCCAATTTTAAAGCATTTTTCATTGCTATTGAAAAATACCAAAATTTAACCAGTAATTCCATAGCGTCCAATAAATTCAGATTCCACTATAATCTATCGTAGATTATCCAAATAAATCATGTTTCACTATATATGAAAACTAAATTCAACATTTTTGAGGAATCCAGTTGGATCCCTCCAACCTATTTCCTTGCATCCACAAATATTAGCAAAATATAAAAATACCAACCACAGTTTGAGGGGGATATTGCAAGGGGGATATCACTGTATATAGGGTTGTCCGCTATTATAGGGGCGTATAGAGTCTCATCCACTTTATATATATGCGGGAATATCAATCACTCGAATATATATACTCTATGTATACATCACATTCAACAGATAAAAATGTGTCAATTCAACCAATCGATCAATAATTAATTTAAATTTTTAAATTAATTGCCCTAAATTGAGTGAGATTAACTCACTTTGATTTTTATTGTCACCTCGCGTTCCGGTTCCGATTTAACTTGAATGCATTCGAATTTATCTGAAAATTCAGCAAGCTTTAAATTCAATCAACCTAGTTCCTACGTGTCATATTCGTCGATACGAATACAACTCAGCAAATCGCGTCTCGATCGGACCTAAGATGAATGAGATATGCCTTTTATAAGCTATCGATATTTAAATATAGATTAAAATAATAAATTTTATTTTATTAAGGCCCAATAACAAGATAAAGACCCGGTCTATTCCAGTCCTTCTTCCCTAACTAAGTCCTTCATAAGTGAACTTAGATACCCTAATTCGACCATGCACATCCCCACCGACACACCGATCCATTCATCCAAACTGAAACCAAACTTCACCATCTCGCTTTTCTTAAGACACTTGATTTCAACCATGACACAAACCAAGAGTTCGGCTTCCTAATTGTTTTTTCACGACCTGCACCCTCCTAGGACATAAGACCATGTCGCAACCACCCTATATTCGATCGCACGATACCAAAACACTCCTCCTCGGTGCTCCTCGACTCGAGGACTCTACAACCAAACACTTTCCTTGATTCAATGAGCCAGCTTTAAGAAATCAGAAGCCCTAGCTCATGCAGCACGAAATCGAGCAACCCAGACCACGACCATACCCTTTAACCAGATTGCAGAGATTGAAGAAATAGGATTTTAGGATTTCATTTTGTGAATTTTAAGTAAGTATCCAATGAGAAAAGGATTTTTGAAGTTGATACTTTTCTCTCTACTGTAATGGTAACGTGAATTTAAAAAGAAGATGGGAGGGAGATGCGAACTGTTGCGGGTTTGAAAGGGTTAGTGTACAATGATATGATGAGAATGGTACAATGACTTGAAGTACTGAAAATTATATATATATATATGTGTGTGTGTGTGTGTGTGTGTGTGTGTATCATTTCAACAGCAGCTTAAAATTTCAAACTCCAACCGTGGCATGCCGCTAGGCGTTCATAATGTTATACCCCTATTTTGGACGCAAAGGAAAAGGTTTCAAGTCCAAATTCGATCGTATGGAGAAGATAGCTTTTTGGATCCAATTACTTTATTGAATTTTTGATATAAATTTCAGTGCGTTTATATTCCGTACGACCAAATGATAACTCCAAACGCTATGAAATTTGAAATCCATAACAGTACACTATTATGGATCCAATGGAACTGGTTTTGTCCAAATCCGAGAATATGCCCAGGAAGGCTATTTTTAATGTCAATTTAAACGATATATTTTTAAAACTGAACAAATCATTTTTAAATTCAATTCCAAAATTTTTATTATCTTCACTATTATAAATATAAATTTTATAGGCCTTTAATTTATTTTTAACAAGCTCAAAACTCTGGATTTAATATTTTAACCAATTTTCAGTTATTAAATCTGATAATTAAGTTACCAAATAAAAAGTTATATTTGAAATTCAAGTTAAAAATTAACTTTTAAATATTTAAAATCAATTAAATATTCCAATTTTAAATACCCAAAATTCTGTGTCATTACTTTCCTTCCCCCATAAAAGAATTTCGTCCTTGAAATTGCTAGGTAAATAAAAGGTCCAAAACCCAATAACTATTTCTCAAAACCAAATAGTTCTAAACTACTTTTCGAAAACAATTTTAATTAAAACCACATTACTACCTCTACTAATTTCCAATCTCATTTATAGATTACACTAAAATTATTCCATCAGTCGTTCAAATTATATTTAAAACCAAATTTTAAATTATCAAAATTTTCTTCAAAAATTTTCTAACTCCTTAAATTTTCGAAATTTTTTGCCAGCGTCTCCTTTGCGCGGTTAGATCTGAAAGACTACAAAACTGCCTCTACGGGCCAAATCATCAAAAGAAATAAAAGCCAAGTGGTTCAATCAAAAAACCATCAATTTCATACAACAATTTAAACAACCTTTTTGTCGGGCAATTAAATTTGCTTCTGAAATTGAAGACATCAATTTAGGTTTTTCTTTTAATTAGGTGCACCCTACTTACCAATAGTATCCAATCATACAATTCAAAATCATTTTACTTATTCCTTTTCAAAATTTTCCATATCTGCTCTACTTAAGCCCGTATGATGTACATATATGATGTCCGTACGCAACAAATCGATCGCTCACCCGATCACACAATTTCACTTTCGAACTAGTATCATTCACATGATTCCTTAGTGCGAACTCAGATCTGCTTTCTTGATTAGAAACTGTCATTCTCCTTGCATAGCTGTATACTATGATAGAGAATTTCAAGATCAATCAAAAATCCATATCGAGGGTCCGTCGTCGATAATTGAGCAAAAAATCCTAATTCGGATCGATATAAATTATCTCGAAATTTTGTGCTTAAATCTGTATCAAATCACTATGCGAATAAAATATTATACGTACAATATATATATTAATTTCCAATTGATTGTTAGCTATATTCAATTCTTTCTATTCATATTTATTTTAATTTCCATTCACTTATTCATAGTTATACTTTTACTCAACTTTTATTTGATCTTCGTTTACATACTTACTTATTATATTCCTTTTCATACTAATCTCAATCAACAATTTATCCCATCAAATTCTTACTTCATTTTCAAATTATTCCATAAATCTTCTTAAATTTATAAACTGTTTATACAAAAGTTCTTACATTTATTACCACTTCACCACTAAGCTTTTATATCTATTTATATTCAAATTCAGCTCCAATCTCTATTTAGTCCAATATATCTCCTAATATTAAATATTGAATTTTATCGACTGTATCCCCTACCATATTTAATTAACTAATTACTTTAATTAGTTCCATTCACTAGTTAACTTCATATCTCTATCAAATTCCATTTCGCCTACTTAGGCTCAATCTCTCAAAATTCACATTATTTTTGAACTTAAGCTAAGTTTAATTCCATTCCAATAATCAATTTCAATTTCATTTACTTACTAATTAAATTAATTAGCTCATCCACTCATTTATTTACAATCATAATAAATACTATTTTTAATAATTATTTCATTTAGCCTACTTAGGCTTAAAAATTTCAAAATTCTCTTTATTTAACTTAAGTTAATTTCCATTCCACAAAATCAAATTTCAAATTTTTGTAAGTTTTCAACTTATTTATAATCCATAAAAGATTTTAAATATAAACCCCAAAGTTAAAGAATTTTGTTCTAAATGTTTCAAATCATTTCTGAAATTATATATACCCAAAATCCCTCGGTATATCAAATCCTTTCTTTGAATTCCAAATCAAACTAGTTTTGCAACCAAAGTCCAATTCCAGTCATTGAGGTAGCAATCCTTCCCTTGGAACTCGAAAATGAACACCGATGATGTCACGATCATCATTGGAGTTGTTCTCCAATGACCGAAGTAAGTTCAGTGCTTTTTCCTCTTTTTAATACCATTTTAAATCTTTCAATTCCAAATCTCAATAGATTTCATTTCCAATTCATAAATATTTCCAAATAATATCACTTTTTATTTTTCTGAGACTTAAAACATTTCCAAAACCAAAAGTAGTTAAATTCCCAAACTTCCAACTTCTAATTCCTTTATAAATCATTTTTATAAACCATATCATCTTTAAGCACTCCTCTGGAATTTTATTCCATTTCAATTTATAAATTACATTTATAAACTCATATTTACAAATTCTAATTTCGTTATATGAATTATTTGTTAAATTTTGGTTATACTATCAATTTTTATTCAATCACCATAACAACAATGATAATGGTTTAATATTATCATTTCTTAGCAACTGTTAACGCTAAAATTGGACGCTAACACCCCGATGTATGTAGTAAAAATGTGAAAGCACCACCTGTTGGTATGGGAACTAGAGATAAGCAGAAAATAACAGAGAAAAAGAAAAGAGACAATAGTTTTTATAGTGGTTCGGCTTAATGTCAAGCTTACGTCCACTTTAATCCTCTTTATTGCTGATTCGATTATAACTTTTACAATGATCTTTGATTACAACACAATCAAGACGAGTAGCTAGAACTTCGATGTAGAAAGGCTCTTCGAATTCATATTGAATGAGTTAGATCTTTCCCAAAGTTCGTTGAAGCGTCTTTGGTGTTTGAAGTGTTGAAGGAGTTGGGAAAACAGCAAAGTAGAGGCGTTCCAGAAATGATCCAAAAGTCCTCTTTTCAGTTGGAGCAGGCAAGGTATTTATAGGGAAATTCTGGAGTTAGGCGTAGGTCATGGGCGACCTAGGGGTAGGTCGTAGGTCGTGAACGACCTAGGGAGCACAGGTCACGGCTTATCATGGAACTTGATCACTTGAACAAACTGGTAGGTTGTATGTCGTGAGCGACCTAGGGGAGAATGATTGGCGATTTAATCATGTCAAAGTACCTAGTGGAGTGACTTAGGCTGGTCGTAGGGGTAGCAACGATCTAGTGCTGGTTCGACCTATAACTAAGCAACATAACGATATGAACCTTGTTGCTCGCTTGGTTGTTAACTCGCTAGGTTGTTAACTCGCTAGGTTGTTAACTCGCTAGGTCGCATAGGTCCTTTAGTTACTAGGTCGCTAGGTCGCTGAGTGCTAGGTCGCTTAGGTCGTCACATGTTAGCTCGCTGTAGATCTTCATCCTCATTAGGTCGCTTGTGTGTTGACCCGTTAGGTCGCTTGGCTCCTTAATTCATTAGGTCGTTAGGTTGTTCTGCATTGAACTGCTCTACGCTTTAGGTCGCTAAATCGCATCTATGTTAGCTCGCTCATTCTTTAGGTCGTTAGGTCGCATCTTGTTAGCTCGCTCATTCTTTAGGTCGTTAGGTCGCATCTATGTTAGCTCGCTCATTCTTTAGGTCGTTAGGTCACTGCCATTATTAACTCGTTAAGTCCCTGAGTCACGGAAAAGAGGAGTTAACACTTACCCCTCATAGTATACGCCAAGAGACTAGGTCGTGTGCTTCGATACTTCTTAACTCGTGCCTTGCTGAATCGTTAGGTCATGAGCGACTTAATGAGGGAGTTAGGTCTTGTGCACCGATTCAGATTCCTCCGGCCCTATATATAAGTCGCATAACACTCCTTCTTCTCTTTACTTGCTCTAACTCTCATACCGCCATTGAAGAACCTCTGAACTTTCAAAGATGAATTCGAACTAACTAGTCGACGATCGTCTTCATTATCTCATCACGTAAGTGGATCCATTTATTATCCAATCCACGATCATCATCGAATCACGAATTCTCCATTTCCATCTCTAACGCAATTTCACATGCCGCGTTTCACCATAAATCACACTACATTCGATTTCTGATCATCATTGGTTACATTACCATTGCAATGAACATAGTAGTGCATCAGATTTATGATGGACTTGATGTGATTTGATTCAGTTTTAGGTGATTTTGGCAATGTGGGGAGATGATGGGTTATTAGGTCTCAGGTTAACTAGTTTGTGAGTTTGGAGGAGACGAGGAGATCTTTGGTTAATGGGTTAGTGGGTTCTAGGTTGATGCGAGGCGGTGGACGCATGGCAGCACGTGAGTGGTGGACAGGCCTTAGGGTTTGTTGATGGGAGATAGTGTTATGCTGCCGAGCTACCTTAGGAGAGACCTAACGAATTTGATCGACTTAATATCCCTTGCGACCTAAGGAAAACCAAACGACCTAACGAACCAGCGACCTAACTTTTTGCAACATAAGCTTTAGGTCGCGAGTATATTTGAATGACCTAACACTTAGACAAATATGCACTTCCTTGACTTGAAGCCTTAATCTGCATCATAACTTTTTAACTCATGGGAACATGACACTGCTGAATTTTTTGACTTGAACAATGCGACTTAAGGTAGCTTTGACTTATGCTAAGTCGTTTGAGCTTGACTGCTTGTAAAAATTGGACAGTACTCAACTGAATTTTCAACTTGAACTGTTGAGATAACCTGCCTGAACTTGTTGCACTTCTTTACATATTATATTAAATTTAACGCTAACAACCTGTTAAACACAACATTTGCAGAAAAATGGGACGAATATACTCATCATCGACTGCCCACATCGATTGATGGATTGGGTCAAATAAATGATATTTCACTTAAGTAAAATAGTATGATTCTGATTACAGAGGAAGTGATGTGAATCAACTGATTTAAATGAAGCATCAACGCAAAATGCACACAATTATAACTGCTTATTGCTAAATATCATCTGCATTGATACTACACTTAACTTTGGTTTAATAACAAGCCTCGAAACTTCCTAAGCTGACATGCATCAATCAGTACTATTTCAAGTTTTATTTCATTTACTTTTTATTTCAGTAGTTTTGCACAACACTTCACACACTTTTAGGAAACATGCACCTTCATATTTGAATATCCAGTTCCTTGTATAGAATGACTTCTCAACAAGAAGAGATAGTGGGGCAAGCTGAAGAAGTCTTCCCAATAGCCAAACCCTTGGATAATCCCCCGGAAAGAACTTCAACCACTCTGAATCAATAGGTTTTCAGCCAATTATGCATTCAGTTCGGTATTGCTGAAGCAGACGCTTTACTTCCTGGGGTAAACTATACTGCTGATAGGCCACCTCTTGGTTTTATCGCAGTTAATCGTTAGATATGCTTGAGTGGAGCTATTCCTCCCTTTAATGATTTTCTTCGACAGCTCCTTCTCCGATTAACATCTCTCCCTTCCAGTTGCACCCCAATGGCTACGCCACCTTGATGGGACTGTGTGTACTATTCAGGAGGACACTCGACCATCTTCCAAGCTTTGAAGATATTTGCTACTTGTGTACATTTGCAAAGAACAAAGATCATCCTTCAATTACACTTGTGAGGAGCGCTTGAAACCATAAATTGATTACCGATCTTCCTGAAAGCGCCCATGGGTTTTTGAACCAATTTTTCTTTGTTTGTTGCCCTCCAGGATTCTGCAGCATCTGGAGAGTAGGAAGTAAGATTGCTTATCTCTGTCTTTTCCTTTTCTGAGCTTTTCAAAATCCAAGTTGTCAAGTGCTAACTTCATTCTTTACTTTTGCAGAAATTCCTCCTCCATCAAGAGATTTTAGCCATAAACAGACTTTTGTTAGATTAAGTGCGGTAGCTGCTGAAGAAAGAAGTATCAAGTTTCTGCTGAAGGATGAGTTTTTAGACCAATTCGGACTTTTGCAACCTTCTCGATCTATTCAAGTCCGTGATGCCCCCTGTTCTCAAGCAGAGACGTCAGATGCCCCAGTTTCCGCAAAGGAACTTGCACCGAAGGAACCTATTACAGAGGCCTTACCGGTGAAATGTTCTACTCCTGTTGATGGTGCGGGGTCGTCTGGAAGTTTACACTTCCCCCGGTTATCGAAGAAGAAGAACTTCCTCAACATTTCGGGAAGGCTGCTGATGAGGGAACTGAGAAAAAGAGTTCCGCTGGGCATGATGGTGATGACATTTTCGGAGGGCTGAGTGACCTAGTGGTGACTTCACATGAGCTCTTCAGGGATGATACCGTTGCTTCTAAACTTATTTCTCCCGCAGTCGAAGTGACATCCACCTTACAACAACCTTTGCCGACCCAAGAGTTGATGCCTATTGCAAAAGTCGACATTACTCCCAAGCTAAAGAGTGGTTTGTAACTTGACGCGTGTAGTCCGCACATCACACACACACTTAGAATTTTTGGCAATTATATGCACTTAGCTTCTTTACTTCGAAGATTTCTAAACTTGTCTCTTTTTCACATTCAGGTTCTCCAATGGGACGCAGCGGTTCATACTACGACGACTTTCAGCGCTATGGAAGACGCGACTCTTATGATCCCAGGCGGTATTTTCCTGCCTCTAGGGAGGCCAACGAAGAAAGAGATGCAAGAAAAGCTCGCGAGAGGCAGGCTTATGAGGAGCGCTATGGGAGAAAAGATGACCGACATGATTATTCCCAAAGAGATGACGATTCTCACAAAAGAAAATCTCACCATGATAAAGAGAAGGGTCATGTAACTGAAGATCCAAGCATGCGGGCTAAGCTTAGCGAAAGGCCCACACCTGAAACTTCCAAAGTGCCCGCTGCTTCTATCTCTCTAGACAGTGCTTCTCGATCCCCTGCAATTGAAAGAGCTGACATTCAGGCGATCATCAACAGGCCTCCGCATCAAATTGAGAATGCCCCGCCTGCACTCCAAAGCCGATTTCCAAACTGGTGTTTAAAAGGAGTACGCTTTGACTTGGACTTGGTTCCAATTGACAAGCAGGCCATGCTAAGGAATCTTGACGCTGCTAAGCTTGACATTGAGAGAATGTCCGGGTGGCAAAAGCTTGTCGATGAGCTTCAACGAGTGAACCGTCTAAATTGGGAAGCTATGCTAACCATGGAGAGTGACAAGTCTGAATGGAAAAAAGCTCTCGACCAGCATGACACGGAGATGAAAAACATTACCGCATATAATGAGAAACTCGAAGCTGAAGTCGAACAACTTAAAGTTGAACTTGCTACTTCTTCCAGTTCATATACTCAAAAGGAAGAGGTGCTTCAGAAGCAAGTGAGAGACCCTCATGCCGGTCAAAGAGATGCTGAGGCTAGACTTGAGGCACAGCAGAAAATTGTAGAAAGCTACCGCGCTGATATTGCTCAATTGCGGGAAAAAACTAGCTCCCAGGACATGGGGATTGAAATGTTAAAAGCTCAGCTTTCTAAAGTTGAAAAAGAGTGCGATGAAGCCATTGCCGGCAAAGCAGCAGCCGAAGAATCTCATGAGGCAATAAAGCCAACATCAGCTCTACCTTATTCGAGTTTTATCTGCACAGCGTCCTAGGGCATGGTAGCCTTTCGTTTTTGGGCCTGAAGTATGAGATTACTCTAGCCGAGGTGTGGGAGGCAACAGTTGAAATTCTTGGAGTGCCGGCTATGCTGAGGCGGATCTCGAGGCGTATTATTTGGATGACGAGGGTCGAGCCGCCCTTGCCAAAGGGAAAGAACAACTCGCTCAAGCACGAGCCGAAGCGGCGGAAGGAGGGCATTCAGGGAAGCACTTTTGACCGACTTGACTCTTCCTTCGGCTTCAGTTGACGTCGATATTACTGGCTCTAGCTCTCATTCTCTGCCTCCAGCCGAAACCTAGATCGGAATCACAACTGCCCACACCGAGGCCCAGGAAGGCATTGAAGCCCAAGATTTCAAAATCGACGTGATAGAGCCTACTTCTCCAGGTAAATTCAACAATGATCTAGCTCAAGTGGACTACTTGTACGATTCACATGAGCTTGATGAACTCTTCGATTATTACTTAAGCCTTGACGCGCCACTATCTCCTCTCTTTACGAGGAATGCTGATTTTAATTTCTCTTCTTCTGTAGTGAAAACACCAAGTGTTGCACAGACTTCTCCTCTTCCAGCCATTCCACCTCCATCTCTTCAAATTACTCCTCCTTCTGCTTCTCAACCGGGGTCGCAAGAAGAATTAATAGAAGCTCTTCAAGGCTTGGATGACCCGGCCGCTTCACAAGAGCAGAAGGCTGAGGAACTTGAAGAAGGTGAAAGGACTCCGGAGAAATTTCATGATGACACAATGCTGTCTGAACTTATCACTCCAGACAGCGAGTCTTCTTCAAGGAAGAAGGGGAAGCGCACAACTTCGAAGAAGAAAAAGAAAAGCACTTCTGCTAGTGAAGAGAAAACGGAAGTAGACCCAGTTGTACCTCTTTCTCCTTCTTCCCTGACTCATTCAAGCCGGCTCCCAAAGTTAACCATTAGGCCAGGCCAGGGCTCTAAAGGTGGCGGGAAGAAGAAATAACAAGTCTCGCTTTACCCTTCTTGCTTTTCTTTTTTGCTTGTATATAAAGGCTTGGATTGACCGGAGATTATGCGGGTACCGGTCCCCGCTCTTTTGAAACCTGCACATGTATAAATTTTTTATAGTATGGAATAAAATGATTCTTTTTACTTGTACAATCTTTTGACTGTATTTGTGAAAGCATTTTTCCTTATTTTAGCACAAGTTTCTTCACTTTCTTTGTGTGATATTGCAGTAAGCTTGTGGTATGTTGCTTGAGCGTTGCTTTTATTAATGTAGCTATATTGTATTGTATTACCCCCATACCACAGCTTATTGCAATTTCTTTCATTTGGTAAGACTTTGGAGAACAATTCTTCTGTTTCAAGAAGACTTGTACTCTTAAGTTGGAGAACAACTCTTCCATTTTGAGAAGGCTTGCACTCTTACTTTAGAGAATAATTATTCATTTTGAGGAAATATTACTCTGCTTTAGTAGATTGTGCCTTGTATTGGAGAAGTCTTCTCTCTCTTTTGTTTGAAAAAAGTTTTTACACTTCACTTTCGGAGATAGTCACTTTTATTTTTTGACAAGTGGATTCTCCTATGCGGTGAGTGAGTTTCCAAAGAAGGCTTTGATTTGGCACTCCAACTTCTGGGAAATAATATTTTCAAGATGGGGAAATTGATCTTCCCTTGAAAGCTGCGGTGTGCCTCCGAAGAGGGCTTTTTTGTTTTGTTCGCTTGAAAGTGCTTTCTCACAGTTAAATGGATCCATAGGACGGACACAAGTTACTTAGTTGGATGTCCGTTTGCACAAACGATCGCAGCCAGTTAACAAAGGCCCTGTGCCTTCTATCTTGGGAAGGTGCCCCTCCGGTGGTTCCATCGACCTTGTTGGTTGAGAAAAGCATCTCTTCTTGGGACGTGCCTCCGAAGAGGGCTTGTGCCTCCGAAGAGGTCTTGTGCCACCGAAGAGGTCTTGTGGTGCCTCGGGAGAGGTCTTCGGCCTCCGAAGAGGGCAGATGTGCCTTTGGTGAAGGCTCGTGCCTCTGAAGAGGGCTTGTGGTGCCTTGGGAGAGGGCTTCTGCCTCCGAAGAGGTCATGTGCCTCCGAAGAGGGCTTGTGCATCCGAAGAGGTCTTTATTTGATTGCCTGGAAGTTACTTTCTCACAGTTAAATGGATCCACGGGGCGGATGCAAATTACTTAATTGGATGTTCGTTTGCACAAACGATCGCAACCAGTTAACAAGGATCTTGTGCCTTCCACTTAGGAAGGTTCCCCTCCGGCGATTCTACCAATCTTATTGGTTGAGAAGAGCACTTTCATTTTTCGGTGTGCCTCATTAGAGGGCTTTTTCCTCCAAAGAGTTATGCCTCCGAAGAGGGCTTTGGGTGGTTGGCTCGCCATGAAGGTTGCGTCTCACGGTTAAGTGGATCCACGGGGCAGACGCAAGCTATCCAACCGGATGTTTGTTTGCACAAACGATCGCAATTTGTTAGCAAGGGCCTGGTGCTTTCTCTTTGGGAAGATGCCCATCCGGTGGTTCCACCAACCCTTTTGTTGAGAGGCAAGACTCCTTTTTGGCTGTTTTCTATCTACTCGCCCTTGTTTGTTCGTCATTTGCTCATCAACAATTCCCTGTAATCATTTCCAAGCACATGTTCCTTTCTTTTGCGATTAGTTTGTTTTATCCAAAGAAGTGTGCTTCATTGTTAAGCGAGTCCACCGGGCAGACGCAAGCTATCTAACCGGATGTTCGTTTGCACAAACGAACGCGATCAGTTAGCAAGGGCTTGGAACCTCCACGTTAGGGAGGTGCCCCTCCGGCGGAATCACTAACTTTTTGCATGAAGCACTTCTTAATTGGGATTTGAATCTGGAATTTTTGCGGGTTGACATTTGCTTATTTAGCGATTTTAGGGATCGCTTGGCCTTGTGATAGGTGAGCTTTGTTTTAATGGCCTGCAATATTAAATCGAAATTTTAGCAATACATTTGAGGTATTTGCACATCGAAATAAAACTGGCATTCTATAATAGTAGAGAGCACAAGATTTATAGTGGTTCGGCCAAGAACTGGGCCTACATCCACTTTATAGTTCCTATTATTTATTTGCACCGATTTTACAATGGCTTATAATACCAGAGTCATACATCCGTAATCATTTTACAAATTTAAGCAAAGCTTTTAAGTAAAACATGGACGCAAGTGATTGCTGTTCCAAGCTCTTGGAATTGGATCTCCTTCGACAGTTGTCAGTTTGAATGTGCCATCAAGAAGTTTTTGCTTATGACATTCGGCCCTTCCCAGTTTGGCGCAAACACTCCTTTTGATGTCATGATCCTTTTCAAGACTAGATCCCCAATTTCAAAGCTGCGTTGACGAACTTTGGAATTGAAGTGCCTGGCAATCCTTTGATGATGGGCTGTAATTCTGAGCTGAGCCTCTTCCCTTCTTTCGTCAAGGAAGTCAAGTGCTTCAAGTTGCAGCTTTTCATTTTCAGCTTGGTTGAAATGAATTCTTCTGTGTGAGGGGACCTCTATTTCCACTGGAATCATTGCTTCTGATCCATTCGCTAAAGGGAATGGAGTGTGCCCAGTCGTAGTTTTGTGGGTAGTTCTGTATGCCCATAGTGCTAGTGGCAGCTTATCGACCCAACCACCTTTTGCCTTTTCCAGCTGTTTTTGATGGGTGATTTGACAATTTTGTTTACTGCTTCCACTTGTCCGTTTTCCTGCGGATAAGCCACTGCTGAGAAGCTTTTTTGGATCTTGAATCGCTTGCAAAAATCCTGGAACTCTTCGCTTTCAAATTGAGTACCATTGTCTGTGATTATCTTTTGAGGCACACCATACCTGGAAATGATATTCTTAGTCACAAAGTTTATCATCTTTTTAGAGGTAATAGTAGCTAATGGTTCAGATTCAGCCCATTTAGTGAAATAATCAACAACAACAATAGCATATCTAATTCCGGACTTAGCAGTTGGCAAAGGACCGATGAGATCTATTCCCCAAATGGCAAATGGCCATGGACTGACCATCTGCGTTAGCTCGGTGGAAGGTGCTCTTGGGATTCTTGCAAATCTCTGGCATCTGTCACATATTCGGGAGTAGCTAGCAGCATCTCGATTAATGTCTGGCCAAAAATACCCATAGCGGAGAATTTTCTTTGCTAGAGTTTGACCACTTGAATGATCTCCACACTCTCCTCCGTACACTTCAGCTAAAATTGTCTTAGCCTCTTCCTTGGTTACACATCAGAGTAATGGCATCGAGAATCCCCTTCTATACAGCCGGTCATCCTGAATTACATATCTTGAGGCTTTCCTTAACAGTTTCTGACGCTCCTTTGAATTTTCTGGAAGGAAGTCGTTAAGTAGATATTCTTTGATCGGGGTCATCCACGACTCCTGCTCTTGAGAAACAGTCATGATCCAGTCAATCTCCATTTCATCAATACTTGGGGCTGACACCAATCTCAATAATTGAGCTTCGCCAGAGCTTGAATACTTTGCTAGAGAATCTGCCTTAATGTTCTCTTCTCGGGGTATATGACTTATCGTATAATGATCGAAATCATCAAGAAGCTCCCAGGCCCTTGACAAGTAAGCAGGCAGATTTCCTCCTTTAGCTTGAAACTCTTTCTTGACTTGGCATACAATAAGCTGGGAATCACTGAAGATTTGCAACACTTTGATGTTCAGTTCTTTAGCAATCTTTAAGCAGGCAACAAGAGCTTCATATTCTGCTTCATTATTTGTCGAAGGAAATTCCAATCTCAATGCGTAGCACAATGATCGCCCTTCGGGGGTTTCAAGCATGACCCAGCTCCAAAACAATAGTCATTTCTTGCGCCATCAACATATAATTTCCATCGGGTCGGGATGTCATCTGTAACTTCTTCCTCGCTGTCACCTTTATCTGTGTATTCTGCAATGAAATCTGCTAAAGCTTGTCCATTGATTGCTCTTCGGGAATGGTAGGCGATATCATACTGGCTGAGTTCAATATTCCACTTCTGAAGACGTCCCGAAGTTTCAGGGTGAAATATGACTTCCTTTAGAGGCTGATCAGTGAGGACTTTGATAGGATGAGCTTGAAAATATGGCCTCAACTTTCTGGAAGCTATTAGTAGGCAATAGGAGAGCTTTTCCAGCTTTGAATAATTCATCTCTGCCCTAGTGAATCTTTTGCTGATGTAATAGACCGGGCGCTGAAGTTTTGCATCTTCCCGTACTAGTGCTGCGCTGAGAGCGTGAGATGGAACTGCTAAATATATGTAAAGATCTTCACCGTTGCTGGGCTTAGAAATTATTGGAGGTGCTTCCATGTGACGAACTAGTTCATCGAAAGCTTTCTGACATTCCGGAGTCGATTCAAAGTTTTTCTTTCCTTTCTTTAGAGCGTCAAAGAATGGAATGCATTTATCTGTGGCCTTGGAAATAAACCGACTCAAAGCAGCGACTTTCCCATTGAGGCTCTGCAATTCCTTCTTTGTCTTAAGTGCTTTGACTTCTCTCAGAATAGTAATCTGAGCAGGATTAGCTTCGATGCCCCTAGCACTCATAATGAAACCCAAGAATTTCCCGGACTCTACCCCGAATGAACATTTCAAAGGATTAAGCTTCGTTCCAAACTTTCGGAGGACTGCGAACATTTCTCCAAGTGATCCATATGGTCCACTGCCTTCTTTGATTTCACCAACATATCATTAACATAAACTTCCATAGTCTTGCCAATCTTTGGTTTGAACATAGCGTTAACAAGTCTTTGGTAAGTTGCCTCCGCATTCTTTAGTTCGAAGGGCATGACTCTATAGCAGTAAAGACCAACATCGATGATGAAGCTCGTGTCCTCCTGATCTGGCTCATGCATCATGAGTTGATTATATCCGGAGTAAGCATCCATAAAAGACAACAATTCGTGCCCAGATGTTCCATCCACCAACTGATCAATCCTGGGTAACGGGAAGCAATATTTGGGGCAGGCTTTTTTTAAATCTGAACATTCGATGCATACTCTCCACTTTCCATTTGCTTTTTTAACCAGCATCGGATTAGAAACCCAATTTGGATAAGTGGACTCTCGGATGAAGTCATTCTTCATGAGCCGATCGACTTCTTCTTTTAATGCTGCTGACCTTTCTGGACCCTGGGTTTTTCTTTTCTGCTTCACGGGTGTAAATTTCGGATCAATATTCATAGTATATACTACGATTTCTGGAGGTATTCCACACATATCGGCATGACTCTAAGCACACACATCCAGATTTGCTTTCAAGAATGATATCAAAATATTTTGAACCGTCACACTAAGTTGCGAAGCCACATTCAGCACCTTGTTTGGATCTTTCAGGTCAACAGGTACTGGCACCGTTACTTCCACCGGCATCACTCTATTCTCCCCTGTACTGGCTTTTCTGGGATCCATTTCTTTTCATGCACCACTATGCTCACCAGTGCAGGGTCCACCCTATAATTGCTACAAGGTTGGTTCTTTGATGTGGAGTGGAGCTGTCACATCCTTTCCCATCTCTCAATTCCTTGCTTCCCGCAACTCTATAAGATAACATTCTCGCCCAGCATTCTGATCCCCTTTAATAACACCAACGCCATTTGACATGAGGAACTTCATAGTAAGGCACCACGAGGCGAGAATTGCCTTAAATGCTGCAAGAGTTGGTCGGCCCAGGAATGCATTGTAAGCAGAAAATCCGTCAACAATCACATAAGTCTGCTTTCGAACTACCTTTTTCTACCACTCTCCAAGTTCGACGAATAAGTCAATAGTTCCAATTGGCTGCTTTGGTTCCCCAGTAAACCAAACAATCTTCTACGATGAAGCTTGAACATCAGCCAAAGGAATCTTCATTTGATCGAATGTCTTTTTAAAGAGGATATTGCAAGAGGCACCGCAGTCAACAAGCACCCTTCTTACAATAGCAGGCCCGATGCTTGCAGAGATGACCAAGGGATCCATGGTGGGAGCTTCAACACCCATAGAGTCCGTGGACCTGAACACAATGTCATCATTAAAAGTTGTTTGCTTCTTCAAAGGTGCAGCGTCTTCCAACTCAAAAACATTTTCTTCCACTGGGGCATATTTCAAAGCATGAGAATATCTTTCCATCTCACCCCAGCTTCTCTGCTGGGTGAGGACCTCCCGTAATTACATTAATAACAGGCCTTTCTGATTCATGCACGGTAGTCCTCTCCCTTGAGCCAGATGGATGAGCAGGAAGTTGCTGGCCCTCAGTGGATGAAGTTGGGTCATTCCTATTTCTCTTAACATATTGTTGCAGCTTGTTCTGTCTCAGCAGTTCTTCAATCAAACTATTCAAATGACGACATTCGTTAGTATCATGACCGAGTTGACTATGAAACTGACAAAATCTCCAATTTCGAAAAGCATTTTTCCCAAGCTTCAACATAGGTGGTTTAGGATATTCAACGGCATCTTTGGTAGCGAAAAAGATATTCTCCGGAGTATCAGTTAAAGGAGTGAAATATGAGGGTTTGAAGAAGCGAGGTTTCTTCACATCCTTCTTCTTCTTCCCACCGTTATTCTCCCTCTTCTAACCTCCGGATTCCTTTTTGGTAGGAGCAGCAGTGTTATTCTCAAACTCCGTCAATACCACTTTCGCTGGCACAGGATGACTTTCCAAGCGCATGAACTCGTCAGCTTTCTTGCAGAATTTCTCAAGCGAATTTGGCTCCTTCATCTTCAGCCATTTCCCAAACTCACTCGATTTGTCGATAACCCTCATCAAGTAGGTCAAAATCATTTGTGGCTCTGCATTGTCGACTTCAGCCAAGGCTATGTTGAGGCAGTTTAAGAAAGATCTAATAGATTCTCCGGGATTCTGTTCCAGGCTGGACAATGACATTATGTCCTTCGCCTTTGAAGCATACAACCTGAATTGTTCTTTAAAGTTTTGAGTTAAATCAGAGAACTGGTCTACAGATCGGACTGGTAGCTTTGTAAACCAGAGTAGAGCCACTCCTTCCAAGTATAACGAAAAGTACCGACATTTGATTTCATCTGATGCTCTAGCACCAATCATATGCCAGTCATACTTATATAAGAATTGGTTAGGTCGCTTGTTCCCCGATAAGCCGGAATGGTGGGGGGAACAAACTTCCTTGGAAATTCCGCCTTCAGAATTCTTTCCGTGAACGGAGTCTTGCTTGGAGCGAATCCCCATTCTTTTTCATCTTCTTCCCTTCGCATACTTTTTTCATAATTTGTCGAACCATTCCCGAGAGGTATTCCTCATCGTTTAGAGGCTCCGCGGGACAGACGTCAGCCATTTTCTCAGAAGTTTGCCTAGACAAACGTTCGCGGAGAGTTGGCTGCGGCTTTGATTCTCCAGCTTGGAGAGGTGCCCCTTCGACGAGGCCAGCTGCCCTTTGAGGAATATTCCTCCCTTCAGGATTATGAACATCATCAGCAAAGTTTTCTTTATTATTCACTGGTTGATGGTTAGCTCCGAGCAAAGCATTCAACCTGTCCAGCATTAAAGTGTTCTGGGCTTTCATTTGTTGACATAACCCAGACACTACGGCATCCAATCTTCCCTTGTGACTCCAACACTAGGAGCCGCTTCATTTGATGCGGGAGAAGTAGCAGTGTTGTCGTGAGCACTTCCAGATCTAGCAGATTTACCTTTCTTTCCAGGAGCCATGATCTCAGATGAACTTCTGGTTCTTAAAGAAAGTCTTTCAACAAACCTATGCGGAGCAATGATGAGAGTTTCTTGACTTCAACCTTCTCAGTGAAAGCACCAAAAATGTTAACGCTAAAATTGGACGCTAACACCCCGGTGTATGTAGTAAAAATGTGAAAGCACCACACGTTGGTACGGGAACTAGAGATAAGCAGAAAATAACAGAGAAAAAGTAAAGAGACAACAGTTTTCATAGTGGTTCGGCTTAATGTCAAGCCTACGTCCACTTTAATCCTCTTTATTGCTGATTCGATTACAACTTTTACAATGATCTTTGATTACAACACAATCAAGACGAGTAGCTAGAACTTCGATGTAGAAAGGCTCTTCGAATTCATATTGAATGAGTTAGATCTTTCCCAAAGTTCGTTTAAGCATCTTCGGTGCTTGAAGTGTTGAAGGAGTTGAGAAAACAACAAAGTATAGGCATTCCAGAAATGATCCAAAAGTCCTCTTTTCAGTTGGAGCAGGCAAGGTATTTATAAGGAAATTCTGGAGTTAGGTCGTAGGTCGTGGGCAACCTAGGGGTAGGTCGTAGGTCATGAACGACCTAGGGAGCACAGGTCATGGCTTATCATGGAACTTGATCACTTGAACAAACTGGTAGGTTGTATGTTGTGAGCGACCTAGGGGAGAATGATTGGCAACTTAATCATGTCGAAGTACCTAGTGGAGCGACTTAGGCTAGTCGTAGGGGTAGCAACGATCTAGTGCTGGTTCGACCTGTAACTAAGCGACATAACGATATGAAGCTTGTAGCTTGCTAGGCCGCTAACTCGCTAGGTTGTTAGCTCGCTAGGTCGCATGGGCCCTTTAGTTACTAGGTAACTAGGTCGCAGAGTGCTTGGTTGCTTAGGTCGTCACATGTTAGTTCGCTGTAGAACTTCATCCTCATTAGGTTTCTTGTGTGTTGATCCGTTAGGTCGCTTGGCTCCTTAATTCATTAGGTCGTTAGGTTGTGCCGCATTGAACTGCTCTACGCTTTAGGTCGCTAAATCACATCTATGTTAGCTCGGTCATTCTTTAGGTCATTAGGTCGCATCTATGTTAGCTCGCTCATTCTTTAGGTCGTTAGGTCGCATCTATGTTAGCTCGCTCATTCTTTAGGTCGTTAGGTCACATCTATGTTTGCTCGCTCATTCTTTAGGTCATTAGGTCGCTGCCATTATTAACTCGTTAGGTTCCTGAGTCGTGGAAAAGAGGAGTTAACAGCAACCAAGCAAACCATATACAATAATTTCTATGAAAAATTATATCTTTTACATATAAAAATAATTTGGGTAAAATTATTTCATTTACCCCATTTTAAAACAATATTATGTTGAATTGCTTTGATTAAGTGTTTAGAGACTCTTATCGATAACGTTAATTACTTGTATTGACTAGAATCCATAAGCCACTCAACAAACCAATCAATGAAATATAAAACGATTTTATATTCACTAACAAATAGACACTCATGTCTGTTAATACTCTCAAACTCATTCTACGGTGTTACTGGCCCTATCTCTAATGAGTAATCCCCACCAGAGCCAAGGTTCTCGCTTGACCTTCAGCTCTGATATCAAATGTGATGATGGAGATTTTCGACCTTCGAAAATTGAGATATACGACCAATGTATTACATGCCAAAAAATCGAATGCCAGAAATACCAGATCATGAGGGAAAAGAAGAAGGAGGTAGGAAAAAAAAGATAAAAACAACACAGAATCTCACAATCGCAGTGGAACAAATATATAATTGATGACAACTGGTCTTCATACAAAGGAGCTTTAACTGTTATCTATAAATTACATAATCAGAGTACAATACATCAATAACACAACACCGGAAAGTTATAATAATTTTTCCTCATAATTTTCTGAATATACAGCCAAAAATAGACAGTGGAATAAAATCAAATACGCATAATACGTCTTCATCATCCTGCTCGCCTCCTGAGCTCCATAGCATCCTATCTTATATCTGTAATAATCGGTCTGACCCAAGCATTATAATAAAAAACACCCGAGTCAGTCTTGAAACTAGTATGAGAAAACACACTCAAATTGAATTATAAATGTTATCGAAAATCCTTGGAAAAACAAAGGCATCTCGTAAGACCACGCCACAAATAAACATGATGGGTTTTTACCTTACGATAACCAAAACATTTTTATCAAAATCATCCGATGTTATAATAGTAACTATGTACAAATACTTATTCAAATAGCTGAAATTGTTACATTAATTAAATTTTAGCATACTAGGCTCCACAATCAAAATCGTATAGCGCGTATTGGAGAATGGATTCCATACGATTGACTAGGTACTGTGGCATCACTTGTTATAGTACATGTCTAGAAACAGTGTACCGCGGACCACGCCGGGATCCCCTACAACACAAGATCACACTATCCCTAACCTAGATAAAACGAATACACTATCACTCTGGGTGTTTCCACCCTTACCAAGCTCCGTCCATGTATCGTAGTAATAAATGGTATCCGTAGGTATCTAGAAAGGTGATAAACATACCCTATTTAGGTGCGACCCACTTAGCCTTGCTACATCTTCCTTACTTTTCAACTATTCCTGGTTGATGAGGCTTGAGGCTACGATTACCTTTTTAAGGAATTTTAACTTAGAATGCTCATTGTCCTCCAATGACAATGTACTAATAGCATTCATCCATACAAGTCCGTTTTGGGTCCGAACGGTACCGAAGGCACTATTCCTACTACATCCATTTTGGAATAATCCTCAGGATTAGTAACGATTAGCCCTTGCACTTCACTGCCCCATTTCGAATCCATGATCTTGTTTTCACTTCAAAAACGTACTCGTTGGATCGAAGTGGTTTTCAAATAACTTAACCGATCCCGGTCTCTTCGAAACAACGTTCGATATTTCTCAATAAACTCAACCCTGGTTCTTTAGGAAATAAACATACGAAAATAAGGTCAGAGATCACCTCCTAACCATTTGTGGATGGATTTCCTTATAAATTCTTAGAAGAACGATGCGAGTCTATGTCCATAGTATAGCACCTCGAATGGTAATTGTACCATATAATTTACGTATTTCTCCTAGATATTCCCAAAGTTATATTTTTGGTCCAGATTTTGATAATCGTTTATTTAACAAACGAATAAACAATCATACAATCATAGATTCCACCTCCACTGAAAAAAGCTATGTCTTTAAAATTTAGTATATTCTTACCAAATCTCTTGATCCGAAGCATGTACTTTCTTACCAAATTTAGTATATTCACAAACTATTCTCTTCAAAAGAAATTTAGAAACCTTTAAAGTAATTTGGAAAGTACCACTATGGTATCAAACCATGGATTCACAGCTCAATGCTTACGTCTCTATCCTAGAGAAATCAAAGACTTAACTACAGGCACTCACTGCCTCCGATTTCGCCATGCTAGTATACCATTACTTCCCAAAAACATTATTTGCAAATTTTTGAAATAATACTTATGAAATTTCTATAATAATTTCCAAGTAAAATTTAGGCGAATACTCTTTAAAATAAAAGTTATTATATAACATTAAATATTGAATAATTTATACCTTTAAAATGATAATACTGATTAATCTTTAAATAATAATTAACTCACTATAAACTAACTTAATTAATATTTAAATATATTTTAAACAATTCTAAAACAACTAAATAATTAATTTTATGAAATATTCTCTAAACACCCTTTTTCTTATTACCCAGTTGAAAGTTAAAAATCCTTCTTTTTAAAACAAACTCAATCCCTTTATAAAAATATATTTTCTAATTCCAATATAACCAGTTTAACACTTATAAATCGCTCCCGATTTATTCCCAATTTAATTTACATCCCAATTCTGTAAATTCCCTTTCTATATTTCTAAAAATAAATCTACCATTCATTTTTAAACCAATTTACCCATTTCCTTATAAATCCTCATCGTGAATTTATAATTTCGATTTATCCACTGATAATTAATTAACTTTATTTATAAGCTTCATTTATATATTCCATAGTTTAATTTCCCATTTACAATGTTTTCACAATGCTTAATCGATTTTCAAAATTAAATTCGATTTTAAAATTAATTTCTTACATAACCCAAAAATATCCCAAAACCAAACTAAATTCATATTTCACTTTCTTTTTATAATTTAAAATCTTAATAACATTAATTTCATATTTTATTTTCAATATCCTTTTTATTTCCCCAAAACTGTTTTAAATCTCGATCTTTTTTTCACTTAAACAAACCACTTAAGTTTCTTTGTTAAAAACCCTTCTGTTTATATTATTCCAAAATCCCTATTTCCATATTCCAAAATTATCAAGTACAAATTTTGAAGTCCAACTATTACTTTACCAAAATTCATTTTTTTAATAAATCGGAATTTCACTATAATATTTTTACGTCAAATTTCCTTTTTAATTTCTTTTCAATTTTAAACATTTTTCATTGGTATTTAAAAATACCAAAATCTAACTTGTAATTCCATAGCGTCCAATAAATTCATATGCCACTACAATCTATTACAGATTATTCAAATAAATCATATGTCACTATATATGAAAATTAAATTCAACATTTTTGAGGAATCTAGTTGCATCCCTCCAACCTTTTTTCCAACATCTACATACGTTAGCATAATAGCAAAATACCAATCCCACTTTGTGGGGGCTATCGCGGTATGTAGAGTCATCCGCTACTATGCGGGGCTTATAGGGTCTCATATGCTATATATATACGAGAATATCAATCGCTCCAATATACATACTACTATATATACATCACATTCAACAGATAAAAATGTATCAATTCAACCAATCGACCAATAATTAATTTTAGCTATTCAAAATTAATTGCGGTAAATACTAAATTAAGTGATATTAACTCACTTTGATTTTTATTGTCGCCTCGCGTTCCGATTTCGATTAATTTTGAATGTGTTCGAATTTATCTGAAAATTCAGCAAGCTCTAAATTCGATCAACCTAGTTCCATGCGTCATATTCGTCGATACGAATACAACATAAGAAACCGCATCTCGATCAGACCTAAGTTGAATGAGATATGCATTTTATAAGCTATCGATATTTAAATACAGAATAAAATAATAAAATTTTATTTTTATTAATGCCCAATACCAAGATAAAGACCCGGCCGCCTCCAATCCTTCTTCCCTAACTAGCCTGTGACGCCCCACCTCTATACCCACGCTAGCCAAGAACACTACAGTGTAGTGCTGTCGACTAGCACGGAGAATAAGGCTGTTGAGGAGCGACCATCCGTGTAATTGCTTTGCGCGAGCACCGATATGCCAGATAGTAAAAACGTGCATTTCATTTCAGGAGGAAATCCGACATGCCGATGCAAACTCAAAGCTACTACACGGTGGCTATAATAGTCTAGGACAAAAATATAAAATAATAACACAGATAATATAAATGCGGAACACAGATAAAACAGAAAGTCTCATATATATATAATAACTGATGTCAGTTACAATACATTTGACACGGTACATGTGATACAACTACAACAGCTGACTTAGGAAGTTATATATACAAGTACATTATCGACTAATATACATGAATACATATCAACCTATACTATGACACGACAACTCCAAAAGATATGAAAAGTCTTCATAGCTCAAGCAGCATCCCAAAGCAGAATATCTACAACCTGAAAATACTCGGTCTGACCCGAGTATTAAATTTCAAAAGAAAATAATACTCGGGTCAGTCTAATTCAAACTCAGTTATTAATGCACAGAAGCAATAATAATCAAATAAAGAATAGATGACAATCACAATAAATCTCGACTATCCAATCACTAACAAGAATGAATTGGACAAAGGAAACAATCAAGTAATTGGAAACATCAATTAAGACGTCAACTCGAGTAGGGCTGCAGTATACGCAAGCGTGTACTGCCACGCCACTACAACATATGGAATACGAAATAGTTCCATAAATCAAAAGCAAAAGAAATAACAATGAAAGCAGTACCGTGTGGCTGCAGTTCACGCTTGCGTGCACTGCCTTGCCACTACAGTGATGACGTGCCCAATGAATACCGTGTGGCCGCAGTTCACGCTTGCGTGCACTGCCTTGCCACAACAGTAATGATATACCCAATGAAAATTCACAAGCAAACACAAGATCAAACCCGAGTCACCGGATTCAACTCAAGTGTAATTCAAAAATCAATCCAAATGCCATCAAGTGGTACAAGGCCACATATTTAAATATGTAGAAAATGACAATAACTAACTCAGAAATGCAGTACAGTGTACCACAAAGTAAACCCATATGACATGCATACAGGGGTTTCAAGTGAACTCAACAAGATTGTTGAATCCAAATGAACAAAATAATGCAAACCAACATCAGTGACACAGGTGCAAATATTGACCAGAAATGCAACTGCAAATTACATGGGGGATGATACTGTAAAATGAACCAAAGTTCGACTGGGAAAAGAATAAGGCAAGCCGACATCAGTGACACAGCCTCAAAATGACATGGTTATAAATAACCATATATGCACACTGCAGCAAAGTCAAGTCAAGCCGTGGGTTATCAACCAAATGACACAAATGCATCAGCAAACACTAAAAGAAATTGGACAGTAACACAAGGTGCATGAACAAAGCATGCAACAGCCGAAACAACAATGAAGATTAGAAAACAAAACAATGCTCAATGCACAGCACAACAGGCTCAAGAAAGAATGGACCTGGGCCTATCAAGTGCAACTTCAAGTGACACAAGTGATACAAGACAGAAACTACAAACTGCACGTGAATTACATGAAGGCAGTTCGAAGAAGACTACAATATCAAGTTGCAAACAGTTCCAAGCTTCGACAAATTAGAACAGAATGGAAGCAGTAATTCAAGGTAAACTAGCAACAAACATGAAGTGAATCATGTCAAAGGAAATACACGAGAGCATACAAGTGCAGACAACAGGGCTCAAACCAGTGTCAAAAAAACAGCAATTAAGCACATGTATGCAGCATCAAGTCAGGCGTGAAGAGAACACAGTGAAGAGACCAAGTGCACGACTACATCTAAAATGCAACAATACTTCTTAATGGAGGAAGAACCAGTCAAGTCATTTAACAAGACTGTAATGCTCAAGTAAAGTTAAGAAAAGACCAAAGCTATAGAATAACAAATCAAAGTCAAGCCGATGCCAACTAAGAAAAATGCAGGTCAAAACAACTGCAATGAGTCAGTTCAACAGGCCTCACAAGTTTCAAATCAGGAATCAATGGAGATAAATCCACATAACCAAAGCATTAAACCAAGCATGAATTGAGATGTGAGTGAAAAATCACTCACCTTATCAATCGGTCGAAAGTTTGTAGCCGATGCTCCATAAAATCGAAAGCCCAAATTATCGAAGAAGAATGAGCATCGGAATTGAAGCCACGGCATCACGAAGTTCAACGAAGCCCTAATTGGAGACGAATGAAAAAATTGAGCCGCCACCATTTTTTTTTCTTCGTTCGATTTATTTCGTTTAGGGTTGTGAGGAATGAAAGAGAAATGGGGGAATGGGTTTTGGATTATCACGGCAACCCAAAAAAATAAATGGGCCGGAATCAACTTTAATGCCCGCATACCACTTCAACAATTCACAAAAGAATTTTAATTCAAATTTAAAAACCCCAAATGGAATTTTGCAACAATATTTATCGTCTAAATGTCGATTATTAATTGATGCAATTACCGGGTTGTTACATAGCCTTCGCATGGGAACTCAAATATCCCAATTTGACCATGCACATCCCCATTGACGAAAGCTCTGATCATCCAAACTGAAACCAAACTTCGCCATCTCGTTTCTGTTAAGATGCTCGACTCAACCATCACACAAACAAAGAGTTCAGCCTTCCAATAGTTTTTTCATGACCTGCTCCTTCCCCGAGCTATACGGCCATGTCACGACCACCCTATATTCGTTGCACGATACCAAAACACTCCCCGCTGCGCCTCGCCTCTAGGACCCCAGAACCAAACGCCTTTGCTCGATTTCATTAGCCAGCTTCAAGAAATAAATAACCCTAGCTCGTACAGCCTAAAATCGAGCAACCCAGATCAAGGCCGCACCCCTTAACACTTATACCAGATTGT
This sequence comes from Allium cepa, assembly GCA_030765085.1. NCBI lineage: Eukaryota > Viridiplantae > Streptophyta > Magnoliopsida > Asparagales > Amaryllidaceae > Allium > Allium cepa. Next base: position 836,001,619 of record CM060931.1, read on the forward strand.
AGAGAATGAAGAAATATATTTTAGGATCTAGTTTCATGAATTTTAAGTAAGTATTCGATGAGAAAAAGAATTTTGAAGTTGATATTTTTTTCTCAACTGTGATGGATACGTGAATTTAAAAAGAAGATGGAAAGGAGATGCGAACAGTTGCATGTTTGAAAGGTTTAATGTATAGTGATTTGAAGAGAATGCTATAGTGATTTGAAATATTGAAAAATAATATATAAATATATATATATTATTTTTAAATTAAAATTATCTCATTTCAAAAGCAGCTTACAATTTCGAACTCCTACCGAGGCATGCCGCTAGTCGTATGTAATGCTATACTCCTATTCCGGACGCAAAGGAAAAGGTTTCAAGTCCCAATTCGATCGTATGTAGAAGATAGCTTTTTGGACCCAATTATTATATTTAATTTTTGATATGACTTTAAGTGCGTTTATATTCCATACGACCAAACGATAACTCCAAATGCTACGAATTTGAAATCCAATAGTAATACATTATTATGGATCCAACGGAACTAGTTTCATCGAAATCCGAGACTGTGCCCCGTAAAGCTATTTTTAAATTTCAGTTTAAACGATATATTTTTAAAACTGAACAAATCACTTTTAAATTCTGTTCCAAAATTTTTATTATCTTTATTATTATTAATATAAATTTTATAAGCCTTTAAATTATTTTTAACAGGCTTAAAACTCTGATCAATATACCAGTTATCAATTATTAAATCTAATAATTGAGTCACCAAATAAATAGTTATATTTGAAATTCAAGTTAAAAATTAACTTATTTAAAATTAATTAAATATTCCAATTTCAAATACCAAAAATTCTGGGTCGTTATAGTACCCATCGGAAGGTAGTCCTTCACCTGGCAATTTGTATGGATATCCATTCTCCAATAAGAACCTACGGACTTGATTGTAAACCTATTATGCTGGAATTTAATCAATATAACAATTTCGGCTAACATTAATAATTTTATTTGCAAATGTTTTCAAGGAGATGTCATTAAAAATAATATCAGACGTTTTGATATAGAAGCATTTTAGTTATCATAAGGTAAAAACCCGTCCGTGTTTATGTTTGGGCATAGTCTTATGAGATACTCTTTTTTTCAAAGGATTTTATTCAAAGGCTGATATATGACACTGTCATTTATTATTGAGTTTTTGTTACGCTGGTTTATCAAGCCTGTTCTGGGTATTTTCAATATTCGGGTCAGATCCAAGCAGTTTTAAGTTAGTTGAAGACAGTTGGAGTTTCTAGAGAAGCGATAGAGATATTCATCTACATATGGACATATTCTATTATTTGTTGCTGTTTGTTTTGATTGATGTATTTCAATAATTGTAAGGATGAAGGTTCGTAACTGTCCAAACTAAATTTAGGTTAGACTTTAATATATGTATTTTGAAAGTTTTCTGCTATAAAGATATTTGTTTAATATTATATATTATTTCATTCATGTGAGATTTTTTTCCACCTATTTTTCTTCCTACCCCTTATTGGTCTGGCTTTTCGTGCAGTTTGAGTTTGACATGTGTGGTTTATTATTGATTCAAAGGGTATAGAAAAACAGGCCATTACATTTAGTATCAGAGTTGAAGGTTAAGCGAGAACCTTAGCTTTGGTAGGTCAAAGACTCATCAGAGATAGGATTAGTAATATTATAAGAACCCACACATTTTACGATTGTATATTTAAATGTTTGATTTATATAGCATCATTAGTCGGATTAAAGTCCGAAATGATACTTTTTATAAACGGTCAAATTAGGACTCGAGACCCCTTCCATTGAGTTCAAAATGGCATTTGGGACCTTTTTGAGTATAAACATCGATATGCTTGGATTTGAGTAGAATTTTGCTATTTTTCTATTGGGCTTTGGGTTTGGGTTTCAACCCATTAACCCAACATATTATCCTAACCCAACCCCTCTCCTCTTTATTCATTCTATTATTTTTCCTAACACTTAAACTAAAGAAAAATTGGGGAAGGGAAAAGAAAACAAAATTCCTAAACCCTAGTTTTGCTAGGAAATTCAAATTCAAGCTCCAAAAATCAAAGACAAGCTTAGGTAAGAATCCTCTTCATCTTCTCCATCTCACTCTCTCTTCAATTTTCAAAAATTCATATAACTTAACTTAGGAAATTCATTTCAATTGATAATAGATTGAAGATTCTTGTATTGTTGAAGAGAAATCAATCTTTGCTTATTTTAGAGCTTCTCATTTCTATATTTGGGTTTAAAGGTGAGTTCTTGAACTCATATCTATGTCTATAGCTTTCATTGTTGTTAGGTATGAATTCCAAACATCTATTTCATGTTCAATTGCTTTTTATTTGAATTGAATTGGTGAATTTTCCAATTTTGATGTTTTGAAGTCAAAATCATTTAAAAAAATATCTTGGAAGTTTGGACATGTTATTTGGAGTGTATCGAAGAACCTAAAGCCTATGTTGTTGCTAGGTATAAATCCCTAGTCTCCATCGCTCGTCTGATCGCTTCCGAATCGATTCGGCCATCAATTGCCTAGGCAAATTTCTATCCAACTGAACCAACCAAACGTCTAGTTATGGTCCCTGGAGAAAAAAATATAAGATGGTAGAATATAAAATGGCAAAGATTTGGACCAAATGTTTGTTCAACACCTACCAGACGTCCGGTTAGTTTTCAAATGTTTGGTTAGAGTTTTGACGTCTGGGAGGTTTTCTGAGTTATTTCTAGAACCCAAATCCAAACCTGTGGATGAACCCTAGACATTTGGAACTGTTCAATTTTGCCTATTTGGCTATTTTTTGAGTAAATTTCCAAATTTTATCCATTTTTGTTGATCTGATTAGTTGTTATCACTATTATCGACTTTGATGACTTCTTTTTTTGGATTTTTAGGAATATTTATTTTGATGGATTTGGTATCGATTTTTATGGATTTGATTCACATCTTCAAATGTGATTTTTTGGTGATCGATTGTTTAACAATCGTTTTCTGTGATTTTTCACTTTAAAATACAAAGGTTTCTATACTAGTAGTAAATATCCAAACTCTTTCACAAAAATAATTTCAACATTTACTTTCAACATAAAGCTCGCTTTTAAAATCGCTTTCCAATCTATTAGTTTATATAAACCTTTACCACATTTGTTCGTGAAATCCAATCAAACGACTTAGCAAAACAAGTGGTATGAAACGCTTGCGTTTACTTTGTCGATTAATTCTTAGAACTGTTCATTTGAAATCTTATGACAATTTTCGAGTGGAAATCTACAATTTGTTCGTAAATATTTTAGTTAAGCCAGTGGTTAAGGGACATGAAGCTAAACTCATTTATTTACTAGATTTGTGTAATTCACACATTTTGTTGATCAATGGTGATCATTTTTTGATTTATACTAGCAATGTTGATGTCTCTTTGTCCACGTGGGGTAATGTACCTCGTTTTATTTAGCTTCGTCTCATTTCTTTTATAGGCCAACGACCTATGGGTTCTTTGGAGTTTTGACTCATTTTTATGGGCTAGCGACCCATGTTCTTTTATGGAGTCTGGTTCATCGGACGTACCATTGTTGTACTACGTCGTTGTTCCGGCTTATCTTATTCATCGGGCGTACCGTTATTGCACTACGTCGTTGTTCTGAATTATTTGAGTTTCTGGTTCATCAGGCGTACCGTTATAGTCCTACGTCGCCGTTTCAAATCATTTGAGTTTCAGGTTCCTCGCGCATACTGTTGTTTCAAATAATTCGAGTTTCAGGTTCCTCGGGCATACCGTTGTTGTACTACATCGTTGCACCAGCTCTAGGGTTAGGGACCATGGGATAGCGACCCGTTTCTGTTACACATGCTGGTGAGTTTTCTTGCCCCAATTTACGATAGGCCTCCCCCTTTGTGATTTATAAATTTCTAATTGGCGTTTTCTAGAATTTACGTTTCTCTAATTTTTGCGAGTGGCATTGATATGTTTTGTCAATATTTATGGTTTGGTGAACAAAGTAAAGAATATGACATTCTTTTTGGTTTTTTGAGATTCTTAAGATATTGTATGCTTTTTTTGTTATTTAATGTATACCTGTCACAAGTTGGCATTATTATTATCATATATTTTTGTCATATCTCTTATCCTATCTCATTTTATATGATATTTATAGCTAGACTGATCCGTTTATTATTTTCTTCTTAAATAATACTTGGGTCAGGCCGAGGTATTTCAGGTGCTTTTACTTGAGTTTTTATCAGGGTCCGTCATCTGACTTTTGGCTAACTACTTAGCTTAGTAGTTTTTTGTTTTATACATTCGAGAATAGAATCCTTGATTTATACATATTCTTTTATCTAGCACTTGTACCTATTCTTTTGTGATCTAGTGGATCTTACATGACCACAACTTTGATGTACACTTTTATGTGTTATATTTATATCTATTTCCGCCTTAGTGATATGAATATCTGTGACTGATTTATGTTATGCTTATTTTATATTTGTTTCCGAAGAACACATAGCCACTATGTAGTAGGTTTGAGTTTGTAACTAATGTGTCATATTTCCTCTTGAAATAAAATGCATGTAATACTATCTGACATATCGATACTCGCACAAAGCAATTACATAGATGGTCGCTCCTCAACAGACTTATCGTTCGTGCTAGTTGACGATATTACTTCGTAGTGTTCTTGGCTAGTGTGAGTATAGAGGTAGGACGTCACACCTTGGTATCAGAGCCAAACTTCAGAATAATACAGAATATTATAGCTAGAATCATTGTCCTAAGTCTCTCCTAGGAATCGTGCCTTAGGATTTAATTCGAGTCATTGGACCCGTTCTATCCTATTTTCTTTTATGATGCCTTGTTTTATCAATCTAGTTTGTTTGATATTCATTCTAAGAATAACTTTTTCCTCTTATTCCTTTCTTCCTAAAAGAAGAGAAAAGGCTAGACCTGGCCGTCCCAGCGCCGGTCAATCAAGTGCTACTCCTCGGGATGGAGTATTTATGTCTGCCCAACAGCTCTTAGATCTCGTAATGAATGCTAACACTGTTGGACCCATTCCAAAGCCTACTCACCCTAAATCTGGGTTTGCATGCTTGTGCGGTGATTATACCAATTTGTGTGGAGGGCCATTTAAGGTTTTCGAAAGCGTGGTAGAAGTCCAAGCTTGGGTTAGTTCATGCGATTGCATCTTTTCTTGCATGAATCTTGTTGTTATACAACGAGTCCAATTGGCTTCTAGCATGCTCCAAGAAAGAGTATTACAGTGGTACGAGCTTTTGATTTCGGAAATTATTGAAGAAGATCTTACCTACGAGCAATTCTGGAAAAGATTCGAGTTAAATTTTGTGCCGCAAGCTAAAAAGGTAACTTTAGCTCGATGCTTTATTGACATTATTCAAGGTGAATCTTCTATGACGGACTATGTTGCATCTTTTGAATCCCTCTCTAGATATGTGGTCGAGTATATTAATACCACATTGAGAAAAATCAGAGGTTTGTCTATGGGTTAAATAAGAACCTCAAAAAGCCTTTGCTTTTGAAACTAGAAGTTTCTTTTGATCCGCTTGTTGATATCGCTCTTCGACATGAAGAGGCCGATAAAGAAAGCAATGTTAAAGTTGTGGGTGCCAAACAGAACTTCAACATCAACATAGAGGCCTATTAAGTTCAAGCCTAATCCCGACAAGAAAGTTAAGCAAGCAATTTTGGTAGCAAAGACTCCTACCTCTAGTCGTGGACAATGCTACAATTGTGGTTCTAATGACCATTATGCTAATGGGTGTCTGAAGCCCCTTTTTTGTCGTTATTGCAAAAGTTCGGGTCATCTTTTATCTTCATTTCCCAAAATTCCAAGCAAGAAAGAAATTGTAGACATTTTGCCTTTAAATGTTATGTGCTTGATGACTTCTTTGAGAATCGTGAATCCGGTTGGTGGATCCAAAACACTCATTTTTCTTTGTAATGATGTCAAGATTATTTTATGTGATTATTATTTCCAAGCCGAATTGCATGTTATGCGTTTCTTAGGCTTCGGAATGATTTTGAAAATGGATTGGCTTAACCATTATGAAGCCCGTATCCTATGTCTTGAGAGGACTGTTCATCTTCGACATCCTCAATATGTTAAGCAGATTTCAATTGTTCTTAAAGACTCAAATTCTAGTTCGATGGCATCTTTATATTCTCTAAACCTTCACGATGACGATAATGATGATAGGGAAGATGTCATTTCTCTCATTCACCTTGTTCGTGAATTTTTCAACATATTTGGGCCGGTTTTAAGATTACGGTCTAAGTGAGCAATTGAGTTCAGAAATAATTTGATCCCTGGAGCTCTACCTATCACTCATCCTTCATATCATATGTCCAATAAGGAAAATGAGGAGATGCTTAAATAATTATCCGAATTGAAAACAAAACAATATATTCGTTCTAGTTTCTCTCCTTGGGGAGCTTTAGCTAATTTTGTGAAGGAATTCGATGGTACACTCAGGCTTTGCGTTGACTACCGCAAGCTTAATGATCTCACTGTCAAGAATAAATGTCCGTTATCTTGGATTGATGATTTATTTGATCAACTTAGAGCTGCTAGAGTCTTTTCACAGTTAGACTTAGCAACCGGTTTTTGTCAGCTTCGTATTGTAGAGGATAGCATTCCTTTGACATCGTTCCGTACTCGTTATGGATCTTATGAATGGCTTGTTATGCCATTTGGTTTAAGGAATGCTTCAGCTTATTTTGTTGACCTTATGAATCGAGTTTTCAAAGACTTTCTCGATCGATTTGTTCTCATTTTTTATATGATACTCTTTTTAATTCTAAAACAGAGGAAGAGCATGAAAAACATCTTCGCATTGTGTTGGAAACTCCTAGGAGTAATCAATTGAAAGAAAAATTTTCTAAGTGCCACTTTTCGCAATCTCATGTGAAATTTCTAGGCCATATTATTTTGAATTCGCTATTTCTGTGGATCCTTCAGATCGAAGCGATTCAAAATTGGAAGAGACCGGAGCATGTGACGAAAATTCGTAGTTTTCTTAGATTGGCGGGCTATTACCGTCAGTTCATAAAATAGTTTTCTAAAATTTCATGCCTCTTACTAGTTTGACAAAGAAGGGAGTTAAGTACATTTGATCCAAAAAATGTGAAGCTTCTTTTCAGAAATTAAAAGGGCTCCTTTTTTATGCTCCTATTCTTGTGATTCTCGAAGTGAACTTATACTTTATTGTTTATACCGATGCTAGTCATGTTGGGAGTCGTTCTCATGCAAAGGGAACGCTTTATCGCTTATGCTTCTAGGAAACTGAAGCCTGCCGAGACTAGATATGTCATGCATGATTTAGGGCTCGTGGCTATTGTTTTTGCCCTTAGAATTTGGCGTCATTATTTTTGGGAGAGAAATTTGTTCTCTACACCAATCATAAATCTTTATAGTATTTATTTTCTCAAAAGGAACTTAATTTGCTTCAACAACATTGGCTCGAGTTCCTTGCATCTTATGATCCTGATATTCGTTATACTCCTGGAAAGGGATATCGTGTTGCCGATTCCCTTAGTCGTAAGTAACAAGCGGTTGTTTCTTTGATGATATCCAAATGGAATAATTTAGAGACTTTGTCTACTTGTGAAATTCGAAAGCGTGAATTCGATTCATGTTCATCTCTTGTCTGTGTAGCCTTGAGGCTCATCCTTCTCTTTTTGACCGCATTCTTGATGCTCAAAAGCATAATCCCTGATGCAGCGCATCATGTACGTAAGTCGCATGCCATAGGTAGGCCGCGACCTACCAAATTAGCGGTCAACCAAGGGACGAATGCCTGGTCTTAAGTCGGCCGCGACCTAGCGAGTTAAGTCGTTCAACCAACCGGAGAAGCGACCTAGCGAGTCACTACTACCACATTTCTTTAGGTCATCCGCGCGCCACGACCTAATGAGCTACGACCTTAAGAGTTAGGTTTCTTGTATATGTTAAGTCGCTCCATTCTTATGTCTCTCCATGGTTAGGTCGCAAGATCTTATGCCACAAATTCCTGAAGCTATGCATTTCCTTAAGTCGCTCAGGCCGCATTCTTCTTTAAGTCGCTCATACCTTAGGTCGCATGATGCCGCACTATCTTGAGTCGCTGAAGCTTAAGCCGTTGATTTTTAGGTCGTTGAAGCTTATGTCGTAGGTCGCTCCTGTTGATAAGTCGCTTGTATTCTATTTTCTTAAGTCGTTTGTATTGTACTGTGTTGTTATGTCGCATGTATGTTGTAACGTGATGTTAAGTCGCTTATGTGTTTGGTCGTAGGTCGTTTGTTGATGTGTATGTGTAGGTTGCATGTGTTGTAACTTGCATTGTTAAGTCGTGTATATGTTACCTCGTAGGTTAGCCACCTGTTAGGTCGCATGTTGTTTGGTCGGTCTGCTGTGTTGTAAAATCTCTATAAGTATGGGTTGGTGGTTTGTAAAAAGTTGATTGATTTTGAAAAAATTTGTTTGTGTGCTTTGTTCCACTTTTGTTGAAGTTGATTGTGATCTCCTTCTTCTTCCATCTTCGGTTATTCGAATGTGCTCGAATCAATGAATTTGAAGCCGATTCACGGAATCTCGTGCGCGAGATCAACGTCGAAGAATCATAGATCTTCTAACGTGGAATCGTGCGATATCAACGTGTTGAAGATAGCTAGAATCCGGAATCTCGAGAGATCAACAGATTTGGGCATTTATCTTGTTTTACTTGACACGAATCATTTCGTGAGGAAGAAATTGCATCAATTTGTATCAAACATTACTAGCACGTCAAAGATTGTTAATCCGCTGCGTCAATTTGGTGTCAGAGCTTGAAGAGCTTGAAGTACTAGAAGAGCTAAGTAAGATCAAAGCCGAGTAAGATTCAGTTGAAGCCGAGCTAAGTTAGGTCGAAACCAAGTTAGGCCGAGCCGAGCTAAGTCCTGGTGCAAGCCGAGTTAAGTCGAACTATATCAAAGTTAGATCAGAAAAGAGATTGTTTCAAGATCATGCCTCCGAGACATGCTAATCGATTTCAAAATGTTGAAGATGTATATGGAAGACAAGAAGCTGAGTAGATGGAGCAACATATCAATGAAAAGTTTGATGAAGGTATTGGAAAGTTAGAGAAGTTGATGAGAGACATAAATCAAAGTCAAAGGAGAACTTCACCAGTTTCGCACCATAGTGGAAACAAAGTTTCACCTTCAGTTTCGGGAGAAAGTGACGTGCGTGGTAGCAGAAATGTTGATGGTCAGAATCGACATCGACATACGTCAGATTTGGAGGAATCCAGTGATGGTGATAGTAGCTTTTGTCGAAACCATGGCCAAGGAAGTCGAAATAGAGAATTTGAAGATGATCGTCGATGGGATTCGGGGATGAAAATAGAGATTCCAGAATTTAAAGGGGGAATGATAGCGGAAGAATTTCTAGATTGTTATCAAATGTTGAAGAAATTTTTGACTTCAAGGAAGTACCCGAGCATCATAGAGTTAAGTTGGTTGCTACACGATTGAGGGGTAGAGCTATGACATGGTGGCAACAAACTAAACTTACGCGGGAAAGAATGGGAAAGTCGAAGATTATTTCATGGGAAAAGATGAAGAAGTTGATGAAGGCTACTTTCTTGCCTTATATTTATCAGTCTCTAATGTATCAGCGCTTACAAAATTTGAGACAAGGGATAAGTCGGTAAATGATTATGCAGATGAGTTTTATCAACTGATTGCTAGAAATGATAACGGAGGAACAGTTGACATCTTGATTTGTTGGAGGATTGAGAATGCAAATTCAGGATATGGTAAATATGTTTGATCTAAGATCCGTTGCTGAAGCACACCAGAAGGCTCTAGCTTGGGTGAAGCAAGGTAGAAGAGGAGGTGGTACGCTTACAAGTTCGATCAATCAGGTGAAAGGGGCTAGTAGCAATACTAATGTTTCCAAGGCTATTAGTAAACCGGTTGTCAATGAAGTTGCTAAGACCAAGGTCAACAACAATTTCAAGTGTTATAACTGTCAGGTGTTTGGTCATAAGAGCAATGAATGCCCGAGGCCTAAGAAGCGAGCGATGGTTGCTGAGCTTGAGGATGAGGATGTAGAAATAGAATGTTCCAATTCACCGCAAGTTGAGGAGGAAGAAGAATTACTAACGGGAGATGAGGGATATTCTTTAATGATGAGGAGATCTGGCTTGACGCCAAAGCAGGAAGAGGAGACTAGCTGGTTGAGGAGTAATATTTTTCAGTCGATGTGCACTATTTTGGGAAAGGTTTGTAAGTTTGTTATCGATGCAGTAAGTTTTGATAACATCATCTCTACAGAAGCTGTAAAGAAGTTAGCATTAAAGACAGAGAAGCATACCAAACCCTACAAATTGGCTTGGCTGAGGAAAGGTGGGGAAGTGAAGGTTAGTCGAAGAGCTTGTGTAACTTTTTCCATTGGAAAGAAGTATAAGGATGAAATTTGGTGTGACGTGGTGGATATGGATGTATGTCATTTGTTGTTGGGAAGGCTGTGGCAATTTGATAGAGCCGTGCAACACGATGGTAGGACTAACTGCTATAGTTTCATGTTCAAGGGCACTAGAATCACTTTAGTTCCTAAAAAGCGACAAAAAAGTGAAAGCAAGTTGGAGGAAATCGAGGAACTAAAGACTCTGTTACCTTTGAAGGAGTTTGTCAAAGAAGTAGAGGATGGGGCTGAAGTATTTCTGTTGATTGGACGTGAAAGTAGTGAAACGGTTGAAATTCCTGAGAAAGTTAAGCCAGTGTTGAAGGAATTTGAAGATGTATTTCCTGAAGAATTACCAAAAGAATTACCACCGTTGAGAGACATACAACACCAGATTGATTTTGATCCGGGAGCTGTGTTACCACATAGACGACATTATAGAATGAGTCCAAAGGAGCACGAAGATTTGAGAAGGCGGGTGGAGGAGTTACTTGAACAAGGGTGCGTACAAGAAAGTTTAAGTCCTTATGCAGTACCAGCCTTGTTAGTGCCAAAGAAGGATGGAACTTGGAGAATGTGTACAGATAGTCAACCACTAAACAATATTACAGTGAGGTATAAATTTCCGATGCCAAGATTGGACGATTTGTTAGATCAGCTGAGTGGAGCTGCTATCATTTCAAAAATTGATCTGAAAAGTGGGTATCATCAGATTCAAATTCGACCAGGGGATGAATGGAAGACAGCCTTCTGGACACGGGAAGGGTTGTATGAATGGCTGGTTATGCCATTTGATCTTTCGAATGCACCTAGTACTTTTATGCGAGTGATGAATTAGATCTTTCGAACGTTTATTGGAAAGTTCGTGGTGGTATACTTTGATGATATATTGATATACAGTGGAAGCACAAAAGAACATCTACAACACTTGTGGGAAGTGTTGATGATACTTCATCAGGAGCAATTTTACGCGACAACAAAGAAGTGCATGTTCATGACACACCGTATTTTTCTCTTGGGACATGTGTTGTCCAAGAAAGGTATTCATGTGGATCAAGATAAAGTTGAAGCAATCAAGGATTGGCTACAACCCAGGACTATAACTGAAGTGAAAAGTTTCCATGGTTTAACATCATTCTACCGAAGGTTTATTCCACATTTCAGTGGCGTGATGGCACCAGTGACAGATTGTATGAAAGGAAAGCAGTTTGTGTGGACTGAAGAGGCCGATTCTGCTTTCCAACAGATCAAGACATTTTTGACTACAACACCGATTCTTAAATACCTGAACTTTCAGTTACTCTTTGAGCTGAATAATGATGCGTCTAAAGTTGGAATTGGTGGAGTGTTAGGTCAAAAGGGTCGTCCAATTGCTTATTTTAGTGAGAAACTTTCTGGAGCCAAGACAAGATACAGTACCTTTGACTTGGAGTTCTATGCTATTGTCCAAGCCATAAAGTATTGGAGACACCACTTGTTTTATAAAGAGTTTGTGTTGTATATTGATCATGAAGCATTGAAACATTTGCACGGACATGATAAGATTGCAGCCAAACATGCTTCATGGATCGCATACTTGTAGCAGTTTACATTTGTTGTAAAGCATAAGTCAGGAATTACAAATCGTGTGGCAGATGCATTGAGTAGAAGAAATCATTTGTTGACTACGATGAGAATTGAAGTGACGGGGTTTGATGTATTTCCAGAATTGTTTGTTGAGGATCCTTACTTTTCTAAGATTGTAGATGAAGTTGAGAAAGGGAAGACGGATGAGTATGTGTTGGCAGATGGTTTTCTATTCAAAGGAATTCGGTTGTGTATACCAGAGTGCAGTTTACGAATGAAGATTGTGAAGGAATTGCATGAAGAAGGTCATGTGGGAAGAGATCGTACCTTGCAGTTGATTTCTCAATCATATTTTTGGCCTTCCATGAGGAAAGAAGTTGAAAGATTTGTGCAGAGATGTCACATGTGTCAAGTTTCCAAAGGAACAGCTACGAATGCACGATTGTATATGCCATTGCCCGTGCCTACTAGACCATGGGTTGATGTTAGCGATTTTGTTTTGTGTCTACCAAGAACTCTGTTTGTGCCAAAATTGGTCACAAACCTCGAATACCGTGAAAGCACCAGTGTATGAATACAAATCAATAATATTCAAACACAAATCTTAGATCTCAGCAAGTATTAAACAGTAATCCCAAAATAAAGAACAAAGACACAGGTTTTATAGTGGTTCGGCTATCTCCGGCCTACGTCCACTCCAAAGTTTTTTATCCTTTTATTGATTATCCTTGATGATTACAGATGATTACAGCAGTTACAAAGTCCAAAACTTGAAATAAGTAGCACTAATGATGTTAAGGAATGATTCTGGCAGCGTCCGGGCGTGCTTTCTCTCTCCAAATTCTCCGACCCCTTTTCTGAATGACCAGGGGCTCTATTTATAAGCGTAGGAGGCTAATATTTCTCCTAAAATCTGGGAAGACCGCTTCAGGCACGTGAGGGGGCCCACACGCCCGAAATCTGGAGGTCCGGGCCCACCTTGGGATCGATTCGAAGTAAGGTTCGAATCGATTAAGAAATCATCCAATTGGGCTGAAATTTGGTGAGAACATTCTTCAACATGTATGTAAGCTCCTGTAAAAAATTCATTGCGTTTGGATCAACGGTTTGGAAGATATGATCGTTTCAAGTTCAAGGATCCGTGCGTTCTGAATGGTTCGAACCCATGCTTCGAACCCACACTCTTCGAAGCCACCTCCTTCGAGTCCATGAATTTCGAGCCTGTTTCCTTCGAATCCATGTCCCTCGTATCCATCTCCTTCGAATCCATGAAGCTGACTCCCCTCCTTCGAATCCCTCTCCTTCGAATCCATGGAGTTCCCATGGATTCGAACCACCATCGATGCGAACTAACCAGTATACACCTTTATGCCTCTCCATCGAGTCGAAGTCCATCGATTCGAAGAACCATCGATGCGAACTTTACCGAGCCGAAACCATGCCATTCGATACGAAGTGCATCGATTCGAACTGTCCTTGCGCAATGCCTCTTGATCGATGTGAACCTGTTGGGTTCGAATCCATCTTGGTGGGTTCAAATCTGATCGATTCGAACCGAGCACCACTTTGTCCCTTTTGATGGATTCGAACAACATGCATTCCCCACCTTGAATCCATCTTATTTCCTCCAAACAAACTCCGATTATCTTGAAATTTGAAACATAGCCTTTCCTAGTCTTTATCATCATCTCCAATCAATTTCGTCCCGATCGGAGTTCAACAAAATTTTGACGATATCGATCGTAGCCTTGATTCCAACCGATCTCCAATCCTGATATTCATAATTCCTTGCCAATTTGTCGATATTCCAATTTTGACCAAAAAATGGGATAACACTTTGCCCCCCAAAACATGCCATGTGATAACAAGGCGTGTTTTGAATAGTTCCGAATCCAATATCCGAAGTCCACAGCCATATTGCCAGAGTATATCATCCTTGACTGCTCCGAGTCGATATCCAATTCCAAACCCAATAACCAAAGCTTGAGCCAATTCCCTGTCCATCCGAGCTCAACAACCGAGTCCCAAACCATCCTTACCCAATAGCCAATAACCGAATCCAGGACCTCTCCGGGTCGATATCCAGATACATAACCTCTCCGGGTTCTTGCCGAGCGCAATCCATACTTAATTTCCTTGGTCCAGTGTCCCTGGACGCTGAGCTAACCTCTCCGGGTTCTTGCCAAGCGTAATCCACACTTGATGACCTTGGTCCAGTGTCCCTGGACGTTGTATAATGCCGTGGCTTGAGTCCTAAACAGAATCCTGGTCTCTCCGGACCCTTGTTGAGCATAGTCCATACTCAACGACCTGAAAATATTAATTTATAATATAGGGCCTAAGTCCTAGGCCGAATCCTGGTCACTCCGGACCCTTGCTGAGCATAGTCCATACTCGACGACCTGAATGAGTCAATTTACCACGTTCGGGCAAAGTGACTCACCCCTTGCCAGGCATAATCCATACCTGACGACCATTTATCAAAAACCAGATGAAAATCCAATCAAAATCCAATCCAACATCCAAACCCAAAAAATCCAAATCATAAACCAGAAAACCAGAAAACCAAACCAACATTCAAAACTGGAAACAATCATCCAAAGAAAAACCCAAATCAAAAGGAAGCAAAACCAGGAGCTTGATTCAAACTCCAAAACCAAAATCCGAAAAGAAAAGTAATGTCCAATCAAAAAGCAAAAGATAGATTTCACAAACCATAGCGTTGCAGTTTTATCATCATTCAGAGCATGCCTAGGGGATATCTCCATCCCCGTACATGTGTAAATGACTTGGTTGCTTGCTAATAGTTTGTTACTTATTCCGTATTATCCCGATTAGTGGATGATCAATCGACCACCATCCCTGGGTCTCTCATCATCACGGCGAGAGGTTGTAGGTGGTTGCTCCTGCTCCACCGTTGCATTCCGAGCTCCAACATACCGCTGTAACTGTCCATTCCTCACATGCTCCTCGATTATATCCTTCAAGTGCCTGCAGCTGTTGGTGTCATGTCCGTCTAAGTCATGGAAGAGACAATGCCTCCCTGATGCCCTCTCTCGTTCAGAAGGCTCTCTCCTGGATGGCCTCCGATAGGGAAGGCAATTTCGAGTATCCATGTGTATCTGCTCCAGCGTCTCGTTCAATCCTGTGTATGTGGAAAACTTTGGATCCTTCCATCGCTTCCTAGCGTTTCCAGAATCATTATCCAATTTCCTTTTTCCTTTGTCTTTATCCGAATCACTGCTGGATACTGCTCCAACCTCGATTGCACTAACCTTTTTCACCTTTAAATCCGTACTCGCATCTTCTTGCCGAAGGAATCTTTCTGCCTCGTAAAAGAATTCGTCGAGATCTTGTGGGGGATCTCGTATCAGAGATACCTTGAAATCCGAGTCTTCCCTGACTCCTGATACTGCTACCATTAAAAGCATCGATGGATCAGGCCGATCCACCGAAGCGACTGCCGCACTGAATCGAGTTAGAAAAGCTCTAAGCGATTCATCCATCCTTTGCTTAACCGATGTCAATGTCATCACATTCTTCGGCCTCTTGACGTGAACCCGAAACTTCCCCAAAAACTTTTCCACCAATTCCCTCCAAGTCCTGATAGATCCTTCTCCCAGCTGCCTAAACCACATTGCAGCTAAGTCCGTCAAATATAAAGGGAAGCATCGAGCCATTACTTCCTCCGATGCCCCCAGCACCTCCATGTGTCTTGTATACCTCATTAAGTGATCTGTTGGATCCGCCTTGCCGTCATATACCTCCACACTCGGTAGCTTGAACTTAGGTGGATTCTGAGCCATCCTTATTTCCTGAGCGAACGGACTCCTATTCACTCCTTCCAAGTCTCTGTTGGTCAAACCACCTCGCACAGTTCTCCTAATCATCTCTACCAATCCAGTGTTGTCTGTCGGGGGTTGCCCCCGAGGGAACTCCGGCACATACTCTTCATGTGGCTCGTTAGTGGCAACGTTGGTTCTAGCCTGTTGCACTCCTTCCAGAGGTCCTCCTGTGTTGGATCCTGTGGGTCTGCCCCCAAGCCCTTGTTGATTGCTTTGTGGCTCCATATCTCGTCCTCCATTGGGTTCCACGACCCTAGTCCCCTGTCCTGCATCCACAGCGGCTGTAGTTGTTCCTAAGTTCTGCATCCCTGCAGCTCTTGTTCGCTCGAAGAAAGTCTGCATCATTTCCTGTTGGTTCTTTAACAATCTCTCTTGCAAAGAATTTTCCATAGCCTCCATTTCATCCCGAGTTATGTAGATTGAAGCCTGTCCTTCCCCCGCTCCGGAGGATGCTTGTTGACTTCCTTCCTATTGGCTTCTCTCAGCCCTCTGCCTTCTACTATTTTGCCTGGTCATTGTCCTTGAATCCAAACTCTTTAAAATCTTCAAATCCAAACTTCAAATCCGATGTAGCGGGTGCTAGTCGTTCTCGGTGAAAGCAAACTCAACGAGGGAATGATTCTATATATGTTATGGTGGATAGATTTTCGAAGATGGCACATTTCATAGCCTGTAAAAAGACCGCCGATGCAGTCCGTGTTGCTCAATTGTTCTTTAAAGAGGTTTATCGACTACATGGGCTACCTGAGACCATTGTTTCTTACTGGGATACTCGATTTCTAAGTCATTTTTGGTTGAGTCTGTGGAAGATGGTTGGGGCTAAGCTGAATTTTAGTAGCGCCTATCATCCACAAACAGATGGGTAAACGGAAGTGGTGAACAGATCTTTGGGAAACTTGTTGAGATGTCTTGTGAAGGATAATTTGAAGAGCTGGGATGTGAACTTGTGTCAGGAAGAATTCGCACATTATCATGCCATTAATCGAAGTACTGGATTCAGTCCATTTCAAGTAGTATATTCAGCCATTCCTAAGGGACCGTTGGATTTGTTGACAGTTCCACGTCCGAAAAGGGTTGTTAAACGAGCTTGTGATTTCGTGAATGAGTTGCAGGAGTGTCACAGGATTGTTCGTGAAGGATTGCTTAAGTCAAATGAGAAGTATAAGCAACTGGCAGATAAGAAGCGAAGGAGTGTGGACTTCAAAGAGGGTGATTTTGTTTATGCAGTATTGACGAAAGATCGTTTTCCAGTTGGAACTTACATCAAATTGAAAGCTAGAAAGATTGGTCCTTTAGAAATTTTGAAGAAGATCGATGATAATGCTTATCGGTTAAGATTGCCGGATCATATCCATACTAAAGATGTTTTCAACGCCAAACACTTGATTCCATATCATGAAAATGAATATGTCGAAGATGAGAATAGTGTGAATTCGGGGTCGAATTCTTTCCAACTTGGGGGGATGATGCAGCGCATCATGTACATAAGTCACATATCATAGGTCGGCCGCGACCTATCAAATTAGCGAGTCAACCAGGGGACGAATGCCTGGTCTTAAGTCGGCTGTGACCTAGTGAGTTAAGTCGTTCAACCAACTGGAGAAGCGACCTAGCGAGTCACTACTACCACATTTCTTTAGGTCGTCCGCGTGCCACGACTTAACGAGCTACGACCTTAAGAGTTAGGTCGCTTGTATATGTTAAGTCGCTCCATTCTTATGTCGCTCCATGGTTAGGTCGCAAGATCTTATGTGGCAAATTCCTGAAGCTATGCATTTCCTTAAGTCACTCAAGCTGCATTCTTCTTTAAGTCGCTCATAACTTAGGTCGCATGATGTCGCACTATCTTGAGTCACTGAAGCTTAAGCCGCTTATTTTTAGGTCGTTGAAGCTTATGTCGTAGGTCGCTCTTGTTGATAAGTCGCTTGTATTCTATTTTCTTAAGTCGTTTGTATTGTACTATGTTGTTATGTCGCATATATGTTGTAACGTGATGTTAAGTCGCTTATGTGTTAGGTCGTAGGTCGTTTGTTGACTTTTATGTGTAGGTCGCATGTGTTTTAACTTGTATCTGTTAAGTCGTGTAAATGTTAGCTCATAGGTCGGCCACTTGTTAGGTTGCATGTTGTTAGATGGGTCTGCTGTGTTGTAAAATCTCTATAAATACGGGTTGGTCGTTTGTAAAAAGTTGATTGATTTTGAAAAAATTGTTTGTGTGCTTTGTGCCACTTTTGTTGAAGTGGAGTGTGAACTCTTCTTCTTCCATCTTCGGTTATTCGAGTGCGCTCGAATCAATGAATTTGAAGCCGATTCACGGAATCTCATGCGCGAGATCAACGTCGAAGAATCGTAGATCTTCTAACGTGGAATCGTGCGCGATCAACGTGTTGAAGATAGCTAGAATTCAGAATCTCGAGAGATCAACAGATTTGGGCATTTATCTTGTTTTACTTGACATGAATCATTTTGTGAGGAAGAAATAGCATCAATTTGTATCAAACATTACTAGCACGTCAAAGTTTGTTAATCCGCTGCGTCAATCCCAAATTGGCACATCATTGCCAAAGTTGTAGGGATGGAAATATTGATAGTTTGAAAGACTTTGAAATCGATGCTCGTGGCGGCGTTCAAAAATTTGGTAGACTTAACGTGCCAAATATTAGTGATCTTTGTAAAGAAGTTTAGAAGATTCTCATCGTTCTAAATTTACCATTCATCCTGGTAGTAGTAAAAATATACGCGAATATGAAGCGACTTTATTATTGAGATGGAATGAAATATGATGTTGCTAACTTTATCAAGCGTTGCATGATTTTCCAACTCATTAAGGTCGAGCATCAAAGGCCCGGTGGGTTATTGCAACCTTTAGACATTCCCATTTGGAAGTGAGACCGCATCTCTATGGACTTTATTGACGGTCTTCCTCGATCTCGTTCGGGTCATGACAATTTATGGGCGATTTTAGATAGGCTTAGAAAGTCTTCCCATTTTATTCCCGTTCGGTCTAATCGGACCGTTCCTCTTTTGGCCAAACTCTATATTAAGGAAATTGTTAAATTGCATGGAGTTCCTACTTCTATTATTAGTGATCGTGATCCATTATTTATTAGTGGATTTTGGAAGAGTCTCCAAAAAGCTTTGGGAGTAAGCTTAATTTTAGCACCGCTTGTCATCCTCAGTCCGATGGACAAACAAAGCGTGTGAATCAAACTCTTGAAGATCTCCTTCGTGCATGCATTCTTGATTTTGGTGGAAGTTGGAAAGAACATATTTCTCTTGTTGAGTTTTCCCATAATAATAGCTTCAAATCTAGTATTGATATGGCATCTTTCGAGGCACTCTATGGAAGGCCATGCCGATCTACTTCTTGTCAGCTTGGGGCCGGTGAGAAGCTGGTTTTAGGTCCTGATTTTATTCATGATTCCATAGAAAAGATCAAACTTATTCATCATTGGATGAAAGAAGCTCAAAGCAGACAAAAATCCTATGTCGATAACCGAAGAAGCAATTTAGAATTTTCTATGGAGATTTGGTGCTTATTCGTGTTTCACCTATGAAGGGTGTTGTGCATTTCAGTTGATCGGGAAAATTGGCACCTCGATATATTGGCCCATTTCCCATCACCGACCATATTGGTTCTATGGCTTACCGCCTTTTGTTACCAGTTTAATTTTTTGCTATTCACGATGTTTTCGACGTCTCTCAACTGTGAAAATGCCTTAAGGATTCTGATTCTATTCTTGAGCCCGATGTTGTTGAAGAAGTTGAAGTTTCACCTAATTTGACTTATGAGCAATATCTTAATCGTATCTTTGCTTTGGAGGTTAAACGCCTTCGAAATAAAGATGTTCCACCTGTGAAAGTTCAATGGCCTGCAAATCCTAAGGATTGCTCTAGGGAATCCAGAGAATTCATCGAGCAAACGCATCCGGACTTACTCTCTCGAGCTCCTTGAGGTGGACTTCTTACTTCCAATTTTTTTGGTATGCATTTATGGTTGTTACTCTTCTTTTTCTTCTTAAGTATTGTGAGGATGCAATTTTTTTAAGGAGGGGAGTCTGGAACAACCCGCATATTTTACGATTGTATATTTTAATGTTTTATTTAAATATTGCATCGTTAATTGGATTAATGTCTGAAATCTACTATCAGTAAACAGTCGAATTAGGACTCGAGACCCATTCCATTGATTTCGAAATGATGTTTGCGACCTTTTTGAGTATAAACATTGATATGTTTGGAGTTGAGTAGAATTTTGCTATTTTTCTATTAGGCTTTGGGTTTGGGTTTCAACCTATTAACCCAACTATTACCCTAATTCCACCCCCTCTCCACTTCATTCATTATATTATTTCCCTTACACTTAAACTAAAGAAAAATAGGGGAAGAGAAATGAAAAATAATTCCTAAACCCTAGTTTTGCTAGGAAATTCAAATTCAAGCTTCAAAAATCAAAGAGAAGCTCAGGTACGAATCCTCTTCATCTTCGCATCTCAATCTCGCTTCAATTTTCAGAAATTATTATAACTTAACTTAGGAAATTCATTTCAGTTGATAATAAATTGAAGATTATTGAGGTGTTCTTGAAGAGAAATCAATCTTTTCTTGTTTTAGAGCTTGTTATTTCTATATTTGGGTTTAAAGGTGAGTTCTTGAACTCACATATATGTCTATAGCTTTCATTGTTGTTAGGTATGAATTCCTAACATCTATTTCATGTTCAATTGCTGTTGATTTGAATTGAATTGGTGAAATTTCTAATTTTGATGTTTTGAAGTCAAAATCGTTAAAAATGCTATCTTGGATGTTTGGATATGTTATTTGGAGTGTATCGAAGAGCCTACAAGCTGGGTTGTCGCTTGGCATAAATCCCCAGTCTCCATCGCTCGTCCGATCGCTTCTGAATAAATTTGCCCATCATTGGCCAAGGTAAATTTTATCCCAGCTGAACAAACTAGACGTCTGGTTGGTAATTTCAGACGTCTGGTTATGGTCCCTGGAGAAAAAATATAAGACGACAGAAAATAAAAATGGCAGAGACTTGGACCAGACATCATGTCCAAACATACAAGACATCCTGTTTGAGTTCAGACATCTGGGAGGTTTTCTAGATTATTTCAAGAACCCAAATTCAGATGTTTGGATGAACCCTCAGATGTCTATAACTGTTCAGTATTGCCTATTTTCCTATTTTTTGAGTGAATATCCAATGTTTATCGATTTTTGTTGATCCGATTAATTGTTATCACTTTTATCGACTTTGATCGCTTCTTTTTCTGGATTTTTGAGAATATCCATTTTGATGGAATTAGTATCGATTTCTATGGATTTGATCCACGTCTTCGAATGTGAATTTTTGGTGATCGATTGTTTTTACAATAGTTTTCTGTGATTTATCACTTTAAAATATAAAGGTTTCTATACTAGTAGTAAATATCCAAACTCTTTCATGAAAATGATTTCAACATTTACTTTCAATATAAAGATCTCTTTTAAAACCCTTTTGTAATCTATTAGCATATACAAACCTTTACCTCATCCGTTTGAGATATTAAATTAAAGGACTTAGCAAAACAAGAGGTATGAAATGCTTGCGTTTACTTTGTCGGTTAATTCTAAGACCCGTTCGATTAAAATCTTGTGACAATTTTCGATCGGAAATCTACAATTTGTTCGTAAATATTTAAGTTAAGCCAATGGTTATGGGACATGAAGATAAACTCATTTATTTAGTAACATAGTGTAATTCACACTTTTTATCGATCAGATCATTTTATGATCTAGACTAGCGATATGCGATGTCTCTTTGTCCACGTGAGGGACTGTACCTCGTTTTATTGAACTTCGTCTCATTTCTTTTATAGGCTAACGACTTATGGGTTCTTTGGAGTTTCGACTCATTTTTATGGGCTAGGGACCCATGTTCTTTTATGGAGTTCGGTTCATCGGACGTACCATTGTTGTACTAGTCGTTGTTCCCGTTTATCTGGTTCATTGGGCGTAACGTTATTGTACTACGTCGTTGTTTCGAATTACTTGAGTGTGTGGTTGATCGGGCGTACCGTTATTGTACTACATCGTTGTTTCAAATCATTCGAGTTTCAGGTCCCTCGGGCATACCGTTATTGTACTACGTCGTTGCATCTATGATTAGCGACCATGGGATAGTGACCCGTTTGTGATACATATGTTGGTGATTTTTCATGCTCTTGTTTGTGATAGGCCTTCCCCTTTGTGATTTCTGAATTTCTAATTGAAGATTTCTAGAATTTGTGTTTCACCAATTTTTATGATTGGCATTGATATGTGACGTCAATATTTGTGGTTTGGTTAATAAAATAAAGAATATGACATTCTTTTTGGTGTTTTGAGATTCTCTAAATATTATATGATTTTTTTATTTAATGTATACTTGTCACATTGTGGAATTATTGTTATCATACATTCTCATTTTATATGACATTTATAGCTAGACTTATCCGTTTATTTTCTTCTTAAATAATACTCGGGCCAGACCGAGATATTTCAGGTGCATCTACTAGACTTCTTATCAGGGTCCGGCATCTGACTTTTGGCTAACTACTTAGCTTAGTAGTTCTTTATTTTATACATTCGAGATAGAGAATCCTTGGTGTATACATATTCTTTTATCTAGCACTTGTACCTATTATTTTGTGATCTAGTGGATCTTACATGACCACTACTTTGATGTACACTTTTATGTGTTATATTCATATCTATTTCCGCCGTAGTGATATGAATATCTGTGACTGATTTATGCTATGTTTATTTTATATTTGTTTTCGAAGACCTCATAGCCACCGTTTAGTAGTTTTGAATTTGTAATTGATGTGTCTTGTTTCCTCTTGAAACAAAATGCATGTAATACTATCTGACATATCGATACTCGCACAAAGCAATTACACAGATGGTCCCTCCTCAATAGCCTTTTCCTTCATGCTAGTTGATGGCATTACTCCATTGTGTCCTTTGATAGTGTGAGTATAGAGGTGGGGCATCAAAAATATCCTAGGATGAGTAACTTATTATAGATGGGGTTAGTAGCATCCTTCAATGAGTTACGGGAGTATTATAGATGAGCGCCTATTTGTTAATGTCATATACATAATGATTTTTGATTTGATAAAGTTGGTAAATGAAATTCATTTACCTAGGTTTATATTTGAACGTAAAAAAGAAATATGTTTGAAAGATATTAAGTTAGAAAATAAATGGTTGTTTGAAATATAGATTAATAATTAAGAAACTTGAATTGATTAAAAACAAGTTAATGAAGGACATCTTAAGATTAGAATAGCATAATTTAACTATAAGATAAGGATCAATTAGTTGAAAACTAGAATTTAAAACTTTAACCATATACCCCTACACAATTGGTTATTAAGAAGTAATGATTTAATGATCATCAAAATTAAGGATTTAAAAGCTAGTACCTTATGAACTAAAATTCACAGTTTGACTATAAGATATTGATGATGATATTGAAGCTAGAAGTAGTAATTAGCGAAAGTAAAAAAGAAACTGCACACTTAGAAAAATTCTTATCAATAAGATAGAAAAAGATAAATCATGTTGAAGGAAATATGACGTAAGTACTAAGTTCAAAACGGGAGACACCCATAATAAAAGACTGACTACAAAGTATGGAGCCATCCTGCAGCCATGACACTTGAACCAACTAAAAGAACCGCAGTCAAAAAGTAAGAAATCACAGTGGATAAAAATACTACGCTCATAAGACAAGCAATAGAGATATCAAATTTGTGCTCAACCCGTAATTTAAATATTATATTATGACACTGAACCCAAAATTTGGCGTAGTCATAGGAAGTGGGAAATAGTCCACAGTTATAACGCACATGACCAAAGCGAAGTGTTGATGCTGCTTAACGACATTAGGAGCTACTTTGGAGATGTCAAAGTACAACATATCCTGATCACAAAGCCGCCTATGAACCACAATATATGGACAATCGAACTACGTTATCAAAATCTCCAGTACTCATACT
Organism: Allium cepa; assembly: GCA_030765085.1. Taxonomy (NCBI): domain Eukaryota; kingdom Viridiplantae; phylum Streptophyta; class Magnoliopsida; order Asparagales; family Amaryllidaceae; genus Allium; species Allium cepa. Next base: position 836,025,506 of record CM060931.1, read on the forward strand.
TTGTTGACACCTTAAATAGCGGACTTGCATCGCACATTCTAAGGGCTACCTAATCAGTACCGCATAGAGTCAAAATGCATTTTAAAGGACTGCACACATGGCCATTCAAATAGTGCTTCGACGTACATCCACACTTATGGACAGACAACAAAAATATAAGTTTCCTTCGTCAATAACCCACATAGACCGTAGCTCAGAGCCGCTCAATGCAGAATCATATAAAGCAGTTCCCTTCACAAATGGTGATCTGATCACCTTAACCAGCCGGGTAAACATTATTAAGCTTTGGGATATAATAAAATAGCAACCATCCTTTGGGGAAAAATAATAAAAGTGGCACAGTTAATCCTGAAGACAAAAGGGACAGTGGCTTGCCATAGTCATACCCACAAAAAGAAGCAATGCTAGGGTCATTCACCCTTTCGAAGAGCAGGAATTCAGAACCCATTCAAATTTGGAACCTCTCGACTCAATTCAAACATTCCCGCTTGAAATTTAGATTTTCCACCAAAACCTGAAATATAACCACTCAAATCAGGGTTTCCCACCAACCACACGCCAGCGATCTACGTGCATCAAATTGTTAATGCGAATGGATGGCACGTTGCATGATTCAAAGGCGGAGACAAGACGATGGAAGAAAGATGTTGGCGATCCACGTGCATCTCTATACTATAAATAGAAAAAGCAGTGTATCAAGAAGGAGACATTTTCCTTTATTTATGATTTTTTGAGATTAAAAAGGAAAAATGATTGTACTCTCTCCTATAAAAATCTATATCAAGAAACATAAAGAAGAAAGGTACATTTCCCCACGACGTAGGATTCCTTAACATCCGAACCACGTAAATTCTAGGCATCTTTTACTTTTTTTCATTTCTATTTGTTTCGCTTAGATTTTAGTGTTAGATTTTGTCTTATCTTTATTTGAATTTTCTTTCTAGTTTGACTTGACATTTTAACAAATAGTTAAAGTAAAACTACCTAATTATGTAAGAATCTAGCGACGTAATTACTACTTAATGGAAAATTTAATACCACTTAAATTTGCTAATTCAGATCCATTAAGGTAATTAGCACGTTAATTACTTCATCGTCATTTTGAGTGTTGTAAGGGGAAAAATCTTATTAACATAAATCGTGGTCAAATCAAGATGTATTTTTATTGTATTGAGATGGAAAACATGTCTAAGCAATGCACCAAGCCAAAGAAGTAGAATTAAAGCAAGCTTTCTGCTATAGAGGGCCAAGCACATCCGAGAAAGATAAAGGAAAGAAAGTTGCAGTTTTGGAAGGTACTGTCTTATTGGATGATCTATCTGTTAGAGTTCTCTTTGATAATTCACATTCATTTGTATCAAGGGATATGGTAGAGAAGCCAGATATGAATGTAACTCTATTTGTCACTTCTCTTATAGTAGCTAACCTAATTGGTGGTTATGCTACCTTAGGAATGAACTATTACGATGTCATGATTTGCTTATTTGGATATTCAATTATGTGCGATTTGCATGCAATTTATTTTCGCGGATTCAGAATTATTCTTGGTACGAATTGGCTCAGGTAATATCACACTCGATTATTCTTGTAACGACATAACTTTTCAACCCTTAAATGTTGATGCTAAATACATCTATGGTATTCGTGTGCCGAGCGTGCCTAAGCTAATCAATAAGAGATAATAGATAAACATCGTTAATCCCTACATGAATTTGACTACACTATCAACTTATATATAACAGATCGGTAGAAAATACCTCTACGCTCCAATATATATAATACACACAATTCATGCTAGGGCATTACATTACAGTATCTCTAAATGAGTTATACCGGCCAAGGTTCTCGCTTAACCACAAGCTCTAATACCACATGTAATGTTCTACCTTTCTGACCCTCAAATGTTGACACTGATATATCCACGGTATTCATGTGCCGCTCATCCAATTGCCAGAAATACAAATTATTACCATAAAAGAAAATGAAAAAGAAAATAGCACAAGAAAGAAGGTACGCAATATCGGAATCTCACAATGGAACTGTAACCCGCTATTTTCAAACCTTTGCATCCGCACATGCCGAATACTAAAAAATACCGAAATGTTAATTTAAATTTGGTAAAACTAAAAACATAAAGTAAATAAATAAATCATAGATCACAAACACAGAGTAATAAAATACAGCGGAAGTAAAGAGATAGTAGTTCATGAAGAAACTATACAATACATCAGAGTTATACAAGATACAACAGAAATAACATGATGATAATCAAGTACAGTCAGAATACATCACTAGAACCAACTAGATGACTGGAATCAAGTGGATAATTGAAAGTGCAATAGATAGTCGGATCTCTAAGTGAAGCTCCAACTCTAGAGGTGAGACTCGAATGCTGTATCACTCAGTCTGACCCGAGCGTAAAGAAAAACACAAAACACTCGAGTCAGGACATACATACTTATACAATGTAAACCAACTCAAGTGAACTGTAATATAAGGTACAAGTAACATAAAGGATGCTTGGGACCATCCATCCTCTAACTATCCGTTAAACTATTTACTATGTAGTAATATTTCGCTATTATAATAATGTCTATAGTAAAATAAACTTACTTTTAAATAGCTTTAAGGGGTTATCCATATAGCCCTTAACACGTAATAGTCCCAGTAGTCCATCCAGTATCATATCCCCTCCTGATCGGGGAGCCATCAGAGGATACTCCATGGGCTACGGGAGAAAAACAAACTCGTACAAGGCGTGCTAGGGTAGGTAACACGGCACAACTAGGCAATGCCAGAGTAGATATACGAATTACGCTTCTGGACCAGTGGTAACGTGTAGTAGCTACTACCGCCCACCTCGAGCCACACCCCCAAAATCAAAGGGCCCCAATCAATCATAAAGTAATACAATGGTATCGAAGGAGTGTATCCGATATAAGGTGCTACCTACTTAGCCCGTCAATCGCTTCTATTTTAGCCACCTTATGTCAACTCACGGGGGTTGGATCCACGTATATACCTCAATCGAACGTCGCCACCATCCTACTTAATTCTGGAATCTCCACTGCGTACACGATTGTTAATGTGGTTTTCGGAGTTGGCAGAGAGTATGAAAACTTCCGATCCGGATCTCTTTAACAAATAAACGTTATTATAAACGATGGATATTTATTTCAAAGTCATTTGTACTTTCAAAACCAAACTAGCATATCCATTTCAAAATCATATCATTTCTTTCAAAATATTATATACTTTCAAAACCAAAATGTCATAATAATTTCAAAACCATATTACAATAATATTATTTCCACTTCAAAACTAATTCAATAATATATCATTTAAATAAAACCCAATGTAAACCAATTCAAGTGATCTGTAATATAATGTACAAGTAACTTAAAGGATGTTTGGGACCGTCCATCCTCTAAAGATCCGTTAAACTATTTACTATGTAGTAATATTTCGCTATTATAATAATGTCTATAATAAGATTTTGTAATTGAATTTCGAAAGAAAGAAAAAAAAGAAGAAAAAAAACTCTGTAATTTATAAGAAGTGAGTGTTAAAAATGAAATGTAAACTAAAGATCATACTAACGGTTGTAAGTACTTTTTAATTGGTCTATTAATGTAGTTGTAACTGTTACATTTGGGTATAAAATTGAATATGAGTATATAAATGAAATTGAACATAAGTAAATAAATGTATGGTCATTGAGTGATTTCAACATTATATAAGAAATTTTGATAATTAGTGGAAACAATAAACTTGATGTAATATAATGTTAGTGATGACATTTATGCAAGTCAACTTTTATTTAGGCTGCTAAATTCAGAGTAGGAAATCAATTACATTTAAATGTAGGTAAATGTTCATTAATGCGAGATAGGACAGTAACTTTAAAGTGTGAATGTAATGATATAAATGGAAATGTATATTTTATTCATAAGATGAAATAAAGGAATGAAACCAAGTTGAATAAATTGATTGAGGTTTCAATTATAATAATTGTATATATTTGGCAAATTCAATATAATTGAAAGTAACAGTTATTGTAAAAGAAAGATAAATATTTGAATATATATTATGTAATGAAAGATAAACAAATAGTAACTAGGTTTATAGAGTGAAAATAGATTTAATGAAAAGAGTAGAATTGAAGCAATGCAGTTATTGGGAATAAATTAATTGGAATTCAATCCGTAATAGATAGATTTATTGTAGGTAAATGAAATTAAATACTATATAAATTGAAATTTGGATGAATTGGGAAATTATTATTGTATTAGTATATAAACCAATGTTAATATTACCCATAAAAGGATAAGTTAATAGTTGATTCAATAACTAGATTGAGAAATCAAATATATGGATTTATTGGGAATTTAAAACTTATACTTTTTAAATTAGATAAAGCACAACGTTTTACATGCAATTATTTTTTGTATTTCAATTTCTATTTTTCTATATTCATTCCTAAATTTTTATTTTCTATGTCATGTTATTTTATTTTAGTTTTCACTTTGATCATTTATTGATTTTTACTTGTTTATATGTTTTATTTATGGCTTGGAAAAAAAAACAAAGGGTATATACGTTATATTGTCTTAATTGCTTTCCTTTTCAAATTTCCTACTCTTTATTTCTTTTTAGCCGTTCCCACCACTGATTGGCTGTGCATTACTCTATCAAATCACATAAAAATCTTCTCAATATTTCACTTCCTCATTTGGCTCTTCTGATTGAAAGCTTTTGCAGTAAGTTTCTTTAATTAAATAAGAAATAAATCCAATTCATTCACTAGCCTCTTTATTTCTTGCCTTTTCATTTGCATGGCCTCTTTATTACTTGCTTTAGCCGTACAAACTCTTTTCCTAGCCGTGTATTTCTCATTTGCAAATCACGTACAAGATCTATTTCTAACTTCAAACTTCCATTTTCATTTGCATTAATGAATAAATTATGTACAAGATTCTTTCTCCTTAAATTGTTCCCTTTTAATTTCCTAGCTACTCATCTACACATCTTTAGCCATTCAAATTTTGTAACCCTAGCCGCCATCTACTTTGTGAATCACGTAAAAAATTTGTTTCTCATCTTATTTGCGTTCCAAAGGAAGGAAAAATTTCAGAAGTTATTCCATGGCTTCTCCTTGCTTTCTTGTTCCATATTTCTTTGTTTTTCTCTTTTTCCTTCAAGATAGTCTCGGCCTCTATGCTATAGCCGACCTCGCCATCTCCACCACATCACCATGACTGACCATCATCACTCCTCCTCACCACTATCCTAGGCTGTGACTACCATGAAGACAACATCACCAAAACTTTGACCAAAACAAGCCATGTATTGATCACCTTGCCTTGATTTATCAAGATTATGTCATTTTATTTCCTACCTTTTCATTGTTGTAATCTCTATTCTTTGTATTGAATCATGTTATTATTTTTGTGATATTTGTTTTCTTTATTTTGTTATGTACAAGATATGGATTTTGGCTCTCTTTTCACTCATGTCTACATCTTGCTTTGTCTTATCAAAAGGTTATGTCCCTTTGATCCTATTGTTCATTATTTGATTCATAATCTTGTATGTTGAATTATACACTTATGTTTTTTTGATTGTTTGTATACAAGATTTGGATTCGACTCTTCATCCACTCAAAAGAATATAGTCGTGCTTTGTCGTGCCTTTTCGTGCTATGCGGAGTTTAGATTTGGGTTTGAATTTGATTTCTAGCCTCTAAAAGGTGAGTTATTCACTCTAGACATATGTACTTTTATAATTATGAAATGATGACAAGTGAATTGTATAAATTATTATATTATTCATATATGCCTATGATGTGATAATATGATGTTGAATGCCGTTTATATATTTGTTTCATAATCTGATAAGCTATGTTATATTGTACCGTTCATTTTAGCCACTATATCGTACTACAAGTTCCCTATCACTATGGGTTGAAATGATACATATCCGTACAGACTTTAGAATAAGGAAAAATCATTATGGGCTGAAATGATAGGCTCGAGTGATTTTTATTGTATTTATTTTACTTGGATTGCGGGTTTGAAATGATAGAACCCGAATTTTTCCTTTTAAATTACGGATTGAAATGATATATATCTGTATCACTTGACCTAGGTTAAAAAATATTATACAAACCCATGGTTATATTTTTTTTTAAATATTTTCCTAAAAATTTATTAAGTATTTTTAAATAATATTTTCCTAAAGATTATTAAGTAATTTTGAGTTTATAAATATATGAAAGCTTAACTTAAAATTTGATTTAATGCTTTAAATTAGAAAGAAATACTGGTTTTTCTGTAAGTTAAAACTTATAAGTTAATAATTGGTTTTAAGAACTTTATTGATGATAAATGCTCTATATTGTAATAAAAATGTAAATTAAAACGTACATTTGATGATGTAAGTTTTAATTAGTGTAATATTGATTAAATGATAAATGCTCTTTACTGTAATAGAAATGTAAATTAAAATATACATTTGATAATGTAAGTTTTAATTAATGTAATATTGATTAAAATAATAAATTCTCTTATTGTAATAAAAATGTACATTTGATAATGTAGGTTTTAATTAGTGTAATATTGATTATATGATAAATGCTCTTTAGTGTAATAGAAATGTAAATTAAAACGTACATTTGATAATGTAAGTTTTAATAAGTGTAATATTGATTAAAATAATAAATGCTCTTTATTGTAATAAAAATGTAAATTAAACGTGCATTTGATAATGAAAGTTTTAATTAGTGTTATATTGATTAAAATGATAAACGCTCTTTATTGTAGTAAATGTAAGTTAAAACGTACATTTGACATGTAAGTTTTAATTAATGTAATGGTGTGTTTTAAATCGACTAAAATGATAAATGTTCCTTACTGTAATAATAAAATGTAAGTTGATAATGTACATTTGATATGTAAGTTTTAATTAATGTAAATGGCATATTTTAAATGATTAAAATAATAAAGTTTCTTTATTGTAATAATAATGTAAGTTAATAAGGTACTTTTAACTTAACATAAGAATTTCAGCTTTAAATTGGATATTACAGTAACAAAGTTTATTTAACTATAAGGCTATGATAAAATGACCATGTTAAAATTTGTAAGTATATAAAACGTTAAAGTGGAAAGTATTACATTCCAAAAATGCTATGATTCCTTAAGGTTTCATTTCCAAAATGCTATGATAATTTAAAGTAATATTTCAAGTTTAATAAATTGAAGGGAATATTCAGTGATTGGGAAATTTGGGTTTTATTCAAATGATATATTATTAAATTAGTTTTGAAATGGAAATGATACTATTGTGATATGGTTTTGAAATGAGTATGATATTTTGGTTTTGAAAGCGTATACTATTTTGAAAGAAATGATATGATTTTGAAATGGATATGCTAGTTTGACTTTGAAAGTATAAATGATTTTGAAATAAATATAAATGGGTTATAATAACGTTTGGTTGTTAAAGAGACCGGGATCGGAAATTTTCATATTGTCTGCCAACGTCGAAAACCACTTTAACAACTGCGTACGCTGTGAAGATTCCAGAATGAAGTAGTATGGCGGCGACGTCCTGTTGTGGTATATACATGGACCTGACTCCCATGAGTTGGCATAAGGTGGCTAAAACAGGAGCGATTGATGGGCTAAGAAGGTAGCACCTTTTATCGGACACACTCCTTTGATAGCATTCTATAACTTTGTGATTGATTGGGGCACTTTGATTTTGAGGGTGTGGGTCGAGGTGGGTGGTAGTAGCTGCTACGCGTTACGACCGGTCCGAAAGCATAATTGGTATATCTACCCTGGCATTGCCTAGTTGTGCTGTGTCACCTACCCTAGTGCACCTTGTACGGGTTTGGTTTTCTCCCATAGCCCGAGGAGTATCCTCTGGTGGCTTCCCGATTGGGAAGGACTATGATACCGGATGGACTACTGGGACTATTACGTGTTAAGAGCTATATGGGTAACCCCTTAAAGCTATTTAAAAGTAAGTTTATTTTACTATAGACATTATTATAGTAGCAAAATATTACTATATATTAAATAGTTTAACAGATCCTTAGAGGATGGGCGGTCCCAAGCATCCTTTAAGTTACTTGTACCTTATATTACAGCTCACTTAAGTTGGTTTACATTGTATAAGTACGTATGCCCCGGCTCGAGTGTTTTGTGTTTGGCTTTACGCTCAGGCCAGACTGAGTGATACAGCATTCGAGACTCACCTTTTGAGTTGGAGCTTCACTTGGAGATCCAGCTATCTATTTCACTTTTAGTTATCCAGTTGATTCTAGTCATCCAGTTGGTTCCTGTGATGTATTCTGATTGTACTTGATTATCGTCTTGTCACTTCTATTGTATCTTGTATAACTCTGATGTATTATATAGTTGCTTCATGAACCACTATCTCTTTACTTCCGCTGCATTTTATTACTCTGTGTTTGTGATCTATGATTTATTTATTTACTGTATGTTCTGAGTTTTGCCAAATTTAAATTAACAATTTGGTAATTTTTACTATTCAAGTCCGGCATGTGCGGATGCGAAGTGTTGAAAATAGCGGGTCATTACAGGAATGATAACACATAATATCAAAAGACAGTTAAAACTACCACTTTAGGATACACAACATTCAGAGTTACATATGTGCTGTCTAATATATACGTACATGCATATAAAATAGTTGTATATATAACGTAAAACAACGTTTGTCAAATTTAAATTTTATATACATACATCTTATATGTATGCATGTATAATTTAAATTTGTAACATAAAGTAATTGTAAATATTGTTATAAATAATTTTGAATAAATTCGAATTTCAAATTTAAACTTCAAATTTTATATCTAGAATTATGTAATAAAATACATAGATAATTCAAATTCAAATTAATATATTAACTTTAATAAAAATATATTATGTATAATTAGAACTTTTTATTCATATACATATACTATATTTATTAAATTAGTACTTCGAAAACACATATATAATAGTTACATAATTAAATAAGTTTTAATATGAAGAAATGATTAAATTATTATATATATATATACTAACATATATATATGGCCTTAATAATTTTTTTTCTCTTTTTTAATTAAAAATAGCTTTTAATTTTACAATTGTTTTTTAATAAATATTTTCTTATAAAAATATTTAACAATTTGTTTTCTTCAAATTTATATAGTACACATACATAATTTTATTAAATACCACATTTATATTTTATAATATATTACAATATATAATTAAGTATAATATCTAAATTAAATTATATGTATATATATGTTATTCTATTTTTTAATTCTGTATAAATATAAATATATGAATTTTAATAAAACCATAACTTACTTAAGTTAACAAAATATATAAATATACATTTTTTATATAATTGAATGTATTTTAAAATCAATATTTTTTAAAAAACGTATTAATTAAATTATAAAAATTAGATTTTCGTTTAATTTGTGGACATGATTTATATATTATTAAATACATACTATTATTTTATATATATACAAACATATTATGATCCTATGTAGATAACACATACATATGTGAATTCATGATAAATTATGCACTATCTAACCATATAATGGCATATATCCAATTGTATATATAATTGTATATTTATATAAGGAATTTTCCTTTATCTAATGCCTAGATGAAATAACTTAAAATATTGAATCGAAAACTTCTTGAATTAGTATCCAAAATCCAAAAAGTTCTACCAATCCGAATCTTGCAACCGCGAATCTTCAAATTGTATTTTACTTTTCTTTTAACGGCTCGAAAATTTTAAAGCTGGATGGCAAGTTAGAGCAGGCCATGACTGGTCTATAGTGAGCAGAAGAGTGAGAACTAAAGCGGGGGCGTGAATAAATAACATTTATCCTAAGGAGGAAAAACAGATCCGGATCCTTCTTTTTCTCTTTCCATTTTACCTAATTTTTAGTCAACATATCAATCCACTTATGTCGTTCCCATAGCTGACCATAATAGCCCATAATTGGGACTGTAAATTACTTCAAGTCCGATCAAATAAATATGCAACTAAATTCAATTCAAATGTACATCGATATTGTATATCGATACGTGTGTGTACAATTTTTATATACATACTATTTAATATTGATCAATACAACTTAAATAAATTTTTTTAATTAATATTTAATAATGTTAGTTAGTATAATTAATTTATAACAATTATAATTAATTAAATCTAGTGGCAAAAGGAGTATTAAACGTTTCTATTGTCTGACTTTTAGGTGTAAATTCGATCAACGATTAGTATCGAAAAATTCAAAAAATAATGTTCATATGTTATCTTAGAAAATGGTGTGACATTATAGCCAAATTAATCTCTTATATATCTTCAGCAAAATCCAAATTTTACTTATTTAAGCAATTATCCTTAGTGACAATTATTTACAATAATTCTGTTCGTTAAAACAATATCACATTAGGACTAATGGAATTTGGTAATGGTTAATATTCCAACTTATGGAATTTGGTAATGGTTGAAATTCCAATATCGTCCATATTCAACTTTATAATCCAAATAAAAAGTTCTTGGTTCAACAAAAATAATTATTACTAACCGAACTGTTTTCGCGAGTGGCTTTAACTTTGAGTTGACTTCAATTGACCGTAATACTAACCCATATAATCGAGGAGGTAAATTCTCTCTTGAACAATGTCTCACTTCCAGTGCTTCCTGTAATGACCTGAAATTTTGGTCGTTAGGTTTGAACATTTAATTCATTTTAAATGTTGAATGTGAATTATAATTTTGTTTTGAAACAAAAAGATTTTTATTAGATTAATGAAATTAGTTAAATTTCAAATATGGCTATTCAATTGAATTTGAATAATAATAATAATAATTTATTATTTGAAATTGAGATAGTTTGTAAATCTGGTATAATTAGATATGTAAATAGTTTCAAAATTTTATTTGAAATATATAGTTGGGTTAAAAATTTTAGTATTGGACTTTTGGATGGAATCAAAAGTCGATAAGTCAAATTTGGAATTTTTATATTATTTTAATAATGAAATTTAATATTTTAATAGTGTAAATAATCAGATTTTCATTTAAATTGAATCAAAATTATTTCAAATGTGATTATAAATTCTATATGATTTATTATTAAGTTAGTAAAGTTTTAAAAGTGAAATTTTAAGTGATTTCGACGGTTTTGAAAATCGCTCGAATTAATTAACGAATTAAAATAGGTTTTCGAGGCAGTGTCTCGCTCGGAATTCGACGAAACCAGTTTCGCTGGATAAGTAATAGTTAATTATTATCGGATTTCAAATTTTCCAGCGTTTGGAGTTACCGTTTGTCCATATGGGTGAGGATCGCGTTGAAATTTCAATCGATAATTTAATATTTTAAATCGATTGAAAAAGCTATCTTCCACATACAATCAAATTAGGCTCCAAAACATGTTCCATTGTGTTCGGAATGCGGGTAAAATCTTATAAATGCCTGGCGGCATGTCCAATTCGGAGTTTGTTCGAAAATCTGGTAGATTGGTGAAAATTAATAATCAAATATTTTACTAAAACGTATATATAAGCGTATATGGGCCGAAACCCTGTTTTCTTTCAGCAGCCTGCGTTATCTATTTTAATGGCCGAAAAACACTTGTCTTCTTCTTCCTTTTTCTTGAAATCCACCCAATAACGGCAAAATCTTCCAACTACGAAGATGAAGAGCCCATCATGTTCTTCAAGTTGAACGGTTATGATCGAAAATTGTGCTCCGGTTTGTCAGAAAATCGAGATGGATGGCGCGGTTCGTGCTTAAATTCAAGAGCCTAGGAATGACTGAGACTCTCGTGGTTCTAGGCGTCGGTGGAGCTCGAGTTGGTGCACGTTTTGGCGGTGCCTGATCAGGTCCACGTGGGTTGAGGGAGGAGCGGCGATGAGCAACGTGGTTCATGGTTGGGTTTGTGTGATGCGCGTACGAACGAAGTAGGAGGATGAAGTACAGGAGCGGCCAGTGCTTTTGATTTCAGATCTACGGTTAGATTTGGTTTGTGTTGATATAAAAAGGAAATTTATAAATAAACTATATTCAAAGTTTAAAAAATTCATATCTTTTACATGCATGACCAGATCCAACGAAACAAGAAGCGCCGGAATCGCAGCGACGCGGTCTACGTGCTGCAGCAAGTCCGGAGATGATTGGAGCAAGTGGAAATTTTAGATTAAATCGAATGGTTCGATTTAATTTAAAATTTAAAACGCTCGTCAAAACTCAAGGTGAGTAAATCTCACCCACATCTGGAATGCTAGCTAGTTTAAATGGCTAATATTTAAATGGTTGATTGGTTGATTTGTTGTATGTCATAATTATTATCAGATTTGGTCGATATTTATTGTCGTGCTAACATCTATGGATGTAGGGACAAAGGTTGGAGGGATCCATCGGGATTCCTCAAAATGAGAAATTATTTCATAATTGATGATGCATTTTATTTATATACTGTGATAGATTAATTTGAAATTTGATTGTGTTGTGTTATGATTGGATAAAAAAAATCTGGGATTCTAAAATATAAATTAAATAAATTGGGATTAAAGGGAAATGAAAAGGAATTTTTAAGGAAAGAATTTAGGGAAATTAAATTCAGGAAATTGGTTTGGAATTTGAAATGTTTTGAAATTATGATTGGAATAGAAACGAGAAACGGAAGTTTATAAACCGGGTTTATAAATAAAATGAACATTTATCGGTGGATATTTTTTTGAAATAGGTTTCCGGTGGGAAATTCTATAAGAAGGTATAAATAATTTTAAAAATAAAGATAAGATTATTTTTAAAAGACGGAAGGTGTGTTTTCCTTGGGAAATTATGTATGTTTCCAAAGAAAAGCTTTCGAAATATAAACTAGAAGTTTGAAAGATGTTTTTTTTGGATATTTTTGAAAAAACTATTATTTTTAATTATTTTAAGTATAAAGAAAATATTTATTCAAGTAATTATGGTATTCAATTAATTTAAAGGTGAAGTACTATAAAGTTTCAAAGGAAAATTTAAGTATAAAATTTGGTTTCATAACTTTATTTCAAAAGGTAATTTTGGTTTAAGTTACTTAGAAACTCCTCTATATTTCCTTAAGTATTATTTTCATTTATGTAATTTCCCGTAGCTTTATTTTAAATATTTTGAGCATATATTTCGAAAGTGATTTCCAGGAAATGGGGAATGTGTTTAAAAATAAAAGGGAGTTTTATTTTTAATGTGAGGGAAGAAATTTACGGGAGTTAAACGTAAATTTGAATTGAGATAAATCAAGTAGGATTTATAAAAAGGTTCTTTGATTTATTCTGAAATGGAAGTGTAGTTCCCTGAAAAACCGAGTACGTTTCGAAGCAGATTTTTAAGAAAAAATTAAAAAGTTTAAATTTGTTTTTAAAGGAATGTTTTAAGAAATTATTATTTAAGTTGTAAAAATTTTAAAAGTAAATATTTAATAAATTAGTTATAGAAATAATTATTTTAAAGGGTTAATTGGTATTATGTTTTGAAAAGAATATTATTAATATTTATATTTTATAATATGGATTTATTTTAAAGATAGTTTGGTTGAAGTTTTATTTGAAACCTGTATAGAATTTTTTAACTCTTCTTTTAAAATTTAGTTTGAACTTAACCTTTATTTTAAAATTAGCTTACATTTTATAAAGTAGTCGGCTTTAAACATTTTTAAAATATATTTTGAATAAAATGTTTAAGTAGTTAATGAAAATATTTTAAAGTATATTTTAGAATAAAGTGATTTAATTGTTTTAAAAATCTAAATGTTGGGACTTGGTTGTTTTTCAGTGGAAATGAATATTTGGGAAATTTATTCCATGACAGAGTGTGACTTGAAACTATTTTAAAAAGAGTTGAAAATGAAAATATATCTTGCGAAGATATTTTTGAGGTTGATAAATAATTTGGGTGAAATTATTTATTGTTTGATGGATGTTGTGGACGTAATTGATAGTTAAATAACCAACTATCAATATTGGCCAATGCGCTGATCGTTTCGAAGAGACCGGGATCGGGATTTATTTCTCGAAAACCACTTCGATCCAGTTTATACGTTTTCGTGGGAGAAACGAGTTCGGAGTCAAAGATGGAGCTGTGAAGTGCAAGGGCTGGTGGCTACTAATCTCGAGGGTGATTCCAAAATGGATGTAGTAGGAGTAGTGCCTTCGGTTCCGTTCGAACCCGGGACGGACTTGTATGGATGAATGCTTTCGTAACATCATCAGGTGAACGGTGGGCATTCTAAGTGAAATGTTCTAAAAAGGTAACGCTTAGCCTCAAGCCTCATCAACCGGGAATGACTGAAAATCAGGTGATATGCCGCAAGGCTAAGTCGGTAGCACCCATCAGGGTGAGGTCATCCCTGTCTATATGTCATTTTTTATTTTGGCTTAGTGGTGCGGTTGCTGATCCCAACCGTGGAGTGATCTTACTCGGGATTATCCAGTAAGGGGTAGTCCAGGTCTTGTGTTGCAGGGGATTTAGGGTGGATCCTTGGTATGCTGATCTAGACCAGGTACTGTGATAGGTGGTACCCCAATGCCTAGTCATTAGTTGGAAATCCATTCTCCCTACGCGCCTATATGGTTTTGATTGTCCCAACTATTGCTGAAACATGAGATGCAAGCATTTCTGCTAGATTCTATTTTACTTTCGATAGACACTATTATAATATCAGGCGGATTTGATAAGAAGTGTTTTGGCTATCGTAAGGTAAAAACCTGACATGTTTATTTGTGGCGTGGTATTACGAGATGCTTTTTTTTTCAAAGGTTTTGAAACTTTAATAATCAATTTGGGTATATTTCTCTCATGCTGGTATACGAGACTGACTCGGGTGTTATTTAATTATAATGCTTGGGTCAGACCAAGTATTACATATTATAGGAAATGATGCTGTAGAGCTCAGGAGAGGAGCTGGAGTCCGAGATGTATTACCGTATTTTTTTATGTCCGTTGCTGTGACTTTTTTGAAATTGTCAGGCTAGTACTTGTTGTTTGTATGTGATACTCTGATGATGTAATATATAAAAAGGATTTAGTATTCATTTTGTGTAAAGATCTGTTATTGACTATTATATTTTGTTCCGCTGCGATTGTGAGATTCTCTAATTGTTTAGTTCCTTCTTTCTTCTATCTTCTTTCTTTTTCCTCAACAATCTATCTTTTCCGACACCCGGTTATCGGCATATTATACTGTAGCATATTTTGTGTCGATTTTTGAGGGTCGAGAAGGGCTGGTCGTCGAACTTGGTGTCAGAACTTAGATTGGCGATAACCTTGGCTCTAGTGGGAAAATTACTCATTAGATACAGAGTCAATAGTACTCTATAATGAGTAGAGTGTAATAATTGATATGAGCGCGTATCTGTTAGTGAATATAAAAATTGTTTTTATACTGTGTTGACTTATCGGTTATAACGAAACAAATTTTGCCTGCTCGAAAATCGACATCCATACTTCATATCGTACTCGAATGCCGCAGATTCGACCGTTCGAATCCGATTTCCCGGAGCTTATAACACAATTAAGTAAACAACACAGCGGAAGAAAAGAATAATACATTGATATGCAACTTTGATACAATATCTGATACAACAGATGATACTGTAGATATCAATATACATCAGAGATACAATAGAATAGCAGCGGAAAAGAAAGTAGATAACATTAGCAACGGAACAAATAACTCCAGATAGTCTTCAAAAGAGAACTCCAGCAGCAGCTCGAACCAACATCACGATTCGCCAAGACAAGCAAGTCTCGTCCACATCCAAAGACTGAACTAACTCCAGATAATCCACTATGTCTGACTATCTGAAAAACCCAACTCTAGACTGCTCGTGTAGAAAAAAATTTGAGCACCCAGAGTTTAGGAAAAGAAACAATAAACTCTGGATCAGTCATGGGACTGGTGTGAGCAACAAAAACAGTTTATCTTTAAAAACAAACAACGAAATATTTTAAAACCAATTCGCAATGCTTTTTGAAAATGAAACTACCATAAGGCCTCCCGGCACACACACAATGCAAACGCAGACTTGGGGGAGATTTCTCCTTATGACAGTCAAAGATGCTTACTACGTAAAATTAAATCATTTTTTTGATATTGTTATTAATGCATAGTATAGAAAACATTTCGAAAGTAGAGTATAAATCTTAGCCAGCATAGGTACAATTATATTATGCCTACTATAGATACCATATTAAATGGAAGGTTCTACAACTAAAACCGTACAAGGTTCGTATTGTTTCTTTGGATTTCCAACAAATGGCCAGGCCAAGGAACTTCCCTTTGCCACATGGAAACACCTCTGGAAAGACGCCCCGAGAATCTAACCGGATCACTGCCAACACAAGGTCGGGTTACCTCTGCAGAAATAGGTAACTACTGATGCGCATATGCCATCCCCCGCTTGTAACAACCTTTATCTGAGGATCCTCAATCAACATCAATCACAAAGTCATATAAATTTGCAACATTCACGTAAGTTAAACATCTGGGCTCCATACCATGATACCACTTTTATCCAGAAGGCAATGACACACACTAAGGGGCGCTACTCCCTAGAACCTTGCCGCATCCTTCCTGTTTTGACCATTTTCGGGGTGTGAGGTCCGACGAAGTCTCATCCACAAAGCTACGCTTTCACAAGCCATGCTTTGATCAACAAATGATCAGCATCATTCAGCATGCCACATTACCAAGATGGGAATATATCGCTGATAACCTTCAACTACATAACCTCTGAGATCGTATGTCTCAGAGAAGGGTGTTAAGCTAAGAGAATAAATTCTCCGCTACCAACAGAAATGTATTTGAAAGAAATCTGCTTTATTTCTCAAATTGTAATGTCAGACACACAATCCATACAAGTCTATTCTGGGTTCGAACGGAACCGAAGGCACTTTCGAAGAAGTCCTTGCAATACGGGTATTCACAATCCTGATTGGACTTCCCATCACTTAAGGAATCTCTATACCGTAACTACTCGGTGCAGAGACAATCAATAGGTCACCCTATCGTTCCTGCAAATACCTGGTCTTCACCACCGGTCTTCAAATGCTATCAATAATGACGGATCACATATTCAGAATGGGTTATACGACCCAAAGGTCCTTTCCCGGCTAACCCGAATAGCGAACGCAACATTTAAAACCTATGGATATGGGATTTCAATTAAGTCATAACTTAAAAATCCAAAGCTTTTCTTACAAATGGTTTAAACAAGTTACCATTTCAAATCCTTTAAACAAAAGATTTATTTCATAAAGTTCACCTAGCTTCACAAAGATTCATTCCTGTTTTTCAAAACAATTCCATTTCAATTTGATTTAATTCATTAAATCTTTAAATCAAGATTTAACTTATATCTTTCAAAGTTCGTTCCCAAATATTCTCTTTCAAAATTCGTTTCCAGATATTCATCTATAACTTGTTAAGACCATTTCAGTTTAAACTTGAAATCCCTTTAATACAATTCGAAATTTATTTCTCCTATGAAAGCTTTTATCATTTAGAAACAACAGTGTTATTTCGGTAAAACCCTATTTTTATACAAGTTACAATCTTTGGGTTGATTCAAATTACCAAAAGAACAATACTTTGAAAATGGTTTGACTCATATATAACTAGTATAATATCGTTAATCCCTAGTTTCAAATCATATAATTCATTTCCAAATTTTGAATTCAATTTTAAATCAAATTATTTAAATTCTAAAACTTAATCAAGTTATTCAAAATAAATTTCATCTTAGAAATTCCATTTCAAAAGCTTTTCACATTTAACCCAGTCCATTTCCAAAACATTTAAATTTAAATATTCAACTTTAAAAATAATTTCAAAAACTGTGACTTAATCGATTATCTCGTGAAATCCATATTGGTGTGTGTATAAGTGTGGTCAAGGGGTTTAACACACAATATTGCAACATCATTCAATCATCACAGATCAAATACAACAATATATTTGATAAGCGGTATAAACTATAATGCTTATCATTCATTCACGGATCACAGATAATATATAAATGTATAGAATAAATTATATACAGCTCAATCCATAGAACAAAATATCACAGATCAGAT
This sequence comes from Allium cepa, assembly GCA_030765085.1. Taxonomy (NCBI): domain Eukaryota; kingdom Viridiplantae; phylum Streptophyta; class Magnoliopsida; order Asparagales; family Amaryllidaceae; genus Allium; species Allium cepa. Next base: position 836,043,692 of record CM060931.1, read on the forward strand.
AGGACAATCGATTTAAGGCATCTTATACAATACAATCATTCGTAAGTAAGGTCAAACATTCAATAATAATTTGAAAGAAGGATTAATTAATTGTTTATTCCTAATTAATTCAATTTATTTCCAATTTAATTAATTACTTATGAATTGGTTATCCAGTCGTGATGAATTAATTTCAAGTCATTTGATATAAATTAATAAATCAATTACCTTAATTAATTAAATTATTCTTAATTAATCATATTTATTAATTAATCTTCAAACCTTCATATATTACTTTATCCTTTAGTTACTTATTTAATTAATCCAAATCATTAATTAATTAAATAAATAAATTATCCATTTTTAATTAAATTAATAATTAATGAATCATAAATCATTAAATCTTCATTACTTAAAGTAAAACTTATTCATAATATGATTTAATTTTTAATTTCAATATGTGTGGAAACATTGATTTCAAATTTCAAATTAAATTCCAAATTAAATTTCAAGCTTTAGAATAAATGCAAATTTATCTTTAATAAAGTTTAAAAGTCCAAATTATATTTTCTAACTTCTAATTTCTCATGTTAAAGTAATATTTTTGTCATAAAAGAAATTTAAGGAGTTAAAATCGAATTCTTTTTAAATCCACATATTAAAAGTATATTTTAACATTTGAGTTCATTTTTTAAACACTTAGATTTTATAAAACTTTATTTCCCAAACTAAAATTTTCAAAATGAATTTAAATTTATAGTTATACTTTGACTTAAAATTCAGTTTGGACCTTAGTTTATAAATTTTAAATTTAGTTTTAAAGTTCAAAATAAAACAGGTTAAAACGTGAAACTAAGACCTACCCAAGCCTCACCAGCCTCTGCTTCGGGTCCAACCCACAAAGCTCCGAGTAAAACTGCGAGTCAACCCACACGAGAACAAACCTGAAACACTTCAGGCTATCAAACTTCTAGATCATCAACTCGTGCACGTATACGTGCACAACGCCGTTGATCATTTTCAGCCACCGCCTCGACGTCGAGCAAGTCGATGATCTTCACCCAAACCGATCTCATTCACCAAAAACCCAAGATCCACATTCAAAATCGAAGGAGAGCTCGAAAATGGAAACCTGGCAACATCGAAAACGACATTATCTCAAAACCTGTCAACAACTTCTCCTCGCCGGCTCGACCACCAGAGAGCTTGAAATTATGGCTACGACTTTGACTACTTCCCCTCTTCCTTCACCCAAAGTGGCGTGCAATCTGATGCACTATCGGTGACGAATGAATCGAATCCTTCGACCTCAATAAAACTAGGGCTACAACCTTCAAATGCTCGTCGCCTCCACCACGGCCATCTGCTCACCCACCTAGCATTTTTCCTTGAATCGTCGATCCCTCCTCTACCATCCCAGAGAACCCCGACCATCACCAGTGACGAGTTCAACAGGAATTGCCAAAACGATGAAATTTCGACGATCTCAAACTGCCCTTCAATCCATAGTCTAAAAATTATAATTCTTTCCTTAAAAATCATGTTAAGGTATAAGAATTCAGATTGTATACTTGAATTCGTGAATTAACAAGTTTAAGTTTTGACTTATTTTAAGGCTATGCTCAGTTGTTTGATTTCCAGAGCCTCCAACAGGTTGTTTTATCTTGATTTTATTTTTAAAACTTAGTTCAAAGTCAAGCAAACAACATTGGTATATCAAGTAGATCTTGAAGAAATGATTTTTGAAATCAAATTTTGGTGTTCAGAGACATAACAGTGAGCCTATACAAACACTTCCAACTCTCAATTTCCCTAAGAGGATCCATATATGTATATAAACAAACTTATTCACAGATATATCTATATATAAGCAATAGTTTTATACTTTAAACATTTTAAGAAAATAAGTTACTCACCGTGGTCTCCGGAATAAGAATAGAGCCTTCCTTTTCTGTGAACCAGACTTGCATTTTCAAGCTGAGGCCTTTATTTCATGATTCTCTGGATTTCATTGATTTTATTGTTGTTTGTTTAAATTGAAGTTTTGTTTATAGTTGAGATGATATTGCTTCAGACCTTTTTTCTTAGCTTGTGGATGAACTGTTGAAGATGAGATATATAGGAAACAAAGTTTACAGGGATGTTATTATTTAATTTCTTTGGTACAAACAACAAAGATTTTTCCATGCTTTGCTGGTTAATGCATTTATTGCTTTGTACAAATCTCCTTTTTTGTTTGCACTTGACCGTACCTTTGCTTGCTTGACTTCGGCTGATATTTGTAATTTGTTTTATTTAATTTTTTTTATATTGTCACATACTTTTGTTCTATTACTTTGTACTTGTTTTATTTTATAAGCTATTCACATATATGTTTATATTTTTGTTTCTTGTTTGTTTCAGCCATTTATTTTATTGCCTTTGTTTTATATGCTTATGCATATCACTTTTTTTTTCTATTTCCATTTGTTTGTTTTGTTTATGTTTGATAGATATTTATTTTACTTTAAGTACATATTATAAAAGTTGTTTTAGTTGTGTTTGTTTCTTAACTAATTTGTTTAATGTGTTTTATTCTATGTTTTATTTCTTTTGTTTCTTATATTGTATTAATTTGTTAAATATAAATAAATTTCTATTTTATATTACTATAGATTATTTTATATATTTATATTTTTATTTGAAGACTTCATTTTTAATTTTCAAATCAATTTATCGATTCTAATTTCACCATTTTAAATCGAAATTTAATTTAATTATAAATAAAAATTTATAAAATTCTAGGATCGTTACAGACTTCCCCCCTTAAAAGGAATTTCGTCCACGAAATTCGCCAGAGAGAGATAACGAAGATGAAAGCTAGAAAAATATCTTTTCAGATTAAACTGGATATTTATCCTGCATTTGGTAAGCCAAATCAGAATATCACCAATATGAGATCTAACTCATACAATACTACACAGGATACTCGGGTCATTAAATTTACGAAATATGCAAGGCACTGATTAGTTCGAAGGGATAACTAACCGTCCGTAAAATATATCGAGACCCAAACAATAGATAAGGGGATTTTTTTATTTTCCACAACTTCCAAATACTAGATATGGATTTCAAACTCAAGTCGGAATACTTATACTTTAGGGTATATACAACTTGTCCCTCTTCGGACTTCGATCTACCCAAGAAACTATAATAAATTTCAAATTTGGTTTTAAACGAAATTGCTTTATTGATACAATTCAAATTTAGCTTCATATTATATTAACCAATTTAACTCAATTTAAAATTTACAATTTATTTAAAATTCCTAATTTCAAATTTCAAATTCGTATTCATTAAGGTTTAAATCTAAAACTGGTAAGAAACTGATGAAGATACGAACTAAGGATTTTCTACAACAATACGTAGGGCCATCACCGCACCGAAACTTCTTCTTGCAGTTGTCACGAAGCAATCAAAAGAGATTGGAATCGAATCAAAGGAAATTGATAAGAAAGTCATTTCCACTGTTCTAGGATATTGACCATTTATATTCGTACTCCCCTGTCCCCTATCTCATCCTCTTCCTGCACTCGTTCTCACTATCACTGGATAGTAAGAGAATTTACAAAGGCATTCAAACGGATATCTTAGGGATACACTCATTCTAGGGTATACTTCACCCTATCTCTAATGAGCTACTTAATCTGTTATGCTCCTGAGCTAAAGGTTTACCTTAGCTCTGATACCAAATGTGACGAGAGGGATTTTTCGCGCTCGAAAATCGACATCCATACTTCATATCATACTCGAATGCCGCAGATTCGACCGTTCAAATCCGATTCGTCGGAGCTTATAACACAACTAAGTAAACAACACAGCGGAAGAAAAGAATAATACATTGATATACAGGTTTGATACAATATCTGATAAACATATGATACAATAGATATCAATATACATCAGAGATACAATAGAATAGCAGCAGAAAAGAAAATAGATAACATTAGCAACGGAACAAATAACTCCAAATAGTCTTCAAAAGAGAACTCCAACAGCAGCTCGAACCAACATCACCATTCGCCAAGACGAGCAAGTCTCATCCACATCCAAAGACTGAACTAACTCCAGATAATCCACTACATCTGACTATCTGAAAAACCCAACTCTAGACTGCTCGTGTAGAAAAAAATTTGAGCACCCAGAGTTTAGGAAAGAAACAATAAACTCTTGATCAGACATGGGACTGGTGTGAGCAACAAAAACAGTTTATCTTTAAAAACAAACAACGAAATATTTTAAAATCAATTCGCAATGCTTTTTGAAAATGAAACTACCATAAGGCCTCCCGGCACACACACAATGCAAACGCAGACTTGGGGGAGATTTCTCCTTATGATAGTCAAAGATGCTTACTACGTAAAATCAAATCATTTTTTTGATATTATTATTAGTGCATAGTATAGAAAACATTTCGAAAGTAGAATATAAATCTTAGCCAGCATAGGTACCATTATATTATGCCTACTATAGCTACCATATTAAATGGCAGGTTCTACAACTAAAACCGTGCAAGGTTCGTATTGTTTCTTTGGATTTCCAACAAATGGTCAGGCTATGGAACTTCCCATTGCCACATGGAAACGCCTCTGGAAAGACGCCCCGAGAACCTAAACGGATCTCTACCAACACAAGGCCGGGTTACCTCTGCAAAAATAGGTAACTACTGACGCGCATATGCCATCCCCTGGTTGTAACAACCTTTATCTGAGGATCCTCAATCAACATCAATCACAAAGTCATATAAATTTGCAACATTCACATAAGTTAAGTATTTGGGCTCTACACCATGATACCACTTCTATCCTGAAGGCAATGACACACACTAAGGGGCGCTACTCCCTAGAACCTTGCCGCATCCTTCCTGTTTTGACCATTTGCAGGGTGTGAGGTCCGACAAAGTCTCGTCCACAAAGCTACGCTTTCACAAGCCATGCTTTGATAATAAAATGATCAGCATCACTCAGCATGCCACATTATCAAGATGGGAATATATCGCTGATAACCTACAACTACATAACCTCTGAGCTCATATGTCTCAGAGAAGGGTGTTAAGCTAAGAGAATAAATTCTCCGCTACCAACAGAAATGTATTTGAAAGAAATCTGGTTTATATCTCAAATTGTAATGTCAGACACACAATCCATATGAGTCTATTCTGGGTTCGAACAGAACCGAAGGCACTTCCAAAGAAGTCCTTGCAATCCGGGTATTCACAATCCCGATTGAACTTCCCATCACTTAGGGAATCTCTATACCGTAGCTACTCGGTGCAGAGACAATCAATAGGTCATCCTATCGTTCTTGCGAATACCCGGTCTTCACCACCGGTCTTCAAATGCTATCCATAACGATGGATCACATATTCAGAATGGGTTATACAACCCAAAGGTCCTTTCCCGGCTAACCCGAATAGTGGACGCAACATTTATAACCTATGGATATGGGATTTCAATTAAGTCACAACTTAAAAATCCAAAGCTTTTCTTTCAAATGGTTTAACAAATTACCATTTCAAATCCTTTAAACAAAAGATTTATTTCATAAAGTTCACCTAGCTTCATAAAGATTCATTCCTCTTTTTCAAAACAATTCCATTTCAATTGGATTTAATTCATTAAATCTTTAAATCAAGATTTAACTTATATCTTTCAAAGTTCGTTCCCAAATATTCTCTTTCAAAATTCGTTTCCAGATATTCATCTATAAATTGGAAGACCATTTCGGTTTAAACTTGAAATCCCTTTAATACAATTCGAAATTTATTTCCCCTATGAAAGCTTTTTATCATTTAGAAACAACAGTGTTATTTCGGAAAAACCCTATTTTTTATACAAGTTACACTCTTTGGGTTGATTCAAATTCCCAAAAGAACAATACTTTAAAAATGGTTTGACTCATATATAACTAGTATAATATCGTTAATCGCTAGTTCAAATCATAGAATTCAATTCCAAATTTTGAATTCAATTTTAAATCAAATTATTCAAATTCTAAAACTTAATCATGTTATTCAAAATTAATTTCATCTTAAAAATTCCATTTCAAAAGCTTTTCACATTTAACCCAATCCATTTCCAAAACATTTAAATTTAAATACTCAACTTTAAAAATCATTTCAAAATCTGTGACTTAATCGATTTCCTCATGAAATCCATATTGGTGTGTGTATAAGTGTGGTCAAGGGGTTTAACACACAATAGTACAACATCATTCAATCATCACAGATCAAATACAACAATATATTTGATAAGCGGTATAAACTATAATGCTTATCATTCATTCACAGACCACAGATAATATACAAATGTATTACAAATAAATGAATAAATTATACACAGCTCAATCCACAGAACAAAATGTCACAGATTAGATAGAACAATCGACTCAAGGCATCTCATACAATACAAACATTCATAAGTAAGGTCAAACATTCAATAATCATTTGAAAGAAGGATTAATTAATTGTTTATTACTAATTAATTCAATTTATTTCCAATTTAATTAATTACTTATGAATTGGTTATCCAGTCATGATGAATTAATTTCAAGTCATTTGATATAAATTAATAAATCAATTACCTTAATTAATTAAATTATTCTTAATTAATCATATTTATTAATTAATCTTTAAACCTTCATATATTACTTTATCCTTTAATTGCTTATTTAATTAATCCAAATCATTAATTAATTAAATAAATAAATTATCCATTTTTAATTAAATTAATAATTAATGAATTATAAATCATTAAATCTTCATTACTTAAAGTAAAACTTATTCATACTTATGATTTAATTATTAATTTCAGTATGTTTTGAAACATTGATTTCAAATTTCAAATTAAATTCCAAATTAAATTTCAAGCTTTAGAATAAATACAAATTTATGTTTAATAAAGTTTAAAAATCCAAATTATATTTTCTAACTTCTAATTTCTCATGTTAAAGTAATATTTTTGTCATAAAAGAATTTAAGGAGTTAAAATCAAATTCTTTTTAAATCCACATATTAAAAGTATATTTTAACATTAGAGTTCATTTTTTAAACACTTAGATTTTATAAAACTTTATTTCCTAAACTAAAATTTTCAAACTGAACTTAAATTTATAGTTATACTTTGAATTAAAATTCAGTTTAGACCTTAGTTTATAAAATTTAAATTTAGTTTTAAATTTCAAAACAAAACAGGTTAAAACATGAAACTAAGACCTACCCGAGCCTCACCAGCCTCTGCTTCGGGTCCAACCCACAAAGCTCCGAGTAAAACTTCGAGCCAAGCCACACGAGAACAAACCTAAAACACTTCAGGCTATCAAACTTCCAGATCATCAACTCGTGCACGTATACGTGCACAACGCCGTTGATCATTTTCAGCCACCGCCTCGACGTCGAGCAAGTAGACGATCTTCACCCAAACCGACCTCGTTCACCAAAAACCCAATATCCGCGTCGCCATTCAAAATCTAAGGAGAGCTCGAAAATGGAAACCTGGAAAAATCGAAAACGACATTACCTCAAAACCTGTCAATAACTTGTCCTCGCCGCCTCGACCACCAGAGAGCTTGAAATTCCGGCAACCACTTCGACTACCTCCCCTCTTCCATCACCCAAAGTGGCGTGCAATCCGATGCACTATCGGTGACGAACGAATCGAATACTTCGACCTCAATAAAACTAGGGCTACAACCTTCAAATGCTTGCCGCCTCCACCACGGCCATCTGCTCACCCACCTAGCATTTTTCCTTGAATCGCCGATCACTCCTCTACCATCCCAGAGAACCCCGACCATCACCAGTGACGAGTTCACCAGGAATTGCCAAAACTATGAAATTTCGACTTTCTCAAACTGCCCCTCAATCCTAAGTCCAAAAATTATAATTCTTTCCTTAAAAATCATGTTAAGGTATAAGAATTCAGATTCTATACCTAAATTCATGAATTAACAAGTTTAAGTTTTGACTTATTTTAAGGCTATGCTTAGTTCTTTGATTTCCAGAGCCTCCAACAAGTTGTTTTATCTTGATTTTATTTTTAAAACTTAGTTCAAAGTCAAACAGACAACATTGGTTTTAACCTGAAGTCCAAATATCAAGTAGATCTTGAAGAAATGATTTTTGAAATCAAATTTTGGTGTTCAGAGACATAACAGTGAGCCTATACAGACAATTCCAACTCTCAATTTCGCTCAGAGGATCCATATATGTATATAAACAAACTTATTCACAGATATATCTATATATAAGCAACAGTTTTATACTTTAAACATTTTAAGAAAATAAGTTACTCACCGTGGTCTCCAGAATAAGAATAGAGCCTTCCTTTTCTTTGAACCAGACTTGCATTTTCAAGCTGAGGCCTTTATTTAATGATTCTCTGGAATTCATTGATTGTATTGTTGTTTGTTTAAATTGAAGTTTTGTTTATAGTTAAGATGATATTGCTTCAGACCTTTTTTCTTAGCTTATGGACGAACTGATGAAGATGAGATATATAGGAAACAAAGTTTACAAGGATGTTATTATTTAATTTCTTTGGTACAATCAACAGAGATTTTTCCATGCTTTGCTGGTTAATGCATTTATTGCTTTGTACAAATCTCCTTTTTTTTGTTTGCACTTGACCATACCTTTGCTTGCTTGACTTCGGCTTTGTAATTTGTTTTTTTTTTATATTGTCACATACTTATGTTCTATTACTTTGTACTTGTTTTCTTTTATAAGATATTCACATATATGTTTATATTTTTGTTTCTTGTTTGTTTCAGCCATTTATTTTATTGCCTTTGTTTTATATGCTTATGCATGTCACTTTTTTTTTCTATTTCCATTTGTTTGTTTTGTTTATGTTTGATAGATATTTATTTTACTTTATGCACATATTATAAAAGTTGTTTTAGTTGTGTTTGTTTCTTAACTAATTTGTTTAATGTGTTTTATTCTATGTTTTATTTCTTTTGTTTCTTGTATTGTGTTAATTTGTTAAATATAAGTAAATTTCTATTTTATATTACTATAGATTATTTCAGATATTTTTATTTTTATTTAAAGACTTCATTTTTAATTTTCAAATCAATTTATCGATTCTAATTTCACCATTTTAAATAGAAATTTAATTTAATTATAAATAAAAATTTATAAAAATCCGGGATCGTTACATCGGTTGAGTGTTTATGAATTCTGGTCGGTACGGGAAGTACAACAATATCGTTAGGGGTTTCTAAACTCTTAAACCAGATAAACCGGCATAGTATTGTTTTTGAAGTGGGTAAATGAAATAATTTTACACAAAATTATATTTTTATATAAAAGGAATAATTTTCTGAAATTACTATATATTTGGATGTTTGGTTGTTAAAATTATAATCAAATATAAGAATCTAAAATTTGAAATGGTTATAACCAAATAGGATTTTATAAGTATGATTTATCCAAAAGAAGAATAACTAAAATTAGATTTAAACCAGAATTTAAATCTCGAAAATTTTGAATGTGTTTTAAATGAATTTAAAACAAAAGTTTAGGAATATAGAATCTTGGAAATGTTCAAAAAGTTTTCCAAAGATGTGAAGGCAATATTGGAGTATTATTTTGGGAAAATATTTTTGAATGGAAATTGTTTTGAAAAGAATTTGTGGTAGTAAGGAAGCACTGAACTCACTTCAGTCGCTGGAAAATAATCCTGATGATGATGGCCATATCATAAGAATTCATTTTTGAGTTTGTCAAGTGATGGATTGCTACCGTGGTGATTGGTTATGATATTTGTTTGGACTTATTGGGTATACAAGTGGTTTTAGAAATTTCAAAAGGGAAATTTGTTTTGGTAAAACCAAATGTTTTGGAATTCGGAGATTTGATTGATATACAAAGTGCATATGTGTTGATTTTTATTTCAAAATGGCTTTGAAATAAAACTGGGCAACTGAATTCTGTAAAATTCTATTTAAATAATGTGTAAAGTTAAGATGAATCAACTATTGAACTTTAAAGTGAAGTTGATCTAATTAAGAAGGAGAATGAAAATTTTAATCCTGGAATTAGAATTTAACTTGGGTGTATGGAAGTGAATAAATTATATTTGCATTTAACTCAGGATAAGTTAAATATAAAATAAAATTGAAATTGGAATTTAATTAAATTGGATATAAAGTTAAAAATATAAAATGATTATAATGGTGGGTTATAATTTTGTAATGAAAATTTATCCCCTTAAGTCATTAAGTGTTATATATAAAATTTGGAATTTTATGGGAAATTCAAGATTTAAATCCTAAATGAAATGTAGAGTGAGATAAGGCAAAGTAAAATATAAAATGTGAATGGACTTAGGTTACTAAATAAGTTTTAAAACTTATATATTAGAAAGTAAAATTTTAAATTGAATGGAGAAATAAAATTGTATAGAATTGGATTTAACTTAAATTAAAAAGGATTTGAGTTGAATTTGAATTGAATTTAAATCAAACTTTAGTGTGTTATGAATGATAATGAATGGAAATTCAATTCTTATTTAAAATAGTAAAGGACATGGTATGAATTTAAGTTGGATAAATAAAATTTAGTTGGACTTGAATTAAATTTGGAAAAGAATTGAATTAAATGGAATTTAAATTAAGTAAGAATGATAGTGAATGAATCAAATTCTCACTCAACTAAATTCAAAAAGAATTGTTTGGAAATGAATTTAGCGTAAGCTAAATTAAATAAAAGGGTAATGGAAAATTTTGGTATCTTGTTAAAAATTTGAAAGGCAAAATAAAACCCAGTTTTGGTTTAGAATATTTGGAATGGTTATGTTATTAATAAAATAAATTCAGAAGTGAATTAAGGAGGTGAATAGATTTAAAATGTATAGAGTAAGTAAACAAATTGGATTAAAATTTGTAAATGGATTAGAATTTGATTGAATAAAAATCAAATTAAAATGGAAATTAAATTAAGGTGAGAAGAAATGCAGTTACTTTGTTATTGAAATAACTTAAGCAAATTAGAAAACGATTATGGTCGATCTTTATAAGGGGTCTTGAATGAATTTTGTTTAGATAATAACATTTTAACGCAAGTAAAAGAATTTTAATTTCTTATCGTGATGAAATAAGAGTGTATGAGTTGTAAATAATCCAGAATGGAATGATATTAATATAAACTTAAGTTGGATGATGAACTTGAAATGAGAAGGGATATGATTTAATAATTGTGATGAAGTAAAAACTATTTGGGTTATGAATATTTCCAAATGGAATAAAATTAATATAGATTTAAGTTGGAATTAATTTTAAATGGTTATAAGCTTAAGTGATGATTATTTGCATGACTAATATCAAAATGTACATAGAGATCTGTCATTGGACATAAAATAAAGTAGGTGAATTAAAAGAAGAGAATAAAGTTGGTTCTTGAATAAATTGGAATGGGTTGAAATCGTATTAAGTGGATTTGCATATAAATGAAAGTGGATCATAAAAGAAATGCAAATATGTCAAATGGAAAACAAAATTTGATTGTGAATTTTCAATTGAAGTAAATTGATGTAAGTCAAGCATATGTTAATCTTGTTGAAGTGAAAATGAATTAGTTGTAGTAAATATGAATTGTAAAAAGTAAACTTGATTGTAAATCATTCGAGTGGAATAAAATGAAGTTTGGATTTGTTAGGAAAATTAAATGTCGTTAAAATCTCATATTGTTGAAAACTGATGTACTTGTTTGAGTAAGTACAATTACGGGAGGCAATCCATAGAGCTAGAGTGCGAAATGCATCATATATTATCCGCTTTCTTTTAAAATGCTAATCAAAATGTACGCCTACGCAATAAAATTGGAAAATGATAATATACTGTAGTATATTTTGTTTTCCGACCGCATGGGTCGATGTATATATATTCATGTCTATTGTGATATTGTGAAATGCCCTCCGTACAAAGGAGATGTTGTCAAAAAAATTCGGAGTTAGAAATTTTTTGGAAATTTTGGAAATTTTGGGTTAACTAGAAAAGGAATTTTTGAATTACGTTGAAAACAAGGTTTTTGAGTTAGAAATATAAGCTAATGGTTTTGGGTTAAACAAAAAGGTTTTAGAAGTGAACGTGAATTATAACTAATTAAGTTTTGGGATAAGTAAATGAGTTTGGAGGCATTTTTCTTCCTTAGCAAATATCGGGGACGAAACTTTTATAAGGGGGAAGAAATGTAACGACCCGGAATTTTGGTCGTTAGATTTGAACATTTAATTCATTTTAAATGTTGAATGTGAATTATAATTTGGTTTTGAAACAAAAAGATTTTGATTAGATTAATGAAATTAGTTAAATTTCAAATATGGCTATTCAATTCAATTTGAATAATAATAATAATTTATTATTTGAAATTGAGATAGTTTGTAAATATGGCATAATTAGATATGTAAATGGTTTCTAAAATTTATTTAAAATATATAGTTGGGTTAAAATTTTAGTATCGGACTTTTGGACGGAATCAAAAGTCGATAAGTCAAATTTGGAATTTGTATATTATTTTAATAATGAAATTTAATATTTTAGTAATGTAAATAATCAGATTTTGATTTAAATTGAATCAGAATGATTTCAAATGTGAATATAAATTCTATATGATTTATTATTAAGTTAGTAATGTTTTAAATGTGAAATTTTAAGCAATTTCGATGATTTTGAAAATCGCTCGGATTAATCGACGAACTAAAATAGCTTTCTGGGGCAGAGTCTCGGAATTCGACGAAACCAGTTCCAATGGATTCGTAATAGTTAATTATTATCGGATTTCAAATTTCGTAGCGTTTGGAGTTACTGTTTGTCCATACGGGTGAGGATCGCGTTGAAATTTAAATCGATAATTTAATATTTTAAATCGATTGAAAAAGCTATCTTCCACATACCATCAAATAGGGCTCCGAAAGACGTTCCATTGCGTTTGGAATGCGGGTAAAATCTTATAAATGCCTGGCGGCATGTCTAATTCGGAGTTCGTTCGAAAATCTAGTAGATTGGTGAAAATTAATAATAAAATATTTTAATAAAACGTATATATAAGTGTATAAGGGCCGAGACCCTATTTCCTTTCAGCAGCCCTTGTTATCTATTTTTATGGTCGAAAAACACTTGTCTTCTTCCTCCTTTTTCTTTAAATCCACTCAATAATGGAAAAATCTTCAAACTACGAAGATGAAGAGCCCATCATGTTCTTCAAGTTGAACGGTTATGATCGAAAATTGAGCTCCGGTTTGTTGGCAAATCGAGATGAGCGGCGCACGTTCGTGCTAAAATTCAAGAGCCTAGGGATGACCGAGCCTCGCGTAGTTCTAGGCGTAGGAGGAGCTCGAGTTAGCGCACGTTTTGGCGGTGCCTGATCGAGTCCACGTGAGTCGAGGGAGGAGTGGCAATGAGCAACGTGGTTCGTGGTTGGATTTGTGTGATGCACGTAAGTAGGAGGAAGAAGTATAGGAGCGGCCAGGGTTTTCGATTTCAGATCTACGGTTAGATTTGGTTTGTGCTGATATAAAAGGAAATTTATAAATAAACTATATTCAAAATTTAAAAAATTCATATCTTTCGCATGCATGACCATATTCGACGAAACAAGAAGCGCTGGAATCACAGCAACGCGGTCTAGGCTCTGCAGCAAGTCCGGAGATGATTGGAGCAATTGGAAATTTTAGATTAAATCGAATGGTTCGATTTAATATAAAATCTAAAACGTTTGTCGAAATTCAAGGTGAGTTAATAACACTCACATATGGAATGCTAGCTAGTTTAAATAGCCAATATTTAAATCGTTGATTGGTTGATTTGTTGAATGTGATAATTATTATCAGATTTGATCGATATTTATTGTCGTGCTAACATCTGTGTATGCAAGGAAACAGGTTGGAGGGATCCATCGTGATTACTCCAAATGAGAAATTCTTTCATAGTTGATGATGCATTTTATTTATATACTGTGATAGATTAATTTGGAATTTGATTGTGCGGTGTTATGATTGGATAAACCAAATCAGGGATTTTAAAATATAAATTGAATAAATTGGGATTAAAGGGAAATGAAAAGGAATTTTTAAAGAACGTATTTAAGGAAACTAAATTCAGGAAATTGGTTTGGAATTTGAAATGTTTTGAAACTGTGATTGGAATGGAAACGAGAAACGGAAATTTATAAACTGGGTTTATAAATATGAAGAATATTTATCGGTGGATATATTTTTGAAAGATAGGTTTCCGGTGGGAAATTCCATAAGAAGGTATAAATTATTTTAAAAATAAAGATAAATTATTTTTAAAAGACGGAAGGTGTGTTTTGCCTGGGAAGTTCTGTACGTTTCTAAAGAAAAGCTTTCGAAATATAAACTAGAAGATTGGAAGATGTTTTTTGGATATTTTAGAAAAAAAATATTATTTTCAATTATTTTAAGTACAAAGAAAATATTTATTCAAGTAATTATGGTATTCAATTAATTTAAAGGTGAAGTAATATAAAGCAAAGGGAAATTTTAATATAAAATTTGATTTCATAACTTTATTTTAAAAGGTAATTTTGGTTTAAGTTACTTAGAGACCCCTCTATATTTCCTTCAGTATTATTTTCATTTATGTAATTTCTAGTAGCTTTATTTTAAATATTTTAAGCATATATTTTGAAAGTGATTTCTAGGAAATGGGGATTTTAATGTGAGGGAAGAAATTTACGAGATTTAAACGTAAATTTGAATTGAGATAAATCAAGCAGGATTTATAAAAAGGTTCTTTGGTTTATTCTGAAATGGAAGTGTAGTTCCCTGAAAAGCCAAGTACGTTTCAAAGCAGATTTTTAAGTAAAAATTAAAAGTTTAAATTTGTTTTTAAAGGAATGTTTTAATAAATTATTATTCAAGTTGTAAAAATTTAAAAGTAAAAATTTAATAAATTAGTTATAGAAGTAATTATTTTAAAGGGTTAACTGGTATTATGTTTTGAAAAGAATATTATTATTATTTATATTTTATAAAATCGATCTATTTTAAAGATAGTTTGGTTGAAGTTTTATTTGAAACTAGTATAGAATTTTGTAACTCTTCTTTTAAAATTTAGTTAGAACTTAATCTTTATTTTAAAATTAGCTTACATTTTATAAAGTAGTCGGCTTTAAATATTTTTAAAATATATTTTGAATAAAATGTTTAAGTAGTTAATGTAAATATTTTAAGGTATATTTTAGAATAAAGTGATTTTATTGTTTTAAAAATCTAAACGTTGGGACTTGGTTGTTTTCAGTGGAAATGAATATTTTGGAAATTTATTCCATGACAGAGTGTGAATTGAAACTATTTTTAAAAGGGTTGAAAATGAAAATATATCTCGCGAAGATATTTTAGAGGTTAATAAATAATTTGGGTGAAATTATTTATTGTTTGATGGATGTTTTGGACGTAATTGATAGTTAAATAACCAACTATCAATATTGGCCAATGCCCTAATCGTTTCGAAGAGACCGAGATTGGGATTTATTTCTCGAAAACCACTTCGATCCGGTTTGTACGTTTTCGTGGGAAAAACGAGTTCGGAGTCGAAGATGGAGCAGTGAAGTGCAAGGGCTAGTCGCTACTAATCCTGAGGGTGATTCCAAAATGGATATAGTAGGAGTAGTGCCTTCGGTTCCATTCGAACCCGGGACGGACTTGTATGGATGAATTGTAACGACCCTAGATTTTAATTTAATTTAAATCGATAATTAAATGAATTTTTGAATAAAAATTGTGAAATTAATTTTAAATGGAAGAGAGTTTCCCCGAATTTGAATAAATTCTGTATAAATCAAAATTTGATCTTTGTATATATATATGTATATATTGAATTTGAAATAAAATCTTAAATAAATGGTTTTAAAAATATACATAAGATAACTATAAAGTAAATAAATTAGATAAGATTTAAACAACAAAATAAAAACCTAGAAATTCATCTATATTTTTTGAAAATGAATATATATATATATATATATATAGTTTTATAAAATATCAAGTAAGTAAACATACTAAATAAAAATCTAACATATAATAATAATAAAAGAAACTTCATTAGATTTCAAAGTATATGACCAAACAAAATATATTAACATTTACACTTGCACTACAAGAAAATACAAACATATGCAGCCACCAAATAAAAACGAGCTTAACAATAGCAAACAAATAAATATAAGTACATAAAATAAAACAGAAAACAAAAGCATTTTGTCAAGACAAAGCTGCAGCCACCCTAACAATTATCATATGCAGCCTATAGAGTTTGAAAAACATAAACAAACTGTACAAGCTTATAAAACAAATATAAAAAAATATACAAGTACGCAGGCAAGAAAAGAATATGTAGGCAAGCATGGGAAAGAAGTACTGATGCATTTAATGCTTAAATCTTTAGCATGCCATAATGTATTTTCAGCCACCAAACGTTTGCTTAGTCAACAAAGCAAAGGAAAATATCTTTGAAATATTGTACAAAATATTATCACTGTTCTCTTTACATGCATCTACTTTATTTCATTTTGTTCAATAAGAAGATAAGCAAACCTGAGAAAAGAAAATAGCTTAACAAGCTGAAGAAAAAAAAAAAGAGTTTGAACCTGAGGAAGGAAAATGCAAGCATCATTTTAAAATCTGAAACAAAACTTCAGCTAAAACAAAACCTCAACAATATAACAACAGATTAACCAGAGAATCAAGTGATGGTTTTGACTGGAAATTCAAAACCTGGTTCAGCAAAAATGTGCTCTGTTCATTTTAAAAGCAAGGTGAGCAACTCTCTTTTTAAAAGCCTAATTCTGTTGATATATGGTGATAGCATGATGATTGTTTGAATTGGGATGGTTGAATACCTTAATGAATGAAATATGATAGTATGAATAGTATTGCATGTCTGCATATATATAAATGTTTGTATATGACTGTAAAAAAAATGCCTCTGTTATATCAACAAAGTAAAGAACCACATATAGGTATCTATCTGTTTAAATAAAATTAAGCTTCTAATGCTAAAGAGAAGTTGTTTACAACTTCATGGTTTCACCTTTAAAAATAATTTCAGAAAAAAATATATCAAGCAAGTACTGTGAAATGTTTATTTACAGTAAATCCATCATAAATCACAATATTCAAGAATCTCCGTTTTAAGTTCTGAT
The DNA here is from genome assembly GCA_030765085.1 of Allium cepa. NCBI lineage: Eukaryota > Viridiplantae > Streptophyta > Magnoliopsida > Asparagales > Amaryllidaceae > Allium > Allium cepa. The sequence goes on from CM060931.1 coordinate 836,060,877, forward strand.
TACATATCCTGATTTGTACTAGAAAGAAATGAATTTTAATGTTAAGATTATAATTTTTAAGCTAGGGAATATTGCGAATTTTAAAGTTGAATGGAATTGTCAATTTTGTCAAATCCGGGTGATCGAAGAAATGATTAATCTCGCGATTGAAAGGAAAGCATGTTTGGGGGTCATGGATTGTCAGAAAAATGATCATTGATTTTTTTTGTTCACTGTGATGATCAATTGAAGTCAAAATAGGGTTTAATGCGAAATATTTGGTCGGCATGGTTCTCGTGCTCGTGTACGGTCAATAGTGGATCGAGTTCGATGATACTCGAGGAAGTGTTGGTTTGGGGGTTGTTGAAGCTGTAGCCGGTGGTGCTGGAGCTCCGATGGTCTGAGGAGCAGAGTCGAGGTGGTGACAGGTTGAGGAGTTGGTTCCAGTTTTTACTGGGAAGCTCGATTTCGATTAAGCAGCGATTTTGGGTCTTTGATTGTTCGATTGGGTTTCAGGGATCAACGATGGTGCTCCAGTGGTCTCAAGGTCGATCAGCGATGATCGACGTGGTTGTGCACGTATACGTGCACTCGCATACATATCTGGGTTCGAACAATTTTGGAGAAGATGAACATTGGCTCGCGTGGCTACTTGGGTTGCTTCGTGTATGCGCGTGAGTGTTTTTATGACAACTGTTTTTTTTTTTAAACTAAAAGGGAAGAAAGGGAAGGGGGAGGCTCGAAGACATACACGGGGACTTGGTTGATTTGCTCGAAGCGAGGACGAGGGAAACCCGAAGTAGTTGTGGAGTGGAGTTGCTTTTGCATTGCTACAGGTTTTATAAAACCTGTCTGCAAATTTGAATTTTTAAGCAAATTTAAATGGAATTTGGACTTTAAATTAAAGTTTCAAATCAAGGTTTTAAAAATAAATATTTATTTTGATTTTGATAAAATTCTTTTACTAAGGGTTTCTTAAATTTTAATGAGAAGTTAAATGATTGGTCTTAACTTGAATTTGCAAGTAAGAATATTAATGTATTTTGAAAGCTTAATTTTTAAATAAAAATTAAGTAGATTAGTTTAAAAGCTTTCTCTTATATAAGTAATAAATGTTGTTTACATTTATTTTAAAGAATTATAAATTGATTTTTTTTTAAATTGGATTAATGTTTAAAAGAATAATCATTTTGAATTTTAAATTCAAAATGTAAATTTAATTTAAATTCAAAAGTGAAATGTTTTTCACTCTAATGTTAATGAAGTCATCAATAAGAAATGAATTATATTAGAGATAATTAAGGTATTAAATGATTCAATTAATAAGATAATTAAGGAATGATTTATTTATCGAATTTATAAATTAATGATTTAGATTAATTTATAATTAGAGATTAATTTAAAAGTAATTAAAGAAATGCTATTAGTAAATGAAGATAATTAACTAGGAATTATTAAGTGATTAAATTAATGTGAATAATTTTGATAATTAATTAGATTAATTGAATAAGAAAATCAATTATAAATTGTAATTACTTAATGAAAGTGATAAAGGGGCAAATTACCAATTGTAATTGAATTTGAATATTTTGATTAACTTAATGATAAAGTTTAACTGGTAATTAATGATTAATGGTTATGAGGTGATTGCTTAATGAGAAGTAATTAAAAGTTTAATTACTTAAGATAATAAATTAAGAGGTTAATTAATTATGTAATTAGTTCAGAGGTTAATTTAATTAATATGATTAATTAAGAATAAATTAATTAATCAAAATGTTTGATAAATTAATTTATATCAAATGATTTGTAATTAATAAATTAGGATTAGATAATTAAATTCATAAGAAATTTATTTTACTTGGAAATAAATTGAATCGATTAGGATTAATCAATTTAATTAATCCTACTTATAAAGGACAATTGAATGCTTAACCTTACTTATGAATGATTGTATTGTATGAGATGCCTTGAGTTGATTATCCTATCTGATTTGTGATATTTTGTTCTATAGATTGAACTGTGTATATTTATTGCATCTGTATATTATCTGTGAATCTGTGAATGGACGATGAGCGTTATAGTTTATATCGCTTATCAACTATATTTCTGTGTTTATAATATGTAATGATTGAATGATGTTGCACTAGTGTGTTAAACCCCTGGACCACACTTATACACACACCAATATGGATTTCATGAGGAAATCGATTAAGTCACAGATTTTTGAAATAGTTTTAAATGTGAATATTTGAATTCAAATTTTTTGGAAATGGATTGGGTTTAAAGTGAAAAGCTTTTGAAAATGGAATTTCATAGATGAAATTTATTTTGAATAACTCGATAAAATATGAAATTGAATAATTTGATTTGAACTTAAATTCAAGATTTGAAATTGAATTCTATGATTTAAAACTAGGGAATAAAAATGTTATACCAGTTATATATGGGTTAAACTATTTTAAAAGTATTGATTTGGGATGTGAATAGAATTCAAGGGATTTAACTCGTGTAAATATAATTGGATTTTTCTGAAACGAAAACTGTTCTTTTCAAATAATAAAAGCTTTCATGTAAGAAATGAACGTCCAAATTGTGTTAAAAAGAATTTCAAGTTTGAAAATGAAGATAATTTCCAAGTTATGAAAACGATTTGAAAGCTATAAGTTGAATCTGGATTTAAAGATTTAACGAGTTAATCCAAATGAAATAGAAATTGTTTTGAAATCCGTAAATGGAACTTTGTGAAATAAATCTTTTTGTAATATAAAGATTTGAAATGGTAATTGGTTTAAACCATTTGAAGAAAAGTTTTGGGTTTTAAGTTGTGACTTAATTGAAATCCCAATATCCATATGTTTTTGAAATACTGCGCTCACTGTTCGGTTTAGCCGGGAGAGGACCTTTGTGTCATATATCCCATTCTGAATATGTGATATGTCGTTATGAATTGCATTTGAAGACCGGTGTTGAATACCGGATATTTTTGAAAACGTAAGGACAACCCGTCGAATGTCTTTGCATCGAATGGCCCCGGTATAGAGACTCCATATGTGATGGGAAGTCCGAACGTGATTAGTGAATATCCGGATTGCAAGCACTTCTTTGTAAGTGCCTTCGGTTCTGTTCGAGCCCGGAACAGACTTGTATGGATTGTGTGTCTGACATTACAAATTGAGATATAAAGCTGATTTCTTTCAAATATATTTCTGTTGGTGGCGAAGAATTTATTCTTTTAGCTTAACACCCTTCTCTGAGACGTACGAGCTCAGAGGTTATGTAGTTGAAGGTTATCAGCGATATATTCCCAATTTGGTAATGTGACATGCTGAGTGTTGCTGTGAAATGATCGTTGTGTTGATCATTTGTGATAGGATCATTTGTTTGATCGTTTATCTTTGTGATCATTTCGATGATCATTTGTTGACCCAAAGCACGGCTTTTGTATAAAGTGTGTCTTTGTGGACGTGACTTCGTCGAGCCTCACACCTCGGAATGGTCAAAACAGGAAGGATGCGGCAAGGTTATGAGGGGTAGCTCCCTTTAGGGTGTGTGCATTTCCTTCTGGAAAAGGGTGGTATCATGGAATGGAGCCCAGATACTTACTCATGTGGAAACACTTTATTTATGATTGTGTGATGATGGTGAGGAGCGCTCGGTTAATGGTCCTAAAGGACCGGGGGATGACATACTCGTGTCAGTAGTTACCCAGTTAGGGGTAACCCGGCCTTGTGTTGGCAGAGATCCCGTTTGGTTCTCGGGGACGTCCTTCGAGACGCGTTCTCATGTGGCAATGGGAAGTTCTTTGGCCTGATCATTCGTTGGAAATCCAAAGAAACAATACGATCTTGTACGGTTTTAGTTGAATAACCTTCCATGGAATGTGGCGGTAACCTGCTGTTGATCATGGTAGCTGTAGTAGGCATAAGTGCGAAATGTCTATGCTGGCTAAGATTTATATCTTTACTTTTGAAATGTTTTTTTCCTACACTATGCACTAGTAATAATATCAAATGTTTCTTTTTAATGCGTATCAAGCATCTTTGACTATCATAAGGAGAAATCTCCTCCGATTCTGCGTTTGCATTGTGTGTGTGTGCGGGAGGCCTTATGGTAGTCTCATTTTTAAAAAGCATTGCGAATTGACTTTGAAAATCTTTTGTTGAATGTTTTAAAGGATAAACTGTTTTTGTTGCTCACACCAGTCCCACGACTGATCCGGAGTTTATTGTCTCTTTCCTAAACTCTGGATGCTCATTATTTTCTACACGAGCAGTCTAGAGTTGGGTTTTTCAGATAGTCAGATTAGTAGGTTATCTGGAGCGAGTTCAGTCTCTGGATCACACCGCACTTACTTATCTTTGTGCATCGCTATTGGGAGTTCGAGATGTAGCTGGATTGGTTCTTGGAAATGGAGTTGCAGTTCTTGGAGTTCTTCCTTGAAGACTATCTCAGAGTTATATTGTTCCGCTGCTAGATGTTATCTATCATTTTCTTTTCCGCTGCTATTTTATTGTATCATATCTCTGATGTATATTGATATCTATTGGATCATCTGTTGTATTAGATATTGTATCAAAGCTGTATATCAATGTATTATTCTTTTATTCCGCCGTGTTATTTACTTAATGTTGTTATAAGCTCCGGCGAATCGGATTTGAACGGTCGAATCTATGGCATTCGAATACGATTTGAAGTATGGATGTCGATTTTCGAGCGGGCAAAATCCTTGACGTTACATTTGGTATCAGAGCTAAGGTTGAACTTTAGCTCAGGAGTGTAACACATTGAGTAGCTCATTAGAGATAGGGTGAAGTATCCCTAGAATGAGTAATCCCTAAGATATCCGTTTGAATGCCTCAGTAAATTCTCTTACTATACACTGATAGTAAGTATGAGTGCAAGAAGAGAACGAGATAGGGGATGGGGAAATACGACTATAATTGGTCAATACTCTATAACAACAGTGGAAACAACTTTCTTCTCAATCTCTTTTGATTCGTTTCCAAATACTTTTGATTGCTTCGTGACAGCTTCCGAAAGAAGTTTCAGTGCGATGATGGCCCTACGAATCGTTGTTGGAAATTCTTACTTCGTATCTTCATCGGTTTCTTATCATTTTTTTCGTTTTAAACTTTAATGAATTTGAAATTTAGAATTGAAAATTTTAAAAGAAATTGGAAATTTTAATTTGAGGTAAATTGATTAATAGAATATGAGGATAAAGTTGAATTAAATCAATAAAACGATTTCGTTTAAACCAAATTTGAAATTCTGTTGTAATTTCTTGGTTTGGTCGAAGTCCGAAGAGGGAAAAATTGGTATATATTTTGAGATATTTCGACTTGAATTTGGAATCCATATCTTGTGTATGAGGAATTATAGGAGATCGAATCTATCTATCTCTGTGTTGTTTTCGTGCCAGCGAATTTCGAGGACGAAATTCTTTTAAGGGGGGAAGTTTGTAACGACCCTAGATTTTAATTTAATTTAAATTGATAATTAAATGAATTTTTGAATAAAAATTGTGAAATTAATTTTAAATGGAAGCGAGTTTCCTCGAATTTGAATAAATTCTGTATAAATCAAAATTTGATCTTTGTATATATATGTATATATTGGATTTGAAATAAAATCTTAAATAAATGGTTTTAAAAATATACATAAGATAACTATAAAGTAAATAAATTAGATAAGATTTAAACAACAAAATAAAAACCTAGAAATTCATCTATATTTTTCGAAAATGAATATATATATATATATAGTTTTATAAAATATCAAGTAAGTAAACATACTAAATAAAAATCTAACATATAATAATAATAAAAGAAACTTCATTAGATTTCAAAGTATATGACCAAACAAAATATATTAACATTTACACTTGCACTACAGGAAAATACAAACATATGCAGCCACCAAATAAAAACGAGCTTAACAATAGCAAACAAATAAATATAAGTACATAAAGTAAAATAGAAAACAAAAGCATTTTGTCAAGACAAAGCTGCAGCCACCCTAACAATTATCATATGCGGCCTATAGAGTTTGAAAAACATAAACAAACTGTACAAGCTTATAAAACAAATATAAAAAAAAAATATACAAGTACGCAGGCAAGAAAAGAATATGTAGGCAAGCATGGGAAAGAAGTACTGATGCATTTAATGCTTAAATCTTTAGCATGCCATAATGTATTTTCAGCCACCAAACGTTTGCTTAGTCAACAAAGCAAAGGAAAATATCTTTGAAATATTGTACAAAATATTATCACTGTTCTCTTTACATGCATCTACTTTATTTCATTTTGTTCAATAAGAAGATAAGCAAACCTGAGAAAAGAAAATAGCTTAGCAAGCTGAAGAAAAAAAAATAGAGTTTGAACCAGAGGAAGGAAAATGCAAGCATCATTTTAAAATCTGAAACAAAACTTCAGCTAAAACAAAACCTGAACAATATAACAACAGATTAACCAGAGAATCAAGTGATGGTTTTGACTGGAAATTCAAAACCTGGTTCAGCAAAAATATGCTCTATTCATTTTAAAAGCAAGGTGAGCAACTCTCTTTTTAAAAGCCTAATTCTGTTGATATATGGTGATAGCATGATGATTGTTTGAATTGGGATGGTTGAATACCTTAATGAATGAAATATGATAGTATGAATAGTATTGCATGTCTGCATATATATAAATGTTTGTATATGACTGTAAAAAAAAATGCCTCTGTTATATCAACAAAGTAAAGAACCACATATAGGAAAAATCATATCTATCTGTTTAAATAAAATTAAGCTTCTAATGCTAAAGAGAAGTTGTTTACAACTTCATGGTTTCACCTTTAAAAATAATTTCAGAAAAAAATATATCAAGCAAGTACTGTGAAATGTTTAGTTACAGTAAATCCATCATAAATCACAAAATTCAAGAATCTCCGTTTTAAGTTCTGATTACATATCCTGATTTGTACTAGAAAGCAATGAATTTTAATGTTAAGATTATAATTTTTAAGCTAGGGAATATTGCGAATTTTAAAGTTGAATGGAATTGTCAATTTTGTCAAATCCGGGTGATCGAAGAAATGATTAATCTCGCGATTGAAAGGAAAGCATGTTTGGGGGTCATGGATTGTCAGAAAAATGATCATTGATTTTTTTGTTCACCGTGATGATCAATTGAAGTCAAAATAGGGTTTAATGCGAAATATTTGGTCGGCATGGTTCTCGTGCTCGTGTACAGTCAATAGTGGATCGAGTTCGATGATACTCGAGGAAGTGTTGGTTTTGGGGTTGTTGAAGCTGTAGCCAGTGGTGCTGGAGCCCCGATGGTCGGAGGAGCAGAGTCGAGGTGGTGACAGGTTGAGGAGTTGGTTCCAGTTTTTACTGGGAAGCTCGATTTCGATTAAGCAGCGATTTTGGGTCTTTGATTGTTCGATTGGGTTTCAGGGATCAACGATGGTGCTCCAGTGGTCTCAAGTTCGACCAGCGATGATCGACGTGGTTGTGCACGTATACGTGCACTCGCATACATATCTGGGTTCGAACACTTTTGGAGAAGATGAACATTGGCTCGTGTGGCTACTTGGGTTGCTTCGTGTATGCGCGTGAGTGTTTTTATAACAACAGTTTCTTTTTTAAACTAAAAGGGAAGAAAGGGAAGGGGGAGGCTCAAAGACGTACACGGGGACTTGGTTGATTTGCTCGAAGCGAAGACGAGGGAAACCCGAAGTAGTTGTGGAGTGGAGTTGCTTTTGCATTGCTACAGGTTTTATAAAACCTGTGTGCAAATTTGAATTTTTAAGCAAATTTAAATGGAATTTGACTTTAAATTAAAGTTTCAAATCAAGGTTTTAAAAATAAATATTTATTTTGATTTTGATAAAATTCTTTTATTAAGGGTTTCTTAAATTTTAATGAGAAGTTAAATGATTGGTCTTAACTTGAATTTGCAAGTAAGAATATTAATGTATTTTGAAAGCTTAATTTTTAAATAAAAATTAAGTAGATTAGTTTAAAAGCTTTCTCTTATATAAGTAATAAATGTTATTTACATTTATTTTAAAGAATTATAAATTGATTTTTTTAAATTGGATTAATGTTTAAAAGAATAATCATTTTGAATTTTAAATTCAAAATGTAAATTTAATTTATATACAAAAGTGAAATGTTTTTCACTCTAATGTTAATGAAGTCATCAATAAGAAATGAATTATATTAGAGATAATTAAGGTATTAAATGATTCAACTAATAAGATAATTAAGGAATGATTTATTTATCGAATTTATAAATTAATGATTTTAGATTAATTCATAATTAGATATTAATTTAAAAGTAATTAAAGAAATGCTATTAGTAATTGAAGATAATTAACTAGGAATTATTAAGTGATTAAATTAATGTGAATAATTTTGATAATTAATTAGATTAATTGAATAAGAAAATCAATTATAAATTGTAATTACTTAATGAAATTAATAAAGGGGCAAATTACCAATTGTAATTGAATTTGAATATTTTGATTAACTTAATGATAAAGTTTAACTGGTAATTAATGATTAATGGTTATGAGGTGATTGCTTAATGAGAAGTAATTAAAAGTCTAATTACTTAAGATAATAAATTAAGAGGTTAATTAATTATGTAATTGGTTCAGAGGTTAATTTAATTAATATGATTAATTAAGAATAAATTAATTAATCAAAATGTTTGATAAATTAATTTATATCAAATGATTTGTAATTAATAAATCAGGATTAGATAATTAAATTCATAAGAAATTTATTTTACCTGGAAATAAATTGAATCGATTAGGATTAACCAATTTAATTAATCCTACTTATAATGGACAATTGAATGCTTAACCTTACTTATGAATGATTGTATTGTATGAGATGCCTTGAGTTGATTATCCTATCTGATTTGTGATATTTTGTTCAATAGATTGAACTGTGTATATTTATTGCATCTGTATATTATCTGTGAATCTGTGAATGGACGATGAGCGTTATAGTTTATATCGCTTATCAACAATATTTCTGTGTTTTTAATCTGTAATGATTGAATGATGTTGCACTAGTGTGTTAAACCCCTGGACCACACTTATACACACATCAATATGGATTTCACGAGGAAATCGATTAAGTCACAGATTTTTGAAATAGTTTTAAATGTGAATATTTGAATTCAAATGTTTTGGAAATGGATTGGGTTTAAAGTGAAAAGCTTTTGAAAATGGAATTTCATAGATGAAATTTATTTTGAATAACTCGATAAAATATGAAGTTGAATAATTTGATTTGAACTTAAATTCAAGATTTGAAATTGAATTCTATGATTTAAAACTAGGGAATAAAAATGTTATACCAGTTATATATGCGTTAAACTATTTTAAAAGTATTGATTTGGGATGTGAATAGAATTCAAGGGCTTTAACTCGTGTAAATATAATTGGATTTTTCTGAAACGAAAACTGTTCTTTTCAAATAATAAAAGCTTTCACATAAGAAATGAACGTCCAAATTGTGTTAAAAAGAATTTCAAGTTTGAAAATGAAGATAATTTCCAAGTTATGAAAACGATTTGAAAGCTATAAGTTGAATCTGGATTTAAAGATTTAACGAGTTAATCCAAATGAAAGAGAAATTGTTTTGAAATCCGTAAATGGAACTTTGTGAATAAATCTTTTTGTAATATAAAGATTTGAAATGGTAATTGGTTTAAACCATTTGAAGAAAAGTTTTGGGTTTTAAGTTGTGACTTAATTGAAATCCCAATATCCATATGTTTTTGAAATACTGCGCTCACTGTTCGGTTTAGCCGGGAGAGGACCTTTGTGTCATATATCCCATTTCGAATATGTGATATGTCGTTATGAATTGCATTTGAAGACCGGTGTTGAAGACCGGATATTTTTGAAAACGTAAGGACAACTCGTCGAATGTCTTTGCATCGAATGGCCCCGGTATAGAGACTCCATATGTGATGGGAAGTCCGAACGTGATTAGTGAATATCCAGATTGCAAGGACTTCTTTGTAAGTGCCTTCGGTTCTGTTCGAGCCCGGAACAGACTTGTATGGATTGTGTGTCTGACATTACAAATTGAGATATAAAGCTGATTTCTTTCAAATATATTTCTGTTGGTGGCGGAGAATTTATTCTTTTAGCTTAACACCCTTCTTTGAGACGTACGAGCTCAGAGGTTATGTAGTTGAAGGTTATCAGCGATATATTCCCAATTTGGTAATGTGACATGCTGAGTGTTGCTGTGAAATGATCATTGTGTTGATCATTTGTGATAGGATCATTTGTTTGATCGTTTATCTTTGTGATCATTTCGATGATCATTTGTTGACCCAAAGCACGGCTTTTGTATAAAGTGTGTCTTTGTGGACGTGACTTCGTCGAGCCTCACACCTCGGAATGGTCAAAACAGGAAGGATGCGGCAAGGTTATGAGGGGTAGCTCCCTTTAGGGTGTGTGCATTTCCTTCTGGAAAAGGGTGGTATCATGGAATGGAGCCCAGATACTTACTCATGTGGAAACACTTTATTTATGATTGTGTGATGATGGTGACGAGCGCTCGGTTAAAGGTCCTAAAGGACCGGGGGATGACATACTCGTGTCAGTAGTTACCCAGTTAGGGATAACCCGGCCTTGTGTTGGCAGAGATCCAGTTTGGTTCTCGGGGACGTCCTTCCAGAGGCGTTCTCATGTGGCAATGGGAAGTTCCTTGGCCTGATCATTCGTTGGAAATCCAAAGAAACAATACGATCTTGTACGGTTTTAGTTGTATAACCTGCCATGGAATGTGGCGGTAACCTGCTATTGAACATGGTAGCTATAGTAGGCATAAGTGCGAAATGTCTATGCTGGCTTAGATTTATATCTTTACTTTCGAAATGATTTTTTCCTACACTATGCACTAGTAATAATATCAAATGTTTCTTTTTAATGCGTATCAAGCATCTTTGACTATCATAAGGAGAAATCTCCTCCGATTCTGCGTTTGCATTGTGTGTGTGCGCGGGAGGCCTTATGGTAGTCTCATTTTTAAAAAGCATTGCGAATTGACTTTGAAAATCTTTTGTTGAATGTTTTAAAGGATAAACTGTTTTTTTTGCTCACACCAGTCCCACGACTGATCCGGAGTTTATTGTCTCTTTCCTAAACTCTGGATGCTCATTATTTTCTACACGAGCAGTCTAGAGTTGGGTTTTTCAGATAGTCAGATTAGTAGGTTATTTGGAGCTAGTTCAGTCTCTGGATCACACCGCACTTACTTATCTTTGTGCATCGTTATTGGGAGTTCGAGATGTAGCTGGATTGGTTCTTGGAAATGGAGTTGCAGTTCTTGGAGTTCTTCCTTGAAGACTATCTCAGAGTTATATTGTTCCGCTGCTAGATGTTATCTATCATTTTCTTTTCCGCTGCTATTTTATTGTATCATATCTCTGATTTATATTGATATCTATTGGATCATCTGTTGTATCAGATATTTTATCAAAGCTGTATATCAATGTATTATTCTTTTATTCCGCTGTGTTATTTACTTAATGTTGTTATAAGCTCCGGCGGATCGGATTTGAACGGTCGAATCTATGGCATTCGATACGATTTGAAGTATGGATGTCGATTTTCGAGCGGGCAAAATCCTTGACGTTACATGAATGCTTTCGGAACATTGTCAGGTGGACGGTGGGCATTCTAAGTAAAACGTTCTAAAATGGTAACGCTTAGCCTTAAGCCTCATCAACTTGGAATAACTGAAAATCAGGGGATATGCAGCAAGGCTAAGTGGGTAGCACCCATTAGGGTAAGGTCATCCATGTCTAGATGTCCCTTTTTATTTCGGGTTAGTGGTGCAGTTGCTGATCCCAACTGTGGGGTGATCTTACTCGGGATTATCCAGGGGTAGTCCCGGTCTTGTGTTGTAGGGGATTTAGGGTGGATCCTCGGTATGCTGATCTAGTATTGTGATAGGTGGTACCCCAGTGCCTAGTCGTTAGTTGGAAATCCATTCTCCCTGCGCACCTGTACGGTTTTGATTGTGCCCAACTATTGATAAAACGTGAGATGCAAGCACTTCAGCTAGATTCTATTTTAGTTTCTATAGACACTATTATAATATTAGACGGATTTGATATGAAGTGTTTTGGCTATTGTAAGGTAAAAACCCGACATGTTTATTTATGGCGTGGTCTTACGAGTTGCTTTTGTTTTCAAAGAATTTTGAAACTTTAATAATCAATTTGGGTGTATTTCTCTCATGCTGGTATTCTAGACTAACTCCGGTGTTACTTTATTATAATGCTCGGGTCAGACCGAGTATTATAGATTATAGGAAAGGATGCCGTGGACCGAGTATTATAATCAAACTGTGCCACGATGAATGACGTATTACCATATTTTGTTCCGCTGCGATTGTGAGATTCTGTTATTGTTTAGTTCCTTCTTTCTTTTCCTAAACAATCTGTTTTTTCCGACACCCAGTCGTCGGCATATTATACCGTAGCATATTTTGTGTCGATTTTCGAGGGTTGAGAAGGGCGGGTCGTCAAACTTGATATCAGAGCTTAGATTGGTGGTAACCTTGGCCCTGGTGGGAAAATTACTCATTAGATACAAAGTCAATAGTACTCTATAATGAGTTGAGTGTATTAATAGATATGAGAGCGTGTATGTTAGTGAATATAAAAATTATTTTTATACTGTGTTGACTTATCGGTTGAGTGTTTATGAATTCTGGTCGGTACGGGAAGTACAACCATATTGGTAGGGGTTTCTAAACTCTTAAGCCAGATAAACCGACATAGTATTGTTTTTGAAGTGGGTAAATGAAGTAATTTTATCCAAAATTATATTTTCATATAAAAGGAATAATTTTCTGAAATTACTATATATTTGGTTGTTAATATTATAATCAAATATAAGAATCTAAAATTTGAAATGGTTATAGCAAAAAAGGACTTTATAAGTGTGATTTATCCAAAAAAAGAATAACTAAAATTTGATTTAAACCAGAATTTAAATCCTAAATTTGAAAAGTGTTTAAATGAATTTAAAACAAAAGTTTTGGAATTTAGAATCTTGGAAATGTTCAAAATGTTTTCCAAGGATGTGAAGGCAATAACGGAGTATTATTTTAGGAAAATATTTTTGATGGAAATTGTTTTAAAATGAATTTGTGGTAGTAAGGAAGCACTGAACTCACTTCAGTCGCTGAAAAATAATCCTGATGATGATGGCCACATCATCAAATTTCATTTTCGAGTTTCTAAAGTGACGGATTGCTACCGTGGTGGTTGGTTATGATATTTGTTTGGACTTGTTGGGTATACAAGTGGTTTTAGAAATTTCAAAAGGGAAATTTGTTTTGGTAAAACCAAGTGTTTTGGAATTCGAAGATTTGATTAATATACCAAGTGGGTATGTGTTGATTTCTATTTCAAAATGGTTTTGAAATAAAACTAGGCAATTGAAATCTGGAAAATTCTATTTAAATAATGCGTAAAGTTAAGATGAATCAACTATTGAACTTTAAAGTGAAGTTGATCTAATTAAGAAGTAGAATGAAAATTTTAATCCTGGAATTAGAATTTAACTTGAGTGTATGGAAATGAATAAAATATATTTGCATTTAACTCAGGATAGGTTAAATATAAAATAAAATTGAAATTGGAATTTAATTAAATTGGATATATAGTTGAACAATATAAAATGATTATAATGGTGGGCTATAATTTTGTAATGAAAATTTACCCCCTTAAGTGATTACGTGTTATATATAAAATTTGGAATTTATGGGAAATTCAAGATTTAAATCCTAAATGAAATGTAGAGTGAGATAAGGCAAAGTGAAGTATAAAATGTGAATGGACTTAGGTTACTAAATAAGTTTTAAAACTTAGATATTATAAAGGAAAATTTTAAATTGAATGGAGAAATCAAATTGGATCGAATTGGATTTAACTTAAATTAAAAAGGAATTGAGTTGAATTTGAATTGAATTTAAATCACTTTATGGGTTACGAATAATAATGAATGGAAATTCAATTCTTATTTAAAATAGTAAAGGAAATGATATGAATTTAAGTTAGCTAAATAAAATTTAGTTGGACTTGAATTAAATTTGGAAAAGAATTGAATTAAATGGAATTTAAATTAAGTAAGAATGATATTGAATGAATTAAATTCTCATTCAACTAAATTCAAAAAGAATTGTTTATAATGAATTTAGCGTAAGATAAATTAAATAAAAGTGTAATGGGATGAATAAAATTTTGATTGTTAAAAATTTGAAAGGCATACTAAAACCCAGTTCTGGTTTAGAAAAATTTGAAATGGTTATGTTATTAATAAAATAAATTCAGAAGTGAATTAAGAAGGTGAATAAATTTAAAATGGATTGAGTAAGTAAACAAATTGGATTAAAATCTGTAAATGGATTATAATTTGATTGAATAAGAATCAAATTAAAATGGAAATAATATTAAGGTGAGAAGAATGGAGTTACTTTGTTATTGAAATAACTTAAGCAAATTGGAAAACGATTGTGGTCGAGCTTTATAAAGGGTCTTGAATGAAATTTTTTTAGATAATAAAATTTTAATGCAAGTTAAAGAATTTTAATTTCTTATCGTGATGAAATAAGAATGTATGAGTTGTAAATAATCCAGAATGGAATGATATTAATATAAACTTAAGTTGGATGTTGAACTTGAAATGAGAATAGGGATTTGATTTAATAATTGTGATGAAGTAAAAAAAATTTGGGTTATGAATAATTCCGAATGGAAGAAACTTAATATAGATTTAAGTTGGAATTAATATTTAATGGTTATAAGCTTAAGTGATGATTATTTGCGTGAATAATATCAAAATGTGCATAGAGATCTGTCATTGGACATAAAATAAAGTAGGTGAATTAAAAGAAGAGAATAAAGTTGGTTCTTGAATAAATTGGAATGGGTTGAAATCGTATTAAGTGGATTTGCATATAAATGAAAGTGGATCATAAAAGAAATGCAAAATATCAAATTGAAAATAAAATTTGATTGTGAATCAATTTGGAATTGAAATGAAATAAATTGATGTAAGTAAAGCACATGTTAATCGTATTGAAGTGAAAATGAATTAGTTGTAGTAAATATGAATTGTAAAAAGTAAACTTGATTATAAATCATTCGAGTGGAGTAAAGTGAAGTTTGGATTTGTTAGGAAAATTAAATGTTTTTATAATCTCATATTGTTGAAAACTTATGTACTTGTTTAAGTAAGCACAATTACGAGAGGCAATCGATAGAGCTGGAGCGCGTAAATGCATAATATATTAGCCGCTTGCTTTTAAAATGCTAATTAAAAGGTACACCCACGTAATAAAATTAGGAAATGATAAGATATTGTGGTATATTTTATTTTCCGACCATGTGGGTCGATTTATATATATTTATGTCTATTGTGATATTGTGAAACGCTTTCCGTACAATGGAGACGTTGGCAAAAAATTTCAAAAATTTTGGGAGTTAGAAAAATTTTGAAAATTTTGGGTTAACTAGAAGATGAATTTTTGAATTAGGTTGAAAACAAGGTTTTTGAGTTAGAAATAAAAGCTAATGGTTTTGGGTTAAGCAAAAAAGTTTGAGAAGTGAAGGTGAATTATAACTAAGTAAGTTTTGGGATAAGAAAATGAGTTTGGAGGGATTTTTCTGCCTTAGCAAATTTCAGGGATGAAATTTTTATAAGGAGGGAGGAAGTAACGATCCGGAATTTTGGTAATTAGATTTGGACATTTAATTCATTTTAAATGTTGAATGTGAATTATAATTTGGTTTTGAAACAAAAAGATTTTGATTAGATTAATGAAACTAGTTAAATTTCAAATATGGCTATTTAATTGAATTTGAATAATAACAATAATTTATTATTTGAAATTGAGATAGTTTGTAAATCTGGTATAATTAGATATGTAAATGGTTTCTAAAGTATATTTAAATATGTAGTTGGGTTAACATTTTAGTATTAGACTTTTGGATGGAATCAAAAGTCGATAAGTCAAATTTGGAATTTTTATATTATTTTAATAATGAAATTTAATATTTTAATAATGTAAATAATCAGATTTTGATTTAAATTGAATCAGAATGATTTCAAATGTGATTATAAATTGTATATGATTTATTGTTAAGTTAGTAATGTTTTAAAAGTGAAATTTTAAGTGATTTCGACGATTTTGAAAATCGCTCGAATTAATCGACGAATTAAAATAGCTTTTCAGGGTAGAGTCTCGGAATTCGACGAAACTAGTTCCATTGGATCTGTAATATTTAATTATTATAAGATTTCAAATTTCGTAGCGTTTGGAGCTACCGTTTGTCCATACGGGTGAGGATCACGTTGAAATTTAAATCGATAATTTAATATTTTAAATCGATTGAAAAAGCTATCTTCCACATACAATCAAATTGGGCTCCGAAACACATTCCATTATGTTCGGTATTCGGGTAAAATCTTATAAATGCCGGGCGGCATGTCTAAGTCGGAGTTTGTTTGAAAATCTGGTATATTGGTGAAAATTAATAATTAAATATTTTGCTAAAACGTATATATATAAGCGTATAAGGGCGGAAACCATATTTTCTTTCAGCAGCCCCCGTTATCTATTTTAATGGCCGGAAAACACTTGTCTTCTTCCTCCTTTTCCATCGAAAATTGAGCTCCGGTTTGTTGGAAAATGGAGATGGATGGCGCGCGTTCGTGCTATAGTTCAAGAGCCTAGGAATGGACGAGCCTCGCGTGGTTCTAGGCGTCGGTGGAGCTCGAGTTGGCGCATGTTTTGGCGGTGCCTGATCGGGTCTACGTGGGTCGAGGGAGGAGCGACGATGAGCAACGTGGTTCGTGGTTGGGTTTGTGTGATGTGCATAAGTAGGAGGAAGAAGTATAGGAGCGGCCAGGGTTTTTGCTTTCAGATCTATGGTTAGATTTAGTTTGTATTGATATAAAAAGGAAATTTATAAATAAACTATATTCAAAGTTTAAAAAATTCATATCTTTTACATGCATGACCAGATTCGACGAAACAAGAAACACCGGAATCGTAGCGACGCGGTCTACGCGCTGCAGCAAGTCCGGAGATGATTGGAGCAAGTGGAAATTTTAGATTAAATCGAATGGTTCGATTTAATTTAAAATTTAAAACGCTCGTCGAAACTCAAGGTGAGTTAATCTCACTCACATCTGGAATGCTAGCTAGTTTAAATAGCTAATATTTAAGTGTTTGATTGGTTGATTTGTTGTATGTGATAATTATTATCAGATTTGATCGATATTTATTGTCGTGCTAACATATGTGGATACAGGGAAATAGATTGGAGGGATCCATCTGGGTTTACTCAAAATGAGAAATTATTTCATAATTGATGATGCATTTTATTTATATACTGTGATAGATTAATTTGGAATTTAATTGTGCTGTGCTATGATTGGATAAACTAAATCTGGGGTTTTAAAATGTAAATGAAATAAATTAGGATTAAAGGGAAGTGAAAAGGAATTTTTAAGTAATGAATTTAAGGAAATTATAATCAGGAAATTGGTTTGGACTTGAAATGTTTTGAAACTGTGATTGGAATGGAAACGAGAAACAGAAATTTATAAACTTGGTTTATAAATAAAATGAATATTTATCGGCGGATATATTTTTGAAAGATAGGTTTTCGGTGGGAAATTCTATATGAAGGTATGAATTATTTTAAAAACAAAGATAATATTATTTTTAAAATACGGAAGGTGCGTTTTCCCAGGGAAGTTGTGTATGTATCCAAAGAAAAGCTTTCGAAATATAAACTAGACGTTTGAAAGTTGTTTTTTCGATATTTTAGAAAAATAATATTATTTTCAATTTTTTAAGTACAAAGAAAATATCTATTCAAGTAATTATGGTATTCAATTAATTTAAAGGTGAAGTAAAATAAAGTTCGAAAGGGAAATTTTAATATAAAATTTGATTTCTTAACTTTATTTTAAAAGGTAATTTTGGTTTAAGTTACTTAGAAACTCCATTATATTTCCTTAAGTATTGTTTTCATTTATGTAATTTCTAGTAGCTTTATTTTAAATATTTTAAGCATATATTTTGAAAGTGATTTCCAGGAAATGGGGAATGTGTTTAAAAATAAAGGGGAGTTTTACTTTTAAAGTGAGGGAAGAAATTTACGGGATTTAAACGTGAAATTGAATTGAGATGAATCAAGCAGGATTTATAAAAAGGTTCTTTCGTTTATTCTGAAATGAAAGTGTAGTTCCCTAAAAAGCCAAGTACATTTCAAAGCAGATTTTTAAGTAAAAATTAAAAAGTTCAATTTTTTTTTAAGGACAAACGAGTTTGGTGTGACGACCCGCCTTTCTATCCCTAGAAAGTCGTATCATCTTAAAGAAAGAAAGGGATAGAAAAGAGAAAAGATGGAGAAAAAAGAAGAAACAACATCAGAATCTCTACAGCTGAAGGAATAAATTATATTAATCACATAAGTATTACATAATATACAACATCAATCAGAGTTTCACAGATAATACATCACATACTAGACAGTTATAAGCACCTGTCTTGTTATACAATTCAATACAACTCAGAGAAAATAACACAGAGAAACCAACACAGCGGAACACTATATATATCTACAACGCCGAAGTCTTCTGCTCTATTGCTCCTCTAGAATTTGTTAAAACTAACCTGAATCCCTTGGCTACATGTAAAAATTTGAGTACCTGAGAGTTCATGAAAAATAGAAATAAACTTCGGGTCAGACATGGTTCTGGTGTGAGTAACTGGTTAAAGTTGCTTAACTTTGAAAAACATTTAAAAATAAAGGTATCACATAAGACTTCCCACACATAAACACGGGTAAGTTTTTACCTTACGTTAACCAAATCATTTAATAGGAAATTCAGTGATATCATAATAGGGTCTAGCGTTTTCAAGTAAATAGAAAATAGGCGAAATTGTTACATGATTAAATTCTAGCTATTAGCCACAAAAGTGGGTAGTACAAATCAAAACCGTAGGGTCTCGTAGGGAAAATGGGTTTCCATCAATGGCAGGGCTACTGGGGTATCGCCCATCACAGTACGTGTCCTAGATCACCGTATAGAGGATCCACCCTAAATCCCCTGCAATACAAGGCCGGAACCATTCCTTACTGAACAGTCCCGAACAAGATAACCCCGGCAGTTGGAGCTCAAAACTGCCCACACAGTCGAAATAAAAAGGGACCTCTAGACAGGGGTGTATCACGTCCTGGTTGTGTATGACCCACCTAACCTTGTTGCACATCCTATGTTTTAGCCATTCCCCATTGGTGAGGCTTGAGGCTGCGATTACCTTTATAGAACACATCTCTTAGAATGATCATCGCCCACCTGACGATGTTCTGAAAGCATTCAATCCGTACAAGTTCGTTCCGGGTTCGAACGAAACCAAAGGCATTATCTCGTTACACTCATTTTGAAATCACCCTCGGAGTTAATGATGATAACTCTTGCACTATGAATCTTCGTCTTCACTTCAGATTCACGACCAATCGTAATTTGGATCGATGTGGTTTTCAGATGTCCACATATGGAAACCCGATCCCGGTCTCATCGAAATCCATCGTGAGGCTTGAGGCTGCGATTACCTTTAAAGAACACATCTCTTAGAATGCTCATCGCCCACCTGACGATGTTCTGAAAGGATTCAATCCATACAAGTTTGTTCCGGGTTCGAGCAAAACCGAAGCCATTATCTCGTTACACTCATTTTGGAATCACCCTCCGAGTTAGCGACGATAACCCTTGCACTCTGAATCTTCATCTTCACTTCAGATTTATGACCTATCGTAATCTTGATCGATGTGGTTTTCAAATGTCTAAATATGGAAACCCAATCTCTGTAACATTCCTGATTTTTTAGCACGATTAATTTAATACTTTATTTGATCTTTGCGATTAAATTTTGAAAATAATTGAAAATTAATATAAAAAAAATTTGATTTAGTTGTGAATTTATTTGAAATTTGTTTGGGTTTGAAATATTCAAATAAATAAAAATTGAATTGAATTGAAAATTTGGGAATTCTAAAAAATTAAAATATATTGTAAATGAAATTCTGAGTATACTTGAAATTTTCAAATTTAATAAAGATATATGTTCATTTAATTATACAAATGAATTATAATTAATAAATATAATGAACTAAGTTTAAAATAATATTGGCATAAGGATTTAATACATATTGGAATTGGATTTAAATTTAAAATGAATGTTTTAAAAATAAATGGAATTTAAAATTCATTGAGATATAATGTTTATAATGTAAATATTAGCTAAGAAAAAAAAAATTCTTTTAACATTGTATGTATATACACACATACAAATGAATTAAGGGGTGTTCATTTATAAAATAAATATGGTATAAAAGATTGTCTTTGAAAATTTTAAATGTAAACATTTACATAAGGAAGTGAAGAAGTAAACATACATATGTAAGTTGAATTTGTACAAGTGTTAGATCTCATGATTTATTTTGTTACAAATGGCATTCAATTTAATTGTTCAAATAAAATAATAGAATTAAAAAATTACAAGAACTCTTCATTTTCCCATGCTCAATCATATTAGATCTCAACCAAATCTGAAAACAAATAACATCAAAGATTTAGTTTTTCAAAACTACAACACTCAACAGAAAAAAAATAAGGGCAAAGATCAGAAAAAAAAAAAAAAAGAGAAAAGAGACATAGCAACCTGAAGCAACTAATTCAACTCAAAAACCAAGATCAAGCTTTCGACAAGATCAAATGCAGTTTCAGTTTTTTTTTCAAAATTAATCATCTCTCAGGTAAATTTTGAACTCATAGTTTGATAATTATGATCTTGAGATCAAGTTTTAAACAAATTCAACAATTTGCAGATTTACAAAATTACAGAACTGCAGTTTTGACAGTGAGCAAGGATCTCTGGAATGAATTAAGTTAAGTAAAATTCTTTTAAAAGTTTGAATTTAATGTTGATTGATTAATAACAAAGCAAGGATCTAAGTAATAGTATCAATCTAAGTTGCAGGAACAAGTCAAGTTCAAGGCAAAGGATTGATATCTGTTTTTAAATGCAGGAGAGCTTCCCTGTGTATAACAGAAAAGAAAAAAAATCAGACAGTGAGTAAAAAATTTAAATTTTTGTGTTTGATGAATTAAATAAACAAATGCAAGAGTAAATAAGCAAAGATTCTTAATTTCAAATATACAGGCTCAAAAATTTACTCCCTGTTTCCTACTTCCTCTTTGTCTCTGCCTTCATTGACAGGTGAGCAAATCTCCTCCCTGAGTTTTTTTATTTTTGTTTGTGAGTAACTTAACCTTTTAAAAATTTAGTAGGTAAAAGTTGTTCATGCTTTTATTTAGAAATGACTTAACATTTGAATTTGCTGTGTATATGTTTATATGAGGTGTATTCTGTTTCACCTAGGTTCTGGCTATTACCATGTATGTTCTAGCTGATAGAAATCACTTTTATTTTGATTTGTTGCTGTTGTGTTTTAATCCATGAATGAAACTTGCTTAATTGTAAATAAAGTAAGCATTAAAATTATATAAGTTAAAATAAAACTCTATTTACCCAAAAGTAATATAACAGAGTAAAATTTATATTAAGTGAAAATCCAAATTGTAGGAATTCATGCTTCAGGTTTATTAATTAAAACAACAAGTGAATTCTTGAATATTAAATCAAATATTATAATTTATAGTGTTGAGAAGCAAGTGAAGTAATGAATGCACTGTATTTTACATTTTGATTAAGTACAGTTTATACATGCAAATGGATTTGGTTCGAATTGTTTATGAAGATAGTGTATCTATCAGGGATTATAGGGAATTATAAAATTTGGGTTACTTTCCATTATTTAGACCGTAATTTGGAATTTACAGAATGAACCCTAGTCTATTTGGGTCACTGATTTTGTTTGACTGTGGGTTCATAACTGGATCGAGCTCAATGATCTTTTGGGTGATGGTAGATGGTGGGTTGGCGAATTCATTGACGAGGTTTCAAAATTGTTAGTGGTCGGAGTTGGCAGAGCTCGCCGTTGACAGGTCGAGCATGAAAGGGGGGGTGCTGTTCCAGGTTTCTGTTATGAAACTTGAATTCAAATTCAAGTTGTATTATGGGATTTTGGAGTGTTGAAGTGTGATGTGGTGTTGGTGGTCGATGGGGAATGATAGTTGATAATGGCCGGAGATGGTCGGAGATGGGGAATGGATGCACAGTGAGGTGTGTTGATGCAGCAAGGCATATGGGAATTCAAAAGTTAAACCATATTAGGTCGTACACGAGCTTAAGACGTGCATGTTTGATGAGTCGGTTACGAGCTAAGGAGGAGGCCCTAAGTCGTTTCCGAGATAACAAAGGTCGAGAAAGATGGACTTCGGAGTTGAGTCGTCCCCGACTTAGTTTGAGTCGTCTACGACTCAGTTTGAATCGACCACGACTCAACAAGACACGGGAAGAAAAGACACGAGTCACTGGGAAGGAGTTTGGGGCGGCCATGAGTCGGGACCGACCTAAGGAATCAAGTTTAGGAAAGATACGACCTAACTGCAAGGCCATGAGTCGTCCAGTATTAAGTCGGTTGAAGGGATATGCCACAAGTAAGCTTGAGTCGTTGGAAGCTGTTGAGTCGCATGAAGTGATGAGTCGTGAGTCGCAGTTTCTTGAGTCGGATGTGATGAGGCGGGCCTGTTGAGTCGCGCTGAGTGTTTTGTGCCATAAGTCGTAGGTCGTTGCCGACCTAGTATGAGTCGCGAGTCGTTCATGTGAATTGTTCTTGAGTCGGAGGCGGACCTTACATGAGTCGTTTGCTTTGTGTTCTGTTGCAAGGGGTTGGAGTTGCGTGTGATTGAGTCGGTAACGACTTATGATGAGTCGGCCAAGATGAGTCGTGTATGTTGAGTCGGTGCCGACTTAGGAGTTGGGTGTTGTATGTTGTGTTGAGTTGTAATGACTATAAATAGCGTGTGTGTTGTAAATTTTGAGGTTGTTGATTTTGAATAAAATTTCTCTTTTGTTAGCTTTGTGCTTTCATACCAATTGGTAGTTGAGTGTAATCTCCTATCTCCTCTTTCGGTTAATCGAGTGCGCTCGATTCA
This sequence comes from Allium cepa, assembly GCA_030765085.1. Lineage (NCBI taxonomy): Eukaryota > Viridiplantae > Streptophyta > Magnoliopsida > Asparagales > Amaryllidaceae > Allium > Allium cepa. The sequence continues at coordinate 836,084,036 of CM060931.1, forward strand.
ACGATCGTAGAAGCCGATTCACGGAATCTAGTGCGCTAGATCAACGTGCGAAGAATCGTAGATCTTGAAACACGGTATAGTGCGCTATCAACGTGTTTGAGATAGCTAGAGTTCGGTATCTTTGGATCAACGAACTTGGGCATTTTGGTATCTTCAACTCACCGATTGCTACATTTCATCGATTGAAGTTTTGTTTGATTAATCCGCTACGTCATTATTGGTATCGGAGCCATACTTAGCCAATCATAGCTAAGTTTGATTCTTGGAGCCAAGTTTTTGAAGTTTTTGAAGTTGGAAGGAGTTCATCGTGTTCATATTGAAGTTGCATCAAGTTTGGAGAGTTTGATCCATTTCATTTTGGATCGAGGAGTTGGATTTTGTTTGGATTTTGAATTGGTGATTTGCGCGCCAAAGTTTTGAAGGTTTTGGAGTGAGCCGAGGCAAGTCTTGACCGAGCCAAGCAAAGTTGTGAAGAGTCAAGGCCGAGACAAGCATTGCCGAGACAGTTGAGCCTAGATTGCCTTATCGTGTGAAATTTTGAAGTATTGTGTTCAATTTGTTGAAGTTTGTGAAAATTTTAACCATGCCACCAAGGAGAGCTAATCGTCATCAAAACGTTGAAGCTTTGTATCGTAGAGAAGAAGCCGAGCTTATGGAACAACGTATTAATGAGAAATTTGATGAAGGCATTGGTAAATTGGAGAGATTGATGAATGATTTGAATCAAAGGAGGAGATCACCAAACTCGAACCATGGAGGAAACCGAGTTTCGCCATTGGTTACGGAAGCGAGGAGGGTATCACCACATTCTTGTAGAGATAGAAGAGAAACATCAATTTCATCACGAAGAGATCATCATGATTATGCACATGAAGAAAGGAGAAGTCATCGAGAATTTGACCATGAAGTATATAGAGATGAAGAGAGACATAGTCAAAGAAGCATGCATGAGAGAAGGGATGATGTTAGTCGAGATCGATGTAGGCGTACCTTTGATTTTGTTGAAGAGGGTGGTAGAGCAAGTATTCCTTATAGAGATCGAGACCAAATTCGAAATTCTTACCGTGATGTGGAGGATGATCGTCGTTGGGAGTCGGGTATGAAAATGGAAATTCCAGAATTTAAAGGCGGAATGGTTGCTGAGGAGTTTTTAGATTGGTTGTCTAATGTGGAGGAAATCTTTGATTTCAAGGAGGTGCCGGAGAATAGAAGGGTGAAGTTAGTTGCTACAAGGCTGAGGGGAAGAGCATTGGCATGGTGGCAGCAAACTAAACTTACTCGAGAACGAATGGGGAAGTCAAAGATAGAATCTTGGGAGAAGATGAAAAAGTTGATGAGATCTACTTTCTTACCTTACAACTACCAGTCACTTATGTACCAAAGGTTGCAGAATCTGAGGCAGGGGACGAAGTCTGTTAGTGATTATGCTGATGAATTTTACCAACTCATTGCTAGAAACGATATTATGGAGACAGAAGAACAGCTGACAGCTAGATTCGTTGGGGGTTTGAGAATGCAGATCCAGGATATGGTTAATATGTTTGATCCTAGATCCGTTGTAGAGGCACATCAGAAAGCGTTAGCTTGGGAGAAACAAGGAAGGCGTGGAGGTGGTGTGTTTACTAACTCTAATAATCAAGCAAGGGGTGCTGGTGGAAGTTCTAATGTTCCTAAACCAGTTACAAAACCAGTGGTGAAGGAGGTTGAGAAGGCGAAGGCTAGTAGTGTTTTCAAATGTTATAATTGTCAGGAGTTGGGTCACAAAAGCAACGAATGTCCGAAGCCGAAGAAGAGAACCATGGTTGCAGAGGTTGAAGCAGATGATGGTGAGGAGGCAGAGTATTCAAATGTACCTTATGTTGAGGAGGAAGAAAAAGTGTCGGGTGATGAAGGTTGTAATCTTATGATGAGGAGAAGTTGTTTGACACCTAAGCAAGAGGAGGATTGTAGTTGGCTGAGAAGCAATATTTTTCAATCGACATGTACTATTCTGGGGAAAGTTTGCAAGTTCGTTATTGATGCGGGGAGTTGTGATAATATTATTTCTACAGAGGCAGTTAGGAAGTTGAATTTGAAGACCGAGAAGCATCCTAAACCATACAAGCTAGCATGGTTAAGGAAAGGAGGTGAAGTGAAAGTGTGTCGAAGAGCTTGTGTGAATTTTTCAATCGGAAAGAAGTACAAAGATGAAATCTGGTGTGATGTCGTAGATATGGATGTTTGTCACTTATTGTTGGGCAGACCATGGCAGTTTGATAGAGCAGTTCAGCATGACGGTCGTGCCAACAGTTACAGTTTCATGTTCGAGGGTACTAAAATCACTTTAGTTCCTAAGAGACAGCAGCAGAAGGAGAGCAAGCTAGAAGAGATTGAAGAATTGAAAACTCTGTTGGCTTTGAAGGAGTTTGTTAAAGAAGTGGAGGAAGAACCGGAAGTGTTTTTGTTGATTGGGAGAGAGAGTAGCGAAGAAGTTGAGATTCCTGAAGAAGTGAAGCCTGTTTTGAAAGAGTTTGAAGATGTCTTTCCAGAGGAGTTACCGAAGGAGTTACCACCACTTAGAGACATTCAACATCAGATTGATCTTGTTCCCGGAGCAGTGTTACCACACCGACCACATTACAGAATGAGTCCGAAGGAACATGAGGAGTTACGAAGGCAGGTGGAAGAATTACTTGAACAGGGTCGTATTCAGGAAAGTTTGAGTCCGTGTGCTGTACCTGCATTGTTAGTACCAAAGAAGGACGGAACTTGGAGAATGTGCACTGATAGTAGAGCTTTGAATAAGATCACTGTTCGTTACAGATTTCCTATGCCGAGGTTGGATGATTTGTTGGATCAGTTGAGTGGGGCAACTATATTCTCGAAAATTGATTTGAAGAGTGGTTATCATCAAATTCGTATCAGACCTGGAGACGAATGGAAGACAGCTTTCAAAACTAGAGAGGGGTTGTACGAATGGTTGGTTATGCCATTTGGTTTGTCTAATGCACCTAGTACATTCATGCGGGTGATGAATCAAATTTTTAGACCATTCATTGGAAAGTTCGTCGTGGTGTATTTCGATGATATTTTGATTTATAGCAGGAGTACGGAGGAGCATGTTCTACATCTGAGGGAAGTGTTGCTTATTCTTCGTGAAGAACAATTTTACGCTGCTACAAAGAAATGTGTGTTTATGACACCTACTGTTTTATTCCTGGGTTATGTTGTTTCAGGGAAAGGTATTCAAGTTGACCAGAGCAAAGTTGAAGCAGTCAAGAATTGGCCACAGCCAAAGACAATTACAGAAGTGAGAAGTTTTCATGGGCTAGCGTCATTCTACCGAAGGTTCATACCACACTTCAGTAGCGTGATGGCTCCAGTGACTGATTGCATGAAGGGTAAACAGTTTGTGTGGTCAGAGGAAGCGGGGGTTGCCTTTGAAAGGATCAAGGAATTGTTGACGTCTGCACCAATTCTTGTTCTACCTAATTTTCAGTTGTTGTTTGAATTGCATACTGATGCTTCGAAGGTTGGTATTGGAGGAGTTCTGAGCCAGAATGGGAAGCCAGTTGCTTATTTCAGCGAAAAGTTGTCAGGGGCAAAGATGAGATACAGTACATACGATGTTGAGTTTTATGCTGTTGTTCAGACGGTTAAGCATTGGAGACATTACTTATTTCAGAAGGAATTTGTTCTGTACACTGATCACGAAGCTTTGAAACATTTACAGGGGCAAGATAAGATTTCTGCGAGACATGCGTCGTGGATTGCTTATTTGCAGCAGTTTACTTTTGTCGTTAAACACAAATCAGGGGTGACGAATCGAGTAGCAGATGCTTTGAGTAGGAGGAGTCATTTACTAACGACAATGAAGATTGAAGTGACGGGGTTTGAAATGTTGCCAGAGATGCTTGAAGAAGATCCTTACTTTGTGAAATATGTTGAAAAAGTGAAGGATGGGATTGCCGATGAATTCATGTTGGTTGATGGTTTTCTGTTTAAAGGAAATCGTTTATGTATTCCGGATTGTAGTTTGAGGATGAAGATTGTGAAGGAATTACATGAAGAAGGGCATGTGGGCCGTGATCGTACTTTACAGTTGATTTCGCAATCTTACTTTTGGCCATCGATGAGAAAAGAAGTTGAGAGATTTGTGGAGCGATGTCATATTTGCCAAGTTTCAAAAGGGACAGCAACGAATGCAGGGTTGTATATGCCATTACCAGTACCATCTAAGCCATGGGTTGATATCAGCATGGATTTCGTTTTGGGTTTGCCGAGAACTCAAAGGGGAAATGATTCGATATTTGTTGTGGTGGACAGGTTTTCGAAGATGGCACATTTTGTTGCTTGCAAGAAGACAGCAGATGCAGTTCGAGTCGCACAGCTATTTTTCAAGGAGATTTATCGACTTCATGGTTTACCAGAATCTATTGTTTCTGACCGAGATACTCGTTTTCTGAGTCACTTTTGGTTGAGTTTGTGGAAGATGGTGGGAACGAAACTGAAGTTTAGCAGTGCTTATCATCCACAAACCGATGGGCAGACAGAAGTTGTTAACAAGTCATTGGGAAATTTGTTGCGATGTCTTGTACAGGATAATTTGAGAAGTTGGGACATGAAGCTATGCCAGGCAGAATTTGCTCATAATCATGCAGTAAATCGTAGCACAGGATTCAGTCCGTTTCAGATTGTTTATTCAAATTTACCCAGGGGGCCGTTGGATTTGGCAGTAGTCCCACAATCGAAAGGAACAGTTAAACGAGCTGTGGATTTTGTTGAAGAGCTGAATGAATGTCATAAAATCGTTCAGGAACGATTGGAGAAATCGAATGAGAAGTATAAGAAGTTGGCAGATTCGAAACGACGAAATGTTGAATTTAAAGAAGGAGATTTGGTTTATGCTATATTGACAAAGGATCGTTTTCCGGTGGGAGCTTATAACAAGTTGAAAGCGCGAAAAATTGGTCCAGTTGAAGTTTTAAAGAAAATCAATGAGAATGCTTATCGATTAAAGTTACCAGATGATGTTTATACTTCTGATGTTTTTAACGTCAAACATTTAATTCCATATAATGGCGGTGAGATTGTTGAGAAAGAATTTACAAATTCGAGGTCGAATTTTTCTCAACCAGGGGAGGATGATGCAGCAAGGCATATGGGAATTCAAAAGTTAAACCATATTAGGTCGTACACGAGCTTAAGACGTGCATGTTTGATGAGTCGGTTACGAGCTAAGGAGGAGGCCCTAAGTCGTTTCCGAGATAACAAAGGTCGAGAAAGATGGACTTCGGAGTTGAGTCGTCCCCGACTTAGTTTGAGTCGTCTACGACTCAGTTTGAATCGACCACGACTCAACAAGACACGGGAAGAAAAGACACGAGTCACTGGGAAGGAGTTTGGGGCGGCCATGAGTCGGGACCGACCTAAGGAATCAAGTTTAGGAAAGATACGACCTAACTGCAAGGCCATGAGTCGTCCAGTATTAAGTCGGTTGAAGGGATATGCCACAAGTAAGCTTGAGTCGTTGGAAGCTGTTGAGTCGCATGAAGTGATGAGTCGTGAGTCGCAGTTTCTTGAGTCGGATGTGATGAGGCGGGCCTGTTGAGTCGCGCTGAGTGTTTTGTGCCATAAGTCGTAGGTCGTTGCCGACCTAGTATGAGTCGCGAGTCGTTCATGTGAATTGTTCTTGAGTCGGAGGCGGACCTTACATGAGTCGTTTGCTTTGTGTTCTGTTGCAAGGGGTTGGAGTTGCGTGTGATTGAGTCGGTAACGACTTATGATGAGTCGGCCAAGATGAGTCGTGTATGTTGAGTCGGTGCCGACTTAGGAGTTGGGTGTTGTATGTTGTGTTGAGTTGTAATGACTATAAATAGCGTGTGTGTTGTAAATTTTGAGGTTGTTGATTTTGAATAAAATTTCTCTTTTGTTAGCTTTGTGCTTTCATACCAATTGGTAGTTGAGTGTAATCTCCTATCTCCTCTTTCGGTTAATCGAGTGCGCTCGATTCAACGATCGTAGAAGCCGATTCACGGAATCTAGTGCGCTAGATCAACGTGCGAAGAATCGTAGATCTTGAAACACGGTATAGTGCGCTATCAACGTGTTTGAGATAGCTAGAGTTCGGTATCTTTGGATCAACGAACTTGGGCATTTTGGTATCTTCAACTCACCGATTGCTACATTTCATCGATTGAAGTTTTGTTTGATTAATCCGCTACGTCATGTGTGCATGGTTGTGATGTTGTGTTGCAGGGTTTAGGGAAGCTCGTGACTGTCTCGGGGAATTTGGGAAGAAACTCGAAGCAGAGCAAGGATTTACTCGAAGTAAATCAGAGGGAAACTCGGGGCATTTTCTAATGTTAACAGGTTTCTTTGAAAACCTGTATAAGTTCCAAATTCAATTTAGTTTGAATCTAAAGCAGCTTTAAATCAAGAAAATTAAAATTAAAATTTAAAAAGGGTATGTTTTTCAATCTAAGTTGAATTCCAGTTTTAAATTAATTCAAATTCTTTTAAAATAAATGTTTACAGGCTTCTTTGGGAAAACTGTATATTTCCAGATCATAAGGAAATTTAGTTTTAAAATCTGGAACAGTTCTGTTTTTTTTAAAACAGGAATTTAAAATTTAAATAATAAAAAGGGAGTTTTCAAACTAAGTTTGGATTCCAGTTTTAAAATGTAATTTAAATTTTATAAATTAAAATATTCAAACAATTTCAAAGAGGGTTTAAATAGTTTAAGTTTAAAGTAAAGTTTTAAAGAAAGAAGAGATTTAACTTTAGTTTAAATCTAGATTCAAATTCAGATTTGAATCATAATTTAGAAATAAGGGAAGTTTCTAAAATTTAAACTGTTTAAATACAACTTTGAATGTTAAAGCTAATTTTAAAATATGATTTGTAATTTTAAATGAATTTGGAGTTTAAATTTCTTATAACTTCTTTTATAAAATAAGGATAAAGTTTTAAAGATTTTAAAATGTTTTTAAACTTTGTTTAAGTTAAGTTTGATTTCTTTTTAAGTTTTAAATTTAAAATGTACTTTGAAAACAATTTTAAGTTAGAATTGTTTAAAGTTACTTTATTAATGATAAAGTAATCATGAATAAGAAATGTTTTATTTTTAAAAGTAAATTTAAGATTTAATGATCTTTGTTTCATTAAATTAGTAAGGCAATTTAAATAATTAAATTAATTAATTTGTTTAATTAATTAAAGATTGAAACTAATTAAGGTTAATTAAATTAGTAATTAGTTTAAGTCAATTACTTAAGAAAGGTAATTAAGAATTTGTTATAAGTTAATGATGGTCATTAACTTGTGATTATTTATTTATTAATTAATATAATTAATTTTGATAATTAATTGGATTAATTAATTTAAATAATCAATTTATGGAACTTAATTAAGTATGATTACTTCATGGAAATAATCAAAGATATTAATTACTCTTTGTAATTAATTTATTAATTGGATTAGTTTAAATTAATTAATTAACTTTAATTAATTTAGGATAATCATTAAATGGGTTGATAAGTAATCAATGATGAAGAATTACTTAAAGAAGTAATTAAGATAAGTAAATACTGGGGTAATTAATTAAAGTAGAGAAGAGTTTTGGGAATTAATTACTTGTGTAATTAATATGGAAGGAAATTTCTTTGTGAACTTAGTGTAATTAATTTAAGCATGGGTTGATTAAGTCTTTTGAAATGATTAAGTGATGTAATTAATTAAGAGTAATTAATTACTAAGGAGATTAATCAGGGATGATTAATAAATATAAATAAATTATTAAATGTAATTAATTTAGAAGTAATTAAAGAAGCAATTAAGGGTAGTTAATTACTAATGAAAGTGATTATGTGAGGAATAGATTTAAAACCACATAGATTTATTCATCTTAATTGTAGATGTTTGATTGCCAATTGAATGCTTCATGATGGATTGATATGTTTTGTGATGCTATGTAATGCTTTGTGCTGGGCTATTTTATTTGTGACGTATATATTGTTATATGTATATGCAACCCCTTGACCCATAGAACGACATTTGAATTTCGATGCGACAGGGAGCCGGATTCCAGTTGGTTATCCGAAACCCACATCGAATCATGTTAGTGAATCTTTGTGATTGATAAATTTACTTTATCTATGAATCTGTTGATGAAGATAAGCGTTATGGGTTATACCGCTTATCGATATGGTTGAATCTGTGATAATGATGTTGTGCACTATTGTGTTAAACCCTTGGACCACACGTATACACACACAAATATGGATTGCACGTGGTAATGGGTTAAGTCACAGATTTTTGAAATAGTTTTAAAGATTATATTTTTGAATCCAAATTAGTTTTGGAAATAGAATTGAAAGCTTTTGTAAATGAATTTTTAAAAAATAAAAGTTATTTTAAATAACTTAATTAAGTTTTGGAATTTAAACAATTTGATTTAAATTCGAATTCAATATTTGGGATTGAATTCTATGGTTTGGAAACTATGGGTTAACAAGATTGTTCAACTTGTAAATGGGTTTCTATGGGTTTTTAAAACCATTTTAAAAGCGTTGATTGGGAATTGAAATTCTAAACCCAAAGATTTTAACTTGTATAAATATAATTGAATTTTTCTGAAACGGAAACTATATGTTTTCAAGTAATAAGAGCTTTCGCATAAGAAATGAATCTCCAATTCTTGTTAAAAGGATTTCAAGTCTAAAATGGAAATAGTTTCCCAAGTTATAGATAAATCTTTGGAAACGTGTTTTGAAAGCTATAAATTAAATCTTTAGTTCAAAGATTTAAGGAATAAATCCAATTGAAATGGAAATTGTTTTGAAATCTATGGATAGATCTTCGTGAAACTGGGTGAAACTTTGTGAAATAAATCTTTTTATTTAAAGATTTAAAATGGTAATTTGTTTGACCATTTAAAAGAGAAACTTTGGATTTTCAAGTTGTGACTTAACTGAAATCCCATATCCATATGTTTATAAATATTGCGCTCACTATTTGGTTTAGCCGGGAGAGGACCTTGTGTCATATAACCCATTCTGAATAGTGATACGACGTTATGATTGCAATTGAAGACCGGTGTTGAAGACCGGGTGTCTTCGAGAACGGTAGGATAACCTGTCGATTGACTCTGCACTGAGTTGCTCCGGTATAGAGTTCTCCCTATGTGATGGGAAGTCCGATCGGGATTGTGGATACCCGGATTGGCAAGGGCTTCTTCGGAAGTGCCTTCGGTTCTGTTCGAACCCGGAACAGACTTGTATGGTTGTATGTCTGACACTACGCTTTGAGATATTAAACTGATCTCTATCAAATACATTTCTGCTTGGTGGCGGAGAATTTATTCTCTTAGCTTAACACCCTTCTCTGAGACGTACGAGCTCAGAGGTTATGTAGTTGATATTTATCAGTGATATACTCCCAAATTTGGTAGTGTGGCATGCTAAGTGCTGCTGTGTGTTGATGATCATTTGTTGATCATTTGTGATCAAAGCATGGCTTTTGTATAAAGCGTAGCTTTGTGGACGAGACTGCATCAGGACCTCACACCCCGGAAATGGTCGAAATAGGAAAGATGCGGCAAGGTTATGAGGGTCGCGCCCTTTAGGGTTTGCCATTCCCTTCTGGTAAAGGGTGGTATCATGGTATGGAGCCCAGATACTTACTCATGTGGATACTGCAGATCTATTACTTTGTGATTGCTTTGTGGTTGTTGGATTAGAGGTACCTCGGATAAAGGTCCCAAAGGACCGGGGGATGGCACGCTCGTGTAGTAGTTACCTAGTTACAGAGGTAACCCGGCCTTGTGTTGGCAGAGATCTAACCGTAACGTTAGTTTCTCGGGACATCCCGCCAGAGGCGATCCCATATGGCAGTAGGAAGTTCCTTAGCCTGACCATTTGTTGGAAATCCATTCTTCAAATACGAGCCTTGTACGGTTTTTGTTGTAGAACCTGCCATTTAACATGGCAGCTATAGTAGGCATAGCATCATGGTACCTATGCTGGCTAGGATTTATATTATACTTTCAAAAGATTTTCCACTATGCACTAGTAATAATATCAAAGATTTTTCTCGTATTAAGCATATTTGACTATCATAAGGAGAAATCTCCCCCATGTGTGCGTTTGCATTGTGTGTGTGCCGGGAGGCCTTATGGTAGTTTCATTTTTCAAAAAGCATTGCGGATTTATTTTTAATTATCTTGTTGTCTGTTTTAAAGACCAAATGTTTTGTTTGCTCATACCAGTCCCATGACTGACCTGGAGTTTATTGTTCCTTTCCTAAACTCTGGGTGCCCACTATTTTCCCACACGGGCAGTCTAGAGTCGGGATTTTCAGATAATCTAGTAGGTGTAGATTCGATAGCTTTCAGCCTTAGGATTTGGCAATCGCATTTTGGATCGAGTTGCTTCTCTTCATCTTGATTTGGAGTTCGAGCTATTTCTGGATTGGTGCTTTGGAGATGGAAATTACTGATACTGGAGTTCTTTCTTGAAGACTATTTGGAGATTTGTTCCGCTGCTGGTGTTATTATTATATTTCCGCTGCTATTCTTTGTATCTCTGATAATGTTGATATTCTATTGTATCATTCTGTTGTATCAGATATTGTATCAAATGTTGTATATTGATATATGCTATTCTTTTTCTTCCGCTGTGTTGTACTTAAGGTGTTATAAGCTCCGGCGAACCAGATTCGACGTTTGGATCTGCGGCATTTGAATACGAGTGTCGTATTCGGTGCCGATTTTCGAAGGTCGAGTCAGGATCGTTACATTTGGTATCAGAGCTGAAGGTTGAAACTTTAGCTCAGGAGTATAACACATTAAGTAACTCATTAGAGATAGGGTGAAGTATACCCTAGAATGAGTAATCCCTAAGATATCCATTCGAATGCCTCAGTAAATTCTCTTACTATCCACTGATAGTAAGTATGAGTGCGAGAAGAGGACGAGATAGGGGACAGGGGAGTACCACTATAAATGGTCAATACCCTGCAATAGCGGAATAACTTTCTTCTCAATCTCCTTTGATTCGATTCTAAATTCTTTCGATATCTTCGTAAAAGCTCCAGAAAGAAGTTTTGGTGTGATGGTGGCCCTACGGATCGTCGTAGAGAATTCTTACTTCGTATCTTCATCGGTTTCTTATCAGTTTTTCGACCCAAACTTTAATGAATTTGAATTTGAAATAAATTGGAAATTTAAATTAAGTAAAATTGGTAACAAATATAAGGCTAAATTTGAGTTGTATCAATAAAACGATACCAATTAAAACCAAACTTGAAAATTCTATTGTAATTTCTTGTGTATATCAAAGTCCGAAGAGGGACAAGTTATATATACTTTGGGATATTTCGACTTGAATTTGGAATCCATATCTAGTGTTTGAGAAATTGTAGAAGATTAAATCCATCTATATATTCTCTGGGATTCGATATATTCTACGAACGATTAGTTATCCCTTCGAACTAATCAATGCCCTTGCATATTCATAGACTGGTGGACCCGAATATCTTGTGAAATAATTGTATGAGTTTGTTCTCATGTTGTTGATATTCTGATTTGGTAAACCGAATGCAGAATAAATATTTCGATATGAATTGATCAATTATTTCTTTATCTATCATCTTTTCTTTCTCGTCTCTCTTGCAAATTTCGAGGACGAAATTTTTTTAAGGGGGGGAACCTGTAACATTCCTGATTTTTTAGCACGATTAATTTAATACTTTATTTGATCTTTGCGATTAAATTTTGAAAATAATTGAAAATTAATATAAAAAAAATTTGATTTAGTTGTGAATTTATTTGAAATTTGTTTGGGTTTGAAATATTCAAATAAATAAAAATTGAATTGAATTGAAAATTTGGGAATTCTAAAAAATTAAAATATATTGTAAATGAAATTCTGAGTATACTTGAAATTTTCAAATTTAATAAAGATATATGTTCATTTAATTATACAAATGAATTATAATTAATAAATATAATGAACTAAGTTTAAAATAATATTGGCATAAGGATTTAATACATATTGGAATTGGATTTAAATTTAAAATGAATGTTTTAAAAATAAATGGAATTTAAAATTCATTGAGATATAATGTTTATAATGTAAATATTAGCTAAGAAAAAAAAAATCTTTTAACATTGTATGTATATACACACATACAAATGAATTAAGGGGTGTTCATTTATAAAATAAATATGGTATAAAAGATTGTCTTTGAAAATTTTAAATGTAAACATTTACATAAGGAAGTGAAGAAGTAAACATACATATGTAAGTTGAATTTGTACAAGTGTTAGATCTCATGATTTATTTTGTTACAAATGGCATTCAATTTAATTGTTCAAATAAAATAATAGAATTAAAAAATTACAAGAACTCTTCATTTTCCCATGCTCAATCATATTAGATCTCAACCAAATCTGAAAACAAATAACATCAAAGATTTAGTTTTTCAAAACTACAACACTCAACAGAAAAAAAATAAGGGCAAAGATCAGAAAAAAAAAAAAAAAAGAGAAAAGAGACATAGCAACCTGAAGCAACTAATTCAACTCAAAAACCAAGATCAAGCTTTCGACAAGATCAAATGCAGTTTCAGTTTTTTTTTCAAAATTAATCATCTCTCAGGTAAATTTTGAACTCATAGTTTGATAATTATGATCTTGAGATCAAGTTTTAAACAAATTCAACAATTTGCAGATTTACAAAATTACAGAACTGCAGTTTTGACAGTGAGCAAGGATCTCTGGAATGAATTAAGTTAAGTAAAATTCTTTTAAAAGTTTGAATTTAATGTTGATTGATTAATAACAAAGCAAGGATCTAAGTAATAGTATCAATCTAAGTTGCAGGAACAAGTCAAGTTCAAGGCAAAGGATTGATATCTGTTTTTAAATGCAGGAGAGCTTCCCTGTGTATAACAGAAAAGAAAAAAAATCAGACAGTGAGTAAAAAATTTAAATTTTTGTGTTTGATGAATTAAATAAACAAATGCAAGAGTAAATAAGCAAAGATTCTTAATTTCAAATATACAGGCTCAAAAATTTACTCCCTGTTTCCTACTTCCTCTTTGTCTCTGCCTTCATTGACAGGTGAGCAAATCTCCTCCCTGAGTTTTTTTATTTTTGTTTGTAAGTAACTTAACCTTTTAAAAATTTAGTAGGTAAAAGTTGTTCATGCTTTTATTTAGAAATGACTTAACATTTGAATTTGCTGTGTATATGTTTATATGAGGTGTATTCTGTTTCACCTAGGTTCTGGCTATTACCATGTATGTTCTAGCTGATAGAAATCACTTTTATTTTGATTTGTTGCTGTTGTGTTTTAATCCATGAATGAAACTTGCTTAATTGTAAATAAAGTAAGCATTAAAATTATATAAGTTAAAATAAAACTCTATTTACCCAAAAGTAATATAACAGAGTAAAATTTATATTAAGTGAAAATCCAAATTGTAGGAATTCATGCTTCAGGTTTATTAATTAAAACAACAAGTGAATTCTTGAATATTAAATCAAATATTATAATTTATAGTGTTGAGAAGCAAGTGAAGTAATGAATGCACTGTATTTTACATTTTGATTAAGTACAGTTTATACATGCAAATGGATTTGGTTCGAATTGTTTATGAAGATAGTGTATCTATCAGGGATTATAGGGAATTATAAAATTTGGGTTACTTTCCATTATTTAGACTGTAATTTGGAATTTACAGAATGAACCCTAGTCTATTTGGGTCACTGATTTTGTTTGACTGTGGGTTCATAACTGGATCGAGCTCAATGATCTTTTGGGTGATGGTAGATGGTGGGTTGGCGAATTCATTGACGAGGTTTCAAAATTGTTAGTGGTCGGAGTTGGCAGAGCTCGCCGTTGACAGGTCGAGCATGAAAGGGGGGTGCTGTTCCAGGTTTCTGTTATGAAACTTGAATTCAAATTCAAGTTGTATTATGGGATTTTGGAGTGTTGAAGTGTGATGTGGTGTTGGTGGTCGATGGGGAATGATAGTTGATAATGGCCGGAGATGGTCGGAGATGGGGAATGGATGCACAGTGAGGTGTGTGCATGGTTGTGATGTTGTGTTGCAGGGTTTAGGGAAGCTCGTGACTGTCTCGGGGAATTTGGGAAGAAACTCGAAGCAGAGCAAGGATTTACTCGAAGTAAATCAGAGGGAAACTCGGGGCATTTTCTAATGTTAACAGGTTTCTTTGAAAACCTGTATAAGTTCCAAATTCAATTTAGTTTGAATCTAAAGCAGCTTTAAATCAAGAAAATTAAAATTAAAATTTAAAAAGGGTATGGTTTTCAATCTAAGTTGAATTCCAGTTTTAAATTAATTCAAATTCTTTTAAAATAAATGTTTACAGGCTTCTTTGGGAAAACTGTATATTTCCAGATCATAAGGAAATTTAGTTTTAAAATCTGGAACAGTTCTGTTTTTTTTAAAAACAGGAATTTAAAATTTAGATAAAAAAAACGGGAGTTTTCAAACTAAGTTTGGATTCCAGTTTTAAAATGTAATTTAAATTTTATAAATTAAAATATTCAAACAATTTCAAAGAGGGTTTAAATAGTTTAAGTTTAAAGTAAAGTTTTAAAGAAAGAAGAGATTTAACTTTAGTTTAAATCTAGATTCAAATTCAGATTTGAATCATAATTTAGAAATAAGGGAAGTTTCTAAAATTTAAACTGTTTAAATACAACTTTGAATGTTAAAGCTAATTTTAAAATATGATTTGTAATTTTAAATGAATTTGGAGTTTAAATTTCTTATAACTTCTTTTATAAAATAAGGATAAAGTTTTAAAGATTTTAAAATGTTTTTAAACTTTGTTTAAGTTAAGTTTGATTTCTTTTTAAGTTTTAAATTTAAAATGTACTTTGAAAACAATTTTAAGTTAGAATTGTTTAAAGTTACTTTATTAATGATAAAGTAATCATGAATAAGAAATGTTTTATTTTTAAAAGTAAATTTAAGATTTAATGATCTTTGTTTCATTAAATTAGTAAGGCAATTTAAATAATTTAATTAATTAATTTGTTTAATTAATTAAAGATTGAAACTAATTAAGGTTAATTAAATTAGTAATTAGTTTAAGTCAATTACTTAAGAAAGGTAATTAAGAATTTGTTATAAGTTAATGATGGTCATTAACTTGTGATTATTTATTTATTAATTAATATAATTAATTTTGATAATTAATTGGATTAATTAATTTAAATAATCAATTTATGGAACTTAATTAAGTATGATTACTTCATGGAAATAATCAAAGATATTAATTACTCTTTGTAATTAATTTATTAATTGGATTAGTTTAAATTAATTAATTAACTTTAATTAATTTAGGATAATCATTAAATGGGTTGATAAGTAATCAATGATGAAGAATTACTTAAAGAAGTAATTAAGATAAGTAAATACTGGGGTAATTAATTAAAGTAGAGAAGAGTTTTGGGAATTAATTACTTGTGTAATTAATATGGAAGGAAATTTCTTTGTGAACTTAGTGTAATTAATTTAAGCATGGGTTGATTAAGTCTTTTGAAATGATTAAGTGATGTAATTAATTAAGAGTAATTAATTACTAAGGAGATTAATCAGGGATGATTAATAAATATAAATAAATTATTAAATGTAATTAATTTAGAAGTAATTAAAGAAGCAATTAAGGGTAGTTAATTACTAATGAAAGTGATTATGTGAGGAATAGATTTAAAACCACATAGATTTATTCATCTTAATTGTAGATGTTTGATTGCCAATTGAATGCTTCATGATGGATTGATATGTTTTGTGATGCTATGTAATGCTTTGTGCTGGGCTATTTTATTTGTGACGTATATATTGTTATATGTATATGCAACCCCTTGACCCATAGAACGACATTTGAATTTCGATGCGACAGGGAGCCGGATTCCAGTTGGTTATCCGAAACCCACATCGAATCATGTTAGTGAATCTTTGTGATTGATAAATTTACTTTATCTATGAATCTGTTGATGAAGATAAGCGTTATGGGTTATACCGCTTATCGATATGGTTGAATCTGTGATAATGATGTTGTGCACTATTGTGTTAAACCCCTGGACCACACGTATACACACACAAATATGGATTGCACGTGGTAATGGGTTAAGTCACAGATTTTTGAAATAGTTTTAAAGATTATATTTTTGAATCCAAATTAGTTTTGGAAATAGAATTGAAAGCTTTTGTAAATGAATTTTAAAAAAATAAAATTTATTTTAAATAACTTAATTAAGTTTTGGAATTTAAATAATTTGATTTAAATTCGAATTCAATATTTGGGATTGAATTCTATGGTTTGGAAACTATGGGTTAACAAGATTGTTCAACTTGTAAATGGGTTTCTATGGGTTTTTAAAACCATTTTAAAAGCGTTGATTGGGAATTGAAATTCTAAACCCAAAGATTTTAACTTGTATAAATATAATTGAATTTTTCTGAAACGGAAACTATATGTTTTCAAGTAATAAGAGCTTTCGCATAAGAAATGAATCTCCAATTCGTGTTAAAAGGATTTCAAGTCTAAAATGGAAATAGTTTCCCAAGTTATAGATAAATCTTTGGAAACGTGTTTTGAAAGCTATAAATTAAATCTTTAGTTCAAAGATTTAAGGAATAAATCCAATTGAAATGGAAATTGTTTTGAAATCTATGGATAGATCTTCGTGAAACTGGGTGAAACTTTGTGAAATAAATCTTTTTATTTAAAGATTTAAAATGGTAATTTGTTTGACCATTTAAAAGAGAAACTTTGGATTTTCAAGTTGTGACTTAACTGAAATCCCATATCCATATGTTTATAAATATTGCGCTCACTATTTGGTTTAGCCGGGAGAGGACCTTGTGTCATATAACCCATTCTGAATAGTGATACGACGTTATGATTGCAATTGAAGACCGGTGTTGAAGACCGGGTGTCTTCGAGAACGGTAGGATAACCTGTCGATTGACTCTGCACTGAGTTGCTCCGGTATAGAGTTCTCCCTATGTGATGGGAAGTCCGATCGGGATTGTGGATACCCGGATTGGCAAGGGCTTCTTCGGAAGTGCCTTCGGTTCTGTTCGAACCCGGAACAGACTTATATGGTTGTATGTCTGACACTACGCTTTGAGATATTAAACTGATCTCTATCAAATACATTTCTGCTTGGTGGCGGAGAATTTATTCTCTTAGCTTAACACCCTTCTCTGAGACGTACGAGCTCAGAGGTTATGTAGTTGATATTTATCAGTGATATACTCCCAAATTTGGTAGTGTGGCATGCTAAGTGCTGCTGTGTGTTGATGATCATTTGTTGATCATTTGTGATCAAAGCATGGCTTTTGTATAAAGCGTAGCTTTGTGGACGAGACTGCATCAGGACCTCACACCCCGGAAATGGTCGAAACAGGAAAGATGCGGCAAGGTTATGAGGGTCGCGCCCTTTAGGGTTTGCCATTCCCTTCTGGTAAAGGGTGGTATCATGGTATGGAGCCCAGATACTTACTCATGTGGATACTGCAGATCTATTACTTTGTGATTGCTTTGTGGTTGTTGGATTAGAGGTACCTCGGATAAAGGTCCCAAAGGACCGGGGGATGGCACGCTCGTGTAGTAGTTACCTAGTTACAGAGGTAACCCGGCCTTGTGTTGGCAGAGATCTAACCGTAACGTTAGTTTCTCGGGACGTCCCGCCAGAGGCGATCCCATATGGCAGTAGGAAGTTCCTTAGCCTGACCATTTGTTGGAAATCCATTCTTCAAATACGAGCCTTGTACGGTTTTTGTTGTAGAACCTGCCATTTAACATGGCAGCTATAGTAGGCATAGCATCATGGTACCTATGCTGGCTAGGATGTATATTATACTTTCAAAAGATTTTCCACTATGCACTAGTAATAATATCAAAGATTTTTCTCGTATTAAGCATATTTGACTATCATAAGGAGAAATCTCCCCCATGTGTGCGTTTGCATTGTGTGTGTGCCGGGAGGCCTTATGGTAGTTTCATTTTTCAAAAAGCATTGCGGATTTATTTTAAATTATCTTGTTGTCTGTTTTAAAGACCAAATGTTTTGTTTGCTCATACCAGTCCCATGACTGACCTGGAGTTTATTGTTCCTTTCCTAAACTCTGGGTGCCCACTATTTTCCCACACGGGCAGTCTAGAGTCGGGATTTTCAGATAATCTAGTAGGTGTAGATTCGATAGCTTTCAGCCTTAGGATTTGGCAATCGCATTTTGGATCGAGTTGCTTCTCTTCATCTTGATTTGGAGTTCGAGCTATTTCTGGATTGGTGCTTTGGAGATGGAAATTACTGATACTGGAGTTCTTTCTTGAAGACTATTTGGAGATTTGTTCCGCTGCTGGTGTTATTATTATATTTCCGCTGCTATTCTTTGTATCTCTGATAATGTTGATATTCTATTGTATCATTCTGTTGTATCAGATATTGTATCAAATGTTGTATATTGATATATGCTATTCTTTTTCTTCCGCTGTGTTGTACTTAAGGTGTTATAAGCTCCGGCAAACCAGATTCGACGTTTGGATCTGCGGCATTTGAATACGAGTGTCGTATTCGGTGCCGATTTTCGAAGGTCGAGTCAGGATCGTTACAATCTCGGTCTCATCGAAATCCAAAACGCCGTCTTTTAAGGCCAAGTTGTTTTAAACTTTAAAACAACTCAATTCAATTATCCATATACACACAGATAGATAATTCACAATATCACAATAGATAATCAACATTATCATCATAAACAGATAATCCATATTATAATCACAAACAGATAATCCATATTATCATCATATTTAATCAAAGCATCTGACATCACACAACATCACTTATCTCATATCTGAGATCTCAAACCATTCAAGGTAAACAATATCATTCATCCATACATAAGCAATCACATCAGCTATAATTAATTTAAAATGAATTAAATTAATTACTTCATCTCTAATTAATTTAAAGTAAACTAAATTAATTACTTCACCATTGTAAATCTTGCTTATATAACTATTAATCAATTACCAATTAATTAATAAATCATTCACATATTATTCATTTTAATTAATCACCCTTGATTAATTAACTTTTAATTGTATTCAAGTAATTATCCTCTAATTAATTTTACAAATTAATTATCCTTAACAAATCACAGTAATTAACCTTTAATTACTTCATAAATTAATTAACTATAATTAATTACATTAATCTTTAATTACACCAATTAATTATTCTTTAATAACTTATTATTGATTAATCAATCTTAATTGATCAACCCTTAATTACATCATTATTATATTTATTAATGATTTCAAATTACATTTTAATTAATTATCTTATTTAAATTAATTACCTTAAGTAATTAATCTTCAATTAAACCACATTTATTAATCACCCCTGATTAATACCATTCAGTAATTAACTACCCTTAATTACTCCATAAAATAAATTAATTATTCCTTAATTAATTATCTTTAAATTAAACCCTTGATTAATTTCACAAAGTAATTCAGACATAAATTACTTCCATTATTAAATCATCCTCAGTTAATTACATCCAGTGATTATCATTAATTACTTCCCTAAGTAGTTATACTTATCACATCATCAAATGGTTATTTAAATTAATTAAACTTAATTAATTAACTTAAACAATTCATATTAAAATTAATTAATTATAATGAGTAATTGATTCCTTAATTTGCTTCTATTAAGTAATTATACTTAAACAATTCACAATTTTATCTTAAATTAATTAATCTAATTAATTAATAAAATTAATCATCTTAACTCATTATTAAATAATCCTAGTTAATGACCTTCATTAACTATTAACAATTCTTTAATTACTTTTCTAAAGTAATTAGCTAAGATTCCTCATTATTAATTACAAATTAATTTTATCTTTAATAACTCATTAATTAATCCTTAATTAATTAATTAATTAAGTGTTAATTGTAACCTAATTAATCCTTAATTACTTAATTAATTAATTACTAATCGTAAATTTAAATTCAATCTTATTTAATTAATAATCCTTAATTACCGATTAATTTATCGTAAATTAATTAGCTTAAACCTTAATTAATTAACTTAAACTTTTAATTTCTAAATTAATCCAAATCATTAATTATCTATTTTAATTAACTTAATAATTACAAATCATTAAATCTTTATTTATTTAAAGATTGAAACATATTTCTCATTAATGATCAAATTATCATTAATAAGGTATTTAAAAACAATTTACTTTCAAATTTACTTTTAAATTTTACTTTAAATTTAAGATTTAAAATGGAAACAATTTAACTTTAACAAGTTTGAAATAATTTCAAAAACCCTTTATTTCACAAGTTAAAGAATTATTTATCTTACAATAGAAGTTTAAAAGAATTTAAAACCCAATTTAAATTTTAAATTCAAATCAATTTAAAAATTCACTTTGTCATTCAAAATGTTTAAAACAATTTAAATTTAAAAACTTGTTTTATTTCAAAACTAAGATTCAAATTTAGATTTGAATTAGATTTAAACTTAGGTTTAAATCTCTATTTTATTTAAGGCTTTACTTTTAAATTCAAACTATTTAAACCCCTTTTAAAGTCGTTACAAATAGTTTAAATTTTAAAACTTTATTTTATTTTAAAATCGAGATTCAATATTTATTTGAATCCAAACTTATCTTTGATTTAAACTTAGTTTAAATATCTCTTTCTCATTTTGAAACCCAGGTTAAAAAAAAAATTAAAACTTACAGGTTTTTAAAACCTGTAACTAACTTACTCGAGCCACCTACTAGAAGACTTCGAGCCTAAAACAAATTTACTTCGAGTCTAAGACTCGAAATACTCGAGAATATCTCGAGACCCAAATCTTTGCAACCAAAACCCAAACAACCTTTACCAGAACAACATGTCGTGCACATGCATGGAGGCTGTGGGTGGTCCCGACCATCAATGATGATCATCCCTCATCTACTAATATCTCCAAACACCAACTCAACCATCAGATTCCCTTCAACTCAACTCGAAATTGAATTCGAGTTTAAATCCAAACCTGGAAACTGAAGCCACCACCACATCCAAACATGTCATCGCCTCGTTCTCGTAGCTCCAACCACCTGAAGGTCTGCAACTCCGGCTACGACTTCGACTACGGCCAAGCTACCATCACCCAAAAACTTGCTGCACTCGATCAATCCAAACAACCGTAGGGATCAAATTTCTAAGCCTAGCTAAAACTAGGGTTCTCAAAGGAATCCCACTATTGCAACTTCCCCGATGAATTCCATCACCATTACCCATTTTTCCACCAATCTTCAGTCATTCCTCCACCTCCAGGAGGAATCCCGATCCCCATATCCAAGTAGAACACCAGAAAATCATGAATTCCCATATTTCGTTAAAACCAGAGCTGCACCTTTAAAACTTAACTAAAAATAGGATTTTGGTTTCAAAAATCGAGTTTTAGTCTTAGCATTCGGTTCATATACCTGAATCCATGAATTATGAAAATTGAATTTTAACTTATTTAAGTTTTTCACTGTTGTTTTATATTTCCAGAACCAATACAGGTTGTTTTTATTTAAACAAATTTTTAAACTTAAGTCTATGTTATAACAAACATTTTATGTTCAGAACCTAAGTTTTATCAAAGTTTGGATTGAGAGCAAATGAACTTTTGATGAGGATTTAACCCTGGAACTAAAGTCAGAGAGATACACAAAATGCTTACCAATATTTTCATACACAAACACAGAGTTATATTTAAAAATATACTCACAGATAAACTAAACTTCAGAAAGAAACATGCAACAGAACAAATACACTTAAACATTTAGATTGTGATGTTACTCACTGTTTTGAGAAGATGAACAGAGCACCCCTGTTAGAAAAACTGCTAGCTTGATCCTTCTTTAAATCTTCTTGTTTGATTGATGAAGTTGTTGTTTAAATTTGTGAAATGATGATGCTTATCTTTTTCTTGCTTTCCTGGTTTGCTATGTTTTGATGAACGAACAGAACAAGAAGATATATATATATATATAAGAGTTTGTATAAGGGGTAGTGTTTACTGGGTATAAGTATTTCTTTGATCAGAGATTTTTTTCCAAATGGAGGCGGAAATGATTTTTCAAACATTTCGAATTGACCAAGTTTTTATGCTGAGATGATGTTATTAAATGCCTTGGTTCCTTATCTTGTTTACAGCCTTACTACTGTTTGATTTTTTTATCTTTTCTTACCAGGCAAGATTTTGTCTTGTTTCATGCTTATCCACTTGCTTTGCATAACTACTTACAGGTTACGTACAAATATTACTTTGCCTGGTTATGCTTTCATACCTTATGTACATAATATTTTCTTTTACTTGTTCTGCATATTTATTTTACAGGCATATTTTTCTTGCCTGCGTATGCTCTTATTCCCTAAGTACATATATATAACTTCGTCTTATTTCTTTTCATATACATATATTTTACTTGCCTGGCTTGCTTTTATTTTTTTCTTTATGTACATAAATGAAGTTGTTTTAGTCATTTGTATTGGTTTGTTACTTAATTTATATTCATATTCTTTTTATACTTAAACAGTTTACAATTTTATCTTTCTTTTCATTTTAAACTTAAACTATCAAATACTTAATTTACTTATTATCTATTTTTATACTTATGTTAATATCATAGTTTCTTATGTTTATGTATTTATAGTTATGCTTATAACCATATATTTGATTTATACTTATATTTAAATATTTACAAGATTTATTTTATTTTAAACATTTTTGAAAGATTTCATCTTAAATTTTAAAATCATGGCTTTCTTTTAAAATACACAGATATATATATATATATAAATAAATTTGAAATAACAGTTTCTATTTATAATAAAAATCCATTTGTAAAGACATTACATTACTAATATTGTTTAATTATAGCTCATTATTAATTGAAATAATTTATAAAAGAAATTATCTCTTTATTAATAAATCACTTATTTTATCAAGTTATATTCAAAAAGAACAAACAAAACTTTTTGTTTAAATTTAAACTTTTGCTAGAATCATTCTAAACAAATTAAACTTTTATCTTATGTATTTTAAAGCCATATGGTTATTTATTTAATAGCTTAATATTAAATTAAACAAAATTTTAAAATTACCAAAAAATAATAGAATTAGAAAACATGCCTTTGTTTAGTAAATTTAAAACAAAGCTTATCTATTTACAACATATACAAATATATATACATTACAAATAGAAAACAATTTAATTTGTTTTCAAAGATAAAATCACCCATTTAAATATTTATTAAAGAAGATTATTAAACCAATTCAAATTATTGTTAACAAAATTTATCAAATCTATTTATTTTAACATAGATTATTAAACTGATATTGCCAAAAATTCCAGGATATCACATTCCTCCCCCTTAGAAGAATTTCATCCCCGAAATTTAAAACAAAGGTAATTTAATAATCCAATTAAAGATTTAAATTTTAAAACACAAACATATATCAATTATACGCTGACAACCATAGCAACCAATTCATTCAATCAAACAAATCTAATTATCCAGACAAAATTCTGGATAGAATTTTCTCGAGTTTCCTAAGTATAAATACCGGGATACTCACTCTATAGAATACAACAATCTATGCTACTAAGCTATAGAGCTTCCACTCATCGAGATTTACAAAACTAATCAAGATATCAAACCATACTCAAGTCTGACTCAACTACCAATCCCTTCTGAACTGCTGGTTCCCAACCAGAGATAGATGTTACACGTATTCTCTCAGAGATATGTGAAACACACTAAATTCCAGTTATCCAAATTGGAAATTAATACCTGAAGACCAAACACTAATCCTAAGAAGAATAACAGAAAAAGATCCAAATATCTCGGAGCTAGCTTCCTAATCTTACCCAATCTTATAGATCCTATGGATCGGAGAAAACCCTAAAAACAACGAAGTCTCTAACTTCGAATTCCAAATTCTCCGTCTCTTATCCACAAAACTCTTCGGACGATCCTGGATTGCCTACATCCTTCCTGATCAGCTCAACCCTTGCTAATGCTCTTAGAAACAACCTGAGCCAAAAACAATCCAACAAAATAATCCACTCAAGATCAATCCAAAATCAAGAGCAAAGACCCTACTCCAAAGTCAGCAGAAGACTGAACTTACTCCTCCTATCCGAAAAAGACAAATAGGTGTACCCGCCAAACTGGCCTTAAAATCCTGAAAAATTTCCTGAAGTAACCTTCCAATCCAAACACTGCAACTTCCAGTTACTTCCACTTTAAAATAGCTGCCACCATGCTTCCACTGCGCAACTCTGACTGAGCAGATGAAAATGCCGATGATGATCATGAGCACAAACTGGACAACACATCCCAGAACTATGGTTCAACAGATCCATAAAAGAAACTCAGAAGTTCCTCCAAAACCCCGAGCTGCTTCCCCAAATCCTCTCTCTAGGAACTATCCTACTACTAAGCTGAACCATCGGTACCACTTCTGCAATCCAGTCGATACCAAACTCAATCTCCAGATGCGAACAAAACTCTGACTTCCTAAAGACATCCTGAAATATTTCTGACAACCCAAGAGAAAAATCAGCTATCGCATGTCACATTTGCGATCAATCCAGCCTAATTTCAAAAAAAACCGTTCTCTCTTTACCAAACAGAACAGCCTATGCTTAATTGGCCAATCCATCGAAGAAAAGGAACCACTCTGATGCTCCTGAAATTGTCTCAAAAAAAACTGCTAAGCCAGAAGATCTCCTTGACGGCACACAGAACACTCCAAGCTACGCTGCTGACTCAGATGCCAAAGACTTCCTATCCAAAGCTCTTCGAGAAACTCGGACCTCAAACCAAACAGAAACACCCTACTGAACTTAGCTACAACACCGAAGCAGACACACTTCCTTAACTTGTTCCAAAGAAACATCTTCGGAGACATCCATGGTCACTGTGTCTCAACACGCAGCTACTACATCCTAAGATATCAAGATATCATGACTTGCTTCTGCCAAACCAACAGATCCAAACTCTAGCTCATCCAAACTTAAACTTCAAAGATGAACTCTGAACCTTAACAGGTTTCCTTCAGAGATCGATGAAATCCCTACACCACCCAAAGCTCACTCGAGACGGTATTAGGTCTACAGTCTCGATAGATACACTTCCAACCTCAAACATTCAAACTCCAGCCATTGGTAGTCGTGTTACATACACCACTACCCTATCTACTTTTATAACTTATATTGAAAAACCCAAATAGGTAACCTAACAAATAGGTAGAAATATATATATATATATATATATATATATATATATATATCAAAATTACAAGTACGCTCTCTCAAGAAAGAAATCATTCAAGAGCCTAGGTATTCGCTCAACCAAGCGCTCTGATACCAACGGTGATGACCCGCCTTTCTATCCCCAGAAAGACATATCATCTTGAAGAAAGAAAGGGATAGAAAAGAGAAAAGATAAAAAAAAGAAGAAGAAACAACATCAGAATCTCAACAGCGGAACGAATAAATTACATTAATCACATAAGTGTTACATAATATACAACATCAATCAGAGTTTCACAGATAATACATCACGTACTAGACAGTTATAAACACCATCTAATTATACAATTTAATACAAATCAGAGAAAATAACACAGAGAAACCAACACAGTGGAATACTATATATATCTACAATGCCGAAGCCTTCTGCTCCATTGCTCCTCCAGAATTTGTTAAAGCTAACCTGAATCCCTTGGCCACTCATAAAAATTTAAGTACCCAAGAGTTCATGAAAAACAGAAATAAACGTTAGATCAGACATGGGTTTGGTGTGAGTAACAAGTTAAAGTTGCTTAACTTTGAAAAACATTTGAAAATAAAGGTATCACGCAAGACTTCCCGTACATAAACACGGGTAAGTTTTTAGCTTACGCTAACCAAATCATTTAATAGGAAATTCTGTGATATTGTAACGACCCGTACTTTACGTGTCGATAAATCGTAAAATAGATGCCATCAAGTCGTTAGTATTGTTGTTAAGTCATTTAAAGTTTGAGACGACCAAAGCTTAAGTCGTGCGAAGTTAGCTCGTATGATAGCTTAGGTAATGGACGAGTTAGGGAATGGAGCGACCTATAGGTTTGAACGAGTTAGCGGTTTAGTGGATAGAGCGACTCATAGAATGGGCGACCTAAGGGTTAACGACCTATGGGGTTAGGTCATATGTTAGTTAGGTCGGTGGAGCGACCTATAGAAGTTGGCGACCTAAGGGGTAGGTCGTGTGGAAGTTAGGACGGTTGAGCGACCTAAGGTAGTGGAGCGACTTAAGGATTCAAGCGACCTAATAGGAGTTAGCGACTTAGTGGTGAGCGACCTATATTAGATAGCAGTGTATAGATAAGTCGCGAGCGACTTAGTGATTAGGTCGCATAAGTGTTAGGTCGTGTGACCATGTGTTGTAGTTAGGTCGTGAATGACCTAAGGCTTGAGTCGTGTGTGTTTTTAGGTCGTCACATAGTTAAGTCGTGTGGCCTGGGTTTGGGTAGGTCGCGGCATTCGATAAGTCGTATGTCGCATGTTTGTTAAGTCGCGCCTGGGATGAGTCGTTGGGTCGGCATCAGGTTAAGTGGTTAGGTCGGCAGGGTGTGTTGAGTCGCTTGGTCGGCCATGTTTGTTAGGTCGCATAGGAGTTAGGTTGGTAGGTCGTGTGATTGCTTAGGTCGTAGGTCGGGCCAGTTGGGTCGGCGACTCATGGGGATTTCAGCCTATAAATAGAGGGCTTTGGTTCACTTTTTGGCACCGGGTTTTGGAGCGACGAAGTGCTGCCATTTTGAGAACTCGACTACAACATTTCTTCATTTCTTTTCTCCACTCTAATCTAGTGATTCCTTCCATCTAAATCGAAGATCCAAGAGCCAAAGTTGAAGATCTCCATCCATCGAAGAGAGATTTCATCGTTTGAAGCAGAGCTTTGGAGGATCAAGCTTGATTTCTTGCTGTCCAGATCTGGAGTTGGTTGTTTTTGAGGTGTTTAGGTGATTCGGTGAGTGGTAGTTATCTCTTACACGGACCCAAAGGAGTATATTGGATCGGTGGTTTGTTTATGTGTTAAAGAGAGTGATTTCGTGCATTTTTCTCAAGTCTGCATGTAGATCTATTGTTCATGATGATTTGACATCTATTTTACTACATGTTCACTTATGCAAGTTCATTCATCAAGTTGTAGAGATATTGTTCATAATTCATGCTTGTTAGAATGCATGTTAGATTTGGACTCTTTATTTACGAAATTGCCATTATTGTTGTAATTGTTTATTTAGATCTTGTTTGAATGATTGATTACTTGGATTAATGTTTGATTTGATGGATTAGTTGATTGATAACTTGATTTGGACAAGTTGGTTGGAGATGATTCAAAAGCTAAGTGGAAAGGCTCTTGAATGGTGAAAGCTGCTTGTGGCATATGAAGCGAGTGTTGAAGCTCATATGGATAGATTCGATGATGATGGACTTTGCTATGATTAGAGGAAGCAAAGCATGATGTTGAGATGATGGACTTTGCTATGATGCGATGGAGCAAAGCATGATGTGAGAGCTTGGTTTAATCCAGACGGGATCATCCTAAGCATGTTGATAACTCGATGATGCGGTTCGAGTTGGTAGATAATGGTGGGCTCGAGAGGCGCTTGAGCTAGTTGAGAATAGTCGTCGAGGAGGATGACTAGGAGGCTTGGATCTTATCGTTATTGAAGGTTCTAGCATGCTCAAAGCAAGAGTACGTTGGGACTGGTCACGATGACGTTCCAAGCATGGGTCACGATGACGTGCTAGTACTCTGGGCAGATGCGATAGTCCTAGGCACGGGTCACGACGACGTGCAGAGTTATGTCTAGAACCGGGGTTGCCATTAGCCCTTGACGGATGGCTGAAAGAAGGTGCCAGTCATTCAATTAACGGTGATATCAAAGCAATGATAACAGTGATAGCCTGAGTCATGGATGTTTGGTTGCACCATCATTCGATCTCAAGAGCGATGCTTTCTGGGTGCTTATCTGATCTTGGTTTAGGCCTTGGGGGTTTGTACTTGTAAAACATCGACCTTGACTCGAGTGATAATTGCTTTACTTAAATTGTCTGCTTTGTTATGTTTGTTTATGCTTAGAGGGTCTGGGGGCTATCACTGTAGAATGAGATGGACTGGGATGGTTGAGTTCCTATTCCTTTTACCCTTTATGCTCTTTTGGTATGTTTGATAGTTGATTTACTACTCACTAAGACTGTTGTCTGACTCAAGGTTTTATGTTCAACTCTTATTACCTTGGGCTGTTCATCCATGTTGGGATGGGCATACTAGGTAGCAGGTGACAGGTGCTGTTCTTGGCTACCAACGCTGTTGATGACGAAGACGAGCTGGAGGCTTTTGCATATTGTTTTTCTTACTATATGCACTGGATGTTCCGCTGTTTGTTTGATACTCTGAGTGTTATGTAGTGAGATTTGATGTATTGACTATTCAGATGATTGTATAAAACTATTATGAGTTTATATGACTCCGTTCTGTGGAGCTTCACTATGTATACTTTTCTATTGTATTTTATCCATGCGCTATGAGTAATACGATAGACTATTCTGTTTTATCTTACCCTGACTATCGTCCATGGCGGCCTGGCACACTTTTTAGCGCACCATTCCCTTGTTTTGGTGCAGGAGTCATGGGCGGTCGTCACATTTGGTATCAGAGCTTTGGTTAATCGATTTTAGCCAACGCTCGCTGAAAACTACTTATGAGAGACGTAATTGTAATTTCGATGGATGATTACTATATATAATATGGTAGCTTAGAAGGATTTGAACACCTTATGTAGTTGTTTCTCAAGGTGTTCTAATCATTTTTTTTATAGATATTAAGGATGAGTCGAAGAGGGAGACCAACTGCTAGGGAAGGCCGTGCTGCTGAAGGGGCTGCTGATTATGCTACTATGTTTGAGGCCATGATGACTTCGATCATGAGAAGGATGCCAGCCTCGGGGTCATCGGTAGATGTTGGAGTTCAAGTTCAAGCCCCAAAATTAGTGGATTTTGCTAAGTTGTGCAAAGACTATACTTCTCTTGGAGGAAAGGTTTTCTTGGGAACAGAATCGACTATTGAAGTCCAGAGATGGATAGATGCTTGTAGGAGGATTTTTGGTGATTTGGGAATTGTGGATGCAAATAAGAGAAAGCTTGCATCAAGACAGCTTCAAGGAAGAGCTTCTGATTGGTGGAACTCTATCACTATTGATACTCCAGAGGAAGAGATCACTTGGGAGCAATTCCAAGTCAAATTTGAAGCTAAGTTCATCTCTACGGCTCAGAAATCTGTTTTGTTTAAGAAGTTTGTGGAGCTCAAGCAAGGTGGGAGATCAGTTCTTGAGTATGTTTCTGAGTTTGAAGCTTTGTCCAAGTATGCTCGGTCGTATATCGATTCTCCCTATCAGAAGAATGAGAAGTTTGTGACAGGCTTGGATAGTTATCTTGGGAGGCAGTTGGTGGATCATCTGGACGATCCGTTTGAGAAGCTTGTGGAGAAAGCTCTCAGGAACGAGAGTTTGTTTCCTAAGGAAGGGTCTGTTGTTGCTGTGACCAAGGAAGAGTCCAAACCACAGCAGGGTGGAAACAAGAAGAGGAAGCAGCAACAGCAGAAAGGTAAGAATGGCCAGAAGAAATCAAAGGGCGAAGTGACCTGCTATAATTGTCGGCAGAAGGGCCATTTCTCTAGGGATTGCAGAATCCAAAAGCGCAGTTGAAGTGCCACAACTATGATAAGCTGGGGCATATCAGGAAGGACTGTCCAGAACCGAGGAAAGATAAGCAGATTGTGCAAGCTTATGCTTTGGGAGCTGTTCCATCATCTTTGAAAGCTCCTACTGTGGAAGAGAAAGGAAAGAGTGTGGTGGTTCAAGGTACTCTTTCCATTTGTGGTGCTCCAGTTAGGGTGTTGTTTGATACTGGAGCGTCGCATTCCTTTGTTTGTAATGAGTTGGTAGACCGGTTGGGTTTGGAACCAGATATTGTTGATAGACCATTGGTTGTGACTAATCCAGTTGGGGGTTCGTCTTGTTTGTGTATGGTATGCCGTGGTCTAGTTGTATCGAGTCATGATTGCTCTTTTGTTTGTGATTGTTTTGTTCTGAACTTTGCGGGGTTCGGAATTATCTTGGGTATGGACTGGCTTAGGAAGTATGTGGCAAAGGTTGATTGTGAGAGGCTGGAGGTGACAGTCGAGAATGTGGAGAGGCGAAAGGTTGTGATACAATGTAAGCATGAGGAAGGCGTCTTCATGAGCTTCATGTATTCGCTGGTTGTTCCACGGGATGGACTGTCATCGGTGCCTATTGTGAATGGATTTGAGGATGTCTTTGACGAGGTCAAAGGGTTACCGCCGCATAGAGAGATCGAGTTTCGTATCGATCTAGCTGAGAGAGCCAGACCTGTTGTGATGCCTCTTAGGCGGATGGTGCCTAGGGAGCAGCAAGAGTTGAAGGTGCAAGTTGATGACCTTTTACGGAAAGGATTCATTCGGCGTAGTGTGTCCGAATGGGGTGCACCAGTTGTGTTTGCAACCAAAGCGGATGGATCGTTGAGGTTGTGTGTGGATTATCGTGAGCTGAATAAAGTGACTAAGAAGAACAAGTATCCATTGCCAAGAATAGATGACTTGTTTGATCAGCTTCACGAAGCTAAGGTGTTTCTCAGATGGATTTGGCAACGGGATTTCACCAGTTAAGAGTGGTAAAGGATAGTGTGCCGAAGACTGCTTTCAGGACACCATCTGGTTTCTATGAGTGGCTGGTAATGCCGTTTGGATTGACCAATGCACCAGCATATTTGGTGGATCTTATGAATAGAGTGTTCAGAGATCAGTTGAACAAGTTTGTACTTGTGTTCGTGGATGATATTCTGATTTATTCCAGAACTGAAGGAGAGCACAAGGCGCACTTGCACATTGTTTTGGAAATCTTGCGGAAACATCAGCTGAAGGCTAAGTTTTCGAAGTGTCACTTCTGGAAGAGTGAAGTGAGGTTCTTAGGCCATGTTATTTCTGGAAATGGGATAGCGGTTGATCCCGCTAAGGTGGCAGTAATCCAGGATTGGGTTAGACCTAAGAATGCATCTGATGTGAGAAGTTTTCTTGGATTAGCAGGATATTATCGTCGATTTATCAAAGACTTTTCCAAGATAGCTGCACCATTGACAGGATTGACGAAAAAGAATTAGGTATTCAGATGGGATGCTAAGTGTGAGCAATCTTTTGGAATCCTGAAAGAGCGACTGACAAGTGCTCCTGTTTTGACTATTCCAAGTGGGAATAATGAGATGGTGGTTTACATCGATGCATGTGGTACTGGACTTGGAGCAGTGCTAATGCAGAAGGATAAAGTTGTTGCGTATGCAAGTCGACAACTGAAGCCGCATGAATGGAATTATCCGACTCATGATTTGGAGTTAGCGGCGATTGTTTTTGCTCTGAAGATGTGGAGACACTATCTATTGGGAGTTCAATTTGAGTTGTTTACAGATCATAAGTCGTTGAGGTACCTGTTCTCCCAAAAGGATTTGAATCTTCGGCAGCAACGATGGCTAGAATTTTTAGCATCATATGATTTTGGTATAGCCTATACTCTGGGAAAAGGTAACGCAGTGGCTGATGCGTTACGTCGAAGACATGCAGGATTGGGAGCCATGTTTTCAGAATGGAAGAGCCTTGAGTATTTGGCTGGATTTGACTTCAGGTCTAGATGTGAATTGGAACCTGAAATGTTGGCAAACTTATCAATAAGACCTACTCTTGTGGAAAGAATTGGCGAGAGTCAAAAGCAAGACGATAAGATTGTCAAGATTATCTGTGATTTGGAATCTGGATTGAACCCAGAAAAGGAAAAAGGATTCGAAGTCGATCGAGAGGGTTGGCTTCGGAAACAAGGACGACTAGTTGTTCCCGATATAGATGAATTGAGAGATGAAGTTCTAAAGGAAAGTCATCACTCGAAGTTGACAATTCATCCAGGTGGAAATAAGATGTATCGGGATATGAAAAGGACTTACTACTGGGAAGGTATGAAGAAGGATGTTGGAAATTTTATTTCCAAATGTATGAACTGCCAGTTGGTAAAAGCCGAGCAGAAGAAGCCAAGTGGATTGCTTCTGCCATTAGAAGTTCCTACATGGAAGTGGGAACAAATATCAATGGATTTTATCGATGGTCTATTTAGAACAAGAGCAGGAAATGAGGGGATTTGGGTCATCGTAGATCGTTTGACAAAGAGTGCAAGGTTCATTCCTGTTCGATCAACTAGGACTGCATCGAAGTTGGCTGAGTTGTATGTCAAGTGGATAGTACGATTCCATGGTATTCCGAAGAGTATAGTGAGCAATCGAGACCCTTTGTTCACTAGTGGATTTTGGAAGAGCTTCCAAGAAGTTTTGGGAACCGAGATGTGTTTGAGTACGGCTTATCATCCCCAAACGGATGGTCAGACCGAGAGAGTCAACCGAGTT
The DNA here is from genome assembly GCA_030765085.1 of Allium cepa. Lineage (NCBI taxonomy): Eukaryota > Viridiplantae > Streptophyta > Magnoliopsida > Asparagales > Amaryllidaceae > Allium > Allium cepa. The sequence goes on from CM060931.1 coordinate 836,116,646, forward strand.
TTAGAAGATCTACTCAGAGCATGTGTTTTGGATTTCGGAGGATCATGGGAAGATCATCTTCATTTGGTAGGATTTACGTATAATAACAGTTACCAGTCAAGTATTGGTATGGCACCATATGAGGCATTGTATGGAAGACCGTGTAACTCTCCGACATGCTGGTTGGAAACTGGAGAAAAGTTGATACTTGGGCCAGAAATGATTCGACGGACTTCGGATTGTATAGAGATCATTCGACGACGAATGAAGGCAGCCCAAGATCGACAGAAAAGTTATGCCGATAAGCGTCATAAGGATTTGGAATTCGACGTAGGTGATATGGTTTTTGTGAAGATTTCTCCTCTCAAGAATGTTATTCGATTCGGGAAGAAAGGGAAATTGACTCCGATATTTGTTGGACCATTCCCGATCATCGAGCGAATTGGAAAGCTCGCCTATAAATTGGAGTTACCAGAAAAGATGGCGGGTGTGCACAATGTTTTTCATGTATCATATCTACGGAAGTATGTGCACGACCCAAGTACAGTGGTTTCGGTTGATAGCTGTGAAGATTTAGAAGTTGATCCAGTTGTTACGAGACCTCGTAAGCCGCTTCGTGTTGTTGAAACCGACAAGAAACAGGTTAGGAGGAAGACGATTACGTTGCTCAAGGTACAATGGAGTGATGATGTTAACGACTGTACATGGGAGGAGGAAGAGAGGATGAAGGCAGCTCATCCTGAACTCTTCGAGGTATGGCCCTAAGGTGTCGTGACATCTCACGAATTTGTAACTTGTTCTAGTCTTAGAATTCTGCATGCTAGGCTAGTAATTGGATGCATGGTTTGTTGATTGCTATGGATGGTAGGCATGCAGAATAGTTTTTGTTGCTCTTGTTTGTTTGGAATTTCGGGGGCGAAATTCCTAAGGGGGAGAGAATGTAACGACCCGTATTTTACGTGTCGATAAATCGTAAAATAGATGCCATCAAGTCGTTAGTATTGTTGTTAAGTCATTTAAAGTTTGAGACGACCAAAGCTTAAGTCGTGCGAAGTTAGCTCGTATGATAGCTTAGGTTGTGGACGAGTTAGGGAATGGAGCGACCTATAGGTTTGAACGAGTTAGCGGTTTAGTGGATAGAGAGACTCATAGAATGGGAGACCTAAGGGTTAACGACCTAAGGGGTTAGGTCATATGTTAGTTAGGTCGGTGGAGCGACCTATAGAAGTTGGAGACCTGAGGGGTAGGTCGTGTGGAGGTTAGGACGGTTGAGCGACCTAAGGTAGTGGAGCGACTTAAGGATTCAAGCGACCTAATAGGAGTTAGCGACTTAGTGGTGAGCGACCTATATTAGATAGCAGTGTATAGATAGGTCGCGAGCGACTTAGTGATTAGGTCGCATAAGTGCTAGGTCGTGTGACCATGTGTTGTAGTTAGGTCGTGAATGACCTAAGGCTTGAGTCGTGTGTGTTTTTAGGTCGTCACATAGTTAAGTCGTGTGGCCTGGGTTTGGGTAGGTCGCGACATTCCATAAGTCGTATGTCGCATGTTTGTTAAGTCGCGCCTGGGATGAGTTGTTGGGTCGGCATCAGGTTAAGTGGTTAGGTCGGCAGGGTGTGTTGAGTCGCTAGGTCAGCCGTGTTTGTTAGGTCGCATAGGAATTAGGTTGGTAGGTCGTGTGATTGCTTAGGTCGGGGCGGTTGGGTCGGCGACGACCTAAGGGGGGCGACTCATGGGGATTTCAGCCTATAAATAGAGGGCTTTGGTTCACTTTTTGGCACCGGGTTTTGAAGCGACGAAGTGCTGCCATTTTGAGAGCTCGACTACAACATTTCTTCACTTCCTTTCTCCACTCTAATCTAGTGATTCCTTCCATCTAAATCGAAGATCCAAGAGCCAAAGTTGAAGATCTCCATCCATCGAAGAGAGATTTCATCGTTTGAAGCAGAGCTTTGGAGGATCAAGCTTGATTTCTTGCTGTCCAGATCGGGAGTTGGTTGTTTTTGAGGTGTTTAGGTGATTCGGTGAGTGGTAGTTATCTCTCACACAACCCAAAGGAGTATATTGGATCGGTGGTTTGTTTATGTGATAAAGAGAGTGATTTCGTGCATTTTTCTCAAGTCTGCATGTAGATCTATTGTTCATGATGATTTGACATCTATTTTACTACATGTTCACTTATGCAAGTTCATTCATCAAGTTGTAGAGATATTGTTCATAATTCAAGCTTGTTAGAATGCATGTTAGATTTGGACTCTTTATTTACGAAATTGCCATTATTGTTGTAATTGTTTATTTAGATCTTGTTTGAATGATTGATTACTTGGATTAATGTTTGATTTGATGGATTAGTTGATTGATAACTTGATTTGGACAAGTTGGTTGGAGATGATTCAAAAGCTAAGTGGAAAGGCTCTTGAATGGTGAAAGCTGCTTGTGGCATATGAAGCGAGTGATGAAGCTCATATGGATAGATTCGATGATGATGGACTTTGCTATGATTAGAGGAAGCAAAGCCTGATGTTGAGATGATGGACTTTGCTATGATGCGATGGAGCAAAGCATGATGTGAGAGCTTGGTTTAATCCAGACCGGATCATCCTAAGCATGTTGATAACTCGATGATGCGGTTCGAGTTGGTAGATAATGGTGTGCTCGAGAGGCGCTTGAGCTAGTATGAGAATAGTCGTCGAGGAGGATGACTAGGAGGCTTGGATCTTATCGTTATTGAAGGTTCTAGCATGCTCAAAGCAAGAGTACGTTGGGACTGGTCACGATGACGTTCCAAGCACGGGTCACGATGACGTGCTAGTACTCTGGGCAGATGCGATAGTCCTAGGCACGGGTCACGACGACGTGTAGAGTTATGTCTAGAACCGGGGTTGCCATTAGCCCTTGACGGACGGCTGAAACAAGGTGCCGGTCATTCAATTAACGGTGATATCAAAGCAATGATAACAGTGATAGCCAGAGTCATGGATGTTTGGTTGCACCATCATTCGATCTCAAGAGCGATGCTTTCTGGGTGCTTATCTGATCTTGGTTTAGGCCTTGGGGGTTTGTACTTGAAAAACATCGACCTTGACTCGAGTGATAATTGCTTTACTTAAATTGTCTGCTTTGTTATGTTTGTTTATGCTTAGAGGGTCTGAGGCTATCACTGTAGAATGAGGTGGAGTGGGATGGTTGAGTTCCTATTCCTTTTACCCTTTATGCTCTTTTGGTATGTTTGATAGTTGATTTACTGCTCACTAAGACTGTTGTCTGATTCAAGGTCTTATGTTCAACTCTTATTACCTTGGGCTGTTCATCCATGTTGGGATGGGCAGACTAGGTAGCAGGTGACAGGTGTTGTTCTTGGCTACCAACGCTGTTGATGACGAAGACGAGCTGGAGGCTTTTGCATATTATTTTTCTTACTATATACACTGGATGTTCCGCTGTTTGTTTGATACTCTGAGTGTTATGTAGTGAGGTTTGATGTATTGACTATTCAGATGATTGTATAAAACTATTATGAGTTTATATGACTCCGTTCTGTGGAGCTTCACTATGTATACTTTTCTATTATATTTTATCCATGCGTTGTGAGTAATACGATAGACTATTCTGTTTTATCTTATACTGACTATCGTCCATGGCGGCCTGGCACACTTTTCAGCGTACCATTCCCTTGTTTTGGTGCAGGAGTCATGGGCGGTCGTCACAAATATTATAATAGGGTCTAGGGTTTTCAAGTAAATATAAAATTGCTGAAATTGTTACATGATTAAATTCCAGCTACTAGCCACAAAAGTGGGTAATAAAAATCAAAACCGTAGGGTCTCGTAGGGAAAATGGGTTTCCATCAATGGCAGGGCTACTGGGGTACCGCCCGTCACAGTACGTGGCCTGGATCATCGTACCGAGTATCCACGCTAAATCCCCTGCAACACAAGGCCGGAACCGTTCCTTACGGAACAGTCCGGAACAAGATAACCCCGGCAGTTGGAGCTCAAAACTGCCCACACAGCCGAAATAAAAAGGGACCTCTATACAGGGGTGTATCTCGTCCTTCTTGGGTATGACCCACCTAACCTTGAGCACATCCCCTGTTTTAGCCATTCCCGGTTCGTGAGGCTTGAGGCTGCGATTACCTTTAGAGAACACATCTCTCAGAATGGTCATCGCCCACCTGACGATGTTCTGAAAGGATTCAATCCATACAAGTTTGTTCCGGGTTCGAGCAAAACCGAAGCCATTATCTCGTTACACTCATTTTGGAATCACCCTCAGAGTTAGCGACGATAACCCTTGCACTCTGAATCTTCATCTTCACTTCAGATTTATGACCTATCGTAATTTTGATCGATGTGGTTTTCAAATGTCTAAATATGGAAACCCAATCTCGGTCTCATCGAAATCCAAAACGCCGTCTTTTAAGGCCAAGTTGTTTTAAAGTTTAAAACAATTCAATTCAATTATCTAAATACACACAGATAGATAATTCACAATATCACAATAGATAATCAACATTATCATCATAAACATATAATCCATATTATCATCACAAACAGATAATCCATATTATCATCATATTTAATCAAAGCATCTGACATCACACAACATCACGTATCTCATATCTGAGATCTCAAACCATTCAAGGTAAACAATATCATTCATCCATACATAAGCAATCACATCAACTATAATTAATTTAAAATAAATTAAATTAATTACTTCATCTCTAATTAATTTAAAGTAAATTAAATTAATTACTTCACCATTGTAAATCTTGCTTATATAACTATTAACCAATTACCAATTAATTAATAAATCATTCACTAATTATTCATTTCAATTAATCACCCTTGATTAATTAACTTTTAATTGTATTCAAGTAATTATCCTTTAATTAATTTTACAAATTAATTATCCTTAACCAATCACAGTAATTAACCTTTAATTACTTCATAAATTAATTAACTATAATTAATTAAATTAATCTTTAATTACACTAACTAATTATTCTTTAATCACTTATTATTAATTAATTAATCTTAATTGATCAACCCTTAATTACATCATTAATTATATTTATTAATGATTTCAAATTACATTTTAATTAATTATACTATTTAAATTAATTACCTTAAGTAATTAATCTTTAATTAAACCACATTTATTAGTCATCCTTGATTAATACCATTCAGTAATTAACTACCTTTAATTAATCCATCAAATAAATTAATTATTCCTTAATTAATTATCTTTAAATTAATCCCTTGATTACTTTTAAAATGTAATTAGACTTAAATTACTTCCATTATTAAATCATCCTCAGTTGAATACATCCAGTGATTACCATTAATTATTTCCCTAAGTAATTATACTTATCACACCATTAAATGGTTATTTAAATTAATAAAAATTAATTAATTAACTTAAACAATTCATATTAAACTTAATTAATTACAATGAGTAATTAATTCCTTAATTTGCTTCTATTAAGTAATTATACTTAAACAATTCACAATTTTATCTTAAATTAATTAATCTAATTAATTAATAAAATTAATCACATTAATTCATTATTAAATAATCCTAGTTAATGACCTTCATTAACTATTAACAATTCTTTAATTACTTTTCTAAAGTAATTAACAAATATTCCTCATTATTAATTACAAATTAATTTTATCTTTAATAACACATTAATTAATCCTTAATTATTTAATTAATTAAATGTTAATGGTAACCTAGTTAATCCTTAATTACTTAATTAATTAATCACTAATCATAATTTAAATTCAATCTTACTTAGTTAATAATCCTTAATTACCAATTAATTTATCCTAAATTAGTTAGCTTAAACCTTAATTAATTAACTTAAACTCTTAATTTCTAAATTAATCCAAATTATTAATTATTTATTTTAATTAACTTAATAATTACAAATCATTAAATCTTATTTTATTAAAAGATTAAAACATTTTTCTCATTAATGTTCAAATTATCATTAACAAGGTATTTAAAAACAATTTACTTTCAATTTTACTTTTAAATTTCATTTTATTTAAGATTTAAAATGGAAACAATTTAACTGTAACATGTTTAAAACAATTTCAAAACCCCTTTTATTTCACAAGTTAAAGAATTGTTTATCTTATAATAGAAGTTTAAAAGAATTTAAAACCTAATTTAATTTTTAAATTCAAATCAATTTAAAAATTCACTTTATCATTCAAAATGTTTAAAACAATTTAAATTTAAAAACTTGTTTTATTTCAAAACTAAGATTCAAATTTAGATTTGAATCAGATGTAAACTTAGGTTTAAATCTCTATTTTATTTAAAGCTTTACTTTTAAATTCAAACTATTTAAACACTTTTTAAAGTCGTTACAAATAATTTTAATTTTAGAACTTTATTTTATTTTAAAAGTAAGATTCAAACTTTATTTGAATCCAAACTTATCTTTGATTTAAACCTAGTTTAAATATCTATTTCTCATTTTAAAACACAGGTTTAAAAAAAAATATTTAAAACTTACAGGTTTACAAAACCTGTAATTAACTTGGCCGAGCCACCTACTAGACGACTTCGGGCCCAAAATAAATTTACTTCGAGTCTAAGACTCGAATTACTCGAGAATATCTCGAGACCCAAATCTCTGCAACCAAAACCCAAACAACCTTTACCAGAACAACATATCGTGCACATGCACGGAGACTGTGGTTGGTTCCGACCATCAATGATGATCATCCCTCATCTACTAACATTTCCAAACACAAACTTAACCATCAGTTTCCCTTCAACTCAACTTGAAATTGAATTCGAGTTTAAATCCAAACCTGGAAACTGAAGCCACCGCCACACACAAACCTGTCATCAACTCGTTCTCGTAGCTTCGACCACCTGAAGGTCTGCAACTACGGCTATGACTTCGACTACAGCCAAGCTACCATCAACCAAAAACTTGCTGCACTCGATTAATCCAAACAACCGTAGTGATCAAATTTCTGATCCTAGCTAAAACAAGGGTTCTGAAAGGAATCCCACTGCTGCAACTTCCCCGATGAATTCCATCTTCATTACCCATTTTTCCACCAATCTCCAGTCATTCCTCCACTTCCAGGAGGAATCCCGATCCCCATATCCAAGTAGATCACCAGAAAATCATGAATTCCCATATTTTGTTCAAACCAGAACTGCACCTTTAAAACTTAACAAAAAATAGTGATTCTGGTATCAAAAATCAAGTTTTAGTCTTAGCATTCGATTCCTATACCTGAATCCATGAATTATGAAAATTGAATTTTAACTTATTTAAGTTTTTCATTGTTGTTTTATACTTCCAAAACCAATACAATTTATTTTTCTTTCAAACAAATTTTTAAACTTAAGTCTACGTTATAACAAACATTTTATGTTCAGAACTTAAGTTTTATCAAATTTTGGATTGAGAGCAAATGAACTTTTGATGAGGATTTAACCCTAGAACTAAAGTCAGGGAGATACACAGAATGCTTACCAATATTTTCATACACAAACACAGAGTTATATTTAAAATTATACACACAGATATACTAAACTTCAGAAAGAAACATGCAACAGAACAAATACACTTAAACATTTAGATTGTGATGTTACACACTATTTTGAGAAGATGAACTGAGCACCCCTGTTAGAAAAACTGCTAGCTTGATCCTCCTTTAAATCTTCTTGTTTGATCGATGAATTTGTTGTTTAAATTTGTAAAATGACGATGCTTATCTTTTTCTTGCTTTCCTGGTTTGCTATGTTTTGATGAACGAACAGAACAAGAAGATATATATATATATATATATATATATATATATATATAGAAAAGAGTTTGTATAAGGGGTAGGTGTTTACTGGGTATAAGTATTTCTTTGATTAGAGTTTTTTTTGCAAATTGAGACTGAAATGATTTTTCAAACATTTCGAATTGACCAAGTTTTTGTGCTGAGATGATGTTATTAAATGCCTTGGTTCCTTATCTTGTTTACAGCCTTACTACTGTTTGATTTTTTTTAATCTTTTCTTACCAGGCAAGAATTTGTCTTGTTTCATGCTTATCCACTTGCTTTGCATAACTACTTATAGGTTACATACAAATATTACTTTTCCTGGTTATGCTTTCATACCTTATGTAAATAATATTTTCTTTTACTTGTTCTGCATTTTTTTTACAGGCATATTTTACTTGCCTGCCTATGCTCTTATTCCCTAAGTACATATATATAACGTTGTCTTATTTCTTTTCATATACATATATTTTACTTGCCTGGCTTGCTTTTATTTTTTTCTTTATGTACATAAATGAAGTTGTTTTAGTCATTTGTCTTGGTTTATTACTTAATTTATATTCATATTCTTTTTATACCTAAACAATTTACAATTTTATCCTTCTTTTTATTTTAAACTTAAACTATCGAATACTTAATTTACTTATTATCTATTTTTATACTTATGTTAATATCATAGTTTCTTATGTTTATGTATTTATAGTTATGTTTATAACCATATATTTGATTTATACTTATGTTTAAATATTTACAAGAATTATTTTATTTTAAACATTTTTGAAAGATTTCATTTTAAATTTTAAAATCATGGCTTTCTTTTAAAATACACACACACACACATATATATAAATAAATTTGAAATAACAATTTCTATTTATACTAAAAATCCATTTGTAAAGACATTACATTATTAATATTTTTTAATTATTGCTCATTATTAAATTAAAATAATTTATAAAAGAAATTATCTCTTTATTAGTAAATCACTTATTTTTATCAAGCTATATTTAAAAAGAACAAACAAACCTTTTTGTTTAAATTTAAACTTTAGCTAGAATCATTCTAAACATATTAAACTTTTATCTTGAGTATTTTAAAGCCATATGGTTATTTGTTTAATAGCTTAATATTAAATTAAATCAAATTTCCAAATTACCAAAAAATATTAGAATTAGAAAACATGCCTTTATTTATTAAATTTAAAACAAAGCTTATCTATTTACAATATATACAAATATATATACATTATAAATAGAAAACAATTTAATTAGTTTTTAAAAGATAAAATCACCCACTTAAATATTTATTAAAGAAGATTATTAAATCAATTCAAATTTATTGTTAACAAAATTTATCAACTCTATTTATTTCAACACAGATTATTAAATTGATATTGCCAAAAATTTCGGGATATCACATTTGGAGTCGAAGATGGAGCAGTGAAATGCAAGGGCTAGTCACTACTAATCCTGAGGGTGATTCCAAAATGGATGTAGAAGGAGTAGTGCCTTCGGTTCCGTTCGAACACGGGACAGACTTGTATGGATGAATGCTTTTGGAACATCGTCAGGTGGATGGCGGACATTCTATGTGAAACGTTCTAAAAAGGTAACGCTTAGCCTCAAGCCTTATCAACCGGGAATGACTGAAAATCAGGGGATATGCAGTAAGGCTAAGTGGGTAGCATCCATTAGGGTGAGGTCATCCCTGTCTAGATGACCCTTTTTATTTTGGCTTAGTGGTGCGGTTGTTGATCCCAAACGTGGGTTGATCTTACTCAGGATTATCCAGTAAGGGGTAGTCCCGTCTTGTTTTGTATGAGATTTAGGGTGGATCCTCGGTACGTTGATCTAGACCAGGTACTGTTATAGGTGGTACCCTAGTGCCTAGTCATTAGTTGGAAATCCATTCTCCCTACTCGCCTGTACGGTTTTGATTGTGCCCAACTATTGCTAAAACGTGAGATGCAAGCATTTCAGCTAGATTCTATTTTACTTTCTATAGACACTATTATAATATCAGATGGATTTGATAAGAAGTGTTTTGGCTATCGTAAGGTAAAATCCCGACATGTTTATTTGTGGCGTGATCATACGAGATGCTTTTGTTTTCAAAGGATTTTGAAACTTTAATAATCAATTTGGGTGTATTCCTCTCACGCTGGTATCCCAGACTGACTCGGGTGTTATTTTTTTATAATTCTCGGGTCAGACCGAGTATTATCGATTACAGGAAAGGATGCTGTGGAGCTCAGGAGAGGGGCTGGAGTCCAAGACGTATTACCGTATTTGTTTATGTCCGCTGATGTGATTGTTTTGAAATTTTCAGGCTGGTAATTGTTGTTTGTATGTGATACTCTGATGATGTAATATATAAAACAGATTTAGTTTTCATTTTGTGTAAAGATCTATTATTGACTATTATATTTTGTTCCGCTACGATTGTGAGATTCTTTTATTGTTTAGTTTCTTCTTTCTTCTATCTTCTTTCTTTTTCCTCAACAATCTATCTTTTCCGGCACCCAATCGTCGGCATATTATACTGTAGCATATGTTGTGTCGATTTTCGAGGGTCGAGAAGGGCGAGTCGTCACACTTCCACTTAATCCGAATATAATCATTTGATGAATGATGTGCCACGATCAAACTGTAATCATAGGAAAGTTTCTACATCGAAGCTCCATTGTATTCTCAAGTTAGGAGAATTATGTAATATTATCACATCGATATTTTTTGTTTGACCTTTGTTATATTAACCAATATAAAACTATTTAGTTAGCTATTCCATATTTATTCAATAATTATCAGTATGTGACTTCTTGGTGCCCCCAACAGCCATGCACTACAACACTTAACATTTGGAGAGCGCTATGTTTCTGGCCTAAATGGACGTATCGATATCTAGTCTCGATACAACTTGACTAGGAATATCTACAATTGTATGTTTATGTTATTGTGATAAATCATATATGATTACAACACATTGCAACTACTATAAAAAACATACCATTGATGGATTTTCTGTTAAATATACCTTTAAGTAAATTAATTAATTACTATAACAAATTATATCAAGTATATAATATAAAGAAAACACCTTTTAGTTCAAACAAGATTGGTTATCGGTTTGGATATATCTAACAATTACATAATTGCGCATAGAGCGTAACCTTAACTCTACCCATCTCTCACTACACTTGAGGCCAATTATGGAATCGTTATCCCATCCCTTTGACTAATTTGATGAGAACTGATTGAGTTAACCATTCATGAATTTATTTGCTATGTTGTTTTAATTATATACTCTGTCAATTAACTTTCTCTGGTGCTGATAAACTATCTTTATCATGTGGAACTATTCAGAGTGTGTTTCTCGAATTCAATTGAGCTCTTATCATTACATTGTCATCATATAACAATAATGTAGCTATTTATAATTATATATTGCTTTAGTTTTGGTGCGATTCAAGGCGATGTATTTAGCATTTTCATTGAATCACCGCAGTGTTTCGTTCAGAACATTTCCAAATTAAAGCTTCTTAATTAAAATTTTAACATGAATTTAACATTGACATATTATACTCAATTACTTATGAATTTCAAGTTCGAACACTCCTTCATAAGAAGTTTGTTGTTTATATAAACAATTTTCTTATATTTCATAAATACTCGAATAATGTAAACTACCATTTGGTGATCTTAATTTAGATTTGTTATTTGCTTCACATATCAACTACATTAGCTAAATATGATATCGTAGACAATACAACATGTACAATAATTCCTACTATTCATACATAAAGATTTCATCTCACATGTTCCACATTAACCATTTTAATATGGTGTATATGCACATTGTTGGGATATTTCCAACATCCTTTTGTACTGGTTATAAAGGATATCGTTTAAAAATCCAATGTTGAGTATTAAACAACCAAACTATAATGAATTTTGTTTGAGTACATCATTGGTAATCGGAATTTTGTTGCTTTATAGTTAAAGTGCTTAGTGGTCCTATAGTGTTGAAGATGTAAAATGTTATAGCGGCAATAAATCGAGGATATGACCACCTGCAAATCCGTACCCTTTGAATCAACAATAAATTAAACATGTTTGACACAAAAAACATAGACTAATGGAAAGCCATGAGAAAGAAAAGAAGAAAGAAGAAGAGAAGAGAAGAAAGAGAGAAGATAAAACAAAACAGAATAATATAGAATCTCACATCACAGTGGAAAACATATATCATATCAGTGATCTTTACAAAACAAAAACTATATATAAATACATCAATTAGAGTTCATCAATCAATCACTAGTCATTAGCCTGAATGAATTATAATAATATATCCTTACAGTTTCTAACAATATGCAAAATAACAAACAATGCAACAGATAATAAACAGATACATGTAAGGAAAATGAAGATCTTCAGCTTGTCTGCTGAAGCTCCAAAAGCACCAAATGTAAACCTATAAATAAACTCGGTCTGACCCGACCAATGAAAGGGAAGAACACCCGGATCAGTCTGTTAACCCAACGTGAGAAACACACTTAACTAAATATAATAAATTACCAAATTTCCTTTTTCAAAACAAAAGCATCTCGTAAGAAGCGTCTCTACATAAACACGGATATGGTTTTACCTTTCGATTATTAAAACATTTCGTATGAAAACATATTATATTATACTACTGCCCAGTATACAAATAATATTAATCATAGCCGAAATGGTTACCCATATAGAATTTTGGGCCTATTCATTATGCCAATACAAATAAAACCACAAGCTCGTGGTGGAGTTTGGATTTCCATAGAAATGACCATGTAAAGGGACTACCTTCTGGAAGTACATCCCTAGATAAATGTACCGAGAAACATCACAGAGGAACCCCTACCAACGTAAGATTGGCATATCTCTGTAACTAGCTAATTCCGAATATATCATCCCCCGGTTGTTACCGACCTTTTTAAGGGCCTTCATGGCATACAAACCACATTAATTTACATCCCAAACGTCATAGAAGGAAGAAATATATCTAGAAGAGGATGATCATATCCTAGTTGGGAATGACCCACTTTGCCTTGCTGGTCTAACCCTGTTTCGGTCATTTTCGGTCGATGAGGCCTGAGGTAACGATTACCTTTCACATATCATATATCACATCACTTTGAATGCCACATTGCCATTTTCGTTGGCTAGTAATTGCCTTCCACAAAAATACAACCCTTGAGCTCGTATGTCTCAAGGAGGGTGTTAAGCTAAAGAGAAGTTGCCTTCTCCTCCACCTCCGATGTACATTTGTAAAAACCACTGTACGTAATCTATAGAAATGCAATGTTAGACAAACGTCCATACAAGCTGTTTAGGAACAGGATAAACCGAAATTACTTTCCTACCACATCCTGTCAGGAAATCCCTAGGATTAGTAGTGATAGCCCTTGCAATGGATATTTCATAACGAAGAGACTACTGCTACTGGATGTATGTTGGGTTTTAACCCCAATCGATCAACAAGCAGTCCTCCACTATGAAAATCCTAAATATCAATATTATCATAACCTGCATAATCGAATGCATAAATGTTGGTCCAAGTGTTTTTCGGATAAAATCGATCCCGGTCTCTTCGTATCAACAACGCAAAAGCGTTTCTCAACCTCACTAGGAAACTAAGTCTCACTGACTTATCACGTCTCCAAGTTTCAATTGCTCTCCTTCGGCAAAGGAGGAAGCTCGATAGATTGGAGTAGTACTATGCACTACACGAATTGACATCCTTAACACAAACGATAATCAAGCCTACACAGATTGCTATGTACTAAGTGTATGACTAAATAGTTTCCACATCAAGCCGAGGAGCTAAAATGGCCAAATTTGATAATCAGTTATTTTACTATCAAAGCAACAAAAAATATTTAGCACCATAAGAAATCACTAGGCCCTTTTAATTAATCTTTACTTAATTAAATAACTTTCCAAATATTCAGTCCAATTATCTTTAGAAAGATATAATTCCAAACCATTTCAATACATTTCCATGTACTTTTATCAACAGTACAAGCATATTCGCAATTCTCTTTTATTTTCAATTTTAACATCCTGCCCTTTTGTACGCTTTAAATCGACAATAAACTACACATGTCAGACTCAAACCATACAGAAGGGCGGATTGTTATTGGGGTGAATAAGAAAAGCAGGGATAGAAATAAATCAAAATAGAGTCTTGCACCGGAACGACAAAATATAATAATCAAATAAACAGTTCATGAAGCTGTTTTATAAAACATTTGATTATACTAATACAACACATATCATAGTTACACATACTAAGAGTAATAGATAACAATGCAGCGGAACAAATGTGATGCAATAGAATAATATGGTAAATAATAGTAATAAAATCTTCGTCTTCGTCCTCCAAAATAAGGTCTTCAAATCCTAAATGCTCAGACTGACCCAAGTGAATTGAAAAGACCAAACATTCGAGTCAGAACTAAAAGATCTTATGTAAGTTAAATCAACAATAAATAATATAAGTGGAATGGTGTCAGAGATGTTTACCGAATTTGACGTCTCCTATCCGGTGTCTAACGTGAGTGCAGTAACCTAAGAGATGCTCAGGATTCACATCTCCTAAGGATCTGTTAAACTATTTACTATGTAGTAATATACGCTATTATAATAATGTCTAATAGTAAAATAAACTTACTTTAAAATAGCGTTAAGGAGTCATCCAATATTCCACTTAACACATAAATAGTGCCAATAGTCCAAACAGTATCGTAATACCTCCTGAACGGGAGGATACTCCATAGGTACGACACAAATCAAACGCGTACAAGGCGCACTAGGGTAGGTGACACGGCACACAAGGCAATGTAAGGGTATATATACCAATTACGCATCCGGGCTGGTGGTAATGCATAGCAGCTACTACCGCCCACCTCGAAACACACCACCAGAATCAAAAATCAGAAGTGGCCACCAAAAGAATCCAAAGTCAGAACATAATATAGAAGGGGCATGTCTGATAAGAGGGGCTACCTCCTTGGCTCGAGAATCGCTCCTGTTTTAGCCACCTTAAGCCAATTCACGGGAGTCGGGTCCACGTATATACTTCAAAGGACGTCGCCACCATCCTACTTCATTCTGGAATCTCCACCACGTATACGGTTGTTAAAGCGGTTTCGGAGTTGGCAGAGAGTATGACAACTTATGATCCAGGTCTCTTTAACAACGAAACATTATTATAACACGGCGGTCATTTTCAAAATAGTTTATACTTTAAAATCAAATATCATTGTCCTTTCAAAACCAAATCAATACGATATCATTTTCATTTCAAATATATCCTTTTCTAAAATCATAACACTTTCAAAGTTATAACATTTCGAAATCAAAATACTTGAAATATAACACTTTCAATTTTAATACCTTGAAACTCATAACTTTGAAACAAAACTACCACCACTTAAATGGTTTACATATTTAAAATATGTGACGCCCCACCTCTATACCCACATTAGCAAAGAGTATTATTAGGTAATACCATCTGCTAATCCGGAGAATAAGGCTGGATAGGAGCGACCATCTATAGCCTTGCTTTAACTATCCATTAAATACGTCGGCAAAAAATCGTACTAACAAATCGACATATCCAATGAATACTTAAAACAAAACCATAGGTGGCTGGAGGATCTATCAGAACAGAATATAACAACTCAAATGTAATATACATCACAGAATAGTAGATCATCATATACAACATACATGGATACATGACAGAGTATACAAAATGATACATGTCAAGTGGTATAGCAAACGACAATATACAGATGAATCCAGAAGAATAAATATCAGAGTTACAACATAATAGGACTACACAAAAGCTATGACAAAAAGAAGCTAGCGAAGTAGTCCATGCGGAAGCAAAATAGGCTAAGTCCAAAGTACCTAACCTGAAACATCTCGGCCTGACTCGAATATAAAATACACGGGTCAGTCTAGCTAAACAAATCAGTTAGATAAACTGAACAACAATAAACCTGCAAGGTTACAAAGTATAACAAATATCTCTAAAAGAGATAACACAATCATCAACAAAAGATGAATCATATAGAACAAGCCTCATATCATTGGCGACATAGATAAACAAAGGATACAATTATCCCAAATCAAGTCAAAAGGCAAATAACAAATACCCATAAGGTATACAAGTTCCACAAGGTAATCGCTACACATCATGCGGCTCAAAAAGACCAACACTGAAGGGCGATACCAAGGGAATATACATATCAATGAAACATCAGAAAATTGCTCGAGCTCAGTACTGTATAAACAAGGATCCATGAGCTCGAAGACTCCAAACCCAATATCACCCATGCGGCTCACAACGACCAACATAGAAAGCGATACTATAGGGCGACAAACCCGAAGGCACAAACCCAATATCACCCATGCGGCTCATAAAGACCAACATCGTAAGCGATACTATAGGGCGACAAACCGTAGTGGTGAAGGTCAAAGACCCAGTACTGGACACCATTAACTGGCGGAATGTGTCAGAACTCTCGAAAAGAAATCCGAAAAGTGTTAACGTATGTCCCATAAACACTCGTTCGCACTAAACGGTTTACTATCCGTCAGCCACTTTCACACTCAAAGCAGTACAAAGTTTATCTCATGTCATCGACAAACCAAACCCGAAGGTCAAAACGATCAATCGAATAGGTCGGGGACTAATCGGGAAGACAAACGCACTGATTCATGGTCCGTGTTTTACCTAACCATTTAATCTTCCTTCCACTTCGCTCAAAGTGCGAAATTGTGTATGTGTTTTAAATGGAATTTATAAATTGGAGAAACGAGCTTTTAAATGTGATTTGAGAGATTATTTTATAAAAACCCGTGGATGAAGTCAAGAATAAGTTATCAAAGTCAAAGATGCAATAACAACTACTGAAAAGCAACTTGAATCGATAAAATTTGGAAAACCAATCAAAATGTGCAAAAATAGGCGCAGGCAAAACATGAGCAGGTCGGTCGACCGGCTACAGGGCTCGGTCGGCTGGCCAGATGCAGAAAATAAAACAAGGCTCGGTGTAGCAGGTCGGTCGACCGGCTACAGGGCTCGGTCGGCCGAACTTGATGATTTGCAATTCCTGCCCTTTTTCAATGAAATGCAAGTTCTTTCCAAATCCAAAACAATGGCACATGCATACTTGTTAGGAATTTATACCAACACCAATGATATCAAGAGAGGTAGATGTGAGTTCAAAACTCACCTTTTCCCAATGACAAAGAAGAAGAAGAAGCTCAATAACAAGGAGAAGACCAACCAAACTCTACTTCAACCCAACAATCTTCAATCAAAGGATAAAATACATATTTCCCAAATTAGGTTTTAGGGAACTTTCTGAAATTGAAGAGAGAAAGAGATAGAGAAGATGAAGAAGAAGCTTACCAATGGCTTCTCTTTGATTTTGGAGCAAGAATTCAAGTTGCAAGAAGAAACTAGGGCTTGCAATTTCTATTTCCTCTTCCCTTCCACCATTTTCAGTTTTAGGTTGAGTTTAGAAATAAGAATGAGAGAATGGAGAGGAGAGGGCTGAGTTAGAGGGTTTAGTTAGCTAGTGTTCTGAACCCAAACCCAAAACCCAACTAGAAAAA
Source organism: Allium cepa (assembly GCA_030765085.1). Classification (NCBI taxonomy): domain Eukaryota; kingdom Viridiplantae; phylum Streptophyta; class Magnoliopsida; order Asparagales; family Amaryllidaceae; genus Allium; species Allium cepa. The sequence goes on from CM060931.1 coordinate 836,134,104, forward strand.
GTATCCAATTCCAACTTACTCCAAACATATCAAAGATTATACTCAAAAAGATCGCAAACGACGTTTTGAACTCAATGGAAGTGGTCTTGAGGCCCAATTCGGCCATTTGCGGAAAGTAACATTTCGGACCCAAAATTCGACTAATGACGCTATATTTAAATAAATCATTTAAATATAAAATCGTTAAATATGCGGGTTGTTACAGATCTCCCCTCCTTACAAAATTTCGTCCCCGCAATTCCTAGAGACGATATTTGTAACAACTACATACATACAACATTCAAAAGAAAAGGAAATAAGCTTGAGATGAAAAGACATTCTCACCGTTTCAAAGTAAAGATAGAAAATCCGGATAAGATAACTCACTAAACTCTCTAGTTTCCCAAGTACAGTCATTGGGATTAGCGGACCATTGAACTTTAACGAGCGGCACGTCCTTGTTTCGAAGGTGTCGCACCTCCGTGTCAAGCACACGAATAGGTTGCTATACAATAGATAAGTCCGGTGAGACCTTAAGTTCTTGCAAATCAGGAGAAGTAATAACATAATCTGACTCCCGAAGACACTTCCGAAGTTGCGAGACGTGGAACACGTCGTGAATGCCAGATAAATGAGCTGGAAGTGAAACTCTATAAGCCACAGGGCCAATACGTTCAGTAATAGAAAATGGTCCTATAAAGCGAGGAGCCAATTTCCCAGTCGTACTGAAACGCATAACCCCCTTCAAAGGAGAAACACGAATAAAGATAATATCACCAATTGAGAACTCGAGAGGCTTCCTACGACTATCCGCGTAGGATTTCTGGCGGCTCTGTGCCTCTTTCATTCCCAATCGAATAAGATCAATCTTCTCGGAAGAATGACGAACAAAATCTGGGCCAGGAATAATCTTCTCCCCAGATTCCAACTAACAAGAAGTTGATCGACATGGCCTTCCGTATAAGGCTTCGAAAGGAGCCATACCGATACTAGACTGAAAAATACTATTGTAAGAGAACTCTAAAAGAGGTAGGTGATTATCCTAACAACCACAAACATATCAACTCAAAAGAATAACAGAATAATAAGTTCATCATAAAGAGCACGAGAGGATAAGTCCGAACTTGCTTGCTCAGAGAATTCTATGGATTCCTAAGCTCAAAATAATTTGGAACACCGACGTGGTACAAACAATACGTCAAATGAACCAAAGCTCAACAAAAATGAAGTACAAAAAAACATCCGATGAACTTGGTAAAAAGATCATTCCATTCGGACATCGACAAAGAAACAATCACTTGTTGCTTACAACTAAATGCATTGGCAACACGATCCCCTTTTTTAGAATAAAATATCAAGATCATAAGATGCTAGGAACTCGAACTAACATTAAGTTACATATGAGAAGATAAACATTTCACAATCATGATTGGTGAGGAGAGCAAAATCCCTCACCCAAAAGTAATGATGCCAAATACAAAAAGCGAAAACAATAGCCACGAGCAATAGATCATAGGTGGCATATCTAGTCTCGGTAAGCCTTAATAATTTAAAAGCATAGGTGATAGCACGTTCTCTTTTGCAAGGGAACGGCATCCAAACCAATACGATTAGCATTGATACAAAAGATAAGGTCACGGTTCCCTTTGGGAACTACAAGAATAAGAGAGTATCAAACAAGAATTCTTTCAAATAATATCCTTCAACGAAAAACTAAAACTTTCAAAATCACAATTATCTTTATGTAATTTTTTTTTAGAATTTTTTTTCTTTATTTCAAATCAATTTTATTGTGTCAAATTGTCTCATCAAAGCGTTTAGGAGATTCCTATCGAAAACGTTGATCAAGCACATCGACCAGAATTCTTAAAGCACTCAATGGGCAATGCAATCACAAAACCATCTTCTATATGATAAACATGTTTCTAAAAACTTTTGAAAATTCTCTTTGTTCGTTTTAAAAACAAAAATCCCATTTATACTTATAAATAACTCTTATGAAAAAGATCTGCAAAAATTTTAGATTGCTAATTCCATCAAAATCAACAAATAGAAAAATGGACTCATCGAGATATTCACAGAATACTCGATTCATAAAATGGATGAAATGAGCTGGGCAAACTGAATGACACAACATATCATTCATAAGAATTACAACGAGTGCGGAGAGCGGTAAGTGGAATGCTAACTTCCGCAACTCGTAGTCAAATGAAAACCGGTGGTAAGGTCGAGCTAAAAACACCTTAACACTACAACAAAGGATTGCTTAGGTGATAATCCTAAGACAAGACTAGAAATACCAGAAAATTCTCAAACTACAAGAATGAGAGAAACAACACTTTCCTCATCATGAGGACTTAAAGAAAAATGATGCCATCCAATGGGAAATCGAAATCACAAAGGAAGATAGAAATCTGTTTAATAGATTGAAAATGTGGAGGATGAATAGTCCACTCGGGATATAGGATATGGCTTCATAATAATTAAGTCAATCCTTTCAAAAAAATATCAATTCCAAAGCCTAAGTAACGCATAACATTCAAATTGGCTCGGAAAGAAGAATCACATAAAATAATCTCGACATTAGTACAAGCAAATTGAGCGTTGCAGATCCACCAATTCGGATTCGCAATTCTCAAAGAAGTAACCACACAAGAAACATCCAAAGGCAAATCATCGAAGAGCTTCTTCGATACGAAAGAATGTGAAGCACCTGTATCGAAGAGAACTCGAATACAATAGTCATGAAATACAATAGAATCTTCCTAAACAGATGGAGATGTACCTTTTCCCTGAGAAGAACCTCCAGAAGAATCCGCTACATTTAGTTTTCCTGACAAAAGATTACTCGGAGCAATAGGACAAGTGGAACTACGATGGCCTTCCTTCTTGCAGTAGCGGCAGAAGAGAGGCTTAGGAAAAGCTCGAATCATATGATCAGATGAACTACAATTGAGTCACTTCAGAGTGGAAGGTGTTCAGCAGATTGAAACTGAGAATCAGATTCAACGGGCTTTTTCTTCTTGGAAGGGAAAAATTTCCGCTTATCGAATGGAAACTGCCTCTTGTTGGTGTTCTTACGAACCTCAACATTATTCCCACAATCACACTCCTTTTCGAAGGCTTCGAGATGAAGTGCCGAATCAACCAACTCCTCGAAGGAAAGCTTAAGCTGGAGCATTAAAAACTTCTTAAGACATTTCTTAAGGCCAGATACAAACTTCAGATTCTTCCTATACGAGGTATTAATGAATTCAAGACCATACTTAGATAAAGCCTCGAAAGATGCAACATATTCAGAAACGGAAGACTCCCCTTGCTTCAATTCAAGAAAGCGCCGGGACAACAAAGCTTTCTCAGATCCAGGAACGAACTTGAGTTTGAATCGTTCCCGAAATTGAGTCCAAGAAAGAGCAGACTCATCAAATTCAGCTAAAAGAAGCTCGTACCAATCAAGGGCACGCTTTTTCAATAAGCTAGAAGTTACAAGATCTCGATCATGGTCAGAAAGATCCATGCGAGAGAGAACATGCTCGTACATGCGAATCCAAGCTTGGACCTCAAGAACAATCTCGGAGCCTTTAAATGGCTTCCCTCCAAGATGAGAAAAATCACTGCCAAAACGTGCGAAGGTGGACTTGCATGGAGGAGATGTTCTAGTAGGAGCCGGAGGCTGTGTGCTCCTAAACCACTCCAAAAACTGATCGGCAGACATATAAACGCGGTCCGGATGTGAGCCACAAGATTGCCCAGCATCCGAGCGTCGTCCTCCGTCTCTTCCAGCCATAAGCTGAAAGTTAAGATAAGGTAAAGATTATTCCCAAGGTAGATAATTCAATATGGAATACTACGGAATTCAAATGCATTCCTAGACATATTCCCAAATCCTATCTAACCTTTGATGGTAGAAGGAATAGAGAGGCACGATGATTCAAAAATTTGTACACTTATACACTTTGATGTGCCCGAATATGTGTTTCTATTCTGTGTTTATCATATTTTGTTCTGAACTCAGCTCTGATACCAAGCTGTGACGCCCCACCTCTATACCCACATTAGCAAAGAGTATTATTAGGTAATACCGTCTGCTAATCCGGAGAATAAGGCTGGATAGGAGCGACCATCTATAGCCTTGCTTTAACTATCCATTAAATACGTCGGCAAAAAATCGTACTAACAAATCGACATATCCAATGAATACTTAAAACAAAACCATAGGTGGCTGGAGGATCTATCAGAACAGAATATAACAACTCAAATGTAATATACATCACTGAACAGTAGATCATCATATACACACATACATGGATACATGAAAGAGTATACAAAGTGATACATGTCAAGTGGTATAGCAAACCACAATATACAGATGAATCCAGAAGAATAAATATCAGAGTTACAACATAATAGGACTATACAAAAGCTATGACAAAAAGAAGCTAGCGAAGTAGTCCATGCGGAAGCAAAATAGGCTAAGTCCAAAGTACCTAACCTGAAACATCTCGGCCTGACCCGAGTATAAAATACATGGGTCAGTCTAGCTAAACAAATCAGTTAGATAAACTGAACAACAACAAACCTGCAAGGTTACAAAGTATAACAAATATCTCTAAAAGAGATAACACAATCATCAACAAAAGATGAATCATATAGAACAAGCCTCATATCATCGGCGACATAGATAAACAAAGGATACAATTATCCCAAATCAAGCCAAAAGGCAAATAACAAATACCCATAAGGTATACAAGTTCCACAAGGTAATCGCTACACATCATGCGGCTCAAAAAGACCAACACCGAAGGGCGATACCAAGGGAATATACATATCAATGAAACATCAGAAAATTGCTCGAGCTCAGTACTGTATAAACAAGGATCCATGAGCCCGAAGACTCCAAACCCAATATCACCCATGCGGCTCATAACGACCAACATAGAAAGCGATACTATAGGGAGACAAACCCGAAGGCACAAACCCAATATCACCCATGCGGCTCATAAAGACCAACATCGTAAGCGATACTATAGGGCGACAAACCGTAGTGGTGAAGGTCGAAGACCCAGTACTGGACACCACTAACTGGCGGAATGTGTCACAACTCTCGAAAAGGAATCCGAAAAGTGTTAACGTATGTCCCATAACCACTCGTTCGCACTAAACGGTTTACTATTCGTCAGCCACTTTCACACTCAAAGCAGTACAAAGTTTACCTCATGTCATCGATAAACCAAACCCGAAGGTCAAAACGATCAATCGAATAGGTCGAGGACTAATCGGGAAAACAAACGCATAGATTCATGGTCCGTGTTTTACCTAACCATTTAATCTTCCTTCCACTTCGCTCGAAGTGCGAAATTGTGTGTGTGTTTTAAATGGAATTTATAAATTGGAGAAACGAGCTTTTAAATGTGATTCGAGAGATTATTTATAAAAACCCGTGGATGAAGTCAAGAATAAGTTATCAAAGTCAAAGATGCAATAACAACTACTAAAAAGCGACTTGAATCGATAAAATTTGGAAAACCAATCAAAATGTGCAAAAATAGGCAAAACAGGCAAAACATGAGCAGGTCGGTCGACCGGCTACAGGGCTCGGTCGGCTGGCCAGATGCAGAAAATAAAACAAGGCTCGGGGTAGCAGGTCGGTCGACCGGCTACAGGGCTCGGTCGGTCGAACCTGATGATTTGCAATTCCTGCCCTTTTTCAATGAAATGCAAGTTCTTTCCAAATCCAAAACAATGGCACATGCATACTTGTTAGGAATTTATACCAACACCCATGATATCAAGAGAGGTAGATGTGAGTTCAAAACTCACCTTTTCCCAAAGACAAAGAAGAAGAAGCTCAATAACAAGGAGAAGACCAACCAAACTCTACTTCAACCCAACAAGCTTCAATCAAAGGATAAAACACATATTTCCCAAATTAGATTTAGGGAACTTTCTGAAATTGAAGAGAGAAAGAGATAGAGAAGATGAAGAAGAAGCTTACCAATGGCTTCTCTTTGATTTTAGAGCAAGAATTCAAGTTGCAAGAAGAAATTAGGGCTTGCAATTTCTATTTCCTCTTTCCTTCCACCATTTTCAGTTTTAGGTTGAGTTTAGAAATAAGAATGAGAGAATGGAGAGGAGAGGGCTGAGATAGAGGGTTTAGTTAGCTAGTGGGCTGAACCCAAACCCAAAACCAAACTAGAAAAAGTAGCCAATTCCAACTTACTCCAAACATATCAAAGATTATACTCAAAAAGATCGCAAACGACGTTTTGAAATCAATGGAAGTGGTCTTGAGACCCAATTCGACCGTTTGCGGAAAGTAACATTTCGGACCCAAAATTCGACTAATGACGCTATATTTAAATAAATCATTTAAATATAAAATCGTTAAATATGCCGATTGTTACAAAATACTTTATATAATAAAAAAGCTTCTTCAATTTCACAAATCAAATCCAATGCCACTCGAAATTCTACATTTTATATTTAACCAAATCCCAAATCATAAATTTCAATTCAATTCAGTTTCCAAATAAACTATTCCAAATTTATCGATTTCAAAACAGATTTGCCCCATGGAATAAACCATTTCAAATTTAATTTATTTCAAACTTTAAGTATTCAACAATTTCAAAACTAAATTTGGTAATTCTGATTCAATAATTCAATTTTTTATTATTTAGTTTTGAAATACTTTACATAATAAATCCATTATCCTTTAAGTAAAGCTCAAATTACGGATAACTACACATTTCCTTCAATTTATTTATACTTGAAATATTCATTTAATTCACCTTAAACCAAAATCAAGCTATAGAAATCATACTCTCTAAAGCTTCAAATTCAATAAATTTCACATCAAGCTTATTTGAGTTTAATTCTTAAATAAATTCAATTTCAAATAAATCTCAAATTTATCTTCCAACTTAATTTATTTAAACCATTACAACTCCATGTTAAAATATAATTCAAATACTTTGACCATATTATCTTAAATAAAAATTCACTTATTATTTAGCTTATTCTATATTAAAACAAATTTTACGTAGCTTAAAATCAATGATAAAATAACATTAATATAATATCTAAAATCAATATTTATCTAAACTCATATATTTCTTTACAAAACCATAGAATCATTTCAAAATATTTTTATATATTGACCACGGTGTCTGTATAAAATTTTCTATCCTATGGTCAAGTGATATGGATATTTATCATTTCGATCCGCAATTTAAAATATAAATACGGTTATATATCATTTCAAACCGCAATCCCGAATGAAATAAAAATCCATAACAGCTTGCAGTTTATAACAATATAAAATACAACATCCATTTATCAAGTATCACATCATCAACCATTTATCACAATCATCATCCAATTCAATCAATAACATCAATATTGAACAGGTAATAAATAATAACAGGTATTTACTGACAGTTTATATTCAATAATGATTTGAATAACTATTTTATCCAAATAAATTCAAATAAACTGAGATGATGATTCAAATTTTTTCCAAACAGTCATAAATTAATTTCTAATCACATCATAAATCAATTTAACAAACATAGAAAATTTTAGAAGTTGTGAGCGAGTTAAAACACTCATCCTTTGAATTTAAATTGAATTTAAATCCAATTTGAACCCAAAATTTAAATAGTTTAGAATTTGTCCAAACCAGCCTCACAATGTCTGGAATTTCGATACGATCCCAATAGATCAAATCACGTATAAAGCGGACCACGTATGTGAAAGTTATGATCGTTAGAACATTCGCATTTCACATATAAAATAAAATAAAATAAAACAATAACCACTCCAAGGCCACGCAGCACAATCATCTACTGCCTACAGATCGAACACTGCGCAATAAAACCCTAGAACGCACTGGAAGTTGCCGCTGCACCTACTATATGCTCGCGCCACACCGGAGATCGTTGGTAGTCTCCAGGCTCCATCGCCACCATGCGTGGCTTCCGTCCCATCCTATTCAACTCCTACAACGTCGATCTTCGAATGCTGCGAATACTGATCAACTGCCACCATGTTTAATGAACCCTAATCGATCAAAACTCGACGATCTATCCATTAAAATCCCAAACGAAAGACACTGATGTACTGCGTGCGACGATCTCCATGCTCTGGTGCCTCCGATTTATCGATCAGACAAAGTTGATCTCGCTTGATGAGAGGCCGAGATTAATCCATTGATTTCTAAAAAAACGATGATTTGAAATGAAAAACGAATTTCGAATCTGAGATGTGCTCGTCGAGAGCTTCAGATTGATATTTCATTTGATGTTATTTGAGGAGTCTGAATTTTGAAGTTGGATTTTAAATGGAATTTGGATTGAGGAGTTTTAGGGTTTTCAGCCATTGGAATGAGGAGGAGCCATTGGAATTGTACTTACAGAATGATGAATTAGAAATAATTAGGGTTTATAACTAGGTATTTATAGGCAGATCAAAAAAATAGAATGAATGGACCAGATCAGATTTGGATTGGAACGATAAACCACCCGAAAAGCCCGCTTCGATTTCGGAACGAAAATGGGTAAACCCATATATCAAAATAGATGTTTTTAAAATTTGTTAATTCAATGAAAAGGTTTCAAGTAATAATTCCATCATATGAAGAAGTTACGTCAAAATCAGTTTCTTTCAAATTGATTTCAATTGATTTCAATTTAATTTCGAGTCCATACGATCAAACGACTAGTCCAATCGCTACGAAACTTGAAATCCTGCTATAGTTCACCGTTGTGGATCTGATGAAACTAGTTTCATCGAAATCCGAGTCAATGGCCAAAATGGCTATTTTTACATTAATTAAATAAATAAACAATTCATTAAATAAATCAAATTTTCAATTTCAATTCTATAATTGACAATTTTTATCGCTTTTAAATTTCTTAATCATTTATACTAATTTAAATAAATTTGGATGTCAATTTAGAGTTGATTAATTTATCAATTTCAGTGTTAACCTCAATTTCATTAAATTCAGAAATTATAAATTTAATTTCCAATAATTCCATTTATTTTACTTTTCATTGTATTATTCAATTCATTGTTGTCAAATGGATGAAATTAACATTGGATTCATGATCTATTACCTTAATGTTCTCAAATTCCATCTTGATTTCAATTAACGTAGTATTTAGATATTTAATGTCATTTAATTGTAATTAATCCAATTATTAAGTTTAAATTCCAATAAATTAATAAATCTTGATATCCATTATTTTTATTCAACCAATTGCCATATTATGAATCGAATTAGCATTATTTCCAATTATTTCCTTAATTTACACAACATAACATTGAATTGAGATTCATTGCAATTGATTACAAATTTTGATTTAATGGACTAAATAAATGATTAACTTATAATAATTGTTATCATTAATTCTCAGTCACATTTTTATAAGTTTATCATTTCTAAACCAATGTTATAATTTCTTACTAAACATTGATTTTATTCAATTACCATTCAATATATATTAATTCATTAATTAATTCAATATTTACGTTTGTTTTCTTATATCCGATTTATAGCCTAGTATAACATTTACACGAATTCCATTAATTGTAACATCATTCAAATAGTTTATAATTAACTTAGATTAGCATTATTACATCTCGTTTAAGTTATCATTTCGTTAATGAATCGCAAATTTCTCTTTTTTTTGATATTAGATAACAAAATTTTAATAAAAATTAACAATTAAATTATCGAAAATTTGTGGGTCGTTACACTCTCCCCCACTTAAAACTTTTCGTCCCCGAAAAGGAAAAATAAGGGAAAAGAAGAATTGAGTAAACAATACATCTTATTCAAAAATATTATCTTTATAAACAAGTAAATTTACAAAATTAATTAATTTAAGTAAAATGTACCAATTTATAACCATTAAACCTTATATACTCAAATTAATAAAGTTTGGAGAAACATTTTTCAAGATTTTTCTAAGTTTAAAATTCAAGGACAATTTAGGTAGTCTCCTTTGTATGGAGAGGCTCGGAATATCAAATATAAAAATATATATCACAATATCTCAAAATGATATATCCCAACAATGGGGAAAATGGTATAATAAGCTATAAAAACATAATCCGTGAACATACCTATTAGTCGGGCAGTCAACGCCTAATTATGAAACCGCAAGTAGTTGCAATTACTTCCATAACCTGTATTTCACTTATATAATCCCAAAGAGTTAATAATAATATAAAATGAAGTATTAAAGTTGTTTCAACCACTAACAAACAAATCAATAATAATCAACAATAACCTGCAACACAGCGTACAACCATCACATAAATCAATACAAATCAATTATCCATCCATGTCAAACAACACAATTAGTTGTTCGGGTTCAAAAACTTTAAATTGTACAGAATGAAAAATAAACTACTAAGTGCACCATTTATTCAACAGTCTTAGATGAAACTAAATAGATTATTTAAACATCTAAACAATTTTAAAGTATCCGTGCCCAAACAACCATAAACCAAACAAATAATGACCCCAAGCAAGAATTAAGTTCATTCTTATTGATTTCATTTCATAACAATTGTTGTTTGATTTCCTTTTCATGCATATAATGATTTATCCTTTTAATTTGCATATATTTCTTGCAAATTTTCATTTATTTTCATTCATTTATCCATAGTATTCATGTTCAATTCAGTTTCTTAGCATTTCAATTCATCTACTTAAGTTTATAATCATTTATTTATAATACTTACCTTTCTATTATATTTAATTGTAGTAACATTTCAATTATGACTTAAGTTATCACAATATATCAATAATTCTTACTTATTAAGGACTTCATTGAACACTTTCATTAAATTAAGTTTAATAGTATAATATCCTATCATGTTTCCTTATTAAACATTATAACTATTAATATTCGGTAAGTTATATATATGCCTTTAAGGATGTAGTTGGATGTTACACAAGTTTATCTTATTTCATTTAATTAACATAATGTTCAATAATAACATCCTTTATTTGTAGGTTACAAATTTCTACTTTCTTGTGATTTCATTTATAGCATAGCATTTAATCTCTTATTTCATTTAGAAGTTTCAATTATTAAATAGTTAAGATTTTCATTTCAATTTCAATAATTAAAACCTCTAATTTATGGAAATTTAAGAACTAAATGCCGGGTTCCATTTCAAATCATTTTAATAATAATAGATAGATGTATACACTTACACTTTATATCCAATTATTTTAAAACAATTTAAAAGTTATATTTGTTTATCAAAATAAATCTGTAGTAAAACTACTATGGTGGCCTTCCCACTTCGAAACTCGAAAATGAATGTCGATGATGCGTGCACTCATCACCGAAATTATTTTCCAGCGATAGAGATGGGAGTATATAACTTATTTCTTCCAAAATTTCTTTAAAATAATTATTTCAAATCATATTGAAATATTTATATCAGAAAATACTTATAAACAGTATTACTATATTCCAAAATCCTTTGAGAGAAAATTTCAAAATCCCGGAACTTAAGTTCTAAAATTTCCAAATTTCATTTATTTTACTTTCTTCAAATCTGGTTTCCAATCAATATTTATGAATTTCACTACCTAACAACCAATATATTACAACCAAATATAACATTTATAAAATTTATTAATTTGTATACAGAAAATATGATAGGCAAAATTATTTCATTTACCTATATTTCAAAACAAATATTGGGTCGGTCTATCCTATTAAGTGCTTAGAAATCCCTGTTGATGTCATAACGTCCTATGCACTAACTAGAATTTATAAATACAAAACGGAACAAATTAACCCAATATCAAAACCTTTTTATAACTCTAATAAATATGCTCTCTCATATATATACTCTCAGTGACTCATCATAGGGTATTTCTACTCTATTAATAAAGAGTCAGACCCTACAAAGCCAAGGTTTTTCGCTAAACCAAAGCTTTGATACCAGATTGTAACATCCCGCCCTTTTGTACGCTTTAAATCGATGATAAACCACACATGTCAAACTCAAACCATACAGAAGGGCGGATTGTTATTGGAGGGAATAAGAAAAGAGGGGATAGAAATAAATCAAAATAGAATCTTGCAACAGAACGACAAAATATAATAATCAAATAAACAATTCATGAAGTGGTTTTATAAAACATTTGATTATACTAATACAATACATATCGGAGTTACACATACCAAGAATAATAAATAACAATGCAGTGGAACAAATGTGACACAGTGGAACAATATAGTAAATACAAGTAATAAAATCTTCCTCTTCGTCCTCCAAAAGTAAGGTCTTCAAATCCTGAAATGCTCAGACTGACCCAAGCGTATTAAAAAGACAAAACACTCGAGTAGAACTAAAAGATCTTATGTAAGTTAAATAAACAATAAATAATGTGAGCGGAACGGCGTCAGAGATGTTTACGGGATTTGACATCTCCTATCCAGTGTCTAACGTGAGTGTAGAAACTTAAGAGATACTCGGGATTCACATCTCCTAAGGATCCATTAAACTATTTACTGTGTAGTAATATACCTTATTAATAGTAAAATAAACTTAATTTAAAATAACGTTAAGGAGTGACCCGATATTCCCCTTAACACATAAATAGTGCCAATAGCCTATACAGTATCGTAATACCTCCTGATCGGGAGTTACCAGAGGATACTCCTTAGGTACGTCAAAAATCAAACTCGTACAATGCGCGCTAGGGAAGGTGAAGGGCACACAAGGTAATGCTAGGGTAGATATACCAGTAACGCATAGAAGCTACTACCGCCCACCTTGAGACACACCCCAAAATCAAAAATCAAAAGTGGCTACCAAAACAATCCAAAGTCAGAATATAATATCGACGGAGTGTGTCCGATAAGAGGGGCTGCTTCCTTGGCCCAAGAATCGCTCCTGTTTTTGCTACCTTATGCCAACTCATGGGAGTCGGGTCCATGTATATAACTAAAAGGACGTCGCCAACATCCTAGTTCATTCTGGAATATCCACCACGTACACGGTTGTTAAAGTGGTTTTCGGAGCTGGCAAAGAGCATGATAACTTTCGATCCCAGTCTCTTTAACAACCAAATGTATTACAACATCGCAGTCATTTTCAAAATAGTTTATATTTTAAAACCAAATACCATTTCCCTTACGAACCAAATCAATACGATATCATTTTCATTTGAAATATATCCTTTTCTAAAATCATAACATTTTCAAAGTTATAACATTTCGAAATCAAAACACTTGAAATATAACACTTTCAAATTTTAATACCTTGAAACTTTTGACTTGAAACATAACTTCCTCCACTTAAATGGTTTAAATATTTAAAACACTTTATATAATAAAATAGCTTCTTCAATTTCATAAATCAAATCCAACACCACTCGAATTTCTATATTTTATATTTAACCAAATCCTAAATCATAAATTTCAATTCAATTCGGTTTCCAAATAAACTATTCCAAATTTATCGATTTCAAAACAGATTTGCCCCGTAGAATAAACCGTTTCAAATTCAATATATTTCAAACTCTAAGTATTCAACAATTTCAAAACTAAGTTTGGTAATTTCGATTCAACAATTCAATTTTCTATTATTTAGTTTTGAAATACTTTACATAATAAATCCATTATCATTTAAATAAGGCTCAAATTACAAATAACTACATATTTCCTTCAATTTATTTATACTTGAAGTATTCATTTAATTCACCTTAAACCAAAATCAAGCTATAAAAATCATACTCTCTAAAGCTTCAAATTCAATAAATTTCACATCAAGCTTATTTGAGTTTAGTTCTTAAATAAATTCAACTTCAAATAAATCTCAAATTTATCTTCCAACCTTAATTTATTTAAACCATTATAACTCTATATTAAAATACAATTTAAATACTTAACCATATTATCTTAAATAAAAATCAACTTATTATTTAGCTTATTCTATATTAAAACAAATTTTATGTAGCTTAAACCAAGGATAAAATAACATTTATATAATATCTAAAATCAAAGTTTATCTAAAACCATATATTTCTTTAAAAAACCATAGACTCATTTCAAAATATTTTTATATGTAGACCACGGTGTCTGTATAAAATTTTCTATCCTATGGTCAAGTGACATGGATATTTATCATTTCAATCCGTAATTTAAAATATAAATACGATTATATCATTTCAAACCGCAATCCTAAATGAAATAAATTCCATAACAACTTGCAGTTTATAACAATATAAAATACAACATCCATTCATCCAATATCACATCATCAACCATTTATCACAATCATCATCCAATTCAATCAATAACATCAATATAGAACATATAATAAATAATAATAGGTATTTACTGACAGTTTATATTCAATAATAATTTGAATACTAGTTTATCCAAATAAATCCAAATAAACTGAGATGATGAATCAAAATATGCCAAACAGTCATAAATAAATTTTTAATCACATCATAAATCAATTTAACAAGCATAAGAAATTTTAGAAGTTTCGAGTGGGTCAAAACACTCACATTTTGAATTTAAAATTGAATTTAAATCCAATTTAAACTCAAAATTTGAAAAGTCTCAGAACTCGTCCAAACTAGCTTCAAAATGTCCGGAATTCCGATACGATCCCAGCGGATCAAATTGCGTATAAAATGGACCTCGTATATGAAAGTTACGATCGTTAGAACATTCGAATTTCACAATTAAACTAAAATAAATTAAAACAATTACCACTACAAGGCCACGTCAGCACAATCATCTACCGCCTACAGATCAAACACTGTGCAATAAAACACTAGAATGCACTGGAAGCCGCCACTGCACCTACTATATGCTCACGCCACACCGGAGATGGTCGGTCCTCTCCAAGCTCCGCCGCCACCACGCGTGGCCTCCTCCCCATCCTACTCAACCCCCACGACGTCGATCTTCGAATGCGGCAAATACTAAACAGCCGCTACCATGTTTAACGAACCCTAATCAAACAAAACCTAATGATCTATCCATTAAAATCTCAAACGAAAGACATTGATGTACTGCCTGTGAAGATCTCCACGCTCTGGTGCCTCCGATTTATCGATCAGACAAAGTTGATCTCGGCTTGATGAGAGGCCGAGATTAATCCATGGATTTTTGAATAAATGACGATTTGAATTGGAAAACGAATTTCAAATCTGAGATGCGCTCGTCAAGAGCTTTAGATTGATATTTCATTTAATGTTTTTCGAGGAGTCTGAATTTGAAGTTGGATTTTGAATTGAAATTGGATTGAGTAGTTTTAGGGTTTTTCAGTCATTGGAATGAGGATGAGCAATTGGAATTGTACATACAGAATGAGGAACGAGAATTAACTAGGGCTTATAACAAGGTATTTTAGGAAGATCTGAAAAATAGAATGAATGGACTAGAATTAGATTGGAACGATAAACCACCCAAAAAGCCTGCTTCGACTCCGAAACGGAAATGGGTCAACCCATATATAAAAATAGATGTTTTAAAAAAAATTAAATTCAATGAAATAGGTTTCAGGTCCTAATTCCAATGTATGGAGAAATTACGTCAAAATCAACTTCTTTCAAATTGATTTCAATTGATTTCAATTTATATGATTTCTAGGCGTTTCGAGTCCGTACGATCAAACGACAACTCCGATCACTACGAAACTTGAAATCCTACTATAATTCACCGTTCCGGATCCGATGAAACAAGTTTCGTCGAAATCCAAATCAGTTGCCAAAATGGCTATTTTTACATTGATCAAATAAATTAATAAATAATTAAATCAAATTTTCAATTTCAATTCTATTATTGACAATTTTTATCGCTTTTAAATTTCTTAATCATTTACACAGATTTAAATAAATTTAGATGTCAATTTAGAGTTGATTGATTTATCAATTTCAGTGTTAACCTCAATTTCATTAAATTTAGAATTATAAATTTAAATTTTCAATAATTCCATTTAATTTACTTTTCATTCTATTATTCAATTCATTGTTGTCAAATGGATGAAATTAACATTGGATTCATGATCTATTACCTTAATATTCTCAAACTCCATATTAATTTCAATTAACGTAATATTTAGATTTTAATTTCATTTAATTGCAATTAATCCAATTATTAAGTTTAAAATTCCAATAAATTAATAAATCTTGATATCCAATATTTTTATTCAACCAATTATCGTATTATGAATAGAATTAACATTATTTCTAATTATTTCCTTAATTTACACTAACATAACATTGAATTGAGATTCATTGCAATTGATTACAAATTTTGATTTAATGGACTAAATAAATGATTAACTTATAATAATTGTTATCATTAACTCTCAATCACATTTTTATAAGCTTATCATTTCCAAACCAATGTTATAATTTCTTACAAAACATTGATTTTATTCAATTACCATTCAGTATATATTAATTCATTAATTAATTCAATATTTACGTTTGTTTTCTTATATCTGATTTATAACCTAGTATAACATTTACACTAATTCCATTAGTTGTAACATCATTCAAATAGTTAATAACTAACTTAGATTAGCATTATTACATCTCATTTAAGTTATCATTTCATTAATGAATCACAAATTTCTGTTTTATCCAATATTAGATAACAAAATCTTAAAGAAATTAAATATTAAATTATCGAAAATTTACGGGTTGTTACATCAATAGTTAGAAAATATTACATATACTTAAATCATGATTAAGTATATATTTTATTATTTAAAGAAAACATTCTCTGTAACATGCTTATTTGGGTCAAAATGAATGTCGCGTAAAACATCGTTACGACAACCCAAAATCATTAGTACATGAATTCGATAATTAGATAGATATATAAGTCACATGTACTATATAAAACATCTCCTTTGGAAAATAGCTTACTATAACAACAATGTTATCGCCCATACTTTCCTTACTTCTCGAAAACGCCTATTTCAACAATGAATGTCGAAATTTATGTATTTGTTGCTCACACCTTTTATAACATCTTCAAATCATTTAACTCTATTCAAAAGATCACTTTTCAAAACATTTATTTTTTTAAAGGATTATTCATTGTCCAAAATCATGAAGGAAATTCCTTTAATAACTTCTATAATTAACTTATCAAATTTAATTGATTTCACATTTATAAAACAAAGTTTATAACTTCCATACATATGTTATAAATTTCCATATAAAAAATTGCTTTATTAACTAATTTCATTTAGCTCTCGAAATCCAATTATAAGTTAATTTACTTATAAATCTCTTTATTTACAAATTCTTTCTTTTTATAACTTCATCAATTCATAAATCTTATTCACTTATAAGATTCATTTATGACTTCATTTCGACACTTATAAAACTCCTTTATAATTGCATTATTTTTATTTATAAAATATCAATTTTATAAATCTTATATATATATATATAAACCATTTATAATAAATAAAAATCTTATTTTTGACCTGTTTTATAAAATAGTTAACTCCATATTTCAAAAATCATGTTTAAGTATATTTTGCAAAATCATAATTTTTATAACATAAAAATTATAAATTTTATTTATTTAAAATAAATTCATCCCTTAACAAATTCAAAAATTAATAAAACACTTATTTTCAAAATCAATTAGAAATCTTTTTTTTAATTTGAAATCATCACTTTAATATTTTTAAAATTCCAAAATATGGCCCAATGCTGCAAAAATGCTAAACAAAATGATTCACATCAATCATCACATCCAAAACATCATATATCATATGATAACAGCATATATAACAATACCTATAAATAAAATCAACACTGGTGAGGAATCTAGTTGGATCCCTCCAACTTCTCACCTATAACAAATATACATATGAGAAGATATGTACAATGTCCGCATCGAGGCTGATGTGCGTACAAAAGGTCATCCACTCTTACACGGGAATGAGTAGGATCCCATTTGCTCCAACAGGCAGAAATATATCCAAACCAATCGATATATAATATATCATATATCATCCAAACAATCATCAATCAACATAAAATAAATTTATTCTCGTTTATATAAAAATCTAAGCAAGTCAGAAAGAGTGAGTTATACTCACTTTGATTCCAATAGCCGTTGTAGCAATTTATTCCGAATAAAATTAAACATGCATTTAATTTTACCAAAAATTTTCACTAGCTCCAATCAATTCCAAACCTTCTCTAAAATGCAGTGCTTGTCAATGTGATCCCAACGCAATTTGTTACATCAATTTTCGACCATGTATGAAGAAGTTACACATTTTGAAAGATTACATAATTTAAATATATAACTATTTACAATTTTTGTAATTTTTTTAAATGTCATCTCATCATGGTCATTGATTTTAGAGATGAGATCATGGCCGCTTTATTTTCTCTTTTCTTCTTCATCGTTCACAGGTCGAGATAATCGATAGCCGTCGATATTCAACTGATTACCGCGCCACCTAGTTCGTCGAGACGATGATCAGCTACCACCGTTTTAACGCGCATCACAAGCTCCACCATCACCCACGACGATGGCGAACTCGGTCACCTCCTCTCCTTAGAAAACATGCACAAACGTTGCTACTTCATGGCAATATTCATGGCAATCGGTGAAGAGACATGCCTAATCGACTGTTGGATTTGAAGACCTCGATGTGCTTTACGTCTTTGTAGTTGGAGGTTTCCCGTGAATGTCGATGGATTTAGAGTAATCAAGGGAGAAAGATGATGGTTTTCTGACCATAGGAACGTGGATGGTGGCTCGGGTTTCATGGGCTAAGGTATGTGAAAAAGAAAAATGTTGAGGTCCTTTTTTAGAAAATTTCACGACACTATTCATCCGAAATTTTTTCGAACTCCAACCGAAGCATGTCGCCTGGTGTTTATAATAATTTACCCCTATTCTAAACACAATGGAATATATATCGGGAGCCAATTCGATCATATTTGGAAGATAGGTTTTCGAATCTACTTATTTTAATTAAAATTTACTTAAACAAGTTTCTACGTGTTTCAGCTTCGTACGACCAAACCGTAAGTGTGACTGACATGAAATTTTAAATCCTATAATAATATAACATTACGAATCCAACGAAACTGGTGTTTAAAAAATCCGAGATAGTGTGAAAAATGACTATTTTTACACGTTAACAAAATATTAAAATATTCAATTTCTATAAATTAATATTCAATTCATTTTTAAAACTTCTCTAACATCACTCTAATTCAAATAGAATTTAATTCATCTTTATAATTAATTTTCATTTACATTAAATTCAAAATTCAATTATTTCCACGATTTCGTATATTAAATTAACAATTTAATTATCCAAATAAATCCTTATGTTTGAAATATAAGTTATTCAACTTATAAAATTAACTTGTGAATATTTAAAATCAATTTAATATCCAAATTCCAAATGATTGAAATTCTGGGTCGTTATAGAGGATATAGCAGAAAATAGTGGAGCTATAAAAAGCTTTATTGGAAATAAAATCAAATCTCCAAAGTTAATTTATTTTCATCCTCATATCATTTCGTAGGAAAAATGAATTATTATTTAATCGTATATAACAAAACAGAGAATATCATGATTAAGTAGTCCCCACTTATTTACTAAAATAGATTTCTAACTTATCTTGAGCACTTAGTCTATAGCCTTAGCTGTTTACCCTAACTTTGTTGAATTGGTTTAAAAGAGAACTAGTAAAATTAACCATTTTGTACTGATGTTTCCAAAGCGGGTGCTAAAAACGATTGATTTAGTGGGTTTAGTAGATTATAGTTGGGCTTTAAGTAGATCTACTATTTAATAGTGCTAAATTGAAATGGCATTGTCGATAAAGTACGCTACGTGCTTTAGCGAGGCTTTAGTAGGGCTTTCACCGCGTAGGTTTGTTGTTTAATTTCTACTAATATTTTTGCACCGTTAATAGTTCTTCCTTATTGAAACACGTTTCCTTTGCATTTTGACTAAAAATCAAACTATTTGATTTTTCTATCAAAATACTTACTCAATTTTAGTACTTATAGAATGATAGTTTCATATCATTTCTTGGATCATATCTGAAAACCCACAAACTCGGTATTGCTTCCATTGACTTCGAGACACTTTGGTTGTTATGTGCAAACGATCTACTCTACATCATTATTTGGAATTTTCCTTTTCAACAAATATGTACCGAAAAAAATTCTTACCAAATGATAATCTTGTGTTTAAATTCGAATTAACTTGAGCAAGTTTGATGATGAATCTATTACAATAATTTAGCAATTGAAATTTGCATTGTTATTCTTATTAAAATTGCTCATTATATTTCAACTGCGTTAGTCTTTCCCTTGAAGATACATTTATGGCCGATGGATCATATCTCTTTGGGTACAACTATCAAAATCTTATTTTGATAACATACTTGGAATCATTTAAAATTTGAACATCATACCATATGACGTATTCAACACTCCTAATGGTTTAATTGACAATTAAGGATTATCAATTCTCGACATTTATAATAACTAATAGTTTCTCGTCAATGTACAAGAAATATTTTTAGTCATCCTAATGCATTATGTTCATTTAGGATTGGTTAATTTCATTTCATTACATGTAATCAGTTTTATCTTCGTATCATATCCAAATTCATCCAACTACCAATAATTTCTAAAGTAAACTACATCGCTATGAAATTGGTGTTTCATAAAACAACAATTGTTTCTCAATGCAATGGAATAGGTATTCATAAACACTTTATGAATTATCTTATAGACAAACCTGATTTTGTTTAAGTTACGATACTTATGTTCAAAACATAAATTTCTTATCCAATGAAGATCGTTCCCAAATTTATTTGGAGTGAGATTAACAAGATTTTTCACATACAATTATTACCTGTAGTCCTTCGACTAACTTAAAATATCAACCCCTAAATTTAGGATATTTTTGGGTTTCTTATAAACTCTTATCTTGTATGATTTTGTAAACTATTATACATATGAAATTAATTCTAATCTTGTATACTGCTCTTATATACACAACCGTATAAAAATAAGTTAACTCAACTTCATTCATTATTAATCATACTTTGTTCAATAAAATTCTATTATAACGTTTTGATACATCTTATGTATCATAAGGAGGAGTATCTTCTGAATTTTTACTCATTTTCGGTACGTTTTGAACTCTTTCCAATATACTCACCTGTTCGACCATTTTATTTTCAAATGCATGTAATTTCGTTTACTTTGTTTTATATTTTATTAACTTACTATATGCATGCTATATGTGCATAAATTATACATGTTCGTGATTGTATAATTCATCGGTGAATTCAATGAAGTATGTAGAAATGTATTAGTATTATTAGACTTATGATTGCATACACACACACATACATACATATAGACACACACAGACAGACAGATACACACACACATATATACACACCAATCTAAAGATTTCATCAACTCCTATGTCGCTCCCACTGAATGTGTGCATTGCCCTTAATTATTTGAGATATAATTCGGTGGTACCATACGATTCATGATCATATTGTCAAAGAATTATTTCTCCAAACCGTGGCTTTGTACATAGTTCCTAAATAAATGCAAATAAATTTAAATACTTCGATATTTTCCAATGCATCATGAATACTACAACTAGTTTTATTTTATAAAAAATATTCATAATATTCTTATTGAAATAAACTGTCTGTTTTTTCAGTCAACGTTGAGAAATGATTTATGTTTCATTAAAAATGTTAGGTCTATTTATGAAAACAATTTTCATTCCTTGATGCGACCAATAAGTGCTATATAGAATGCTTCCACTATTACCGCCAATACTATAATGTATGAAATACAAAGATCCATCCAGCCACTTAATATCGGCTATTTATTCCATTGGCTATTACTGTTTGTAATTAAGAAATCATATTTCTTGGTCCAATGTTAAGTATTAATTATTTTTTTGTTATTCTTTCCGATGTTTTTTTACGAAGCAGAAGTGATTTATTTGGGTTTGATGTTTCTTTTTGGGCCTAAGAAGTTTAAATTTATTTGGGTTTGATCAAAATTTATTTTAAATAAAATATATATTTATTTAATTATAAATAAAGTGTAATTTAATATTATTATTATATTTATATAATATAACCTGCATGTGACGCCCCACCTCTATACCCACGCTAGCCAAGGACACTACAGGGTAATGCCGTCAACTAACACGGAGAATAAGGCTGGTTGGGAGCGACCATCTATAGCCTTTCTCTAACTATCTATTGAATACATCGACAATAAACCTACCAAGCAGGTCAACATACCAATGAATACTTAAAACAGAACCATAGGTGGTTGAAGGATCTATCAGAACAGAATATAACAACTCAAATGTAATATACATCACAGAACAGTAGAACATCATATACACATATACGGATACATAACAGAGTATACAAAATAATACGTGTCAAGTGGTACAGCAAACCACAATATACAGACGAATCAAAAGAATACATATATCAGAGTTACAACAAAAAGGACTACACAAAAAGCTTTAACAAAAAGAAACAAGCTAAATAATCCATGCGGAAGCAAAATAGGCTAAGTCCAAAAGCACCTAACCTGAAACATCTCGGTCTGGCCCGAGTATAAAATACACGGGTCAGTCTAGCTAAACAAATCAGTTAGATAAACTGAACAACAATAAACCTGCAAGGTTACAAAGCATGACAAATATCTCTAAAGGAGATAACACAATCATCTAACAAAAGATGAATCATATGATAACAAGTCTCACATCATCGGCATCATATAGGAACAAAGGATAAGAATATCCCAAAGCAAGCCCAAAAGGCAAATAACAAATACCCATAAGGTATACAAGTTCCACAAGGTAAACGCTACACATCATGCGGCTCAAAAAGACCAACACCGAAGGGCGATACCTAGGGAATATACATATGAACGAAACAACAGAAAATTTGCTCGAGCTCAGTACTGTACAAACAAGGATCCATGAGCCCGAAGACTCCAAACCCAATATCACCCATGCGGCTCATAACGACCAACATCGGAAGGATACTAAAGGGCAACCCAATATCACCCATGCGGCTCATAACGACCAACATCGGAAGCGATACTAAAGGGCAACAAACCCGAAGGCACATACCCGAAGGCAACAAACCGTAGTGGTGAAGGTCAGAGACCCAGTACTGGACACCACTAACTGGCGGAATGTGTCATAACTCTAAAAAAGGAATCCGAAAAGTGGTAACGCGAGTCCCATAACCACTCGTTCGCACTAAACGGTTTACTATCCGTTAGTTAATTTCACACTCAAAGCAATACAAAGTTCACCTCATATCATCGGTAAACCAAACCCGAAGGTTAAAACGATCAATTGAATAGGTCGGGGATTAATCGGAAAGATAAACGCACAGATTCATGGTCCGTGTTTTTCCCAACCATTTAATCACCCTTCCACTTCGCTCGAAGTGCGAAATTGTGTGTGTGTTTTAAATAGAATTTATAAATCGGAGAAGCAAACTTTTAATACGATTTAAAGAAATCATTTATAAAACCCGTGAATGAATTCAAAAGGGAATCATTAAGATCAAATATGCATAAACAACTAATTGGAATCAATATACATCGATCAATTTTGGAAAATTAAACGAACAAGGCAATTTTGGCAAAAACAACATATTCAGACGTCTGAAAGAAGGGATTCAGACGTTTGAATCTGAAAATTAATTTGTTTTTCAAAACAGAATTCAGACGTCTGAATCCAAACATCCAGACGTCTGAAATAGGCATATTTTGGCCTATTTCCTTTCTGGCCGAAATTTAGCCAATTCAGACGTCTGGAATATAATTTCAGACGTCTGAATCTGGGACGAAAATGTTCCCCAGAACAATATTCAGACGTCTGAAATTATGGTTTCAGACGTCTGAAACTCAATGTTTAGGAATTTCCTGAACCTGGGCCATTATGGCCAATAAAATCGAAAGCAATCGGATGCGTGTTGATTATGGGCTTACGCCAAACGACTGCCCACGCTTAACGACACACCCAACACTCCGAACCACATAAAACATCAACCATTTAAGGATTTTCAAAGGTTTGGCTTCAAAATTCATAATTTGGCAATTTCACCGAATCAACCCAAATCAAAAGCAAAAGAACATATGAACAATTGTTAGGAATTCATGCCTAACATCAATGATATCAAAAGAAGTAGATGTGAGTTCAAAACTCACCTTCTAATTCAAAACAAAGAAGAAGGAGTTCAATTTGCAAGGAGAAGACCAACTAATCTCCACTTCAACTCTACTAGCTTCAATCTAAGAATAAAACAAGTATTTTCCTAAGTTAGGTTTAGGAAATTTCTGAGATTGAAGAGAGAAAGAGATAGAGGAGAAGAAGAGGAGGCTTACCAATGGCTTCACTTTGATTTTGGAGCAAGAAATCAAGTTGCAAGAGGAAATTAGGGCTTGCAATTTCTATTTCTCTTTCTCTTCCTCCATTTCCAGTTTTTCTTAAGCTAAGAAATGAAATGAGGGTGAATGGATGAAGAGAGGGCTGAGTTAGGGGTTTAAACTAACAAATGGGATGAACCCAAACCCAAAACCCAAATAGAAAAGTTGCAAAAATTCAACTTACTCCAAACATATCAAAGCTTACACTTAAAAAGATCGAAAACGCCATTTTGGAACCAATGGAGGTGGTTTCGAGTTCCAATTCGGCCATTTGCAGAAAGTAACATTTCGGACCTAAAAATTCGACTAACGATGCTATATTTAAATAAAACATTTAAATATAAAATCGTTAAATATGCGGGTTTTTACAGATCTCCCCTCCTTACAAAATTGCGTCCCCGCAATTCCTAGAGACGATATTTGTAACAACAACATACATACAACCTTCAAAAGAAAAGAAAATATGCTTGAGACAAAAGGATATACTCACCGTTCCCAAGAAAAGATAGAAAACCTGGATAAGATCGCTCGATAAACTCTCTGGTTTCCCAAGTACAGTCATTGGGACTAGCGGACCATTGAACCTTAACGAGCGGCACGTCCTTGTTCCGAAGGTGTCGCATCTCCATGTCAAGTACGCGAATAGGCTGCTGTACAATAGATAAGTACGGTGAGATCTCAAGCTCTAGCAAATCAAGAGAAGTAAAGACAGAATCCGACTCTCGAAGACACTTCCGAAGCTGTGAGATGTGAAACACGTCATGAATGCCAAATAGATGAGCAAAAAGTGAAACTCTATAAGCCACAGGGCCAATACATTCAGTAATAGAAAATGGTCCTATAAAGCAAGGAGCCAATTTTCCATTCGTACTGAAGCGCATAACCCCTTTCAAAGGAGAAACACGAATAAAAACAAGATCACCAATCGAGAACTCGAGAGGTTTCCTACGGCTATCCGCGTAGGATTTCTGGCGACTCTGTGCCTCTTTCATTCTCAACCGGATAAGATCAATCTTCTCGGAAGAATCATGAACAAAATCTGGACCAACAATAAGCTTCTCCCCAGATTCCAACCAACAAGAAGGAGATCGACATGGCCTTCCGTATAGGGCTTCGAAAGGAGCCATACCGATACTAGACTGAAAACTATTGTTGTAGGAGAAATCTACAAGAGGTAGATGATCCTCCCAACTACCACCAAAATCAAAAATACAAATACGGAGAAGATCTTCCAAGATACGATTCACCCGTTCAGTCTGTCCGTCAGACTGCGGATGATAAGCTGTAGAAAAATTAAGCTTTGTTCCCAAAGCTTACTGAAGACTCTTCCAAAAATAACTCGTGAATAAAGGATCACGATCATTCACAATAGAACTAGGAACACCGTGAAGTCTCACGATTTCCTCGACATACAACTTAGCCAAATGCGAAGCAGTTCTATTAGACTTAATAGGGACAAAATGAGCAGACTTGGTGAGGCGATCAACAATAACCCAAATGCTAGAATGACCTGATCTCGAATGAGGTAGATCGTCAATGAAATCCATAGAAATCTGATCCCATTTCCACAATGGAATCTCAAGAGGCTGAAGAAGACCCGAAGGACGCTGATGTTCGGCCTTAACATGCTGACAAGTTATGCAATTACTCACATAACTCGCCACATCGCATTTCATGCCTTCCCAATAATAAAGACGATGCATATCGGCATACATCTTACTACTACCAGGATGAATGGTATACTTAGAACGATGACAGTCATCAAGAATGTCATGCCTAAGTGCAAAATCAGAAGGCACAAAAAGACGGTTCTTCTTACGAAGACACCCATGAGAATCAATGCTGAAATCCCGCAACGCCTCATCACAGGATCCAGACTCACAAAGCTGAATAAGATGCAACAAATCAGGATCACGTCGCTGAGCATCGGCAATACGATCCAACAAAATAGGTCGAGCTCCCAAACTAAACAATAGAATAGGAGAATCAGAAGATGAACATCGATCACGAATTTCACAACAAGATAGAGTCTCAAGAACATTCCATTCAGCAAGCATCATAGAAATAACAGCCGAATGTTTGCGACTAAGCGCATCTGTAACATGATTACCCTTACCAGGGGTATACTGGATATCAAAGTCAAAGGAAGCAAGAAACTCAAGCCAACGATGTTGTCTCATATTGAGTTCCTTCTGAGTGAACAAATACTTCAAAGATTTATGATCGGTATAAAGAATGAAGAGCTCGCCCAATAAATAGTGTCACCAAATCTTCAAGGAAAAGACAATGGCGGCTAACTCAAGATCATGAGTGGCATATCGAACTTCATTCGGACCCAGTTGCCTAGAAGCATAAGCAACTACCCGATCCTTCTGCATAAGAACAGCACCGAGACCACTACCACAAGCATCGGTGTAGACAACAAGATCATGATTCCCCTCGGGAACCACAAGAATAGGAGCATTAGTGAGAAGTTCCTTCAATGTCTGAAAGGAAGCTTCACACTTGTCGGACCAATCGAAACGAATTGCTTTCCGAGTAAGGCAAGTGAGAGGAAGCACAACTCGGGAAAAATCTTTAATGAACCGACGGTAATAACCCGCCAATCCAAGGAAACTATGAATCTCATGAACATTCTCGGGCCTCTTCCAATTCTGGATGGCTTCGATCTTTGAGGGATCGACAGAAATGCCATCGGAAGATACAACATGGCCTAAGAACTTAGCCTTATTCTCCTAAAAGTGGAACTTGGAGAATTTGGCTCTAAGCCGATGATGACGAAGAGTACTCAATACAATTCTCAAGTGATTAGCATGCTTAGCTTCAGACATAGAATAAATAAGGATATCATCAATGAAGACAAGGACGAACTTATCGAGATATTCCCGGAATACTCGATTCATGAGATCAACAAAGAAAGCAGGAGCGTTCGTCAAACCGAACGGCATAACGAGCCACTCAAAAAACCATAACGAGTGCGGAAAGCGGTAAGAGGAATGCTATCCTCCGCGACTCGTAACTGATGAAAACCTGTGGCAAGGTCTAGCTGAGAAAAGACCTTAGCACCACTCAATAGATCGAACATATCATCGATCCTAGGCAATGGATACCTATTCCTGATGGTTAACTCGTTAAGTTTGCGATAGTCAATGCAAAGCCTAAGAGTTCCATCAGACTTCTTCACGAAGACGACCGCGGATCCCCACGGAGAAAAACTGGACTGAATCAACTGCTTGGACTCAAGCTCTAAAAGCTGTTTCTTGAGTTCCTCATTTTCCCTTATAGACATCCTCGTGGGAGGATGACTAACTGGCTGCGCGCCTGGAATGAGATCAATGTGGAACTCAATTGCCTGCTTGGGTGGCAAACCCGAAACAGGTTCAAAAACATCAGAAAAGTCACAAGCAATAGGAACACGAGATATATCATCATCATCTCGCGAGTCAAGAGAATACAAAGCCATTTCGGAATTATCCACATCCCGAAGAATAAGAGATAACTGAGTAGGCAAATCCGGATGTCGAAGATATATAATTCTCTCCAAACAAATAATCCTGGCATCATATTTTACTAGCCAGTCCATACCCAAAATCATATCAAATTCCAGACAAGAAATAACGTGCAGATTCGCACAAAAAGAAAAGCCACATAAAACTGTAACGACCCGACTTCCAAATACCAGGAAGTCGCATCATTAAGAAGAAAGAAAGGGATAGAAAAGAGAATAGAAAGAAGAGATGAAAGAAACAACATCAGAATCTACACAGCGGAACGAATAAATTATATTAATAACATAAACATTACATAGTTTACAACTATTATCAGAGTACACAAATATACAACACATATACTAGACAGTTATAAACACCTGTCTAGTTATACAACTCAATACAACAACTCAGAGAACACACAGCGGAAAACTCAATATATATATCTACACGTGGAAGCCTCCTGCTCCATTGCTCCTCCATAATTCGTCAAAGCTAACCTGAATCCTAACCTGAATTCCCTTGACTACTCATAAAAATTTGAGTACCCAAGAGTTTATGAAAAAAAAATAAACTCCGGGTCAGACATGGGTCTGGTGTGAGTAACAGGTTAAAGTTGCTTAACTTTTAAAAAAACTTTTGAAAAGAAAGGTATCACGTAAGACTTTCCACACATAAACATGGAAAAGTTTTTACCTTACGCTAACCAAAACATTTGATAGGAAATTCGATGATATTATAATAGTGTCTAGGGTTTTCAAATAAATAAGAAATAGCTGAAATTGTTACATTATTAAATTCCAACTACTAGCTACAAAAGTGGGTAATACAATCAAAACCGTTGGCACTTATTGGATTTTGGATTCCATACAATGGCAGGGCTACTGGGGTACCGCCCGTCACAGTACATGACCTAGATCAACGTATCGAGGATCACTCCCGACCCTCTGCAACACAAAGCCGGACCCATTCCTTACTGAATAGTTCCGAACAAGACAACCCCGTGGTTGTAGCTAGCAACCACCACACAGCCGAATATAAAGGGACTTCTAGACAGGGATCAATCTTGCTCACCAATGGGAGCGACCCACGAAGCCTTGCTGCACCTCCCCTGTTTTAGCCATTCCCGGTTGATGAGGCTTGAGGCTACGATTACCTTTATAGGACATATCACTTAGAATGCTCATCGTCCACCTGACGATGTTCTGAAAGCATTCAATCCATACAAGTTCGTTCCGGGTTCGAACGAAACCGAAGGCATTATCTCGTTACACTCATTTTGGAATCACCCTCAGAGTTAACAACAATAACCCTTGCACTCTAATTCACCATCTCGAATCTATAAGAACTAATTCCGTCAACTCATTACGGAATCACCCACAGAGTTATACTGACTCATAGTCCTTACACCTCGAGTCTCCACAAAGCTCCACTTTGACACACTTTGATACACGACCTAACGTTATTTGGAATCGATGTGGTTTTCGGATATCCAAAATATGGAAACCTGATCACGGTCTCATTGAAATCCAAAGCGTGTCTTTTAGGGTCCAAGTTGTTTTAAAGTTTTAAAACAATTCAGTACAATATCTATATATACACAGATAGATAATTCATAAATCATAATTGATAATCTACTATTATCTCATAACAGATAATCTACATTATCAATATCAAATAGATATTCCATATATCACCATAATAATAGATAATCCTATGTTATCAACATAATACAATCAAACATCCATACCACACAATATTATTTATCTCATTACTGAGATCATAAAGCATCCAAGACAATCAATGTCATACATTCATCCATAAGCAATGATTTATTCATTACCATATAATTAATTTAAAATGAATTAAATTAATTATCCCTATCTCTAATTAATTTAAAATGAATTAAATTAATTACTTAATCTTTAATTAATTTAAAATAAATTAAATTAATTACTTCACCAATATAAACCTTGCTTACATAGTCATTTAATTGATTACAATCAATTAATCATTTATTCAAAATAAATTACCTTAATTAATCACTCTTGATTAATTACTCTTAATTACATTCAAGCAATCATCCTTAATTAATTTCACAAATTAATTATCCTCAAACAAAAAAGTAATTAACCTTTAATTACTTCAATATATTAATTAATCATAATTAATTATCCTAATCCTTAATTAATTACATTAATTAATTACATTTAATTACTTATTATTGATTAATTAATCATAATTAATCAACTTTAATTACATCATTAATTAAATAATTAATGATCCTTAATTATTCCTTAAATTAATTACTCTAAGTAACTAGCTAATTTAATTACTATATTAAACCAAATTAATTAATTTCTTAATTAATTATTTGATTAATTACTAAATAATTAAACGAAATTATCTCATACTTAAACATCTCCACTTAATCACAACCTGTGATTATTAATTAATTACTTAACTAAGTAATTTCCAAAACTTTAATTACATAAAGTAATTATTTATAAAACCCAAGTGTTTAAATTAATTAAACTTAACTAATTAAAATAAACAATCTCATTAAATTAAATTAATTACATCAAGTAATTAATTCTTTAATTAATTTATCAAGTAATTACACTCAAACCATTTATAATTGATTATTATTAAATTAATTAATCTAATTAATTATAAAAATTAACTACATTAATTAATTGTTAAATAATCATGGTTAATGACCTTCATTAACCATCCTCAAATTATTTTATAAAGTAATTAACTTAAATTAATTATCATTTAAATTATCTTTAATCATTCATTAATTAAAGTTAATTGTTAAAATAATTAACCTTAATAAAAAAACTTAATTACATAATTAATATTCATTTATCATTAATTAATAACTTAATTAATGATCTTAATTCCAAATTGATTAATCATTAATCAATTATTAATTCCAAAATTAATTAATGAATTAAATTAATTCATTAATCTTAATTACCTTATTAATTAATTCTAAAACATAAATCTTGATTTAAAACTTCAAAATAAAACATAACTTAATTATGTTAAAACAATATTATTCAAAACAAGGTGCTTTTTGAACTCCTTTTAAATTTCCATTTTAAATACAAGTTTAAATTAAAAATAATTTTGAACTTATCAGGTTTGAAAAATTTAAAACTTATTTAAATTTCAAATCAAACAAATGCCATGAAAAATTTAAAGTTAAATTCATTTTCAAAATTTTGATAACTTCCATTCATTCTTAGTTTATAACTTTTAAATTTAAATCTTCTTTTAAATTTAAACTGAACTTCATTTTCTGAAACTTAGAATTTCCAGATTTAAATAAATCTGTAAATCCTTACTCACATTTTTAAAATCTTAATATTTAAAATTTTATACTATCTACCAAAACAATTTAGATAATTAAGTTAAATTTCTAAAACTTCCATTTTAATATTAAAACTGGAATTTAAATTCAAGACAGAAATTTAAACTTGCATTTGAATTTGAACTTAAATTTTACTCAAAACATAAACTGTAGATTTAAAAGGTTTAAATCCACATTTTTTAAAAAACAGAAAAACGGGTTTCAAAACCTGGAATTTGAATTCAAATCAAAAAAAAATACAACTTGAATTCAAATCGAAAATACAACTTGAATTTGATTTTAAACTTAAACTTTTCTTTAACATAAACTTCAGATTTTAAATTTTCAAAAAAACCAGATTTTAAAAATTCAGGTTTTCCCTGAAGCTTAAACATTTAGTTCAACCCGAGAAACAATAATTTCTACTTCGAGTTTTAAGCTTCACCCCTCCGAGTCTTCGAACCATTTACTTCGAGTCAATCACAGACCAACTCTGCATCACCCCAACCCAAAACAGACCCACCTACTTCACCAGAAAAACTCGTCGCCGCCACCTCTGCCGACCATCTCGGGTGATCAAGCCACAACCAGAACCCACCACTACTTCTACATCAACCCAGATCAAGAAATTTATCAAAGAATCTAAAATGCCCCTAATTCAAAACCTGTAAACCTCAAACAGGTTCCTGATGCAAACCTGTCAACCGCCACAATTCTCACCTCCGACCGCCTGACATCTAGCCACTCCGGCCTCAAACTCATCCACCACCAACCCAACGATTCCGAAAACATCAATGCACTAGGTCAATCCACCACTTCAAACTGACTCAAAGCACAAACCTTTTCAAAACTAGGGCTTTATTCTAAAAATCAAAACTGCAATTCAATCTAGCAAATTTAATTACTTCTTTGATTTTTCTAAAGATCTATGATCCTCACTTAATAACTCAGAAAGAAATTTGGGTTTTCTAATACTACAGATTGCAAGAATTTTGCTCATATTCAATTTTGGTTTAAGAACAAACTGTTTCTTTGTCAAGCACCTAAAAGTACTAATACTTGATTTAAAAATCAAGTTACAGTTTATAAATTTGATTTGTATTACTGAATCATCATATTAATTAGAATGAATTTGAATAAAATTAAACATACATGATGATATTACCTGTGTTTACAAAAATGACACTCTGTATTTAACTCACCTAAAAATTTAAATCTTAACTTAAGAAGTTAAAACACATTACTTTATAAACTGAATTCTAATCCCAGATAAAGAAACTTCTTTTATTTATTCTAAAACACAGATATAAATCTCAGATTAAATCAATTTTTAAAGATTTTTCTAAACAGTGTGTGAATCTGGGAATATTACACAACACAATCAACATGCATAAACAACTATAATTACAACAGATATTCTATAAGCACACAAACATAATTTTTATCTCAAACACTTAATCAAGCAACCTAATATAATTTAAGGTTTTAAATGTTACTCACCTTTATTTGAGTGCAGACCATTGTTTTGATCCCTTGAATTTTGCAGAAAACAAAAATATGCAGAGTCCCTGTTTTGACTTACCTTTTGATTTGCAGGAAAATGGATATGCAGGTATGCTTCTTGGATGAAACAGTGGTTGCACGCAGGTAGATAGATGATGCAGTTGCCAAATTTCCAAATACATGCTATGATTCCCAGTTTAACAGAATGCAGAAAAGAAATAGTGTAGGCTCTTCTTGAATTTGAGGAAATGCAGAATTTTGATCTTTGATAAATTTGTGGATGCAGATTTTATGAACAGAATGTGTGTATGAAGTAAGTGAGTTTTGGATATGCAGATTTGATCTTTGATGAGTTACAGGGGTTTGCAGATTTGATCTTTTAATATGCAGGTTTCTATGATAAATATGAAGATGAGTTTGTGTATGCAGAATTTTGATTGTGGATATGATAATGAATTTTTGGTCTTCATTTGATTAAGGAAATGGAAATGAAATAAAGATGTAAACTTAACTAAATGTATTTTCAGATTTTATAAAAGAAAAGAAAATTAAAAACTAAAATTTACACTTGTCTATTTTTACAACACTTGTCAAATTGTATATGTTAGTTTTTAAACACATGTAAAAGAATGCAACACATGTTTTCTCTTTTAAAAGTAAATAGTATTTAAATTTACAAAATAATGCATGTATTAGCTTAGTTTAAGTTGTTAGTTTATATGTATAAATTTATAAATGAAAACAAAAACAAATCATGTTTATAAACTTATACAAATAAA
Organism: Allium cepa; assembly: GCA_030765085.1. Lineage (NCBI taxonomy): Eukaryota > Viridiplantae > Streptophyta > Magnoliopsida > Asparagales > Amaryllidaceae > Allium > Allium cepa. Next base: position 836,167,726 of record CM060931.1, read on the forward strand.
AATTAAAACAATTTAGATTTTATACTTTTGAACTTAAATTCAAACTAAATTCAAAATCAAATATGTTTTCAAATCAAGTTATAAATAATAATTCAATTTGAAATAAAAATTACAAATTCTTATTCAAAACTTATTTAAAAAGTCAATACAATGTTAACGTTGCTTTTATTAAATAAACAATCCATTTTATTAAGTCATAAAACCATTTGTTGAATTAATTATAAATTTAAAACTCAATCTAATTTAATTTAAACACTTTAATATTTTTCTTATTAAATTTTAAAATCATAAATTTATTTATGAAATAGTTTTTAAAACTCAATACTAATTAAAAATCAAATTTTCCAATTTATAATGTATATATTAGAATTTTAAAACATGATTCAATTATTAAATTTAAACCAAAATCATTTATTTAGCTTTGAAAAGCTTAAATATTAAATAAAACAAATTTTCCCAATTATAAATAATAAAGCTGAAAAATATGCTTTACTTATTAAAATTAAATCAAAGCCAATCTATTTAAAATATAAACCAATTATTTATATTGTAAATAGAAATCAATTTATATTTTCAAAAGATAAAATAACCAATTTAAATATTTATTGAAGAAGATTATTAAATTTATTTGAATAATTATTAACAGATTATCAATATCAATTTAATTTTAACTACAGATTATTAAATTAATATTGTTAAAAATTCCGGGATATTACAATCCTTTCCCCTTAAAAGAACTTCGTCGTCGAAATTTAAAACAAAGGTAATTTAATAATCTTATTAAAGATTTATTTAAAAACACAAGCATATATCAAACCTATGCTAACAATCAAACACAACCAATCAAACAAATCTAATTATCCAGACAAAATTCTGGATAAAATTTTATCGACTTTTCCCCAGGTATATATATATACCGGGATACTCGCTCTAGAGAATCCAAACAATCAATACTATGAAGCTATAAAACTCCTATACAACTATATCTATAATACTAGACAAGATATTAGACTACAAACGAGTCTGACTCAACAACCAAAACTCCAGAACTGCTGGTTCCACAACCAGAGACAGATCATACACGTACTCCCTCAGAGATACGTGAAACTCATCGAATTCCAGTATCCAAACTGGCAATTCAATCCTATAGATCAATCACTCTCTCCTAGATACAGAAAAGATCCAAAACACTTTAGAGATAGCTTCTCAGACTACCCAAACTTATAGCTCACTTATGATCAGAGAAAACTTATCCAAAATCAAATCTCCGACTTCAGAGTCCAAATCCCTCCGACTCTTATCCACAAAATTCTTCGGACGATCCTGGGCTGTCTACAGCCTTACTAATCAGCTCAACCTTGTTGATGCTCTAGAAACAAACTAGACCAACAACTTCAACAAAATGATCTCCTCAAGATCAACCAAAACCAACAACTCAAACTCAACTTCTCAAAATCAGAAGACAACAACTTCTTCTGTCCAGAAAAGAAAAGCAGATACACTTCCAAACTGCTTCCGCTGCTCAACTCTGATCCGTCATAGAAGAGAATGCTAAAGAAGAACACGAGCACAAACAGGACAACTCACCCCAGAGATATGATTCAACAAATCCATAAGAAAAATTCAAAAGTTCCTCCAAAACTATGAGCTGCTACACCAACTCAATCTCCAGATGCAAACCAAATTCTGACTTCCTGAAGACATCCAGAAGAACTCAGATAACCCAAGAGAACACTCAAACAATCGCAAGTCACTTTTGCGATCCACTAAACCAAATCGAAGGAAAAACTGCTCTTCCTTAACCAAATTGAACAGCTTAAACTTAACCAGCCAACCCATCGAAGAACTGGTTCACTTAACTGCTTCTGAACTCCACTTCAGAAAAACTACTAAGCCAAAAGATCTCTAGCCAACACCGAGAACACTTCAAACTACACTGCTGCCACAGATGCCAAAGAATTCCCAAAACAAAGCTCTCCGAGAAACTCGGACTTCAAAGCAAACAGAACTTCGGCTGAACACAGCCACAACACCGAAGCAGACTCACCTCCTTAGCTTGTTCCTAAGAAAACATCTTCGGGAACATCCATAGTCACTGCATCTCATCACGCAACTACTATTTCCTGAGGTATTCAAAATACCATCACTCACTTCTGCCAACCAACAGATCAAAACACTACTTATCCAACTTCAAAGAATTCACTCCGAACCTTAACAGGTTTCCTTCAGAGATCAATGAAGTTCTTCATCACTACAGAACTCTATCGAGACAGTATTAGGTCTACAGTCTCGACAAAAAACTTCCAACCTCAAACATTCAAACTCCAACCATTGGTAGTAATCGTGTTACACACACCACTACCCCATCTACCTTCATAACTTATATTGAAAAACCTGAACAGGTAACCCAACAGATAGGTAGAAATATATATATAAATATATATATATATTAAAAATTACAAATACGCTCTCTCAAGAAAGACACCACTATAGAGCCTAGGTATTCACTCAACCTAATGCTCTGATACCACAATGTAACGAACCCGCTTCCAAATACCAGGAAGTCGCATCGTTAAGAAGAAAGAAAGGGATAGAAAAGAGAATAGAAAGAAGAGAAGAAAGAAACAACATCAGAATCTACAAAGCGGAAGGAATAAATTATATTAATAACATAAACATTACATAGTTTACAACTATTATCAGAGTACACAAATATACAACACATATACTAGACAGTTATAAACATAGTTTACAACTATTATCAGAGTACACAAATATACAACACATATACTAGACAGTTATAAACACCTGTCAAGTTATACAACTCAATACAACAACTCAGAGAACACACAGCGGAAAACTCAATATATATATCTACACGCAGAAGCCTCCTGCTCCATTGCTCCTCCACAATTCGTCAAAGCTAACCTGAATCCTAACCTGAATTCCCTTGACTACTCATAAAAATTTGAGTACCCAAGAGTTTATGAAAACAAAAATAAACTCCGGTTCAGACATGGGTCTGGTGTGAGTAACATGTTAAAGTTGCTTAACTTTTAAAAAAACCTTTTGAAAAGAAAGGTATCACGTAAGACTTTCCACACATAAACATGGAAAAGTTTTTACCTTACGCTAACCAAAACATTTGATAGGAAATTCGATGATATTATAATAGTGTCTAGGGTTTTCAAATAAATAAGAAATAGCTGAAATTGTTACATTATTAAATTCCAGCTACTAGCCACAAAAGTGGGTAATACAATCAAAACCGTTGGCACTTATTGGATTTTGGATTCCATACAATGGCAGGGCTATTGGGGTACCGCTCGTCACAGTACATGACCTAGATCAACGTATCAAGGATCACTCCCGACCCCCTGCAACACAAAGCCGGACCCATTCCTTACTGAATAGTTCCGAACAAGACAACCCCGTGGTTGTAGCTAGCAACCACCACACAGCCGAATATAAAGGGACTTCTAGACAGGGATCAATCTTGCTCACCAATGGGCGCGACCCACGAAGCCTTGCTACACCTCCCCTGTTTTTGCCATTCCCGGTTGATGAGGCTTGAGGCTACGATTACCTTTATAGGACATATCACTTAGAATGCTCATCGTCCACCTGACGATGTTCTGAAAGCATTCAATCCATACAAGTTCGTTCCGGGTTCGAACGAAACCGAAGGCATTATCTCGTTACACTCATTTTGGAATCACCCTCAGAGTTAACAACAATAACCCTTGCACTATAATTCACCATCTCGAATCTATAAGAACTAATTCCGTCAACTCATTACGGAATCACCCACAGAGTTATACTGACTCATAGTCCTTACACCTCGAGTCTCCACAAAGCTCCACTTTGACACACTTTGATACACGACCTAACGTTATTTGGAATCGATGTGGTTTTCGGATATCCAAAATATGGAAACCTGATCACGGTCTCATCGAAATCCAAAGCGTGTCTTTTAGGGTCCAAGTTGTTTTAAAGTTTTAAAACAATTCAGTACAATATCTATATATACACAGATAGATAATTCATAAATCATAATTGATAATCTACTATTATCTCATAACAGATAATCTACATTATCTATATCAAATAGATATTCCATATATCACCATAATAATAGATAATCCTATGTTATCAACATAATACAATCAAACATCCATACCACACAATATTATTTATCTCATTACTGAGATCATAAAGCATCCAAGACAATCAATGTCATACATTCATCCATAAGCAATGATTTATTCATTACCATATAATTAATTTAAAATGAATTAAATTAATTATCCCTATCTCTAATTAATTTAAAATGAATTAAGTTAATTACTTAATCTTTAATTAATTTAAAATAAATTAAATTAATTACTTCACCAATATAAACCTTGCTTACATAGTCATTTAATTGATTACAATCAATTAATCATTTATTCAAAATAAATTACCTTACTTAATCACTCTTGATTAATTACTCTTAATTACATTCAAGCAATTATCCTTAATTAATTTCACAAATTAATTATCCTCAAACAAAACAGTAATTAACCTTTAATTACTTCAATTAATTAATTAATCATAATTAATTATCCTAATCCTTAATTAATTACATTAATTAATTACCTTTAATTACTTATTATTGATTAATTAATCATAATTAATCAACTTTAATTACATCATTAATCAAATAATTAATGATCCTTAATTATTCCTTAAATTAATTACTCTAAGTAACTACTAATTTAATTACTATATTAAACCAAATTAATTAATTTCTTAATTAATTATTTGATTAATTACTAAATAATTAAACGAAATTATCTCATACTTAAACATCTCCACTTAATCACAACCTGTAATTATTAATTAATTACTTAACTAAGTAATTTCCAAAACTTTAATTACATAAAGTAATTATTTATAAAACCCAAGTGTTTAAAATTAATTAAACTTAACTAATTAAAATAAACAATCTCATTAAATTAAATTAATTACATCAAGTAATTAATTCCTTAATTAATTTATCAAGTACTTACACTCAAACCATTTATAATTGATTATTATTAAATTAATTAATCTAATTAATTATAAAAATTAACTACATTAATTAATTGTTAAATAATCATGGTTAATGACCTTCATTAACCATCCTCAAATTATTTTATAAAGTAATTAACTTAAATTAATTATCATTTAAATTATCTTTAATCATTCATTAATTAAAGTTAATTATTAAAATAATTAACCTTAATAAAAAAACTTAATTACATAATTAATATTCATTTATCATTAATTAATAACTTAATTAATGATCTTAATTCCAAATTGATTAATCATTAATCAATTATTAATTCCAAAATTAATTAATGAATTAAATTAATTCATTAATCTTAATTACCTTATTAATTAATTCTAAAACATAAATCTTGATTTAAAACTTCAAAATAAAACATAACTTAATTATGTTAAAACAATATTATTCAAAACAAGGTGCTTTTTGAACTCCTTTTAAATTTCCATTTTAAATACAAGTTTAAATTAAAAATAATTTTGAACTTATCAGGTTTGAAAAATTTAAAACTTATTTAAATTTCAAATCAAACAAATGCCATGAAAAATTTAAAGTTAAATTCATTTCAAAATTTTGATAACTTCCATTCATTCTTAGTTTATAACTTTTAAATTTAAATCTTCTTTTAAATTTAAACTGAACTTCATTTTCTGAAACTTAGAATTTCCAGATTTAAATAAATCTGTAAATCCTTACTCACATTTTTAAAACCTTAATATTTAAAATTTTATACTATCTACCAAAACAATTTAGATAATTAAGTTAAATTTCTAAAACTTCCATTTTAATATTAAAACTGGAATTTAAATTCAAGACAGAAATTTAAACTTGCATTTGAATTTGAACTTAAATTTTACTCAAAACATAAACTGTAGATTTAAAAGGTTTAAATCCACATTTTTTAAAAAACAGAAAAACGGGTTTCAAAACCTGGAATTTGAATTCAAATCAAAAAAAAATACAACTTGAATTCAAATCGAAAATACAACTTGAATTTGATTTTAAACTTAAACTTTTCTTTAACATAAACTTCAGATTTTAAATTTTCAAAAAAACCAGATTTTAAAAATTCAGGTTTTCCCTGAAGCTTAAACATTTAGTTCAACCCGAGAAACAATAATTTCTACTTCGAGTTTTAAGCTTCACCCCTCCGAGTCTTCGAACCATTTACTTCGAGTCAATCACAGACCAACTCTGCATCACCCCAACCCAAAACAGACCCACCTACTTCACCAGAAAAACTCGTCGCCGCCACCTCTGCCGACCATCTCGGGTGATCAAGCCATAACCAGAACCCACCACTACTTCTACATCAACCCAGATCAAGAAATTTATCAAAGAATCTAAAATGCCCCTAATTCAAAACCTGTAAACCTCAAACAGGTTCCTGATGCAAACCTGTCAACCGCCACAATTCTCACCTCCGACCGCCTGACATCTAGCCACTCCGGCCTCAAACTCATCCACCACCAACCCAACGATTCCCAAAACATCAATGCACTCGGTCAATCAACCACTTCAAACTGACTCAAAGCACAAACCTTTTCAAAACTAGGGCTTTATTCTAAAAATCGAAACTGCAATTCAATCTAGCAAATTTAATTACTTCTTTGATTTTTCTAAGGATCTATGATCCTCACTTAATAACTCAGAAAGAAATTTGGGTTTTCTAATACTACAGATTGCAAGAATTTTGCTCATATTCAATTTTGGTTTAAGAACAAACTGTTTCTTTGTCAAGCACCTAAAAATACTAATACTTGATTTAAAAATCAAGTTACAGTTTATAAATTTGATTTGTATTACTGAATCATCATATTAATTAGAATGAGTTTGAATAAAATTAAACATACATGATGATATTACCTGTGTTTACAGAAATGACACTCTGTATTTAACTCACCTAAAAATTTAAATCTTAACTTAAGAAGTTAAAACACATTACTTTATAAACTGAATTCTAATCCCTGATAAGCAAACTTCTTTTATTTATTCTAGAACACAGATATAAATCTCAGATTGAATCAATTTGTAAAGATTTTTCTAAACAGTGTGTGAATCTGGGAATATTACACAACACAATCAACATGCATAAACAACTATAATTACAACAGACATTCTATATGCACACAAACATAATTTTTATCTCAAATACTTAATCAAGCAACCTAATATAATTTAAGGTTTTAAATGTGACTCACCTTTATTTGAATGCAGACCACTGTTTTGATCCCTTGAATTTTGCAGAAAACAAAAATATGCAGAGTCCCTGTTTTGACTTCCCTTTTGATTTGCAGGAAAATGGATATGCAGGTATGCTTCTTGGATGAAATAGCGGTTGCATGCAGGTAGATAGATGATGCAGTTGCCAAATTTCCAAATGCATGCTATGATTCCCAGTTTAACAGAATGCAGAAAAGAAATAGTGCAGGCTCTTCTTGAATTTGAGGAAATGCAGAATTTTGATCTTTGATAAATTTGTGGATGCAGATTTTATGAACAAAATGTATGTATGAAGTAAGTGAGTTTTGGAAATGCAGATTTGATCTTTGATGAGTTACAGGGGTTTGCAGATTTGATCTTTTAATATGCAGGTCTCTATGATAAATATGAAGATGAGTTTGTGTATGCAGAATTTTGATTGTGGATATGAAAATGAATTTTTGGTCTTCATTTGATTAAGGAAATGGAAATGAAATGAAGATGTAAACTTAACTAAATGTATTTTCAGATTTTATAAAAGAAAAGAAAAATAAAAACTAAAATTTACACTTGTCTATTTTTACAACACTTGTCAAATTGTATATGTTAGTTTTTAAACACATGTAAAAGAATGCAACACATGTTTTCTCTTTAAAAGTAAATAGTACTTAAATTTACAAAATAATGCATGTATTAGCTTAGTTTAAGTTGTTAGTTTATATGTATAAATTTATAAATGAAAACAAAAACAAATCATGTTTATAAACTTATACAAATAAAAATTAAAACAATTTAGATTTTATACTTTTGAACTTAAATTCAAACTAAATTCAAAATCAAATATTTTTTCAAATCAAGTTATAAATAATAATTCAATTTGAAATAAAAATTACAAATTCTTATTCAAAACTTATTTAAAAAGTCAATACAATGTTAATATTGATTTTATTAAATAAACAATCCATTTTATTAAGTCAAAAAACCATTTGTTGAATTAATTCTAAATTTAAAACTCAATCTAATTTAATTTAAACACTTTAATATTTTTCTTATTAAAGTTTAAAATCATAAATTTATTTATGAAATAGTTTTTAAAACTCAATACTAATTAAAAATCAAATTTTCCAATTTATAATGTATATATTAGAATTTTAAAACATGATTCAATTATTAAATTTAAACCAAAATCATTTATTTAGCTTTGAAAAGCTTAAATATTAAATAATTTTTTTTCCCGATTATAAATAATAAAACTGAAAAATATGCTTTACTTACTAAAATCAAATCAAAGCCAATCTATTTAAAATATAAACCAATTATTTATATTGTAAATAGAAATCAATTTATATTTTCAAAAGATAAAATAACCAATTTAAATATTTATTGAAGAAGATTATTAAATTTATTTGAATAATTATTAACAGATTATCAATATCAATTTAATTTTAACTGCAGATTATTAAATTGATATTGTTAAAAATTCCGGGATATTACAAAAACAATCTCAACATCATCACAAAGCAAGCTAAGGGTCGCGGATCCCCCAATAGGATTCGCAATCCTTGAAGAAGTAATTAAACAAGAAACATCCAAACATAAATCATCGACGAGCTTCTTCGATACAAAAGAATGTGAAGCACCCGTATCGAAAAGAACTCGAATACTGTGGTCATGAAATAAAATAGAACCTTCCAAATAGATGGAGATATACCTTTGGACTGAGAAGGACCTTCAGAAGCCTTAGCAGCATAAAGCTTGCTAGACTTGGCACCATCCGGAACAGTAGGGCAAGCTGAAACATGATGACCTTCCTTCTTGCAATAGCGGCAGAAGAGAGGCTTAGGACAAGCTCGAATAATATGACCAGGAGACCCACAATTGAAACACTTCCGAACGAAAGGTGTTTCAGAAGGCTGAGGCTGAGAACTAGAACTACCAGTCTTCTTCTTCTTAGAAGGAAAAGATCTGGACTTCTGAAATGGAAACAGTTTCTTATTGGGGTTCTTGGAAACCTCAACATCAACATCACTATCACACTCCTTCTCGACGGTCTCGAGATGAAGTTCCGAATCAACCAACTCCTCAAAAGAAAGCTTAAGCTGGAGCAACAAAGACTTCTTAAGATATTTCTTAAGACCAGAGACAAACTTCAAATTCTTCTTATAAGAAGTGCTAATGAATTCAAGACCATACTTAGATAAAGCCTCGAATGATGCAACATACTGAGAAACAGATGATTTCCCTTGCTTCAATTCAAGAAAGCGACGGATCAATAAAACTTTTTCAGATTTAGGAACGAACTTGAGTTCAAATCGCTCCCGAAACTGAGTCCAAGAAAGAGTAGACTCATCAATCTCGGCTACAAGAAGCTCATACCAATCAAGAGCACGCTCTTGTAATAAGCTAGAAGTTACAAGAACTCTATCGTGGTCAGAAAGATCCATGCGAGAGAAGATACGCTTGCACATGCGAAACCAAGCTTGGACTTCAAGAACTGACTCGGAGCCCTTAAACGGCTTTCCTCCAAGATGAGCAAAATCACTGTACTGGCGTACAAAGGCAGACTGGCGAGGTGGAGACACTCGAGGAGGAACTGGAAGCCGAGTGCTCCTAAACAATTCCAAAAACTGATCAGCAGACATATAAACGACATCCGGATGTGAGCCACTGAATTGCCCAGCATCCGAATGTCGTCCCTTGCCTCTTCCAGCCATGCGCTGAAAGTAAGATAAGAACGAGATTATACACAAGGTAGATAATCAATACAGATTACTACGGAATAAAATGCACTCCTAGACGTATTCCCCAAATTCTATCTAACCTTTGATAGAAGAAGAAATTGAAAGGCACGATGATTCAAAGGTTTATATCACTTATACACTTTGATGTACCATAATATGTGCATCTATTCTGTGTCTATCATATTTTTTTATGAACTCAGCTCCGATACCACGCTGTGACGCCACACCTCTATACCCATGCTAGCTAAGGACACTACAGGTTAATGCCGTCAACTAACACGGAGAATAAGGCTGGTTGGGAGCAACCATCTATTGCCTTGCTCTAACTATCTATTGAATACATCGACAATAAACCTGCCAAGCAGGTCGACATACCCAATGAATACTTAAAACAGAACCATAGGTGGTTGAAGGATCTATCAGAACAGAATATAACAAATCAAATGTAATATACATCATAGAATAGTAGATCATCATATACACATATACTGATACATAACAGAGTATACAAAATAATACGTCTCAAGTGGTATAGCAAACCACAATATACAGACGAATCAAAAGAATACATATATCAGAGTTACAATAAAAAGGACTACACAAAAAGCTTTAACAAAAAAGAACAAGCTGAATAGTCCATGCGGAAGCAAAATAGGCTAAGTCCAAAAGCACCTAACCTGAAACATCTCGGTCTGACCCGAGTATAAAATACACGGGTCAGTCTAGCTAAACAAATCAGTTAGATAAACTGAACAACAATAAACCTGCAAGGTTACAAAGCATAACAAATATCACTAAAGGAGATAACACAATCATCTAACAAAAGATGAATCATATGATAACAAGCCTCATATCATCGGCATCATATAGGAACAAAGGATAAGAATATCCCAAAGCAAGCCAAAAGGCAAATAACAAATACCCATAAGGTATACAAGTTCCACAAGGTAAACGCTACACATTATGCTGCTCAAAAAGACCAACACCGAAGGGCGATACCTAGGGAATATACATATGAACGAAACATCCGAAAATTTGCTCGAGCTCAGTACTGTACAAACAAGGATCCATGAGCCCGAAGACTCCAAACCCAATATCACCCATGCGGCTCATAACGACCAACATCGGAAGCGATACTAAAGGGCAACCCAATATCACCCATGCGGCTCATAACGACCAACATCGGAAGCGATACTAAAGGGCAACAAACCCAAAGGCACAAACCCGAAGGCACATACCCGAAGGCAACAAACCGTAGTGGTGAAGGTCAGAGACTCGGTACTGGACACCACTAACTGGCGGAGTGTGTCATAACTCTCAAAAAGGAATCCGAAAAGTGGTAACGCGAGTCCCATAACCACTCGTTCGCACTAAACAGTTTACTATCCGTTAGTTAATTTCACACTCAAAGCAGTACAAAGTTCACCTCATATCATCGGTAAACCAAACCCGAAGGTTAAAACGATCAATTGAATAGGTCGGGGATTAATCGGAAAGATAAACGCACAGATTCATGGTCCGTGTTTTGCCCAACCATTTAATCACCCTTCCACTTCGCTCGAAGTGCGAAATTGTGCGTGTGTTTTAAATAGTATTTATAAATCGGAGAAGCGAACTTTTGATACGATTTGAAGAAATCATTTATAAAGCCCGTGAATGAATTCAAAAGGGAATCATTAAGGTCAAATATGCATAAACAACTAATTGGAATCAATATACATCGATCAATTTTGGAAAATTAAACGAACAAGGCAATTTTGGCAAAAACAACATATTCAGACGTCTGAAAGAAGGGATTCAGACGTCTGAATCTGAAAATTAATTTGGTTTTCAAAACAGAATTCAGACGTCTGAATCCAAACATCCAGGCGTCTGAAATAGGCATATTTTGGCCTATTTCCTTTCTGGCCAAAATTTAGCCAATTCAGACGTCTGGAATATAATTTCCGACGTCTGAATCTGGGATGAAAATGTTCCCCAGAATAATATCCAGACGTCTGAAATTATGGTTTCAGACGTATGAAACTCAATGTTTAGGCATTTCCTGAACCTGGGCCATTATGGCCAAACAAATTGAAAGCAATCGGATGCGTGTTGATTATGGGCTTACGTCAAATGACTGCCCAAGCTTAACGACACACCCAAAACTCCGAACCACATAAAACATCAACCATATAAGGATTTTCAAAGGTTTGGCTTCAAAAATCATAATTTGGCAATTTCACCGAATCAACCCAAATCAAAAGCAAAAGAACATATGAACAATTGTTAGGAATTCATGCCTAACATCAATGATATCAAAAGAAGTAGACGTGAGTTCAAAACTCACCTTCTAATTCAAAACAAAGAAGAAGGAGTTCAATTTGCAAGGAGAAGACCAACTAATCTCCACTTCAACTCTACTAGCTTCAATCTGAGAATAAAACAAGCATTTTCCTAAGTTAGGTTTAGGAAATTTCTGAGATTGAAGAGAGAAAGAGATAGAGGAGAAGAAGAGGAGCTTACCAATGGCTTCACTTTGATTTTGGAGCAAGAAATCAAGTTGCAAGAGGAAACTAGGGCTTGCAATTTATATTTCTCTTTCCCTTCCACCATTTTCAGGTTTTCTTAAGCTAAGAAATGAAATGAGGGTGAATGGATGAAGAGAGGGTTGAGTTAGGGGTTTAAACTAACAAAGGGCTGAACCCAAACCCAAAACCCAAATAGAAAAGTTGCAAAAATTCAACTTACTCCAAACATATCAAAGCTTACACTTAAAAAGATCGCAAACGCCATTTTGGAACCATTGGAGGTGGTTTCAAGTTCCAGTTCGGCCATTTGCAGAAAGTAACATTTCGGACCTAAAAATCCGACTAACGACGCTATATTTAAATAAAACATTTAAATATAAAATCGTTAAATATGCGGGTTGTTACACTGCATATCATATACGTATATATGTGTACGTGCGCATGCATCATAAAAAGTACATTACAGTTTAACATGCCCGCATATAAATGATGAGATTTACGTGAGAAATGCGGATTAAGGATCTTAAGGCTAGGATAAACACTAGAGGCGGAGGGTGAATAGTGTTTTAAAGAATTATTAAATCTTTTTGAGTTTTTGTTAATTTGAACACAAATGTATGCAATATTCCGACATAGATATGATCACAGAATCAAACACAGATGCAAATATAAAGTAAAATCAGTAAAGAAAAGTACACACCGGATTTTATACTGGTTCGGAGTTTCCCTACATCTAGTCCCGCACACAAGTATGGATTTCCTTTCAAGAACAATCTTTACAATTACACCCTCGATTTTAAGGCAACGAGGTACACCCTCCAGATTCACAATCCTCTGGGTAGAGATAATTGATTTCCTGGGCAACTAGTTCACCCAATTGATTTCCAAGGCTACAATCACACATTATCTCGCTTGATTGATTGCCAATGCGACAATTAGATTTTCTGGCTAAGTTGATTGAAAAAGCCTATAACTCTGAATAGCACTAAGGATCTTGTTGAGATAGTGATAGAGAATCAAACCAGAGAAAAAATATTTAGATTCAATGTTGATTTCGGCAGAGTAACGGTAAGAATATGTACGTAGAAATGTGGAAGAAGAAGAAGAGTGAAAAACCAGAAAATTTATTTTTAAATTCGTTGAAAACATCCCCTATTTATAGAAGAACAACAGGCATGTCCATGCGTGAAGAGATATGACGAATAGACACTTCTTTTGAAATTTAAATTTTGAATTCAAGTGACACTATGTCGACATAAGGTACATGGGCATGTCGACATCCCAAAGGATATTTTGGTGATTCAATTTTCTTTGAAAATAACTTCTATCTTATATTAAAACAATTTTAAACTTTATAAATATAATTGAATATAGTTAAAATACATAAGTAAATATATAGAATAATATATATAAAACTTTACTATAATTTTATATTTAAATCAAAGTATAAAAATTAAATATATTATTATTAAAGATAGTTAAAACCACGGATATTTTGATTTTGAAATTAAAGATTACTTTGAGGCTAAAATTATTTTGAAATCAGGATAGATGTTTTTGATGCTTTTAAAAGGAAGGATTTGAAAACATTTTGAAAACAAGATATAATTTTGTAAAAATCATTTTGAATAAAAATTAGCAGATACAAAACAATGTTCCACTAGATTTTTCGTATGTTTCATCCATTTAACAGGCTCGAAGTGGATTCCATTCCACGAATAAATTGGATTTTAAGATGCTAGTGCTTTTCTAGGAGTTTTAAAAAAAATTCTAATTAAAAGATAAATTACTCGAACTCTTCAGCTCTTGATAATCTTGATACTCATGAGTCTTCAATCTCGATTTCTTGAATCTCTATATTGTACAGTCTTCATTCTTGGTGCCTGCATGGTTAAATCCTGCATATACATATATATCTAAACTTATACTTTTAGTATTTATATTTTATAATCTATTCTAAGGTTGTTGTCATCAAAACTATCATCTCAAGGACTAACAATGTCCCCCTTTTTGATGATGGCAACCTTTGTTTATAAAATATTACTTCTATCCTAAAAACTCCCCCTTAATCTATGCCTAACTACCCTATTTTATATTTCTCCCCCTTTGTCATTAATAAAAACTAACTCCGAACATATCAACAGAAACTATTTCAATTCCCCTAAATCTAATACTCTATGAAATGTGATTATAATGATAGTGTTATCAAAAATAATCAACACTTAGATCTATAACTAGAACTTAGTCCTAAACTACTAATTATCGTAACTAAGTATTCGTATAATAAGAACACAAATTATTCATTAATTATATTGCTGTATTTACATTTTCGTGGGAAACGTAAGAAAGAATATACACCAAAAGGAAAACGAGAAAAGAAACTAATGAGTGTCTTTGAAAATGGGAGAACTATGAATCGAACAGTTTGGATAGTGGAAACAGAAATTTCCACGTTGTTCGACAAGATTTCAATCTTTGTCAAAGCACACTTCTCCAATGCAAACGACTTTGTCGTCATCTTCCGCATGCACTTCTTCCATGTGGACCTCTTCTTCTTCTTCGCTGGCCTCTTGTATTTGATTTCCTGAAGAGTCTTCGTCAATCAAGATTGGGTTAGCATGATTGTCCATTAGAAATTTTTGCAAATTCCTAAGGATTTTGCCTCACCTCTCTTGTTCCTTGGCCATTCGAAGTTGCATTACTTGGATTTCAGTCATTAACTGAAGTGCATCCTTTAGAGAATCCTCCAATATTGTCACACGGCGAGAGTAGTACGTTGAAATGGACCAGAAGTCGGAGAAGGAAACGAAAAGGTAGAATTTTTGTTTGATTTTGAAGAGGATGCCATTGATTATTTGATTTCAGAGGATAGAATAGAGAAATAACAGAAAGAATGAATAAAATTTCGAAAATGAGAAGAATATGTAACTAATTATTTTGAATTTTGGTGGGAAAAATTTAAAAATAAAAAACGTTATATGTCTACATGGGTTGGGGGGATATGTTGACATGGTCCTTTAAATTTTTTATTAATTGATTTATTTTGATTTAATTTTAATTATACTTTGTTTGTTTATATTTTATATCTCAATTATTGAACAAATACCTAATTCTCTTCTTAATTTAGTAAATACAGATTCATTTAATGGTTTTGTTAATATATCAGCAATTTGATTCTCGGAATTAATATAATCTAGAGTAATTACTTCCTTATTTATATTATCTTTGAGAAAATGATGTCTTATATCAATATGTTTAGTTTGAGCGTGTTGAGTAGTATTTTGGGACAAATTTATCGCAGTAGTATTATCACAATAAATTGGTGATTGTGAAAAATGTAAACCATAATCTTTTAAAGTTTGTTGCATATATATTACATGAGAACAAGCCAAAGCAGCAGAAATATATTCCGCTTCAGTTGTTGATAAAGAAACCATGTTTTGCTTTTCACTAAACCAGGAAATCAGAGAATGCCCAAAAAGTGACAAGTTCCACCTATACTTTTTCGGTCTGATTAGATATTAAGTCAAAGGAATCATTTGTAGGGTAAAATAACCATAGTCAGAAGTGTGTTTAACATATCTTATGATACGTTTTACGGCTTTTAAGTGGGTCTCTTTAGGTTGGAATTGATATCTTGCACAGAGACAAACACTATGCATGATATCTGGTTTACTAGCAGTAATATAGAGTAGTGATCCAATCATTCCTCTATTTAACTTTTGATCTACATCTTTCGAGAGATATTCTTTACAAATACTATTGGTTTCCATGGGAGTGGATTTTCCACTCGCAGTAGTCAAACAAAATTTATTAATTAGGTCTTTAGCATATTTTTCTTGACTAATAAAGATATCACTATCTAATTGTTTTATTTGTAATCCTAAAAAGAAGTTTAATTCACCCATATGACTCATCTCAAACTCTTTTATCATTATTTCAGAAAATTCTTAATTCATTTCAAAGTTAGTTGATCCAAAAATGATATCATCTACGTAAATTTAATACTAGTTGAATATCATTTTTATTTCTTTTAATAAAAAGAGTATTATCTACTTTACCAATTTCAAAAGTTGATTGTAATAAGTAAGATCTTTGTCTAACATACAAGGCTCTAGTAGCTTGTTTTAGACCATATAAAGCTTTCTTAAGTTTGTAAACATGATTTGGTACTTTTTCATTTTCAAAAAGTGGTGATTGTTCAACATATGCTTCTACTTTTACAAATCCATTTAAAAAGGCTCTTTTAACATCCAATTGATATAGTTTAAAATTATTATGATTTGCGAAAGCAAGTAGAATCCTAATGGCTTCTAATCTTGCTACGGGAGAAAAGGTTTCATAAAATCTATTCCTTCTTCTTAACAAAAACCTTGAGCAACTAATCGGGCTTTATTTCTAACTACCTCTCCTTGTTCATTCATCTTATTTTTATAAACCCATTTAGTTCCAATTATAGTTTTATTCTCAGGTCTAGGAACATGTTCCCAAACATTATTTCTATTGAATTGATTTAATTCTTCTTGTATAGCCAAAATCCATGAATCATCAGTTGATGCTTCTTTTGGATTTTTGGGTTCAATAGTTCATATAAAAGCTACATTACTCATTTGACTTCGTTGATTTCTAATTTTAACAACAGATTGCATATCTCCTAGTATGTTTTCAATTGGGTGATCTTTTAAAAGTTTAGTCATTTTATTAGGATGATTAATTTCATTATAAGTTTCGGTTGAATCTTGATTTTGAGTGATTAAATCCTCTTCATCATTTGTATCTTTAAAATTTTTGAAATTTTCATCAAACGAAACATGCATTGTTTCTTCGATGTTGTTAGTTCTTAAATTAAATACTCTATACGCTTTAATATCCGATAAAGATACCATTGTCGGATTTAGGATCAAATCTATCAAAGTTATCTTTGGTATTTAAAATAAAACATTTACTTCCAAAAATTCTAAAATAAGATACTTTACGTGTCTTTCTATGAAGAAGTTCATAAGATGTCTTATCAGTTAAAGGTCTAATTGAAATTCTATTTAAAAATATAACAGGCGGTAGCAACTGCTTCTGTCCAAAAATATTTTGGCAATTTACTATATGAAAGCATGGTTCTCACACACTTTTGAATCGTCTTATTTTTACGTTCTACTACTCCGTTTTGTTGTAAAGTTCTTGTAAATGAAAAATTGTGAGCTATTCCCTTTTTATTGTAGAATTCCTCAAACTTTTCATTTTCAAATTCACCACCATGATCACTACGAATTGTTATAATTTTTAGAGAAAGTTGATTTTGAATCCTTTTTGTAAACTTCTTAAAACATTCAAAAGTATCACTTTTATGTTTCAAAAATATTATCCATGTAAATCTAAATAATCATCTACAATTACAAAAACATATTTACTATGATTTATTGACAGAATTTGAGATGGACCAAATAAATCAAGGTGAAGTAATTCAAGAGGTTTTGATGTTGAAATCATATCTTTTAATTTAAAAGAACTTTTTCTATGTTTTCCTAATTGACATGCATCACATAGACTATCTATTTTAAAATTCATTTTGGGGAGACCTCTTACTAGATCATGTTTTGACAGTCTAGATAAGAGTTTGAAATTCAAATGCCCAAATCTCTTATGGCAAATCCAAGGCTTGTATTTTCCAAAAGACACAAGTTATCATTTGAAACTTTCATACCAAGAATATAAATATTCTTTTTCCTAATTCCCTTAAATAATATGGTTGAATTATTATCTTCAATGTGACAATTTTCTTTTTCAAATTTAATTTTGTATCCTTTATCGCAAAGTTGACTTATACTTAACAGGTTATGTTTCAGATTCTTAACTAGCAAAACATTAGTAATAATAGGAGTTCAGAGATACTGACTTTGCCGATGCCAGTCACATATCCTTTTGAATTGTCTTCAAAGTTAACCAGTCCTCCGTCTTTGCATATTAGATCATTCAACATTTCTGGATTCCCAGTCATGTGTCTAGAACATCCACTATTGAGTATCCATTTGTTCTTTTTGATCTGCACAATTTGTCAGTTGTGGATTGATTCCTCAATTCCCATAAAGCATGTTTCCTACACATCAAACAATTTTGGTAAACAACTTGAATTTGAACATTGATTATATGCAGACTCATGAGATAATGATGATCTGAATATTTCTAAACTATTATTAACAAACATATTTAAAAAATTTCAAAAATCAGATTATGAAACTTTGAAAACCTTGCTCTGATACCAAATATGAGAAATGCAGATTAAGGATCTTAAGGATAGTGTAACGACCCGATATTTTCAGCCATTCGCATCCGCACATGTTGGACTTGAATTGTTCAAAATACCGCGTTGTAATTAAAATTTGGAAAATCTCAAAATATACAGTAAATAAGTTATCACAGAATCACAGACACAGAAATCAGAATACTCGCAGCGGAATTTAAAATTAACTTAGTGGTTCATGAAGCCACTATTAAAAGTCTCAAAACAATATAATTTACATAGTCTTTAAACCCAAATATAGTTTGAAACAACAATAGTAAATCCCAATATTCAATAGTCTTGATTACATATATTAAGATAAGGAACTGAAAGGAAAATTTGCCAGCAGCTTGAAAAGTGATCTACAGAAGTCCTAGCTTCGGAATGATGACTGAACTGCAACTCAAGCTGACACGAGCGTGAAATAAAACATAAACACTCGAGTCAGGACATACATACTTATATAGTGTAAGCTAATTCAAGTGAACTATATTAAAGTACAAGTAACTTAAAGGATGCTTGGGACCGCCCATCCTCTAAGGATCCGTTAAACTATTTACTATGTAGTAATACTTCGCATTATAATAGTGACTATTTGTAAAATAAACTTACTTTAAAATAGCGTTAAGGCTTTACATTTTCCACCTTAACGCATGAATAGTGTCAGTAGTCTATATAGTACCTGCATATCTCCTGATCGGGGGACTATGAGAAGATGATCCATAGGTACGACACGAATCAAACTCGTACAAGGTTCGCTATGGTAGGTGACACGGCATAACTAGGCAATGCCAAGGCAGATAATTATGCTTCCGGACCGGTGGTAACGCGTAGCGTGCGGCTACCGCCCACCTCGAACAACACTCCCATATCAAAGGTGCGCACCAAAACAATCACAAAAGTAATAGAATGGCATACGAAGAAGTGCATCCGATCAGAGGTGCTACCTCATTAATCCGTCGATCGCTCCTGTTTTAGCCACCTTATGCCAACTCATGGGAGTTTGGTCCACGTATTTACCCCAAAGGAAACGTCGCCACCATCCTACTTCATTCTGGAATCTCCACCGCGTATACGGTTGTCAAAGTGGTTTTCGGTATTAAAAGAGAGTACGCCCATATCCGATCCCAGTCGCTTTAACAACCAACGTTATTATTACCCGTGGTTATAAACTTTTAAAAATAGTTTATACTTCAATCAAATACTTTATTTTAACTTTTAAAGATGAAGTTATTATTTTTTCAAGCCAATATAAATTCCAAAGGTTAGCCTTAGTTTAATTGCATCATCATTCAACACTTGGATAAATGCATAAATATCCTTTTAAAAATTTAAGTAAATTAAATTTGGGCTTCAATATAATTTCAGTTAAATTTAAACCTTTATTTTTTAAAAATTACTTATAAACTTTCCACCTTTATATAGTCATTTAATTCATTCCACATTTGCTGGTCTTTATAAAGTAAAATTTGAAAATATATATCCAACTTCTTTATACTTTCTTATCAAGTGTAAAATTTTCTATGTATTTCCTTAACAATTTAGTTTAGTTACCGTTTCAAAAAAATTAAACTAAATTTAAAATCAATTTATATTTTTAACTTCCATAATTCACAAATTTAACCATTAATTCATAAAAATCTTAACCTTTATAAATTCGCTTTATTTCATGTTATACCAAATTCTCATGTATATTTTTTTTTAACTAAAATCCCGTTCATTTTACAATTAAAATTTTCAAGATAAGTTTATATTTAAATTTTTAACATTTATTTATTTACATATTAAACTTGTAAAATATCACAATACTTGCAATAATCATTTTAATCCACTTTAAAGCAAGTATTATAACAATTAAATATTAAAATATTTAATATTTCTAGAATATATATATATATATAACCACGGGTCTGTATAATATTTTCTAACTTAGGTCAAGTGATACGGATAATATATCATTTCAATCCATAATTTACAAAATACATCCGGTAACTATCATTTCGAACCCGCAATCCCAATTTATATAATAAACTAAATAAATAAATGAATAAATAAATATCGTATAGGTCTATCATTTCAGCCTGTAACGATTTCTATTCTACAGAGAACTTGCTGTGTGATTAAATAGTAAAAAAATAATATAAATAAATAAATAAATAAATAAATAGTGTAACAGCATAATTAAACAGTATATAATAGAACTGATGATGTGTAGGTTTAATAACGGGATTTTTAACATCATCAATTTGTATCACAGTCAAATAAATGAAATAATAATTATTCTACAACCACACTTGTTATCAGTTTATAGATATATAAGTACGTTGTCAGGTGATAATACTCACCTTCTCGAAACTGCAGAATTTATTCAAACAACGATATCTACCCCGAAAGAAGAGTACATAAGGCACAATCAATTATTGGAAGATGATACATACTGATTTCGATCTTGAAACAAGATAAATAAATAGAACTGAGTACGTGAATTCCAATTACGGACAAAGCAAATTTTTAAAGAAAACAAAATTGGAACGAGCTAAAATAAAATGAAAATTGACTCAAATTGCTCGACCACTCCATCGCACGACTTGACCCATTGAAACAAAAGCTCAGCCTGCCCATTTATTTTTTTTCCAAAACAAAATTTACAAAATAAATTTATACTCTATTTTTTTACCATTTTTTACAAAATATTATGACGTGTTAATAAAAAGGTGGCAAATCTTATGGGGCAACAAGCAATTCACGGCAGTGATACATCAAGGTGGCACACGCAATATTTATTTATTTATTTATTTATTATTATTATTATTATTATTATTATTATTATTATTCTCTGTTAGGAAACAAGTAAAATATCAAAATCTCCAAATCAAAACAACTTTATACTGTTCTTACATATATCATATATCCTCATACGTAATGTTTCTAAATTTTAAAGCACATGTGACCAACATACAAAAAAACGCGTATACTTCTTCCCTAAACACTCGTGTAAACAAAGTAGTGGAATTATCTTAAAATTTTTAGTTTGGGCTAACCTTAGGTGGCGTATGCCTTTTATATTATATATTTTTTCTTCAAACTGAAGTGCGCTATACTCAAACAAGTATGCAGTTAATCCTTAATTACATGATTAATTAACCTTGATTATAACTTATTGCTAAATTAATAAATCATTGATTATTAATTAATAATCTTTAATTATCTAATTAATGATCTTTAATTTCAAATAGATTAACCCTTAATCAAATTATTCATTAATCCTTAATCATTAATTAATTAAATTAACTAATTATTCCTTAATTACCTCATTAATTTAATTAATTTCAAATCATTAAATCTTAATTTAACTTTAAGATAAAAACATTTCTTAATTATGACTAAATCGTTATTAACAAAAACATTTGGAAACAATTTACTTTTGAATTTACTTTAAAATTTCATTTTAAAAATGAGATGTGAAATGAGTATAATTTAACTTAACAAAGTTCGAAGAATTTAAAAACCCTTTTAAATTACATGGTAAAGAAATGTTTGTCTTATAGAAGGATAAAAATATATAGGTGGCGATAAAATAAATATTCAAGTGCTAGGCTAAAACTGCATTAGAGATGCTCGGCAATGCACGACCAGATCGGAGAGGAGGGGAAGGAAGTTAGACGTTTGTCATGTGGTGGAGTAGTTTGAACAGAACAATGGAAAAAAAACAAAAGAAGGAAATAAAGTTATAGCCATTACCTGATGCTACTGATTCTCACGCACGCAAGGAAGAAGAGAAGGCCAACAATGGGATGAAAATAAATTTCGTACGTGTCTTATATATGCCAAAGAGAGTGTGTGGGTTCTATTTCACCAATAGCTTGCGAAAATGAAGATGTAACAATACTGAGGTGGTGATGGAATTGTGAACATGGGTTTCATTTATATAAGAGAAGTTGCGCAAATCACGTAAAGGAAAAAAATGGCAAGAAATCATTTTTAAAATGGTCTGGAGATTATTCTGCGTGATGTATGCTTTATGAAGAGGTAAATTTGGTTGATTTATTAATTTAAAAACGCAGGCAAAAAGATAAAATGAGAAACGCCAATTCAAGGCATGCGAAAATTTTAGGCAATATTTGTTAGAACGGCAAGAGAATTAAATGCATAGATTTATGTGGGAGAGGTCAAGGGCAAGAAATAACCATTTTGAACGTGTTTGATTAAAAGATGCAAACTGCATAGGTTAAAAAACACAAGAAATAATAAAATTTGTTTTTGAGTGGCACGAATTTGTTCTCGTTTGAAATTATTAAGAAAAGAATGCATTGATAAATAAAAAGTAACGACAAGAATGATTGGAGAAAATAATTGCAGTGGGTAAGAATTAATAAGCGAAAGAAACGACAAGCAATTATATTTTTGCTTTGAATGGAAATGGAATTTGAACAACTTGCGGACGAATAATGAGAAGAAATTAGCGTCGATATCGGAGGAAACGACAATAATATTAGATTTGAACGTTAATTTATTCGAAGATTTTATACTAAATTAAAATAGTTGCAAAAAAAGGGATGGTGAAAATCCCGATATGCGTAAATCAAGGGGCAGTTTCTTTTACTAGTGAACATTCGTACGTGCAAAATTTAAGAAAGAAAATGCATTGATTTAGATGAGAAGTTAAAGGCAAGAATTTTTTTTTTACAATTACCTTGTTGCGTTGATTTTGAATCAGTCTATTGAATATTTTTTCTATCAATTTCACATGAGAGGTAAGGAAAGTTTGGAACAAATAATTACAGTGAGTAATAAATTTTATTACCAGTGTAGATTTCGTGAATTAAGGAGAACATAAAACGGCAAGCAATCAATTTGCACTTAAAACGGAAATGGAAAATTTGACCAAAAGAATAATGTTGAGCGACGTGTAAATATTAAAGAGGATATCTTTAAAATGCGTACAACAGACGCAATTACTTATGCCCAAAATATAACGAAAATAACGGATTTAAATTTTATATGTTTTCTTATATATACGTTATTTATTCCATCATATAACGTGCCTTTTAAACGCGTAATTGAACAGTTTATTTATACATAAATTTTGAAATTTATAACTTAAAAAATATGATTTGTTTACAATGGGGTTTTTTTTCGTTCATTTACCATTTACCAATAAATATATTACTAAAATGTATATAAGTAACAGTATAAATTGTTTATTTTTAAAAAGTATATAATCCATTATAGCTAAGGTAAAATTATTGTGTTGTTTTAACGGTACATAAAAATGGAAAATTGGCGAACGTTTTATAAAATTGAACAAAGAAAAGTGTTGATTCTTAGAGTAAAGAAACGAAAAATAATATTTGATTTGAACGTTATTGAAAAATCAATGGGTTTTATTTATTAAATATATGGAGTTAACGGAAAGAAAATTTATTCCTTTCCCACTTAAAAATGCATGTCTACTGATTTATTTTATTTGATTATTTATCCAAGGTAAGAAATTTAGACGTATGAAAAACCGACGTAATAATTAAATCAAACAGACGCCCAGTTTCATAATAAAAGTAACGCTTTTAAATTTACGCGTTCTCTTATGTAGTAAATATACGTTAAAAATGTTCCATCAATAACGCGCCTTTTAAACACGTAATTAAATAGTTTATTTATACACTAAATTTTTTTCAAATCTTATTTCTTAATTAAAACATGATTTTGCTAGAAATTAAGTTATTTACCATCTTCAACAAAAACCCAAATTTCCAATTAAAGTGAATTCTTAAGCACGTCAAAATTTCAGTGATCTCATTATTTATTTAAAAACTTGGGCAATTTTTTTAATCAATTCAAAAATTAGATTTTTATATAATAAACCCCAAGAGTTTTATAATTAAAAGTGAAAAATACTTGTTAAAACTTTGGGCTGTTACAGATAGGATAAAAACTAGAGGGGGGTGAATAATGTTTTAAAGAATTATTAAATCTTTTTGAGTTTTTGTTAATTTCAACACAAATGTATGCAATATTTAGACACGGATATGATCATAGAATCAAACACAGATGCAAATATAAAGTAAAAGCATTAAAGGAAAGAACACACCGGATTTTATACTGGTTCGAAGTTACCCTACATCCAGTCCCGCACACAAGTACGGATTTACTTTCAAAAAAAATCTTTACAGTTACACCCTCGATTTCAAGGCAACGAGGTACACCCTCCAGATTCACAAACCTTTGGGTAGAGGTACTTGATTTCCCGAGCAACAAGTTAACCCAATTGATTTCCAAGGCTACAATCACACCTTATCTCGCTTGATTGATTTCCAAGGCCACAATCACACCTTTTCTCGCTAAGTTGATTACAAAAAGCCTATAACTCTGAATTACACTGAGGATCTTGTTGAGATAGTGATAGTGAATCAAACCAGAGAAAATCTAGTCAAATTCAATGTTGATTTTGGCAGAGTAATGGTAAGAATATGTATACAGAAATGTGGAAGAAGAAGAGGAGTGAAAAACCAGAAAATCTATTTTTAAATTCGTTGAAAACATCCCTTATTTATAGAAGAACAACAACCATGTCCACTCGTGAAGAGATATGACGAATATACACTTCTTTTGAAATTTAAATTTTTAATTCAACTGACACTATGTCGACATAGGGTACATGGGCATGTCGTCATCCCAAAGGATATTTTGGTGATTTGATTTTCTTTGAAAATAACTTCTATCTTACATTAAAACAATTTTAAACTTTATAAATTCACTTGACTATAGTTAAAATACATAAGCAAATATATAGAATAATATATACAAAATTTTAATATAATTTTATATTTAAATCTAAGTATAAAAATTAAATATATTATTATTAAAGATAGTTAAAACCACGGACAATTTGATTTTAAAATTAAAGAGTATTTTGAAGCTAAAAGTATTTTGAAATCAGGGTAGATGTTTTTGATGCTTTAAAAAGGAAGGTTTTGAAAATATTTTGAAAACAAGATATAATTTTGTAAAAAACATTTTGAATAAAAATAGCGGATACAAAACAATGTTCCACTAGATTTTTCGTAGGTTCCATCCTACTTAGAGTTCCATCCCTTCAACAGCCTCAAAGTGGATTCCATTCCACGAATAAATTGGATTTTAAGATGCCAGTGCTTTTCTAGGAGTTTTAACAAAATTTCTAATTAAAAGATAAATTACTTGAACTCTTGAGCTCTTGATAATCTTGATACTCATGAGTCTTTAATCTCGATATCTTGAATCTCTAAACTGTTTAGTCTTCATTCTTGGTACCTGCATAGTTAAATCCTTCATATATATATATCAAAATTTATACTGTTAGTATTTATATTTTATAATCTATTCTAAGGTTGTTGTCATCAAAACCGTCATCTCAGGGACTAACCGTTTACACTGCAATGGACACATTAGCCTCCCCATATGCATATACGAAGTCTAATATAAATGTACAGATATAAGAAATAGTTTTACATGTAATGTAAAATAATGTTTGTTAAATGTAAATGTTTTATATATTTATATTCTATACATATATCTAGCTATACATCTAATTTGAATTATAATATAAAGTAATGGTAAATATTACTACCAATAATTTAGAATATAAAATCAAACTTAATGTTTAAATGTTTTAGATTTAGATCGGTATAATAAAATATCTTGATATTTAATATTAGAATTAATATATTGATTATAAATAAATAATATATTATGTATATTTTGAAATTATTTTTTATTCATATACGTATTATATATATATATATTAAATTAGTGTTTCCAAAATAATATATAATTATGTAAATAAATAAGTTTTAATATGAATAAATAATCAAATAATTATATATATATATATATATAAACATATCTACATTGCCTTATTAATTAAATAAATGATACCTATTTTTACAAACGGCTTTCGATTTTAAAGTAGTTTTTTCTACCAAAAACCTCAACAATTTTTTTTTCAAAACTATTTAATATAGATACATAATTTATTAAATTTATATGTATATTTTATTATATATATATATATATATATATATATCTTGCAATATATAGATTAAGTATAACATCTAAAATAAATTTTATATATAGACACGTACGTACAGTATATTCAATTTTTAAAATTCCATCTAAATATCAATATACAGAATTTATTTTTGAAAACTATAATTTATTTAAGTTAACAAAATAAATATACATATATTTTCTATACATGTGTATGTATTTTGAAATTAATCTTTGTTTAAAACTTATTTTCAATACTATTTAAATTTGAAAAATTAATTATTTTTTATTTGCATGTACGATTCATATTTTATTATATACCTATAATTTTTTTATTATATATGCATATGTTGTCATCATATATTGACAACAAAGATATATATGGGTTCGTGATGAATCATATATTGTGTAACTATATAATGACATATAAACAATTATACACACATATGTATGTGTGTGCGCATGTATGCATGTATGTATGTATGTATGTATTTGTAAATAATGGATTTAACTTTGTCTAAAGCTTGGATGAAAGACTTTGAACATTGAATGGAAAAACTCCACGAATCGGTATCTAGAATCCAGAAAGAACTAACAATTTGATTGCAGCAACCATTGATCTTCTAATTGTGTTAAAATGGTTTGAAAATCTTTGAAAAGGAGGAAAAGATAGGGTCGGCCATGATTGATCTAGGAAGAGTAGAAGAGCGAGATCTTAAGGGTGGGTGTGAGATGAATAAATATCATAGGCCCTAAGGAGTAAAAAAGGGATTTAGATCCTCCATTTTCTCTTTATTTCACCTCATTTTGAATCAACATTCAAGCAACTTATGCCCTTCTATAGTCGGCTATAATAGCCCATGTTTGGGCCTCCAAATTTCTTCAAGCTCAATCAAATAAATATGCAATTTAGTCCAATTCGAATGAACATCAATATTGAATATTTGTTTATACAAATTTTATATGCACAATATTTAATGACGATCAACATAAATTAAATAAAATTTTATAATCAATATGTCATGAGTACGAACCAATTTAGGTAATTAATAAAATTATAATTAACTGAATTTGGTAGTGATAGGAGTGTTCAATATTTCGATTTGGTGACTCTTAGGTGTAACTTTGTTCGACGATTAATATCAAACAATTCAAAATAATGTTCACTCATCACCTTAGCAGGTAGTGGGACATTATGGCCAAATTTATGGCTTACATAGCTTTGGTAAAGTCAAATTTTATTTATTTAAGCATTACATGTCACTGACAAATACTTACATCAATTCTCTTTGTCAAAACCGTACTACTTTAGGACATATGGAATTTTGTAGTGGTCAAAATTCCAATATTGTCCATCTTAGTACAATAATAACGATTATTATTAACCGAACTGCTCTAGACAGAAACATTGACATTGAGTTGTCATCAATTGGCCGTGATATTAACCACGTATAACTAAGGAGACGATTTCTCACTTGAATAATATCTTACTTTCAATGCTTCCACTCAACTTAATGAACGTCGTGTCATGATTTAACTATAATCAAAGCAGAGTTTTTGCATTGAAGCACGATAGCATTCTCAACTCGAGGAAATTGTGTAATATTGTCACATCGATAATTTCTGTTTGACCTTAGTTACATTATCTAACAAAACACCATCGAATAAGTCATTCTATAGTTATCTAATAACTATTAGTTCGTAACGCCTTGGTTCCCTCTATAGTCATGAGTAATAGACTACTCAAAATTTTGAGAGTGTTACGTACTATAGCCTCAACGGATGTATTGATACTTGATCATATTGACAAGTGATATTTAAAATGGTATGTTTTTTTATTACGATAAATCACTCATAACTATAACACATTGTAACTACTATCACAAAACATGCCAATTATGGATTTTATTTTGAATATACTTTTAGTTAAATTAATTAATTGATATAACACATTATATCAATTATACTATATTTTTCTAGTAAGGCTCTAGCGTGATTTTGAATCTTTTAAAAACCATAAAAGAGATGCATGAATTTCTCAAATTTCTTTAATGGTATTAGGATCCATATATCATCCTACTATAGAATGCATTGGGTGGTGGATAATTTGGGCCAAACTTCAAGAGAAATTCGATAAACTTAAAGCACTAGATTTTATAGTTTGTTAGTGTAAATAAGTTTGTGTATTAAATCATATTTAAACCATGAAAAGGTTATAATTAGAGTTCCGTTATTTTAAAATTTTCATTAATTCTTTAAATATGTTAAAATTTGTATGATGCTAATATAAATATGGATACCAAGTATCTATATATACATATACATACATATAGACATATTTACATACATATATAAGACATACGAATGTATATACAAACATAGACATATATGTATGAATATGTGTGTTTGTGAAGTTTTCATATACATATATATTGTAACAAACCGTTTTTCCATACCCTTTGAGTTTACAATAAACCACAAATGTCTAACTCAAATTGAACGAAAAGGCGGATTGTTAGAGTAAAATAAAAAGAACATAGAACAAAGAACAGAGAAAAACAGAATCTTACAGTGGAATCGACAATATGTAATATGACAAGGACAATAGAAATTGTCACTACAAAAATATAGAGTATATCAGTGTTAAAAACACAACTTATCAACTGGACAATTATAAAATCTTGACCTTACAAAAGCTAATAGGTATACTGTATAATACAGTTTAAAAAAAAGTACCACGATAGGTGAATCTCCAGCTCCCCTTCAAGACCTCTATAACACCAAGGACAACCTGGAAAAATACTCGGTCTGACCCGAGCATTATAATAAAATAACACCTAGATTAGTCTGGAAATTCTAGCGTGAGATAATTCAAATGATGGGGAACATACAAAAGTTCCATAAGACAACGTTGCTAACGCGAAACAGGTTTTTACCTCACAAAAATAATATCCATACATGCAAGAGCAGAAATAATAATCAAGAAACAAATCCAAATATGATAGAGCATAAATAATATTAAAATTAGACTTGAAAGAATGAAAATAACCCAAATCCAAATAGGACAGAATAAACAAAACAAGGAAACAATCCAAATTTGATTGAATGGGCAATATAAGATGACGGTCCGAGCATGATAGAATGAGCAAAATATGGTACGGGTCTAATTTGATAGAATAGACTAAATAAGGTAATAGTCCAACCTGATAGAATGGACTAAATAAATGCTTAAATGCCGCGAAGAGTGGTTGACTCTTCTTATGGCATTTTAATGATGAGCAGATTCGTGGATTCGAATCAAATAAGGAAAGGAAAATTTCCACCAAATAACTAGGGGAGTAAGGTCCCACTTGAAGTATACCTTTTTAGTAATATACTTTGAGATGGCCATATACTCGGCGACCTCCTTGGGAAAAGTACCAGCCGGACCTTGAAAAACTTCCCAAGAATCCGAACATTTCACATCTAAACTCAAACCATTTTTCCCTTGACAGTATACAAACATCTAGATGAGATGTGAAATACTCTAATGGGAACAAACCTACATAGTTGGACGCCCCTAGCTCTTTGGATTTTGTCATTTCCGACAAAGGATAACAATGCTCGATGGAGCATCAAATCTTCTTAGAATTACAAAAGTAAAGAAGATAGTTGAATGGAAATTGATAGTCGATAAATCAACTATTGAGAAAAATGATTAGTGTACGAGAATTAAATCACGTACACTTATCGCAGATAATTGAATTAGATGTTTAAAACATTTGATTCGTACTTGTGCTTGATTTTCACATTTCAAATATTGGTAAAAATGCTTAAAAAAACTCTTTAAAATATTCCTTTAAAAGGGAAAATCAAAATAATAAGAGCATTAAAACAAGTGTCATCGAAAAATTACTTCCCCAAAATAATTTACACTTAGCGTTATTTATAAACCATTCCTTTTGAAGGATTTTCTCATTTATAGAACATTATTTATAAATTTTAAAACAACATTTATTATCTGAAATGTATAGAGAATTGTTAAGCTTCTTTCAATTAATTGCTCAACCCCTTGTTTTCCTATTAGAATTAGTTCCTGATTGTAAAATGTTGCCTAAACCAACATCGGATCTACACCCTGTATATTATCCAACTTAAAGTCCCAATAATTGAGTTCCAATTTCTTTTTAACTTACCTAAAATTTTCCCTGATCTGGTCAAAACTTTTATGTGATTAATGAATAATTAATCTCGAACATCATTATTTAAATTTTTTTATGTAATTTTAAATGTCGTTGATTAAATAATTAATTAAGTTCAATAAATTAATTATATTTAATAAATTCAAACCTCATTAGTTAAAATGATTAATTAAAACATCGTTTGTTAAAATGATTTATTTAACTGTGTAACATCATTACTGAGAATGATTTAACTAAATTCTTAATATCATTAGTTAAAACAATTAGTTAAATTTAAAACCTTCATTAATTAAATGATTAATTAGATCAAATATCATTATTTAAAATGATTAATTATTTTTAAATATCTTTATTAAGATAATTAATTAAACTCAAGAAATTACTTAAAATGATTAATTTAATCTTTATCTCATTTAAATCAAAGGTAAACCAATTTTAAACTTCATTTATTAAATTGGTTAATTATACTCAAAATAATTATTTAAAATGACTAATTATTTTAAATTATCGCTAATCAGAATGATGATTGAATTTTTAACATTCTATTTAGTAAAAACATAAGCTAAAGTTCAAAAACATATGATAGGGGCTTGGGAGATGAAATTTAATAAATGACGATATAGCGAAATTGCTATAAAAGCACTTAACAAATTAAATGAAATGTTAGGGTTTATTTTAATTAACCATCAATATAACAACATAAGGATGTAAATAAATAATTATTGGCGAGAAACCACTCAGGATCTCTCTACTGATTTCCCTACAAAATAATGGTTATTGATAATATAAATATATACAATCGTATGGGTTTATAACGATCAAATTAATATGTCCTCCTTTTTCCAAAAGGAATTCAACCAAACAAGTAATCAAACAGTTTAACTATCATCCATGAAATGAATAATCATTTGTAACATCATAGATATGATATATAAAATTTAATATGAGTTAAACTCACATTAATTTTCATTTCCGTCGAACCATTCCAATTTGGACTAAAATCGAATGGTCGTTTGATTGTAGGATACATTTTCCACTTGCTCCAAATCTAACCAAACTAATTCCAATGCATAGATAATGTCCATACAAGTACAATACAATGAATGGCGTCTGAATCCGACCTCGTACGCAAAAGTTATTCAATTTATAAGTTATCGAATTTTTAAATTATAATATTACAACTTTATATAAATTTACAATAATACCCCCACTATTTCTTCTTCTTCTTCCTCCTATAACCTATACACACATGCATAGTGCACGCCCAATCCTCAGATCCAATGTCTTCTACATACTTCATCGTTTCTCGATGAAACTTCAACCTGACGAGTCCGATGCTCTTCTCTACGCGAGCTACTCCAGAACAATGCTTCGAATCAATGCCCAGATCCCCCATAAAGTCGCGATCTAAAGCAGCCCATGTTGCCTCCTTGATGTCGTGTTCAAATAGAAGGAGCTGCATCCTTCATTTTTATCACCCAATGATACCTTAACTTTCCCCTAATCCAAGTCCAAACTTCAATTTGAAGATCGATGACCAAAACTAGGTAAAACCCAATATCTAGTTTTCAAAGCTTCACAATAAATGGTCGAATCCATGGATGCGAGGTTGAAACCATTATCGAGCGCATGGAATGGTAGCTCTTGAGTATACGAGCTCAATGAATCGAAAATCATGATTTTTAATCAAATAAATAATTTTATTTGGATTTTGAAGTTTTGATTAAAGGGGAAACTATCTTTCTTTAGTTACAAGCATGTTTCTAAATAAAGAAGAAGAAGAGGTATTGAAATTTAACAAATTAAATTGAATAAGCTAAATGTGAAAGAAATAGATGTGAATAAATTTGAAGCAACCCAATTAAATGTTAATAAAAAATAGGATGTTAATAAAAAAAATGAAGTGTATAAGTTTAATATTGAATTCGAAATGTAAATTATCATAGTTTGGATTAATTATATGAATATTAATGATTGTTGAATGGTTTCTATTGTTGTAAATCATTGTTATAAGTGTTTTGATTGCATATTCTTATTATGTTGTGTATTCGTGCTCGTGTTTGTGATTTGGATGCAAAAATTCATGTCATATAGTCAATTAAACTCATATATGTTTTCATATATCTTTATAAGTTACTAATATTCTAAACTGAGTTGAGTTAGGTGCATATGAAGACCGTTTGGATGTATACGCGGATTTTATTTGCTTTTTCTTGCTCAATTTGAGTGAACTTGCTCGTATTAATAAAACTAAGTACATACCTCGAATTACATACCGAACTTTTAATTTTTTTGCTACGGAATGCCTAATCATTGAGTTGAGATCTATATTTACGATATTTATCGTATTGTAAAATTTTTATGATCGAGCCGCGCAAAGGAGGCACGGCTGAAATTTTCTGTAAATCCGGGTCTTATAAATTTTTTTGAGGTTTTAAAATTTCATAACTTATTTTTGCAACTAAATTGTAATTTTTGTAAGCCGGTCGGTGTGGCATAGCAGAAGCATAGTAAAGTTTTTTCAAACAGATTTTAACGTTTTATATATTGATAATTTTGAATAAAATATATCAAATGTTAAATTCTCTAATTAATCTCTTTTCGAGGATGAAAAGTTTTGAGTAGGGGAGAGTGTAACGACCCATATTTTTTTAACTGTTTTAAACTATTAATTTTAATATGATTATTGAATAAAAATGGTTAGAAATATAAATATAATGATTTACTAATTTAATTTATCTAATATGAACTTAAATAAATTTTGGAATAATAATCTCAATAAGAATTAAGGGATTATTTGTGTTAGAATGAAATTCCATGTATTTAAGGTGTTTATAATCAATAGTTGGAATTGAATAATAAATGTTGAATTACTTAGATGTAAATAAAATAATTGTCCGATAATAAAATTCATTTGAAATCTAATATTGGGATTTATTGGAATTCTAATATTGGAATTCATCGACATTGAATTGTTGTATTACTTTAAATAAAGAGTGTAGTTGTTTGTCATTGAAAGTGACTTATGAGTTAAATGTGTTAAATTTTATAAGTTAAATCACCTGCATTTCGATTATAGCGATGTATTGGATGGTTAAATTATTTAAATTTAATATTGAAAATTGTTTAAATAATTAAATCCTGAATTAATGTGAATGAAAATGATATTGGAAATTGATTTAAAATTTATTTGAACATGAATGAAAATTGTTTACTTTTAAAATTGAATTTTAAAGAGAATAAGTAGAAATTGGAAATTTTGTATTTTATTTAACGAGTAAAAATAGCCCTTTTGGCAACTATTTGGGATTTCGGCGAAACCGTTTCATCGGATCCGTAATAATGAACTAATAAATGATTTCAAGTTTCGTAGCGATCGAACTTATCGTTTAGCCGTGCGAGCTTGAAACGCATACAAATCAATTGAAGGAATTTAATTAAAATAAATTGATTTTGGAAAGCTATCTTTTGAATACGATCGAATTAGGCCTCGAGACTAGTTCCATTGTGTTTGGAATGGGGGTGTAACATATAGAACGCCGGGTTGCATGCTTTATTTGGAGTTCGAAATTTCACGGGTCAATCGGGTTGGAAATTTATATATAAGCCATATATTATTTTCGTTCATCAAACCCTAGAGAAGGCAGCCTCTCTCGTCCATTTTAATGGTCGATACTTCTTCTTCTTCCTTTGATTTCTCCAAATCTACACATCGAAATCAAATAATTCCAAAAGCAAAGTGGTAGATCCCAATGAATCCTGCTCTTTAGGCGGTCAGATCGTCGAATTTAGCGACAAGGTGGCCTAAAATCGCTCGCGTATATCATCGAGTTTTTAATCTTTTTTATTTATGAGCGCGACACACGCATACGCGTGCGTGTGAGGCGCGACTATAGCAGTCGGCGGTGGCGCATTTGACTGGGTGGCAGAGGGGTGGTCGACGGTATGCTGGCGCACACGATTATATATATATATATATATATATATAAAGTTGAACAAGAGCAGGTACAACCTAGAGCACACGGGCTAATGGAGGGAGTTGAAGTAAGTTATTTTATTTTAATTTGATTTTGTTAATTTTTACATTAGTTAATTGTAGTGATATTTTGATTTTTTGGATGTTGGTTGTGATGGATGCTTATTGGTTGATGTATTGGATTGGTTTGGGTGTTCTTTTTTTTATATATTCTTTTATCACCCTGGAATTTAAAATCGAAATATCTGATCGCTTGGCCATATGATGGAAAATTATATACGGACACCGGATTGATTAAATTTAACAATATTAAATTCTTGAATTTGAATATATTCAAGTGAGTTTGTTTTTATAAAAATAAAATTGAGTTGAAATATGTGAATTGGATTGTTTTCGAATTCGAGTTTTGAAATGTTGAATTTAAATTTTGTAAAGAAATTGTTTAAAGAATAAAACTGAAATTTGAAGTTATAATCGATATATAATTTGAATTATGGAAATCAAGTTGTTTTTAAAAGGTTTAATTTTATTCACACTTCGGATTTGTCTTCAGAAAAGGGATTCAAATTGATGTTTCATATATGAGCTCGGAATTGAATTATTTTAAAAGATTTGAACCTTAAATTGAATATTGAAGTTTAAATTGATTTAAGTAACATAAATCAACATTTTGTAATCGAACTCGAAATGGGTATAAATTGAAATGGTTTAAAATAAGAATTGAATTGAAATTTAAACCATTGAATCAAATTGTTAAATCGAAATTGTAGTTAAAAATGAAAATTGAAATTGAAAATTGATTTGAATTGGAATTGGAGTCGAAGTTAATTCGAATTGGAATCGATATTGGGTCGATTTGAATGGAACTGAAATTGAAGATGGTTTGAATTGAAATATTTGGAATTGAATCACTTTGACTTTGAAACTATTTTCAGATAAAGTATTTTAATATAAGCTATTCAAAACCTATTTTTTTAAAACATTAAAATTATTTTGATTTTCCAAACAATTTCCTATGTAAACCATTTTCAATATCTAAACCATTTTATAAAACTATTTTATATCAAACTATTTTAACTTTTTAAGAAATTTAGAACATTCGAACTATTTTCTAAAAATTCAAACTGGTCAAAGTTGGAATTGTTTATATTTGAATCGTGGATTTGAATGCCAATTAAGTTAAAATGAATTTCTAACCTAAGTTGATATTTGAATTGGAATTTTGAATGAAATGATATTTTTAAGTGAAATGACATACCGAACCGAATATGATTTTTGAAGTAAATGTGATAACTTTGAAATGAAATTGATTGTGAAGAGAATATGATATTTTATATCAAGTATGAATCGCTTTGAAATGTAAATGTACCAACTGTTGTGTAAAATGACGTTTGGTTGTTGAAATGACTGAGGCCTCTTATTGGCATATTCTCTGCCAATATTGGAGACACCTTAACAACTGTGTACGCGAAAGAGACTCCAGAATGAAGTGGTTGGTTTTGCGTACGTTTTTGTGATTTGAAGAAAGAGAATGATCATGGATAGACCCCACACTTGTACCAATTTGAAATGACTAAAACATGATGGCTTGATAGAGCCAAGCGGGCTAGCTACCCCTAGCGGATATCCATTCTTCGATTTTCTACTCGGGCTTGGTCCGTGCTATTACTTTTAGTGTTCATTTCAATTGGTGCACCTAGATTTTGGGATAACCATATTTTGACTCGATATGGGATGGATGTACACGGTGGGCGGTCATGGCTACGATGCCTGTAACGATCCAGAATTTCTGTCATTTGAAATTCAGATATTTAATTGATTTTAAATATCAACAAGTAAAATTTGTAAGTCGACTAAATTATTTTTCGAATATTTAGATTTAATTGGATAATTAAATCAATAATTTAATATTTGAAATTTCAGAAAAATTTGGAATTTGGGTTTCATGTGATTAAAAATGATTTATAAAGTTATATTAAATCAATTGGAGTTAGAATAATGTTTGTGAATTTTTAAAATTGAATTAAAAGTTAATTTGTGAAAATTGAATATTTTATATTTAATTGACGAGTTAAAATAGCCATTTTTCAAAAAGTCTCAGATTTTGACGAAAATAGTTTCATTGGATCCGTAATGTTATTATATTGCAAGATTTCAAATTTCATGTCAATCGGATTTACGGTTTGTCCGGGGCAAGCCAAAACGCATAGAAATTAGAGTAAATCAATTTAATTTAAATTTGATCTTTCATTTCCGTAACTCGCACAAATGATCGAATTAGCCTACGAAACCTATTCCATTATGTCCAAAATGCGGGGTAAACCCTAGAAACGCTGGTCATTGCGCGAGATTTGGAGTTCGAAAAAGTCGAATGAATAGTGTTTTGTGAAAATTTCTATAAAAGGATCCATCCACATTCACAATTTGCAAAACCCAAATCTCCCCAGCCCTAGCCGCCACTAATATCGCCAATGGCCGAAAATCACTCATCTTCTCCCTCAATTTTCTTCAAATCCACACATAGATTCGAAAAACTTCCAACTACAATCTTGTAGATCATCACGAGAACTTGCGATCCAACAGTGATGATCGATTTTCATTGAGAAAATCAACGGTAAAATGAGTTTGAACGCGTGCGTTCGAGCACGATTTTCCACAAAATGGTGCAGCCGAGTTCATTAACTTTCTGGGCGATGATGGAGCTCGGCAGTGGCTTCGAGGCGGCAGCCTCTGATCGTCGTCAAGATGATCCTATAGGGCGCGATAATTTGATGAAGATGGCGGCAATGGGTTAGTGGTACACAAAAATTACATGGAAGCAAAAACGTGAATGGGGAAGAAAGAGTATGCGCCCAGAATCGTTTGCAAAAGAATGAACGGCCAGGATGAATTAGGTTGAAAAAAAATAAAGGAAAATGTAAATTAATTGTATTTAAAATTTGTATAAACTTTAAATTGTTGTAACTTTGTGATACGAGGTCGGAGAATAACCAAACAAATTGCATTGGCTTCGTTTCGTCGAGCATTACGCAATGAAGCTGGATTGGAGCCGTTTGGAGTTAGTGAAAATTTCGGGTAAAATTAAACGCAAGTTTAATTTTATTCGAAACAAAACGCTGCAGCTGTTATCGGAAACTCAAGGTGAGAACTTCTCACTCAATCGATTTGTTTCGATTTAAATTTTAAATAGTTAGATTTAAAATTGCTTGATTGTGCGATTGGATGATAATTATTATCTATTGTATTGAAATAGACCCTATTGCGCCGCATATTAAGCAGAGGTTACTTATTAAAAACATATACCGCGATAATTCCAACTTGATTGGAATTGGTATTATATATGTATCTGGAGTTGATTTCCCGCATTATATAGCGGATGAGACCCTCTTGCGCCGCATAATAGCGGATAGTATTTTATAAATCCCATATACCGCGATATTACGTCTCGAAGCGGAATTGGTATTGTGCTAACATCTTTGGATGCAGGGAAACAGGTTGGAGGGACCCAACTGGATTCCTCAAACATTTGAATTTGTTTCAATGTTGTGTGTTGATCTATTTATAAACTGCGTGATTATTTTTGTGATTAAAATCGTTAAAGGCTAAATTTTAGCCAAATATATTTTTGGTATCGTAGATGCCGAAAATGAATAAAATTTAATTTTTGAAAATTTAAGTTGAGAATTCATAATAAAATTAATTTTGAAATTGATTCATTTAAATAAATAAACATTGAAATTTTTATGTTATAAAAATTATGATTTTTGTGAAATATAACTAAAATGTGATTTTTGAAATAAGTAGTTGATTAATTTATAAAATGGTTTAAATTGGGATTTTTGAATTATTATAAATGATTTATATAAAAGATTTATAAAATTGATATTTGTAAATTAAAAAGTTGGAATTATAAAACGAGTTTTATAAGGATTAAAATGAAGTATAAATGGATTTCATAAGTGAATGAAATCTATAGATTTATATATTGTGAAGTTATAAAATGAATGGATTTTTGTGAAATAAAAGATTTATAAGTAATTAACATATAAATTGGATTTTTGCGTGTAAATGGGATGTGGAAAGAATTTGTTATTAAAGTGATTTTATAAGTTAAAGTTGTTATAAAGTATAAATGTAATTCATAAACGTTGTTTTATAAATCATAAATTGACTTATTTTAATAAGTTTAATTATATAGCTTATTAAAGGAGATATATCCACGATTTTGGACAGTGAATAATCCTTTAAATATATATGTAGAAAATAAATTTGGTCAATGAAG
Organism: Allium cepa; assembly: GCA_030765085.1. Classification (NCBI taxonomy): domain Eukaryota; kingdom Viridiplantae; phylum Streptophyta; class Magnoliopsida; order Asparagales; family Amaryllidaceae; genus Allium; species Allium cepa. The sequence goes on from CM060931.1 coordinate 836,207,003, forward strand.
TACATTCATGATTTTGGACAGTGAATAATATATTAAAGAAATATTTTGGGAAAGTGATATTTTAAATAGAATTAAAACGATTCAAAAATGTTTTGAAATGTGTTAAGTATCGAAGCCATAGATTTCAACATTCATTGTTGAGATAGATGTTTCGAGAAATAAAAGGAAATGGTGGACTATAACATTATTGTTATAGTAAATGATTTCCGAAAGGAAAAGTTTTGTATAGTATTGGGGTTTATATATCTATCTTAAATTTTGAATCCCTATACTAGTGATTTTGGGTTGTCGTAACGATGATTTACTCAACATTCATTTTGACTCAAATAAATGTGTTTAAGAGAATGTTATCCTTAAAGAATAAAAATATACACTCAATTTCGATTTAAGTATATTGAATATTTTCCAAATGTTGAAAATAAATGGATTTGTGAATTACTTATTATTGAATAAGTATGGGAATGTTTTCCAAAATGAAGTGAATATTTTGAGATTATATCTTTAAAGATAAATTGAAAGTGAATAATTGATATCGATTTGAAAAATCGTATAAAAAGTGAATATTTGGAAATGTAAATTCACAACGGAAATTTATAAAGGAAATTTGTTTTAAAAAAATAAACATTGATTTATATTTAAAAGTGTGGGATAAATTTACGGATTTGGAATGTAAATTCAAAGTGAATCGGTAAGGATTTTTTAATTGGTTTAAATGAACCATTTTGAAATGAAAGTTGTAAAGGTGAAAATTGATTTGAAATCTGTTTTCAAATGGTTGAAGTGTGGAAAAATATATCTTGTAAAGATATTTTTGAAAATAAATAATTTGGAAAAATTATTTGAAATCGGGTTATGTTGTGAATATTGATTGATAGTTAAATAACCGACTATCAATATTGACCCTTGAATGGCTATTTGTTGTGAATTGGTTGAAATTGAATGCTACACTTATTTTTAAATTATTGCGCTCGTTATTCGGATTACCCATTCCAAATAGTGATACGACGTAATGGATAGCATTGAAGACCGGTGGTGAAGACCAGGTATTTGTGAAACCGATAGGGTGCCCTATCGATTGTCTCTGCACCGTTAGCTACGGTATGGAGATTTCCTTTGTGATGGAAAATTCGATCGGGATTGTGAATACCCGGATTGCAAGGGCTTCTTTTGAAGTGCCTTCGGTTCTGTTCGAACCTGGAACAGACTTGTATGGTTATGTGTCTGACATTACATTTTGAGATATAAAGTAGACTTCTTTCAAATACATTTCTGCTGGTGGCAGAGAATTTATTCACTGAGCTTCACACCCTTCTCTGAGACGTATGAGCTCAGAGGTTTTGTAGTTGAAGGTTATCAGCGATATTTTCCCAATTTGGTAATGAGGTATGCTGAGTGTTGCTGTGTGATGATTATTATTGATCGTTTTTTGATCAAAGCATGGATTTGTAAAAAAGCGTAGCTTTGTGGACGAGACTTCGTCAGACCTCACACCCTGGAAATGGTCGAAACAGGAATATGCGGCAAGGTTATGATGGTCGCGCCCTTTAGGGTATGTCATTTCCTTCTAGAAAAGGGTGGTGTCAGGTATGGAGCCCTGATGCTTAACTTATGTGGTTGCTCTGTAACGACCCGCCTTTTTGGACAGTTTAAACCGACGATCAAATACACATGTCGATTCCAAACCATTCAAAAGGGTAGATGGTTATTGGGGTAAATAAGAAAAGAAAAGAAAGAGAAATAAAGGAAATGAAACAACACAGAATCTCGCAGCGGAACAATAAAATATAATAGTCAAATAAATAGTTCATGAAGTTGTTTACTATACTTTGACAATTATTTATACAACATTCATCAGAGTTATACATATACAACAGAACAATTAAAATAATGCAGCAGATAGCATGATGCAAGGGTAATAATAGTAATAGTATACCAAATCTTCGTCTTCATCCTCCAGAATAGATCTTCAAAAAATCTGAAAACTCAGGACTGACCCGAGCGTAATGAAAAGATAAAACACTCGAGTCAGGACTAAAACATCCTTATGAAAGTTAAATCAATCGTAAATAAATATGAGTGTGACGGCGTCAGAGATGTTTACGGGGTTTGACATCTCATATCCAGTGTCAACGTGCGTGCTATAACTCAAGAGATGTTACGGGATTTTCCATCTCTTAAGGATCCGTTAAACTATCTACTATGTAGTAGTGTACGCTAAGTAGATAATGCCTATCAGTAATATAAAGTATCAAAATAGCGTTAAGGCGTTACCATAATCCCCCTTAACACATTTTTATAATGCCATAGTTTATACAGCACCGTAAGCCCCACCGTAAACTGGTGGTTATAAGAGGGTACCCCATAGGTATAACACAAAGCATAATGTAGTGGTCACGAATAGGATAATCAGTATGACAAGGTACATGAGGCGATACCAACTAGGATCTAGTAGTTGCGTGATCTGGACTGATGTTGGGCATAGCCAGCAGCCACCCCAACACCGCGAAACAACACTCCCAAATCAAGGGGTGCATCCAAATCGCATCACAAATGTAATAGAAATGGTATCGAAGAAGCGTGTCCGCTAGAGGTGGCGAACCTCAATGGCCCGGCGCGGCTCCTGTTTTAGTCATGTCAGGGGTCATCCAATATCGTTCTCTTTCTTCAGTCAACGCGTTTACCAAACCGTCCACTTCATTCTGGATCAACACTCCGTGTATAATAGTTATTAAAGTGGTGTTCGGTATCGACAGAGAGTATGTCCATATCCGATCCCGGTCACTTTAATAACTACGTATTATTACACCGTTGGCTCTTTTACATTTCAAATCGATTCGTAATTTATATCAAAATATCATATTCGCTTCAAAATCAAATCCATTTCAAATATCGTCATAGCCATTCAAAATATAAGGTTCCGTTTCAAAAATCATTTTCGCATCAATATCTCATTTCGAATTTCAATTTAGGTTGCAGCTTCATTTAACCCAATTCATATTTACATTCAAGATTTAAACATAAACATTTCACCTTATTAACCAGCTTGAAATTTTAGAAAATAGTTTTAAGTAGTTTAAATAATTAAAACTAGTTAAAAATACTTAAAGTCTTAAAATGGATTTAAAATAGATAAATTAGTTCAAAATAATTTAAATTGGGTTAAGTAGATTTAAAATAGATTAGAATAGTTTAAGTATTCAAAATGGTTTATATCCTTAGTAATTTGGAAAACAAAATAAACAACTTCAAACCCAAACCATTTAAATTATAACTTCCCAATTCAAAACGATTTCAATTTCCCTTCTACCGATTCAATTTCGATTTCGATTCGATCAACGCCAACTTTGACTTCAAATTTATTCAAATTTTATATTCACTTTCAATTAATCAATTTCAATTTATATCGATTTAGAGCTTGATTTTCACAATATCAATTTATAACACTTAACAAATTATCCTTCAATATTCAAATTTAAATCCAAATTTCAAATGTGATTCAATTCCAAGCTCGCTTTCAAAATATCATTTTTATATCACTTTTACTTGGTAATATTCAAAGCTCAAATTAAAGTTAAATCTTCAAACAAATCGGTTTTCGAAATTCAATCTGTTAACGCTAAAATTTAAACGCTAACACCCCGGTGTATGAAGTGAGATTGTGAAAGCACCACCCGATAGCTCGGGAATAGATTATAAGCAGATAGTAGTAAAAAAACAGTAGACAACAGCAATTTTATAGTGGTTCGGCTTAAGAGATAGCCTACGTCCACTTTGAATATCTTTATTGATTATTTGATTACAAGTCAATGCAGTTACACTTTGATTACAACACACTTTGAGTTTCAAGTGACTTAGAACAAGTAGCCTGAACTTCAACGTCGATCCAAATCTTTGAACACATGTTTGACATGTTTGATTTCTTCGTGAAGTTCCTTGAAGGTGTTGAAGTAGTTCAGAATGCAGCAGAGTAACGGCGCTTGAAATGAATGAGCCCAAAAGGTCCTCTGCTAGTTGGAACTAGGGTCGTATTTATAGGCATTTCTCGGAGTTAGGTCGTAGGTCGTGACCGACCTAAGCTAGGTCGTAGGTCGTGACTGACCTAAGATACACTGTCCTCTCTTTCACAAGAACACGCATGCTGATTTACACAAGTTCTAGGTCGTGAGCGACCTTACTAGTAGCGGCATAGAAAAGGCGGTCTTCTAATGCAATGTCCTTAGGTCGTGAGCGACCTATCTTAGGTCGTGAGAGTTCTATAGGTCGCAGAATTCCATAGGTCGCAACTTCCTTTAGGTCGCAGAGTTCTGTAGGTCGCAGCTTCCCTTAGGTCGCGGCTACTTTTAGGTTACTTGATAAGTTAAGTCGCTAGGCCGCTCCATCTCTTAGGTCGCTAAGGACTAAAGGTACTAGGTCGCATAAAGACTTTAGATCGTTAGGTCGCATTAAGACTTTAGGTCGCTAGGTCGCATTATCCTTTAGGTCGCTAGGTCTGTTAGGTCGTTGGTCTAGTTAGGTCGTTGGTCTCCATAGGTCGCAGGTTGTGACAATGCTTAAGTCTTTAGGTCGCAGAGCTGCTTTGTGGAGTTAGGTCGTTGAGACTATTATGCCGTTAGGTCGTTGAGACTATTAGGTCGTCAGGTACTCTTAGGTCGTTGGGCTGCTGAGTTATAGGTCGCGGAGTGTTAGGTAACTAGGTCGCAAAGTAATGATAGGTCGCTAGGTCGCATTACATTTTAGGTCGCTTCAAAGTGGGAGTTAACACTTTCCCCTCGAAGTACCGGCCTATGGCATAGGTCGTGTGCTTCGATCTATCTCTGCTAGGTCGTGAGCGACCTAAAACATATGCTTACTCGTGTACCTATCTAAATTCTCCTTTTTGCCCCATATAGACTGTTTGGTCGTTTCTTCCTCTCTACCTTACTGTTCCGATTTTTCACTCTCATTGACGAATTTTTCAAACTTCCAAAGGCGAATTCAACCCAGCTAATCAACGATTCACCTTTTCCAACATATTACGTAAGTGAATTCGATCTCCATCCCACCATAATCACTGTTGAATTACGAATCCCCATTTTCTGACCTTGACCCAATTCCTTGCATCGTGCTATATTTTGAATCGTTGCAATCGATTTTCGATCGCCGCTTGAGTAGGCACGAAAATGTATTGAATGTACGATGGATTGGAGATTCTTTGAATCGCTTTTCAAGTGATTCGGTGATGTATGGAGATGATGGACTTCACGAAGAGGATGATGGATTTCTGTGTAGTTGATAGCGGGTTATCGGTTCTGGTGAAGCATTGCGTGGAGAGGAAGTTAGTGACCTAGCGGATTTGAGCGACTTAAGATAATTCGCGATCTAATGACCCTTGCGACCTAAGGAATAGTTTCGACCTACACTAGGTTGCTGAACGACCTAATATTCATGCGACCTAAGACTTTGCATGAGTTAAGAGTTACTCGAGCTAAGAACTGCACGACCTAACTTCCTTGCGACATAGGCTTTAGGTCGCGGCCGAGCTAACACTAGGACGAATTTGTAAAGCCTTATCCTTTACTTTGCACAGCGCGACCTAAGAAGGCTCCGACCTATGCTAGGTCGCTGGACGACCTAGGACTTGTGAAATCCTGAGACAACTTTGATTGAACTGTTTGAACTTTGAACTATATGGACTTGAATTTTGTCGTATTTCTTTGCAGATTATCTCTAATCCTAACAACCTGTTTAAACATAACATTTGCAGAAAAATGGGACGTATATACTGTCATTGACCGCCCACATCGAATGACAGATTAGTCGATAAAGAATAATCAACTTAAATGAACTGTGTGAGTGAAATGCTGTGAATCAACCGACTCAAATGAAGTGTTAAATCAAAGCTAAAATTTTGTTTGAATTAACACTGCGCTTGAGTTTTAAATTAACAAGTCCTGAAATCTCACAATCGATCAGTTGTCAATTAGTTTAATTTCAGTTATTTCGCTTGTTATTTTTATTAGTTTCGCACAACACTTCACACTTTTAGGAAACGTGCACCTTCACACCTGAACATCCAGTTACTCATGTAGAATGACGTCTCAACAAGAAGAGATGATAGAACACGTCGAAGGGGCTTTCCCGGTTGCTATTCCACTAGAGAACCCTCCGGAAAGAACTCCTACCCTTCTGAAACAGCGGGTGCTTAATCAATTATGCATTCAATTTGGCATTGCCGAGGCAGAAGTTTTACTCCCTGGACCAAATGATTTCGCTGATAGACCACCTTACGGTTTCGTTGCCATTAATCGCCAAATGTGCGTAAGTGGAGCAATTCCTCCCTTTAATGAATTTCTTCAACAAATCCTTCTTCGACTGACGATCTCTCCTTTCCAACTGCATCCCAATGGCTATGCCATTTTGATGGGATTGTGCGTTCTGTTCAGGAGAACTCTTGACCGTCTTCCGAGTTTTGAGGAAATCTTTTACCTGTGCACTTTTGCGAAGAACAAGGACCACCCTTCGATTGTACTTGTAAGAGGTGCGAGGAACCGTAAACTAATTTTGGATTTGCCGGAGAGTGCACATGGTTTTTTGAATCAATTCTTCTATATCCGTTGCCCCGCAGGATTTTACGCAGACTGGAGAATAGGAAGTGAGATCTTTTTTCCCTTCTTTCTTCAGTTTCATTCTAAGTTTTTCATGGTTCGTATTGCTAGATGCTGATTCCATTCCTTATTTTTACAGTACTTCCTCCTCTTTCTAGAGATTCCAGTCATAAACCAGTCTTTGAAAGGCTAAGCATTGTGGCTGCTGAAGAGAGGAGCGCAAAATTTCTATTGACAGATGAACTTCTTCATCGATTTGAGCTTTTACATTCTTCTCGTTCTACTCAACTTCATGAAGTTCCGACTGAAGTTCCCGATTCTTCGATGAAAATTCTTGATGCCCCGGTCCCTACTAAAGAGCACATGCAGGGAGGAACCTCTATAGAAACTTCACTAGTAAAGTGTTCAATTCCGAAAGATGTTGCGGGGCCGTCTGACAAGTCTGTACTTGCCCCAGTTATCGAAGAGGAAGAACCTCCACGATCTTCCGAAAAATCGACTAACGAAGGAGTCAAGAAAGCAAGTCCCAAAAAACATGATGGTGATGATATTTTCGAGGGGTTGATTGATTTAATTATGACTTCTCAAGAACTTTTCAAAGATGATGTTTCCAAAACTATCTCTTCTGTAATCGAGGCGACATCTTCTCTACAACAAATGTCAACTCCTCCTACTCAAGTTATCACTACCTCTATTCCACAGAGTGGTTTGTAACTCGATGCGTGTAGTTTACACGTTACACGACACTTCGGATTTTTCAGCACTTCTACGCACTTATCTTCTTGTACTTTAGAGATTTCTAAAGCTTATTATTTTTATTCCAGATTCTCCTATGGGGCGCAGCGGCTCGTACTATGATGATTTCCAGCGCTACGGGAGGCGTAGCCAGTATGATTATAGGCGTTACCTCCCTTCTTACAGAGAATCCGATGAAGAGAGGGCCATCAGGAAAGCAGACGAGAGACGAGCATATGAAGAACGTCACCGAAGAGAACAAGAAAGACATGACCCTCCCCACAGAGATGATGATACCCAAAAAAGAAAGACCCATGATGGCTCATGCATCATGATCTGGTTATATCCGGAGTAAGCATCCATAAAAGATAACAATTCGTGTCCCGCTGTTCCGTCTACCAATTGGTCGATTCTGGGTAATGGGAAGCAGTCTTTGGGGCAGGCCTTGTTTAAATCTGAAAAATCGATGCATACTCTCCATTTTCCGTTGGCTTTCTTAACCAGCACTGGATTTGAAACCCAATTCGGATAGGTAGATTCCTTGATAAAATTATTCTCCATTAGTCGATCAACTTCTTCTTTTAATGCTGCCGACCTTTCTGGACCTTGAGTTCTCCTCTTTTGTTTCACAGGTGTAAATTTTGGATCAATATTTAGAGCATGCACTGCAACTTCTGGGGATATTCCGCACATATCGGCATGAGTCCAAGCAAAAACATCCAGATTTGCCTTTAAAAAAGATATTAAGATATTCTGAATTGACACATTAAGTTGTGAACCCACATTCAACACTTTGTTTGGGTCCTTTGGGTCAACAAGTATTGGTATTGTCGTTTCCACTGGTACCACTCTATTTTCCCCTGCACTGACTTTTCTAGGGTCCATCTCTTTCCTTGCTCCGCTGTGCTCGCCAGTGCAGGGTCCGCCCTGTAATTGCTACAAGGCTGGTTCTTTGATGCGGACTGGGGCTGCCGCATTCTTTCCCATTTCTCTTTTTCTGGTTTCTCGTAGCTCTGTCAGATAACACTCTCGCCCAGCATTTTGATCCCCTTTTATAACTCCTACTCCATTGTCTGTAGGGAATTTAATAGTGAGGCACCACGGGGCAAGAACAGCTTTAAACGCTGCCAGAGTTGGACGACCAAGGAAAGCATTGTAAGCAGAAAATTCGTCGACAATCACAAAAGTTTGCTTGCGGACCACTTTTCTCTCTCCTTCTCCAAGTTCCACAAACAAATCAATGGTTCCTACCGGCTGCTTTGGCTCCCCAGTGAAGCCAGCAATTTTCTGCGATGAGGCTTGCACATCAGCCATAGGGATCTTCATTTGGTCGAATGTTTTCTTGAAGAGGATATTGCAGGATGCGCCACAATCAATGAGAACATTTCTGACGATAGCTGGCCCGATACCTGCCGAGATGACTAAGGGATCCAAGGTAGGAGCTTCAATACCTGCGGAATCCCTAGCTTTGAACACGATATCATCATCGAAAGTTCTTTGTTGCTTCAAGGGCGTAGCACCTTCCAAAACGAATACATCTTCCTCGGTCGGTACATACTTTAAAGCTCGGGTATATCTTTCCATTTCACCCCAGCTTCTGCCTGCTGGGTGAGGTCCTCCTGTAATGACATTGATAATGGGCCTTCCGGATTCATGCCCTGCAGCCTTCTCAATCGTCCTAGGCTGATGAGTAGGAGCCTGTTGCCCCTGACTAGATGAAGCAGGATTGTTGCTATTCTTTTTCACAAATTGTTGCAGTTTGTTTTCCCTTAGCAACTCTTCAATCAGATTTTTCAACTGGCGGCATTCGTCGGTCTCGTGACCGGGTTGATTATGGAAGCGGCAGAACTTCCCACTCTGCATAGCCTTTTTCCCGGTCCTTAGAGGAGGGGGTTTAGGAAAGTCAACAGAATCTTTAGTAGCAAGGTAGATACGCTCCGGCGTATCTGATAAAGGAGTATATTCTGATGGCTTGAAGGATCGGGGCTTCTTCAGATTACTCTGCTTCTTCCCATTGTTATTTTCCCTTTTTTGCCCTACAGATTCATTCTTGCGTGGAATAACAGTGTTATCTTCATCTTTTTGCAACACTGCCTTTACCGGTACGGGACGGCTTTCTAAGCGTATGAATTCATCTGCTTTTTTATAGAACTTTTCAAGGGAATTTGGTTCCTTCATGTTTAGCCATTTCCCAAACTCGCTCGACTTGTCAATACCCTTCATCAGATAAGTCAATATCATTCGCGGTTCTGCATTGTCCACCTTAGCTAGCGCTATATTAAAGCGGTTTAAGAAAGATCTGATAGTCTCCCCTGGATTCTGCTCCAAACTTGACAGTGACATGATATCCTTGGCTTTTGAGGCGTATAGTCTGAACTGCTCCTTGAACTTCCGGGTTAAGTCAGAAAACTGATCGATAGATCGGACTGGAAGTTTGGTGAACCAAAGCAGAGATACACCTTCGAGATACACAGGAAAATATCGGCACTTTATTTCATCAGAGGCTCTGGCACCTGTCATGTGCCAATCATACTTGTATAAGAATTCGTTCGGATCACTCGTCCCCCTGTAAGCTGGAATGGTTGGTGGGACAAACTTCCTTGGGAATTCAGCCTTTAAGATTTTCTCAGTAAAAGGAGTTTTACTTGGGGCGAAACCCCATTCTTTCTCGTCTTCAACCCTCTGCATACTCTCTTTCATAATTTGTCGGACCATTCCAGAAAGATACTCCTCATCATGTCGAGTTCTAGATCCACCAAACTCTGGAAGTGTTTGTTCAAAGGGGCTAGCAGCCATTTCAGGAGCATTTCTTTCTTCAGCATCACGAATGTTGCCAGCAAAATTCCTTTCATTATCTGCCGGTTGGCGGTTTGCCCCAAGCAAATCGTTCAACCTATTCAGAATTAGGGCATTCTGGGCATTCTGAGCCTGAATTGTGCATTTTGGGCATTTATCTGTTGGTTCAGCCCTAAGATTGCAGCATCCAGTTCTGCCTTTGTAACTCCGACAGCTGGAGTGGCTTGATTCGATATAGGGGAAGCGGAGGTTCCCTCTTGAATATTCCCAGATCTTACAGATCTACTTTTCCTTCCAAGAGCCATAATCTCGGATAGACTTCTGGTTTTCAAGGAAATTCTCTCTACAAACCTCTGTGAAGCAATGATGATAACTCTCCTGAGTTCAATTCTCAGTGAAAGCACCAAAAATGTTAACGCTAAAATTTGAACGCTAACACCCCGGTGTATGAAGTGAGATTGTGAAAGCACCACCCGATAGCTCGGGAACAGATTATAAGCAGATAGTAGTAAAAAAAACAGTAGACAACAGCAATTTTATAGTGGTTCGGCTTAAGAGATAGCCTACGTCCACTTTGAATATCTTTATTGATGATTTGATTACAAGTCAATGAAGTTACACTTTGATTACAACACACTTTGAGTTTCAAGTGACTTAGAACAAGTAGCCTAAACTTCAACGTCGATCCAAATCTTTGAACACATGTTTGACATGTTTGATTTCTTCATGAAGTTCCTTGAAGGTGTTGAAGTAGTTCAGAATGCAGCAGAGTAACGGCGCTTGAAATGAATGAGCCCAAAAGGTCCTCTGCTAGTTGGAACTAGGGTCGTATTTATAGGCATTTCTCGGAGTTAGGTCGTAGGTCGTGACCGACCTAAGCTAGGTCGTAGTTCGTGACTGACCTAAGATACACTGTCCTCTCTTTCACAAGAACACGCATGCTGATTTACACAAGTTCTAGGTCGTGAGCGACCTTACTAGTAGCGGCATAGAAAAGGCGGTCTTCTAATGCAATGTCCTTAGGTCGTGAGTGACCTATCTTAGGTCGTGAGAGTTCTATAGGTCGCAGAATTCCATAGGTCGCAACTTCCTTTAGGTCGCAGAGTTATGTAGGTCGCAGCTTCCCTTAGGTCGCGGCTACTTTTAGATTACTTGATAAGTTAAGTCGCTAGGCCGCTCCATCTCTTAGGTCGCTAAGGACTAAAGGTACTAGGTCGCATAAAGACTTTAGATCGCTAGGTCGCATTAAGACTTTAGGTCGCTAGGTCGCATTATCCTTTAGGTCGCTAGGTCTGTTAGGTCGTTGGTCTAGTTAGGTCGTTGGTCTCCATAGGTCGTAGGTTGTGACAATGCTTAAGTCTTTAGGTCGCAGAGCTGCTTTGTGGAGTTAGGTCGTTGAGACTATTATGCCGTTAGGTCGTTGAGACTATTAGGTCGTCAGGTACTCTTAGGTCGTTGGGCTGCTGAGTTATAGGTCGCGGAGTGTTAGGTAACTAGGTCGCAAAGTAATGATAGGTCGCTAGGTCGCATTACATTTTAGGTCGCTTCAAAGTGGGAGTTAACACAATCAAATCCCAATTTTTTAAATTTCAAAGTCTCGACTTATATTATTTAACAATTTCCTTGAACCAAAATTTATTTCCACATTCCAAACTCAATTTTTCGATAAATTAAATTTCTATAAATTGATTTCTATTTTAACTTTTAAATCAAAACATTCAAATAAATTTCAAATCGACGATATTAAAAATTATTAATTTAGCCAATTCGGTGTCCGTATATAATTTTCTATCCTACAGCCAAGTAATTGTTTATTTCAATTAAATGTCAGGGATGAACATATATGACTTAACCAATCACAGTGTCATATGTATGCATAACAGTATATATAAGCAAATAAACATCCAAACATTTAAATATCAACCAATAACATCCATCAAAATACATCATCCAATAGACAATACAATTCATGGCAGTTTCATAGTTATCAATGTCAGGTAATTTAATCGCAATTCAATTTCAATTTCAATTTAAATTTAACTGTAAATTTAATTTCAACGGTTAATTCAAGTGACAATCTATATGACGATTAAATTTTATCAAACAACGACAAATAAAAATCATAACACTTCATAATGTCAATTTAACTAGCATAAAGATATTTAGTACGTTGTGAGCGTTATAAAACACTCACCCTGATTTCAATGTAGTTCCAGCGTTTTATTTCGAATAAAATTAAACGAGCGTTTAATTTTACCCGAAATTTTAACTAGCTCCAAATGACTCCAATCCAATTTCAGTGTAGTGCTCGTTAATACGAACCCAACGCACTTCGTTTCGTCCAAAACGGACCTCGCATCAACAAGTTATGATATCTAGAAGTTAATACGAATTTAATAAAATTTAAATTAACATTTTCCCTTATTATTTTACAACCTTTAATCTCAGCCACACATCTGCAGATCACGGCCACGCGCACTTCTTCTTCCTCCAGGTGATTCAACGTGTTCAAGGAACCCAAGCCGCCCCCAAAAACCCTAATACACGCAACCCATATACACGACTCCCCGACGATCAGCGAACACCATTGCGTAGCCCTCTACGAGATGTACCTTCGGCCGCAACCCCCCTGAGTTCGCCCCCCCCCCCCCCCAGCTCTCCAAAATCACGTGCGAACGTCGACACTTCGTGCTCGATTTGCCGACAAACTCCACCTCCATACTCGATCACAACCGTTGATAATGTAGAGCTCGTCGAGCTCTACAAGTCCTCTGTAGAAGCCTCTAGCTAATTGTCGAAGGATAGGGAGAAAAATCGAGGAGAGGGCTAGCTATTTTCGGCCATCGAAATAAACAACGGCGTCTGGCTTCTTCAAAACCCTAGCTTGTTTTTTTTCTTATTTTTTTTTGTGAAAAAAGGGCTATTTATAGAAAATCATCGAACACTATTCATCCCGCTTTCCAAACTCTGATTTACGCGCGGTGACTGACGTTTCTAGGGTTTATCCCGCGTTCCGGACACAATGGAACAGGTTTCGGAAGCCAATTCGATCGTCTGTGCGAGTTACGGAAATAAACGATCGATTTTAAATTAAATCGGTTAACTAAATTTCTAGGCGTTTTGGCTCGCCCCGGACAAACGGTAAATCTAATTGACACAAAATTTAAAATCATAAAATAATATCATATTACGGATCTGATGAAACTGGTTTCGTCGAAATCCGAGACTGTTTGAAAAATGAGTATTTTAACTCGCCAAATTAATATTAAAACAATTTCAATGCGTTTCGAGCTGCCACGGTCAACCGACAACTCCGATTGGTACGAAAATTGGAATCTGATGATAACTAACTATTATGGATCCAATAGAACTAGTTTCGTCCAATTCTGAGACTGTTCAAAATTTGGCTAATTTCCAGTTGATAAATAAATATTAAAATATTCAATTTTCACAAAAAAAAATTAAATTCAGTTTTAAAAGTTATATAACATCACTATAACTCCAATATGATAAAATAAAATTTTACAAATCATTTTTAATCATATTAAACCCGTTATTCAACTTATCCAATAAATTCCAATTTAAATTTAAACCATTTAATTCTTCAATATTTGACGGATTTCAATATTGGATTTTTAAATAAAATTTCATTATCAGTTGATTTACTATATTACATCAAATGAATTCCACATTATTATTTAACTACAGTTAGAGATAATGCACTCAACTAATATATAAACTTTCATTTCAATTGCAATTTGTTCACAATTTCAATTCGACTAACTAAATGAATATGTAACTTAAATAATTATCACCGTTACTTTTAATTACTTATAAGTTAATTATTTATAAACAAGTGTCACAACTACCTATTCAATACAAATTCATTCAATTACCTTTGACTGCATATCATTTCGATTGATTTGGGATTCTATTCAATTCATAAATAATTAACTTAGATAAAATCTTGTTGCATTTCATTCTGGTTATTATTATTCCAAACGACTTACAATATTTTTGTAACACTAAATCACGAAATCTTATTAAATTAGCTATTTTAATTATCGAAAATTTACGGGTCGTTACACTCTCCCCCACTCAAAACTTTTCGTCCCCGAAAAGGAAAAAGGAGGGAAAAGGAACTAAGTAAAGAATTCAACATTTGATATATTTTATTCAAAATTATCCACTTATAAAACAATGAAATTCCATTTATAGAGTCATAACTACGCTTCCACTAAGTTACTCCAAACGGCTTCCTAACTTTAAAAGTTAGTAATCAAAACAAGTTATAAAAATTTTTAAAACTTGAAAAATTTTCTAACACCCGGATTTTACGGAAAATTTCGGCAGAGTCTCCTTTGCGCGGCTCGATCGGAAAAAAATATAACAGTATATATATCAAAAATATACATCTCATCAAGTGACGAGGCATCCCGTAGGGAAAAAGTGTAAAAATACGATATGTAACCCGAGATATGTGCCTTATATATGATTAGCGAGCATATACGGCTAATATAGCGTGAAAGCGAGCTCCAAATGCGAAACAAGCGCAATCCGCACCTACTAAACACTTAATAACTAAGTTAGAACCATGCAAATAAAGATAGATCGATATACTTAGCCTACACAACATATATATAACATATTTAGCTTTAAAACTGAGATTCCAATTTCAGGACAGCAAACAAATCTTAGTTTTAGGTTACCTAAATGATAAAATTCGACAATAGAATCTAAACAGAAGTTGTTGTATTCATTTCAGGCTTTCCGCAATGTCCAAAATCATTGAATTCGGACCATACGTTCAAAAATTATGGCCGTTTTACTTAGAGGATACGCCTCAGCCTGGGCAATGAATTGCGTAGGTCAGCGACGTTCACCCGCGTTTTCGACCTTCTAAACGATATCAAAACACAAAACACTTAAAACAAAAGTTTTAGTTTAAGTTCTTATCTTTCCATAAAGTGCAAGATCATCAAAATCCGAAAAACCAGTCAAAAGATATGGCGAAAATACTAAGGGTGTATACTACTGATTTTGCTTATTTTTACACAGGACAGCGAGTAACATTCAAGTTTTTAACCTAGTAGATGAAGGAATTTTCTCAAGTTATCTAAACAAAAGTTATGCTATAGTTTCTAAGCTTTTCGAAAAGTCCAATGTCATCAAATTCCGTTCAGCCTTTTAAAAGTTATGGTTGTTTTCGTTTCAACATATATTGGACAATTTTGGATTTTTCCCAAAAATTTGCTTTTATTATTTCAAAGTACAAACCATCAAAACTTCAAATTTTCTAAAAAACAATCATAAATACAAAGTCATTTATTTTCTTATTCATCCATGCAATAGGTTTACATTTAATTTGTTTCCGATTTATTCAAGTTTGTTTCATTCGCATTTTAAATTCAAGTCAATTTGCTTCAATTTAAATTGAATTCAATTATATTTAATTTCACTTTGCTTCAAATTTGAATTTAATTATTTTAAAATTTTATTCCATTTATTCAATTCCATCAACACTAATGAATTCTACTTAATCAATTTTCATCCATCTAACAACCAATGCATATCAAACATTAACAGCCATCCCAAAATCTACACTAAATCAATTATACATTTCCAAGTCAATTTTAATTTCATACACTTCCAAGTTTATTGACATTTATCTATATCCAAATTTAATTAGTTTCCATTTACCAATTTTATTTTTCATTAATTTTAAATTTCGTTCATTCACTTATATATATCATTCATTTTACAACTTAAATTTCTTTTATATTTACAACTATCAATAGATCTTCACATTTTATTATTCATTCTCACACTGGTATTTTATTACTCTACTTTTCCTTATTAGAATTTTAAACCTTTTAAGTATTTGGTAAGTTATAGTTATGCAAATAGAATGTAGTTAAACAACATGCAACTTCTTTTCGTTTAAAGTTGAATTTCCAATTAATTAATTCTTAAGTCATTACTTAAATTTCACTATAATTTAATTTCACATTTACATTCACATATAGTATTTCCATTTTATATTAACATAATTGTGAATCACCTTTAAATGTTAATTTAAATTCCAATTGTTGACTAACAATTTTATTTATTTTTGCAAACCATTAATTAAATGCATATTTCCTTATTCAATCCTATACTTGTATATTATCCAATTAACAATTCATATAACATTTTGAACTTCTTAAATATTTTGGTAAGTTATATCTATGCTATAGAATGAAATTTAATACTATGCGAGTTTTACAGTTTCAATTTTATTTTTAGTTCATAATTTCCTGATTCTAAAGGTTTCTACTTCAATTGATATTTTCACTTAGCTCTTAGGTTCATTTCTCATTTCACAATTCAGAAGTTCCTTAATGATTCAAGTCTAAATCCATTTCAATCATTTTAAAAAAAATCATTAATTATTAAAGGACTTAATAATTCCAATCCCGGTTTCATTTCAAATCAAGTTTTGAAATAATATATACTTATATAATTTATATATCAAATCATACTATAGAGAATACAAAATAAAATAAAATTTGAATCAAAACAAGGTTTAGACAAGCTATTAAGTGGTCTCCCCCACTCGGACTCTCGAAAATAAACGCCGATGATGCGTGCACTCATCACCGAAATCATTTTCTAGCGTCAAGAGTAGGGAATATAACACTTATCATAAAAAAAAAATCCTTCGAAAAAAATTTCAACTCAATTATACTATCATATAATACTCATATTATATTTTTCAAATTCTTGTAAGTCAATTTCAGACACCGGAATTTAAATTCCCAAATCCAAGTTAAAATTCATTTATATTCATTATCAATTGTGTTTACAAGATTTCATTTTCCTAAATCCATTGTTATTTAATCAATTGTTGTAAATACTGACTGATCAAACAATAACGATAATAATCTAATATTATCATCTCCTAACAATCAATTCAATCAAAATGAATAAATATTCGAATAATTCTTTTGTATAAAATATATTCCAAAACGATATTGTGTTGGTTTGTCCTATTCGAGTGTTTAGAAATTCCTATCGACGCCTTGGCGTCCCAAGTATCGACCAGAATTCATAAATACTCAACGGAACAAAGTTAACACAATATAAAACCATTTTATACCAAATAACAAGTACACTCTCTCATATACACTCAACTCATTCATATAGTTTACCTCTATTTCAATGAGTTATTCCCCACTAGAGCCAAGTTTATCGCTAAACCAAAGCTCTGATACCAACTGTAACGACCCGCCTTTTTGGACAGTTTAAACCGACGATCAAATACACATGTCGATTCCAAACCATCAAAAAGGGCAGATGGTTATTGGGGGTAAATAAGAAAAGAAAAGAAAGAGAAATAAAGGAAATGAAACAACACAGAATCTCGCAGCGGAACGATAAAATATAATAGTCAAATAAACAGTTCATGAAGCTGTTTACTATACTTTGACAATTATTTATACAACATTTATCAGAGTTATACATATACAACAGAACAATTAAAATAATGCAGCAGATAGCATGATGCAAGGGTAATAATAGTAATAGTATACCAAATCTTTGTCTTCATCCTCCAGAATAGATCTTCAAAAAATCTGAAAACTCAGGTCTGACCCGAGCGTAATGAAAAGACAAAACACTCGAGTCAGGACTAAAACATCCTTATGAAAGTTAAATCAATCGTAAATAAATATGAGTGTGACCGCGTCAGAGATGTTTACGGGGTTTGACATCTCATATCCAGTGTCAACGTGTGTGCTATAACTCAAGAGATGTTACGGGATTTTCCATCTCTTAAGGATCCGTTAAACTATCTACTATGTAGTAGTGTACGCTAAGTAGATAATGCCTATCAGTAATATAAAGTATCAAAATAGCGTTAAGGCGTTACCATAATCCCCCTTAACACATTTTTATAATGCCATAGTCTATACAGCACCGTAAGCCCCACCGTAAACTGGCGGTTATCAGAGGGTACCCCATATGTATAACACAAAGCATAACGTAGTGGTCGCGAATAGGATAATCAATATGACAAGGTACATGAGGCGATACCAACTAGGATACTAGTAGTTGCGTGATCCGGACTGATGTTGGGCATAGCCAGCAGCCACCCCAACACCGCGAAACAACACTTCCAAATCAAGGGGTGCACCCAAATCGCATTACAAATGTAATAGAAATGGTATCGAAGAAGCGTGTCCGCTAGAGGTGAAGAACCTCAATGGCCCGGCGCGGCTCCTGTTTAGTCATGTCAGGGGTCATCCAATATCGTTCTCTTTCTTCAGTCAACGTGTTCACCAAACCATCCACTTCATTCTGGATCAACACTCCGCGTGTAATAGTTATTAAAGTGGTGTTCGGTATCGACAGAGAGTATGTCCATATCCGATCCCGGTCTCTTTAATAACTACGTATTATTACACCGTTGACTCTTTTACATTTCAAATCGATTCGTAATTTATATCAAAATATCATATTCGCTTCAAAAACAAATCCATTTCAAATATCGTCATAGCCATTCAAAATATAAGGTTCCGTTTCAAAAATCATTTTCGCATCAATATCTCATTTCGATTACAAAATCATTTCGAATTTCAATTTAGGTTGCAGCTTCATTTAACCCAATTCATAATTACATTCAAGATTTAAACATAAACATTTCACCTTATTAGCCAGCTTGAAATTTTAGAAAATAGTTTTAAGTAGTTTAAAAGTAGTTTAAATAATTAAAACTAGTTAAAAATACTTAAAGTCTTAAAATGGATTTAAAATAGATAAATTAGTTCAAAATAATTTAAATTCAAAATAATTTAAATTGGGTTAAGTAGATTTAAAATAGATTAAAGTAGTTTAAGTATTTAAAATGGTTTATATCTTGAGTAATTTGGAAAACAAAATAAACAGCTTCAAACCCAAACCATTTCAATTATAACTTCCCAATTCAAAACGATTTCAATTTCCCTTCTATCAATTCAATTTCGATTTCGATTCGATCAACACCAACTTTGACTTCAAATTTATTCAATTTTTATATTCACTTTCAATTAATTCAATTTCAATTTATATCGATTTAGAGCTTGATTTTCACAATATCAATTTATAACACTTAACAAATTATCCTTCAATATTCAAATTTAAATCCAAATTTCAAATATGATTCAATTCCAAGCTCGCTTTCAAAATATCATTTTTATATCACTTTTACTTGGTAATATTCAAAGCTCGAATTAAAGTTAAATCTTTTAACAAATCAATTTTCGAAATTCAATCAAATCCTAATTTTTTAAATTTCAAAGTCTCGACTTATATTATTTAACAATTTCCTTGAACCAAAATTTATTTCAACATTCCAAACTCAATTTTTCGATAAATTCGATTTCTATAAATTGATTTCTATTTTAACTTTTAAATCAAAACATTCAAATAAATTTCCAATCGACGATATTAAAAATTATTAATTTAGCCAATTCGGTGTCCGTATATAATTTTCTATCCTATGGCCAAGTAATTATTTATTTCAATTAAATGTCAGGGATGGATGTATATCACTTAACCAATCACAGTGTCATATGTATGCATAACAGTATATATAAGCAAATAAACATCCAAACATTTAAATATCAACCAATAACATCCATCAAAATACATCATCCAATAGACAATACATTTCATGGCAGTTTCATAGTTATCAATGTCAGGTAATTTAATCACAATTCAATTTCAATTTCAACTTCAATTTAACTGTCAATTTAATTTCAACGGTTAATTCAAGTGACAATCTATATGACAATTAAGTTTTATCAAACAATGACAAATAAAAATCAATATACTTCATAATGTCATTTTAACTAGCATAACGATATTTAGTACGTTGTGAGCGTTATAAAACACTCACCTTGATTTCAATGTAGTTCCAGCGTTTTATTTCGAATAAAATTAAACGAGCGTTTAATTTTACCCAAAATATTCACTAGCTCCAAACGACTCCAATCCAATTCCATAGTGTAGTGCTCGTCAATACGAACCCAACGCACTTTGTTTCGTCCAAAACGGACCTCGCATCAACAAGTTATGATATCTAGAAGTTAATACGAATTTAATAAAATTTAAATTAACATTTTCCCTTATTATTTTACAACCTTTAATCTCGGCCACACATCTGCAGATCACGGCCACGCGCACTCCTTCTTCCTCCAGGTGATTCAACGCATTCAAGGAACCCAAGCCGCCCCCAAAAACCCTAATACACGCAACCCATATACACGACTCCCCGACGATCAGCGAACACCGTTGCGTAGCCCTCTACGAGATGTACCTTCGGCCGCAACCCCCCTGAGCTCGGCCCCCCGGCTAGCTCTCAAAAATCACGTGCGAACGTCGACACTTCGTGCTCGATTTGCCGACAAACTCCACCTCCATACTCGATCACAACCGTTGATAATGTAGAGCTCGTCGAGCTCTACAAGTCCTCTTTAGAAGCCTCTAGCTAATTGTCGAAGGATAGGGAGAAAAACCGAGGAGAGGGCTAGCTATTTTCGGCCATCGAAACAAAAAACGGCGGCTGGCTTCTTCAAAACCCTAGCTTGTTTTTTTTCTTATTTTTTTTTGTGAAAAAAGGGCTATTTATAGAAAATCATCGAACACTATTCATCCCGCTTTCCAAACTCCGATTTACGTGCGATGACTGACGTTACTAGGGTTTATCCCGCATTCCGGACACAATGGAACAGGTTTCGGAAGCCAATTCGATCGTCTGTGCGAGTTACGGAAATAAACGATCGATTTTAAATTAAATCGGTTAACTAAATTTCTAGGCGTTTTGGCTCGCCCCGGACAAACGGTAAATCCGATTGACACAAAATTTAAAATCATACAATAATATCACATTACGGATCTGATGAAGCTAGTTTCGTCGAAATCCGAGACTGTTTGAAAAATGAGTATTTTAACTCGCCAAATTAATATTAAAACAATTTCAACGCGTTTCGAGCTGCCACGGTCAAACGACAACTCCGATTTCTACGAAAATTGGAATCCGATAATAACTAACTATTACGGATCCAATGGAACTAGTTTCGTCCAATTCTGAGACTGTTCAAAATTTGGCTAATTTCCAGTTGATAAATAAATATTAAAATATTCAATTTTCACAATTTTTTTTTAAATTCAGTTTTAAAAGTTCTATAACATCACTATAACTCCAATATGATAAAATAAAATTTTACAAATCATTTTTAATCATATTAAACCCGTTATTCAATTTATCCAATAAATTCCAATTTAAATTTAAACCATTTAATTGTTCAATATTTGACGGATTTCAATATTGGATTTTTAAATAAAATTTCATTATCAGTCGATTTACTATATTACATCAAATGAATTCCACATTATTATTTAACTACAGTTAGAGATAATGCACTCAACTAATATATAAACTTTCATTTCAATTGCAATTTGTTCACAATTTCAATTCGACTAACTAATTGAATAGGTAACTCAAATAATTATCACCGTTACTTTTAATTACTTATAAGTTTATTATATATAAACAAGTGTCACAATTACCTATTCAATACAAATTCATTCAATTACCTTTGACTACATATCATTTCGATTGATTTGGGATTTTATTCAATTCATAATTAATTAACTTAGATAAAATCTTGTTGCATTTCATTCTAGTTATTATTATTCCAAACGATTTACAATTTTTTTCTAACACTAAATCACGAAATCTTATTAAATTAGCTATTTTAATTATCGAAAATTTACGGGTCATTACATGCTCCAATCTCATTTTTCTGTGTGGTTGTTGCTTGGTGATAGTGGGTCCTCGGACAAAGGTTCCAAAGGACCCGGGAGTGGCATACTCGAGTAGTAGTTACCTAGTTACAGAGGTAACCCGGCTTTGTGTTGGTAGAGATCCGGTTAGGTTCTTGGGACGTCCCGCCAGAGGCGATCCCATGCGGCAGTAGGAAGTTCCTTAGCCTGACCATTTGTTGGAAAATCCAAGTAACAATACAAGCCTTGTACGGTTTTAGTTCTGGAACCTGACATTTAATATGGTAGCTATAGCAGGCATAATATAATGGTACCTATGCTGGCTAAGATTTATATTATACTTTCGAAATGTTTTCATCACTATGCACTAATAATAATATCAAAAAATGATTTGTTTTGCATAGTAAGCATCTTTGACTATCATAAGGAGAAATCTCCTCCAATTCTGCATTTGCATTGTGTGTGTGCGGGGAGGCCTTATGGTAGTTTCATTTTCCAAAAGCATTGAGGATATTTTTCACTTCCCTTGTTGTTGTTGTTTTAAAAGATAAGTAACTGTTTTAAGTTCTCACACCAGTTGCATGACTGACCTGGAGTTTATTGTTCTCTTCCTAAACTCTGGGTGCCCACCAATTTCCACACGGGCAGTCTAGAGTTTGGTTATCAGGTCATTCTAGATTCAAAAGTGCTATGGAGCTCAAGTGATGAGCTAGATGGCGAGACGTACCACTTGTATATGATATTATCTTTCCGCTGTAAATTCACTTGTAAGGACACGTTTGTATAACTGTCCATTGTTTTGTTGTGTTGTATATTGTTGTTGTACACTCTGATGATAATGAAATGTAATAACTGAGTTTGTTCTTTATTTTAAAGATTATTCATTTATCTATTATATGTTGTTCCGCTGCGATTGTGAGATTTTGATATTGTTTCTGCTGTTCTTCTTCTGTTCTGTTTTCTTATTTCTTCTATCTTTTTCTTCTACCTCTTCTTTTTAACCCTAACAATTCGGTTTTCCAGCATTCGATTATGCGGCATTTGATACAGTGGACGTAAGGATGCCGACCTTCGGATCCCGACAAAACCGCATTCGTTACGATGCGTTACCACTAGCCCTGCGACCCGAACCGGTAGTATCCTATCTTGGGCATTGCCTTACATGCCATGTCAAACTTCTATCCCTATACGAGACTACTACAATTTTTTTTACAGTTTTTGTAACACGGCGTTTAACAACTTTCTTTTTTTAATCATTCTCATCCGCATATGTCGGACTTGAATTGCTCAAGATACGAAATTGTTAATTTAAATTTGGCAAAAACTCATCATATGCAGTAAATAAATAAATCACAGAATCACAGAAATAAAGTTATTTAAAATAAGTAGTGGAAATAGAAGAATAGTAGTTCATGAAGCTACTATATATATAACAAAATTAAACGAAATACAACAGGAGTCTCGAATACCATAATCAATACAAACTCTGAATATGTCAATGGAGTCACTGAGCAACTGCAAGCTGGACTGATAGATGGATCTCCAAGTGAAGCTCCAACTCCAAAGGTGAGTCTCAAATGCTATGACACTCAGTCTGACCCGAGCGTAAAGCAGAACACAAAACACTCGAGTCAGGATTAACATTTTTATGTCAATAAATCCAACTCAAGAGAAATATCAACCGAAATACAAGTAACACAAAGGATGTTTGGGATAAGCATCTTCTAAGGATCCTTGAACTACCTACTCTACAGTTCTATATGCTAATAATGACCAAACGTTATTATAACACCGTGATCATTTCAAAATAGTTTATACAATAAAATAGTATATATATAAAATAGTTATAAGTTAAAATAGTTTATATTAAATAATTAGAATATTAAAATAGTTTGTATTAAAGTAGTTTATATTAAAAATGATTTATATTAAAATAGTTTATATGTAATAATTTATAAAGTAAAATATATAAATAATTTTAAGTATAATTTTATAAACACCATATAAAATAGTTTCCTCAAATTCCACAAATCGAGTCAAATCGACTCAAATTCCAAAATTCCAGTTTAATTCAATCTCAAATGATCAATTCCAATTCAATTCAGTTTCTCAACAAACCATTTTAAATATATCGATTTCAAAAAGTGATTTGAACCATAAAATAAACCATTTCAATTTCAATATATCTCAAAGCTTTAAATATTCAACAATTTCAAAACTAAATTGGACAATTTCATATATATCAAATTCAATTTATAATTATTTAGTTTTGAAATATTCACTTAATCATTCCAATAACATTTAAATAAACCTTCAAATTAAAAAAAAAACTAAATATTTCATTCAATTTATTAAACCGTATATTTCTTTCCATAACCATAGAAATCAATTTCAAAATATTTATATGTACACCAATGGTGTCAGTATATAATTCTCTATCCTATGGTCATGTGTTACAGATATTTATCATTTCAATCCGTAATTTAAATATATTCGGGTATATATCATTTCAATCCGCAATCCCAAATTCAATTCAGTGAAAATCGCTTGGGTTTATCATTTCAACCCATAACGTTTTTCTCCTATTCTACAGGGTATGTATCATTTCAACCCATAGGCAATTCTATATTAACAGCGAACTTTACAGAGTGAAACAGATGTGATAATAATATAACGGGAATATGTCACCAATATAAATAACAGAAACTTGTGTCAAATGTCACAGGTGAAAGGATATAGATAATAGCATATATATAGTAATGTAAATAACTCACAGCGGCATATTTCAATTGTCATTTCAATTGAAATCAAATTTAATGAATATAATCGTTAATCGTGAGTGATTACTCACCTATCGAGGCTAGATAGATTTGACAAAGAAATGAGCTACAAATTCCAAAGTAACACTAGATGGACACAATTCAATGAAGAAAACAGGCACGGTGGACAAAGCTGATATATGGGAGAACGATGAGAACCAATCTGAATCAATTTTGATATAAAATAAAATATATACATTATTATTATTTCCTTAAAATCAATATTTTAATTTAAGACAAATAATAAAATAATATACATATAAATCAATAACATCCATATATTACAAAACCGAAACAACAGAATTTCTACACCCATACCCTTATATATAAAAGTATGTATTACTAAATTCTTCATAGCAAACCCACAACACAAGAAATACAAATATATATATATATGTATAAATAAACTACTCAACAATTATACTTTCATAAGTTTTTCTTATATAAACTATAAGTTATATATATACATGCAGGCTTAAAACTTGCATAACAAAATATGGCATACATATAAAATAGTCAGATAATATATATACAGGCCCAATTCTGTTTATATATATAAGGTAAATGTAAAAAGCTCAAAATATATAAGACACCTATACAACTGGAACTGTTGTATAAAACTATATATATCAAAAAATGTTTCAAACCATATATAAAATTCTGTAACAACTATATTATATAACTGTATTATATGTAACACTATAACTTGTATAACATCCTTCCAAAAATATCATATATACAATATATTTTAATTAAAAAATATTTAAACAATAGCCATGTATAAACAAGAATATGCTTCTTTCTATAACAAATGCAGACAATATATACAGTGTGCATATATATAAACTGGGAGTTAAATCCTTATATATATAACTTATACTGTTATAAAATAAAGTATATGCATGCAAACCAATTTTATATGTACCGACATATTATAAATATATATATGCTATTATTTAAGAAGAAGAAAAAAATTTACTAACAGATCATATAAATACAAATTATATAACTCATAGAAAATGACTAACGGGCTAACTTTTAACATTATATATATGTATACACATATAATACTTTAGACATAGGATGTAAATACTATAGCATATGTTCAACTAATATTTTATACATATATAAACTACAAATATATGTATATATATATTATTGTAAATATATAGACAATATAATAGGTTTATAATAAATCTAATTCTTATATATAGCTGCAGTTTTTATAATACCCATACATAAAAACCGAAACTCACAATACACACATAGCTTAAATAAAATATGCAACTCATATTTTTATAAACAAATAACTAAGTAATATATACTTACATACACTTATATATAACTTCTTTATATATATATAAACTTATATGCATGGAACCTTCGGTGAAATATATTTTATATATAGACTAAATATAATACTTCTTGAAACCTTTATATGCATAACAACTAAACAAAGGTCATAGATCCCTCACCAAACATAAATACTAAACACAACTTATAAAATCCAAAACTAATATATACTTATACATAAAATCTAACAGATATATGTAACTAATATACACAACAACTTGAAAATTATATATAAATCTTACTGAAAAATAAATAAACTAATATATATATATATATATATACTGATACGGGAGAGAATGAGAGTGCGAGGAGGCAAGGTGGAGAGGCGGCACTTGCTGGGTTGCTCGACCACAGGGCTGAGTGCGATGGCCGGAGTTTTGTGGCAACTGCTATTTGCTATACGGTAGTGAAAAGGAGTGGAGGGAGTGGCGTGCGCGCAAGCTAGCGTGGCAGAGGCCGACGAGAGTTTGGCATGAATACTTAGCACATGCGGGAAATGCTGGTGTGCCAGGAGAAAACAAAGGAAGCTGGGTCGGCTCGGTAATGTGCCTCAATGCCGGCAAAATGCTTTCTTTTTTTAGAAGAGGGGATGAGTGGATCTCGAATAAACGAAGAAGATGACATGGGAAAGGAATAGGAGCAAGCTTCAGTAAGATATATAGCTTATTCAGAAAATTATTTTAAAATAACAGAACGAAAAAAGAAGAGGAAGGGACCGATAGAAATAAACAAACCAGGATAAAGTAAATTGGAATAGTAATAGTACAAAAGCTGAGTTGCTGGGAATATCTATGCCTAGCTGATGGGTATTGATTGGCACGGAGTATATGAAAAGCCATATGAGAACCAATAGGCTCAAATAACGAACCGCTACGGATAACCGTTTAGTGATTTCGTAGCGTACCGGGGTTCGCAAAATAGAAATGAATACATTGTAGAGATCAGTACGAAGAGACAACCAAAATGGTACACAGATATCAGTGGTACGATTATTCGATCAAAAATCGATATCGGTACCAAAATGCTGCGAAAATGCCAGGATTAAGATAAACGCAGCAACAACAATCCAAGTTTGACGAAATGAAATACGACGTCACACTCAGAAGATGATTTACAAATTTATTATATAAAAATATTTAGTTTTGGAAAATATTTATTATCATCAAATATTAACTGATTTAAATTGAAATAAGATTACACAATAAAACAAACTTCTATATTATCAGATGAAAATTTACCAGTTGCTATGTTAAAATAGACGTATGCCAAATATTAAATTTTTTTTCCAAATATTATTATTTAAAATTTCACAAAATTCAGTTAATTACTTTATTAAAACTAATTAAAATTTACAGGTCGTTACACTCTCCCCCATTCAAAACTTTTCGTCCCCGAAAAGGAACATGGTTGGAGAATAGAAACAACCAAAAGAAAATGGATTGGAGAAAAATAAAAAATAAATTTAAAACATATAGATTTCAATTTAATTAATTAATATTTAATAATTTGGTTAAACCATTTTATTATATTCATAAATAGTCATTCGATTCAAATTTGTTAGTTCAAACCGTCAATTCAGATCATAAAAATTTCATTTAGTTTTAAGTTGGTTTCCATTCACTTGTTTATATAAAGATCAATCACTTACATAAAACACCAATAATTGACTATTAAACCATGTAGCATATATATAAACAGTATTTTAAACATTTTAAATTATTTAGAAAGAAAGAAAAAAAATCAAAATATCCTTTATATAATACTTCATCAAAATACTTTTATAACTCAATGTCTTAACAGGTCCATCCCCATTCTTGCAGACTCTGGCCATGCACCGATCAGGCGTAAAGCTAGAATTCTCCAAGTACTTAGTAGACATTTTTCAACACCCAGTGAAAAATACTCGAAATACCTTCAAACCAATATGGAAAGTACAATTCAAACAAATCAACCAAATCGAATCGAATCAATGATCACAGATACACAATGGTTACGCTTGGTCCCCAAGGAAACATCCGTATCTTTTAAGCAATCACTATTGTAACATCCCAAAACTTTTAAATTTAATTTTTGTAACTTATTTCAATTTTTGAATAAATTTAAGGAGTTTCAAAGACAAAATGAAATATTATTAACATTAAATAAAAGAAAGATAAATGGAAGTAAATAAATATTTAATAGTTAAGTTTAAATAAATAATCATAAAAAAAAACACATAACAAGCAAGGAATTGTTTTAAACAATAAAATATATGTGATGAATTAAATGTTAAAACTTCAAATAGAAAAAAATTTCAAGAGTATGTTTGTAATTAAATTTACAAAGTTATAAAATGACTTATGACATGCACATAAGTGCATGTAAATATGTAAAACAAGAACAAGATTAGATCACAAAAGAAAGGAACATTTAAGTATATAGAAATATAAAAAACAAGAAAAATAAACTGTAAAACAATAAAACAAAGACTTAGGCAAGGCAAGGCAATAAAATAAAGCCTGTATATTTTCTTTCATATACATCATCTCCATTCGTTCACAGCAAAGAAAAAATATAATAAAGATGAAAATCTACAAAGTAAAAAATTAGTACTTGCACAACAATAAAAATAAGATGTTGTTAGTATACAAGGGAACAATGAACATTACATTACATGCTTCATTAAATGCTTTCTTCTCAGACCCTTGAAAGAAGGAAGTATGAAACATTTAATGCCTTCAAACTCAGCCCATAAACAAGATCACATCAAATTTATTAAAGCATGGTTTAGTTTTCTTTTAGATACCTCAACCTGTACTTGCCTACCTCCCTTACCATGTACAAAGCCTTCTTTATATATGTATATATATCCATGTTAGCATAGTTTGTTCATAAAAACATAGCAAAGAACATAAATTAAAAAGAAAATAAGAAAACACTTTATATTCAAAGTTGAAAGCATTTTACTGAAGAAACAAAGCAGAGAGGAAGATTCAATCTGCAGTTTTTCTAAAACAAAAGAAAAGTGCTCTCTGTTAATCCATAATTCAAGTGTGGGTAAACTTGTTTTGTTTTTAAATTGAAAACTGAGTATTTAGTCCATAGAAAATTTTTGTGTTGTTGCATATGGAAGAAATTTATTCTGTATGTTCTTTGTGATTCAGGAAATTGTATTATGAACTGTTCTCCCTGTTTTTGGCTTTCAGAGTAAAGTGAGTTAGAAAAAAATCAAATGAACCTTCATACAAACATGGTAAGATTGGGATTCTTAGACAAAATAAGTTGTATGAATTTGACTCACAGTTTACATTTTTTTTAAGCTTGAAATGAAAACTTTTGACTTTGTAGCCTAAATATACAGTAAAATCAAAATTCTAAGATAAACTCAAGCATTTTAAATCATTGAATTGATTTTATAATTCGAATGAACATATGAAAATAGGATTTTTAAAACAATAGTGATGATTTTTATTTGAGTAATTCTAGGGCAGTTCGAATTTGAACAAAATCAGCACTTTGATCAATTTCCAGAAATCAAAGAAATATTGGATGTTGTAATTTCGCTTGGAGCTAGTTTGGAACTCAATAATGTTAGGAAAAATGTTGAAAAATTTATTTATTGCAAGAATTTTGGGGACGAGAGAAAATTAGGGTTTAAGGTCTAAATTGAGTCGAGGGTAGAAACGAGATCGCCGTGCCATCTGTAGGCCACCGGAGATTATCGGACCCGGACCATCACAAGCGTAGGATGCTAGAGGAGCTTTGGACGGGGTGTCGCGAACTCTGATGATCTGAAGACGTGGAGCGAGGCATTTGTTTGAGGGGTTTGTTCGTTCCATTTTTGGGTTTAAGGACAAAATTGCGAAATCGTGATTTGTTCGAGCTTTTGAGTGTTCGAGAGATTCGAGATCATCATCGTGGAGGTGTTGGCGACCAGCAGTTCAACCGGAGTAGCGGCACGGTGATGTGCATGTGCACGGCACGGTGATGTGCATGTGCACGACACAAATATTGTGTCGGTAGTGGGTTTTGGGGAGAAGAGTATCGACTCGAAGAAGGCTTTGAGATTTTCGAGGGTCTGCTCGAGTATCAACTCGAGTAAAACATTGGCGTGCCCGGAATATACTTGAAAAAAAATTCAAATTTGAAATTTTAGTTGAAAACACAGTACTCGGGTGGGATTCCTGAGAAACCCGAAGCAAAACGCGAGTTTTCTCATGCGTGACCAGGACCAGGTCTCGAGACCAAACTATAAACAGATTTTACTTTAAAAAATTTCAAATTTTAAGACACTTTAAAAATAAGTTCAAACAATGATTCGATTTGAAATTTTAAGCTAATGTAAGACTTAAGTGAAATGTTTGAAGAAATTAATTTTAGTTTATTTAGTTTTAATATAATAATTTTATAAGATTATTTATATTAAATAAATAATGTAATTCAAAGGAAAATTTAAGTAAAATGTTGTTTAAAACTAAATCTTAACCGTTAAAATGTGATAAAAGAAATTTATTGAACACGGTTTAAAAAGATAATCAAAGCAGTTAGATTTTCTTTTGGTTTACTTAAACAATTAATGATGTGTTAATATAACTTTATAAGAAATAACCTTAGCTAATTAATTAATATTAAAGTTTAAATAAATTGATAACTAAGATTTAGATTAAATTATAATTAAGATAAATAAATTTGAAATTATTACAAAAATTAACTAAGAAGTGATAAACTAATGAAAATGATTAAGATCTAATCAACGATAATCAATTGAAATTAATCATGGATTTAAGATTACCAATGAAAGTAATTATGCAATTAATAAATTTGAAACCACATGATTTATTCATCTTAATTGAAGATGCTTTGATTGTTCTTGAATATTGTGTGTTGGATTGATATTTCTGTTATGTGATGTGATGCTATGTAATATTGAATGCTTTGAGCTGAGTTGTGATATTGGTATTACTGCTGTGTCATTTTTGAAAACCCATTGGTCGGTAAAACGGTATTTGAATTCGATGCGACGGGGAGTAGAATTCTGGTTGGTTATCCGAAACACACATCAAATGAGTGAATCTTCGTGAATGACATCCACATGTTTTAAAATTGACACTCACTATTCAAATTAACCGGGAGAGGACCTTTGTGTCATATAACCCATTCTGAATATGTGATTCGACGTTATGGATAGCATTTGAAGAACGGTGATGAAGATCGGGTATTTGCGAGAACGATAGGATGACCTATCGATTGTCTCTGCACTGAGTTGCTCCGGTATAGAGATTCCCTAAGTGATGGGAAGTCCGATCGGGATTGTGAATACCCGGATTGCAAGGACTTCTTCGGGAGTGCCTTCGGTTCCGTTCGAACCCGGAACAGACTTGTATGGTTATATGTCTGACATTGCAAATTGAGACATAAAGTTGATTTCTTTCAAATACATATCTCTTGGTGGCGGAGAATTTATTCTCTTAGCTTAACACCCCTCTCTGAGACGTACGTGCTCAGAGGTTATGTAGTTGAAGGTCATTAGGGATATACTCCCAAATTTGGTAGTGTGGCATGCTGAGTGCTCCTGATCATTTGTTGATCGAAGCATGGCTTTGTGAAAAGCATAACTTTGTGGACGAGACTTCGTCGAACCTCACAACCCGGTTATGGTCGAAACAGGAATCGTGGCCGCAAGGTTATTTGGGGATAGCTTCCCCTGAGGGTATGTCCATTTTCTTCTGGATTATGAGTGGTATCATGGTATGGAGCCCATATACTTACTTTGTGGTTGCTGCAAACTTATTACTCTGTGGTTGTTGGTTGAGAAGCGCATCGAATAAAGGTTGGTAACGACCGACAAGTGGCATACTCATGTCATTTGTTACCTAGATTTAGAGGTAACCCGGCCTTGTGTAGCAGAGATCCGGTTAGGATCCGGGGACGTCCTTCCTAAGGCGTTCCATTTTATATGGAAAGATCCTTTGCCCGACTATTGTTGGAAATCCAATCATCAAAATATGAGCCCTTTACGATTTTAGTTGTAGAACCTGCCATCTTATATGGTAGCTATAGTAAGCATACTATAATGGTACGTATGCTGGCTAGGATTTATATTCTATTTTCAAAATGTTTTCACGGTATGCACTAATAATAATATCCAAAAGAGTTTTCCTCGTACCAAGCATATATGACTATCATAAGAAGAAATCTCCTCCAATTCTGCGATTGCATTGTGTGTGTGGCATGAGGTCTTATGGTAGTTTCATTTTTAAGAAAAAAACATACCAAAATTCTTTTATAAATCTAGTTTCTTTAAAAGAAACTGTTTTTGTTTACTCATACCAGTCCTATGACTGATTCGGAGTTTATTTTTCCTTTCCTAAACTCTGGGTGCCCATAATTTTCCGCACATGCAGTCTAGAAGCAGGTTATCCGTGTTTTGGGGCTAGCTTGGATCTGAAGTCCTCTGGAAGCTTTGGATTAGGAAATCTTTTCAAGTGTTGGAGTTTTGAAGACCTTGTCGAGTTTGAAGTATGTTGTAAACTTGTTGAAGTTTCTGTTGTCGTATTGTTGTTGTATCATATTTTGTATCACTCAGATATTTAGGATCGACGTTGTATTGGATATTGTATCATGTTGTATCTGTGTTGATATGTGACATTAATTTTGTTTCCGCTATTTTACATTCATCTGCTATTGTTATAAGCTCCATCCGAACTGAAATTTGACGTTCGAATCTCCTACAGTCGAATACAAGTGAGGTATTTGACGTCGACTTTTGAACGCTGGATTTCGGATCGTGACAAATTGGTATCAAAGCCTAAGGTTGAGTAAGAACTTTGCTACAAGTGTAACACATTAGATGGCTCATTAGAGATAGGGTGAAGTATACCCTAGAATGAGTATAAACCAAAAGACTGAAACCCTAAATCAAATTTTCTAAGATATCTTGTCCGTATGCCTAAATCAAGTTTTCTTCCTATTTACAAATAGTAAGAATGAGAAAAAGAAGAGGACAAGGTAGGGAACGTGGAAATACCACCGCAACTGGTCTGTAACAACCTGCATATTTTACGATTGAATATTTAAATTTTTTATTTATATATTTTATCGTTAGTCGGATTTTAGTCCGAAAAATTTACTTTTTTTGCATACGGTCGAATTAGGACTCGGGACCACTTCCATTGGGTCCAAAACACCGTTTGCGATCTTTTTGAGTATAAACTTTGATATGTTTGGAGTTAGTGGAATTTTTCCACTTTTTCACTTTGTGCTTTGGGTTTGGTTTAGCCCATTAGCCTAAACTATTAACTCTAGCTCAACCCCCTTCCCTTCATAACTTTACTTTCATTTCCTAACACTCAAGCTTCATCAAAATTGGAGGAAGGAATGGGAAATTAAAACTCCAAGCCCTAGTTCATTTGCAAATCCAACATCTACCTCCAAGTTCAAAGAGAAGCCATTGGTTCCTCCTTTGCTTTCAAGCTTCTTCTTCATTGATTTTGTGTAAAGGTGAGATTTTTATCTCACATCTTTTTCTATAACTATCTTTGATTGTTGAGTATGAATTCCTAACATTATTCATATTCATTTGCTCTTGGTCTGGATTGAATTGGTGAAAATCACAATTTTTAGTGTTTTGGATTCAAATCTTTAAAAATCCTAACTTTGATGATTGAACACGTTTTTGGTGATGCATCGAGGAGCTAATAGGGACCGGGTAGCCGATGGGCGTAATCCCCTATCATTCGTGCTCGATCGGTTGCAAATTGAGAGAGTTTTTGGAATTTTTGTTGCTTAGGTCGTTCGGCCTGGACGTATGATTCTCGGCCTGCTGTTAGGTCGTCCTGTCTTAGGTCGCAACACATTGGTCGCTTGCATCTTAGGTCGTTAGGTCGCTCGCCCACTAAGTTGCTCGGCCTTCTTTTACCTCTTAGTTCGTTTCATCCTTAGTTCGCTTGGCCTACTCTCATCTCTTAAGTCGTCGCAACCCCTTTGGTCGCTCGGCCCTGTTATGCCACTAACCCTTTAGGTCGCAACCTATAGGTCACTTGCCTTGTAGTTGAGTCGGCCTGCCTTTGATCGTAACTCCCTAGGTCGCTCGGCCTGCTTGCTCTGTTAGGTCGCGCTTGGCCATTAGGCCGTTCCACCCCATAGGTCGCTCAACCATGTTAAGTCGCACCTGCTATCTCGCAACCACGTTAGGTCGCTTGCTCTGTTAGGTCGCGCTTGGCCATTAGGTCGTTCCACCCTATAGGTCGCTAAACCAAGTTAAGTCGCACCTGCTATCTCGCAACCATGTTAGGTCGCTTGCTCTCTTAGGTCGCGCCATTGGTCTCTTAAGTCGCTCGGCGTTCTTCACAACATAGGTCGCTCCATGTTGGGTCGCGCCATACTTAGGCCGTTCCCCACTTAAATCGCTTGCACTTAGGTCGCAACCATATAGGTCGCTCGCCCTGCTTTAGGTCGCGCCATGCCATAGGTCGCGCCATGTTAAGTTAATCTGTTAGGTCGTATGCTATTTCTTGAGCCGCTGGTTTCTTGTGTCGACTTATGTTACGTCGTAAGTCGTGGCTGTTAAGTCGCAAGGGTATTTCCACTTTGATGGATTTAGAATCGAATTCTTTTGATTTTTATTCACGCCTTCGAATGTGAATTTTTGTGATTTATTGTTTCTACAATCATTTTTGTGATTTGTCACTTTATCTCACTCGTACGAGAAATCTAATTAAATGGCTTAGTAAAACAAATGGTATGAAACGTTTGCATTTACTTCGCCGGTTAATTCTTGGACTTGTTCGATTGAATCTCTTGTGACAATTTTTGAGTGGAGATCTACAATTTGTTCGTAAATATTTAGGTTAAGCTAGTGGTTATGGGACATGAAGCTAAGCTTATATATTTTCTAGCTTACTGTAATTGACACTTCTTGATGATTGTTGATGATCATTTTTGTGATTTAGACTAGAAAATGTGCGATGTCTCTTTGTCTACGAGGGAGACTAAACCCCATTTTTGTGGAGCTTCGGCTCAATTTGGTGGGGTAGCGACCCATGGTCTTCGGGCCGTTTTGTTAAGCTTCGGCTCAAAATTAATGGTTAGCAACCATGGAATAGCCTTCCATTTTGTGATACACGTGTTGGTGGGTTTTCATGCTCCCATTTTGTGATAGGCCTCCCCCTTTTTGTGATTTCTGGATTTCCATTGATGATTTCTGTAATTTGTGTTTTCACCAATTTTCGTGATTTACATTGATAAGTCTTATCAATATTTGTGCATTGGTGAATTTGTGTGTCATTAACTTTTGTGATTGGCATTGGTATTATTTTCAATATTTATGGTTTGGTAAATATAAATATTGATGCAGCGCATAAAGAGTTAAGTCGCCCCAACGCCTTAAGTCGCTCGGAAGATAGCTCGTTGGATTTAGGTCGCTCGGGTTGCTTGAGTCATGAACGACCTAGCAACTCACAACCTACCAAGATAAGTGATGCAGCGTGACATACCTCAGATCGCGAGATCGAAACCGCTGCAGAATTCGTCAATTCCAGTAGGTCGCGAGCTTCCTATGTCACGAGTTCATTAAGTCATGAACCTCCTTATGTCGTGAATGCCAGTAGGTCGCTGCCGTGTATTTTAAGTCGCTCCTGATACTGAAGCCTTAGGTCGCTCCTACCTTATGCCGCTCCTTTCCTTAAGTCGCTAAGTCGCAAGTTCCTGAAGCTAGGCATTGATGTTAGGTCGCTGAAGCTCATGTCTTATGTCACTGATGATAAGTCGTATATTGTTGTAATTTTCTTACCTCATATGTCATTAGGTCGTGATGTTGTGTATGTTGTTGTGTTAAAACTTGTACTTATTATGTTGTTAAGTCGCATGTGAATGTAAGTTGTAAATGGTGATGTTAAGTCGTCTGTATTGTTAACTCGTGACTTGTTAAGTCGTAGGTCGTTGAGGTTAGGTCACATCTGTTAGGTCATGTACCTGTGTTTTGTAAGCCTATAAATAGGTAAGTTGGGTCATTTGTAAAAGTGGTTGATTTTTAATAAATTTTTGTTTGAGTGCTTTGTGCCTCTTTTAAAATTGGAAGTTGAGTGTTATCTCCTTTCTCCATTTTCGGTTATTCGAGTGCGCTCGAATCAACGGATTTGAAGCTGATTCACGGAATCTCGTACACGAGATCAACGTTGAAGAATCATAGATCTTATAACTCGGTATCGTGCGCGATCAACATGTTAAAGATAGCTAGAATCCGGTATCTCGCGAGATCAACGGATTTGGGCATTTATCCTTGGTATCTTTAATCCATCAATCCATATTTGCATCATTCCATCGTTGTTTTGTTCGTTGTGCATCATTTGATCACAACTTGAAGTAATCCGCTGCGTCAGTTAGGTATCAGATCTTAAACTTAGCCAATCATAGCTAAGACAAGCCTGTGGCGCCAAGAGGGAGAGTTAAAGTTAGTTTGGAGATTGTTTGTTGATAAGTTTGATCAAGGCCGAGTAAAAGCTAGTTCAAGCCGAGTTAAAGCCAAGAGCTATAAGTTGGAGCCGTGTATCAATTTGTAAGTTGAATCTGAGTTGAAGTGTGTTTGGATTTGTTGAAGATTCGACAATGCCTCCGAGACGTGCTAATCGATTTCAAAATGTTGAAGATGTGTATCGAAGACAAGAAGCTGAGCAAATGGAACAACGTATCGATGAAAAGTTTGATGAAGGTATTGGAAAGTTAGAGAAATTGACGAATGACATGAATCAAAGTCAAAGGAGAAGGTCACCAATCTCGAACCATGGAGGAAACAGAGTTTCACCATGGAGGAAGCGAGGAGGGTATCACCACAATCTTGTCGAGAAAGAAGAGAATCATCAGTTTCAATGAGAAGAGAATACCATGAGTACAGAAATGAAGAGATAAGAACTTCACGTGAGTTTAGAGATTAGCCATATAGTGATGCTGAAAGACATAGTAGAAGATAAATGCGTGATCGTGGAGATGTTGATGGTCGAGATCGATATTGAAGTACATTTGATTATGATGAAGATGGTGATAGAGATAGTGTTCATTATCGAGATCGAGACCAAGTGCGAAATCAATATCGGGATGTAGAAGATGATCGTAAATGGGAGTCGGGGATGAAACCAGAGATTCCAGAATTTAAAGGGGGAATGATAGCGGAAGAGTTTCTGGATTGGTTATCAAATGTTGAGGAAATTTTTGACTTCAAGGAAGTACCCGAGCATCATAGAGTTAAGTTGGTTTCTACACGATTGAGGGGAAGAGCTATGGCATGGTGGCAACAAACTAAACTTACAGGGGAAAGGGTGGGAAAGTCGAAGATAGTTTCATGGGAGAAGATGAAGAAGTTGATGAAGGCTACTTTCTTGCCTTATAATTATCAGTCTCTTATGTATCAGCGCTTACAGAATTTGAGACAAGGGACAAAGTCGCTAAATGACTATGTAGATGAGTTTTATCAACTGATTGCTATAAATGATATCATGGAGACGGAGGAACTGTTGACAGCTAGATTTTTTGGAGGATTGAGAATGCAAATTCAGGATATGGTAAATATGTTTGATCCAAGATCCATTGCTGAAGCACACTAGAAGGCTCTAGCTTGGGAGAAGCAAGGTAGAAGAGAGGTGGTGTGTTTACAAGTTCGATCAATCAGATGAAGGGAGCTAGTAGCAATACTAATGTTTCCAAGGCTGTTAGTACACCGCTTGTCAATGAAGTTTCTAAGACCAAGGTCAACAACAATTTCAAGTGTTATAACTGTCAGGAGTTTGGTCATAAGAGCAATGAATATCCGAAGCCTAAGAAGCGAGCGATGGTTGCTGAGATTGAGGATGAGGATACAGAAATAGAATGTTCCTATTCACCACAAGTTGAGGAGGAATAAGAATTATTGTCAGGAGATGAGGGTTGTAATTTGATGATGAAGAGGTCGTGTTTGACACCAAACAAGAGGATGATTCAAGTTGGCTAAGGAGTAATATTTTTCAGTCAACGTGCACTATTTTGGGAAGGGTTTGTAAGTTTGTTATCGATGCAGGAAGTTGTGATAACATTTCTACAGAAGCTGTAAAGAAGTTGGCGTTAAAGACAGAGAAGCATCCCAAACCCTACGAGTTAGCGTGGTTGAGGAAAAATGGGGAAGTGAAAGTTAATCGAAGAGCCTGTGTAACTTTTTCCATCGGAAAGAAGTATAAAGATGAATTTTGGTGTGACGTGGTAGATATGGATGTATGTCATTTGTTGTTGGGTAGACCGTGGCAATACGATAGAGCCGTGCAACACGATGGAAGGACTAACTGCTACAGTTTCATGTTCAATGGCACTAAAATCACTTTGGTTCCTAAACAGCGACAACAAAGTGAAAGCAAGTTGGAGGAGATTGAAGAACTAAAGTCTCTGTTATCTTTGAAGGAGTTTGTCAAAGAAGTAGAGGAAGAGCCTAAAGTATTTCTGTTGATTGGACGTGAAAGTAGTGAAACGGTGAAATTCCTGAGGAAGTTAAGCCAGTGTTGAAGGAATTTGAAGATGTATTTCCTAATGAATTACCGAAAGAGTTACGACCGTCGGGAGACATACAACACCAGATTGATCTTGTTCCAGGAGCTGTGTTACCACATAGACCACACTATAGAATGAGTCCAAAGGAGCACGAAGAGTTGAGAAGGCAGGTGGAGGAGTTACTTGAACAAGGGCGCATACAAGAAAGTTTAAGTCCTTGTGTAGTGCCAGCTTTGTTAGTGCCAAAGAAGGATGGAACTTGAAGAATGTGTACAGATAGTCGAGCACTAAACAAGATTACACTGAGGTACAGATTTTCGACTCCAAGATTGGATGACTTGTTAGACCAGTTGAATGGAGCTGCTATTTTTTCAAAGATTGATCTGAATAGTGGGTATCATCAGATTCGAATTCGACTAGGTGATGAATGGAAGACAACATTCAGGACACGGGAAGGATTGTATGAGTGGATGGTCATGTTGTTCGGTCTTTCGAATGCACCCAGTACTTTTATGCGGGTGATGAATCAGATCTTTCGGCAATTTATTGGAATGTTCGTAGTTGTATACTTTGATGATATATTGATATACAGTGGAAGCACAGAAGAACATCTATAACACCTGCGGGAAGTGTTGATGATACTTCGTCAGGAGCAATTTTATGCGGCAAAAAAGAAATGTATGTTTATGACACAAAGTGTTTTCCTTTTGGGGCATGTGTTTCCAAGGAAGGTATCCATGTGGATCAAGGTAAAGTCGAAGCGATCAAGGATTGGCCACAACCCAAGACCATAATTGAAGTGGAAAGTTTCCATGGGTTAGCATCATTCTACCGAAGATTTATTCCACATTTCAGTAGCTTGATGGCACCAGTGACAGATTGTATGAAAGGAAAGCAGTTTGTGTGGACTGAAGAGGCTGATTCTGCTTTCCAACGGATCAAGACACTCTTGACTACAACACCGATTCTTAGATACCCGGATTTTCAGTTGCTTTTTGAGCTAGATACTGATGCGTAAGGTTGGAATTGGTGGAGTATTAAGTCAGAAGGGTCGTCTAATTGCTTATTTTAGCGAGAAACTTTCTGGAGCCAAGACAAGATATAGTACCTATGACTTGGAGTTATATGCTATTGTCCAAGCCATAAAACATTGGAGACACTATTTGTTTCATAAAGAGTTTGTGTTGTATACTGATCATGAAGCCTTGAAACATTTGCAGGGACAGGATTAGGTTGCAGCCAGGCATGCTTCGTGGATCGCATACTTGCAACAATTTACATTTGTGGTAAAGCAAAAGTCGGGATTTACAAACCGTGTGGCAGATGTATTGAGTAGAAGGAATCATTTATTGACTACCATGCGAGTTGAAGTGACGGGGTTTGAAGTATTTCCAGAATTGTTTGTTGAGGATCCATACTTTGCTAAGATTGTAGATGAAGTAGAGAAAGGAAAGACGGATGAGTATGTGTTGATAAATGGTTTTCTCTTCAAAGGAAATCGGTTATGTATACCAGAGTGTAGTTTGCGAATGAAGATTGTGAAAGAATTGCATGAAGAAGGTCATGTGGGAAGAGATCGTACTTTGCAGTTGATTTCTCAATCGTATTTTTAGCCTTCCATGAGGAAAGAAGTTGGAAGATTTGTGCAGAGATGTAATATATGTCAAGTTTCCAAAGGCAGCTACGAATGCAGAACTGTATACGCCATTTCCAGTGCCTACTAGACCATGGGTTGATTTTAGCATGGACTTTGTTTTGGGTTTGCCAAGAACTCAACGAGGGAACGATTCTCTATAAGTTGTGGTGGATAGATTTTTGAAGATGGCACATTTCATAGCTTGTAAAAAGACCGTTGATGCAGTCCGTGTTGCTCAATTGTTCTTTAAAGAAGTTTATCGACTACATGGGCTACCTGAGACCATTGTTTCTGACCGGGATACTCGAGTTCTATGTCATTTTTGGTTCAGTCTGTGGAAGATGGTTGGGACTAAGCTGAATTTTAGTAGCGCCTATCATCCACAAATGGATGGGCAAACGGAAGTGGTGAATAGAT
Source organism: Allium cepa (assembly GCA_030765085.1). Classification (NCBI taxonomy): domain Eukaryota; kingdom Viridiplantae; phylum Streptophyta; class Magnoliopsida; order Asparagales; family Amaryllidaceae; genus Allium; species Allium cepa. The sequence goes on from CM060931.1 coordinate 836,247,634, forward strand.
CTTGGGGAAACTTGTTGAGATGTCTTGTGAAGGATAATTTGAAGAGCTGGGATGTGAAGTTATGCCAAGCTGAGTTCGCATACAATCATGTCGTTAATTAAAGTACTGGATTCAGTCCATTTCAAGTAGTATTTTCAACAATCCCGAAAAGACCGTTAGATTTGTCGATAGTTCCACGTCAGAAAGGGGTTGTTAAACGAGCTTGTGATTTCTTGCAGGAGTGTCACAGGATTGTTCATGAACGATTGCTTAAGTCAAATGAGAAGTACAAGTAACTGGCGGATAAGAAGCGAAGGAGTGTGGACTTCAAAGAAGGTGCGTTTGTTTACGTAGTATTGACGAAAGATCGTTTTCCAGTTGGAACATACAACAAATTTAAAGCTCGAAAGATTGGTCCAGTAGAAATCTTGAAGAAAATCAATGATAATGCTTATCAGTTAAGACTGCCGGATCATGTCCATACTGCCAATGTTTTTAACGTCAAACACTTGATTCTGTATCATGAGGATAAGCGTCTTGAAGAAGAGGAAGGAGTGAATTGGAGGTCGAATTCTGGTCAACCGGGGGAGGATGATGCAGCGCATAAAGAGTTAAGTCTCCCCAACGCCTTAAGTCGCTCAGAAGATAGCTCGTTGGATTGAGGTCGTTCGGGTTCCTTGAGTCACGAACGACCTAGCAACTCACAACCTACCAAGATAAGTGATGCAGCGCGACATACCTCAGATTGCGATATCGAAACCGCTGCAGAATTCGTGAATTTCAGTAGGTCATGAGCTTCCTATGTCGCGAGTTCATTAAGTCGCTAACCTCCTTATGTTGTGAATGCCACTAGGTCGCTCCTCCTTATGTCGTGAATGCTAGTAGGTCGCTGCCGTGTATTTTAAGTCGCTCCTGATGCTGAAGCCTTAGGTCGCTCCTACCTTATGCCGCTCCTTTTCTTAAGTCGCTAAGTCGCAAGTTCCTGAAACTGGGAATTGATGTTAGGTCGCTGAAGCTCATGTCTTATGTCACTGATGATAAGTCATATATTGTTGTAATTTTCTTATCTCATATGTCGTTAGGTCGTGATGTTATGTATGTTGTTGTGTTGAAACGTGTACTTGTCATGTTGTTAAGTCGCATGTGAATGTAAGTTGTAAATGGTGATGTTAAGTCGCCTGTACTGTTTACTCGTGACTTGTTAAGTCGTAGGTCGTTGAGGTTAGGTCGAGTCCGTTAGGTCATGTACCTGTGCATTGTGAGCCTATAAATAGGCAGATTGGGTCATTTGTAAAAGTGGTTGATTGTGAATAAACTTTTGTTTGAGTGCTTTGTGCCTCTTTTAAAATTGGAAGTTGAGTGTTATCTCCTTTCTCCATTATCGGTTATTCGAGTGCGCTCGAATCAACGGATTTGAAGCCGATTCACGGAATCTCGTGCGCGAGATCAACGTCGAAGAATCATAGATCTTCTAACACGGTATCGTGCGTGATCAACGTGTTAAAGATAGCGAGAATCCGGTATCTCGCGAGATCAATGGATTTGGGCATTTATCCTTGGTATCTTTAATCCATCAATCCATATTTGCATCATTCCATCTTCGTTTTTTTCGTTATGCATCATTTGATCACAACTTGAAGTAATATGCTGCGTCAAATATAGAGTATGACATTCCTTTTAATCTTTGAGAAGATTCTTGTGATATTGATTAATCCCTAGTTGGTTTTCAATTGCATACTTATCACAGTATGGCTTTATGGTTATCATATTTTTATGTCATATCTCTTATTCTATATCTTTTTATCTGATATTTGTAGCTAGACTGATCCGTTTATTATTTTCTTATTAAATAATACTTTGGTCGGATCGAGATGTTACAGTTGCTTCTGCTTGACTTCACATCTGAGATTATCACCCTGACTTTTGGCTAACTACTTAGATCAGTAGTTTTTGTTGTATACATTTGAGATACAGATTCATTGATGTTTCAATATTATTTTGCCTAGCACTTGTAGCTATTCTTTTGTGACATTTTGGATCTTGTTTGACCACTACTATGATGTACACTTTCATGTGTTATATATTCATATCTATTTCCGCCTTTGTGATATGGATGTCTGTGACTGATTTGTGTTATGTTTATTTCTATACTTGTTTCCGAAGAATATATATAGCAACCGGGTAGTATCTTTGAGTTTGTATCGGTATGTCGGATTGTACTATCTGACATATCGTTGCTCGCACAAAGCAATTACGCGGATGGTCGCTCCTCAACAGCCTTATTCTCCGTGCTAGTTGACGGCATTACCCCGTAGTGTCCTTGGCTAGCGTGGGTATAGAGGTGGGGCGTCACAGCTTGGTATCAGAGCAAATCTTCGGAACAATGTAGAATAATCTAGCAAGGATCATCGTCCTAAGTCCATCTTAGGAGTCGTGCTTTAGGATTTAATTCGAGTCTTCGTACCAATTCATCCTATTTTCTTTATGATACCTCATTTATCTATCAAGATTGCTTGATATTCATTTGGTGAATAGCCTTATCCTTCTTCTTTCTTTCTTTCAAGAGGAAGAGAAATGGTTAGACCCGGCCATCCAAGCGTCGGTCAATCTCGTGCTACTCCCCAGGATGGAGTATTTATGTCTGCCCAGCAGCTTCTTGATCTAGTAAGGAATGCTCAAGCAGCCGGATCTAATCCGGAGTCTACTTACCCTAAGTCTGGATTTGCACGTTTGTGCAACGATTATACCAATTTGGGTGGGAAGCCATTCAAAGGTTCTGAAACTATTATCGAAGTCCAGGCTTGCCTGAGAACGTGTGATCGAATCTTTTCTCGCATGAATCTTATTGATCTACACCGTGTTCAGGTGGCTTCTAGTATGCTCCAAGAAAGAGCATTAGATTGGTTTAAGCTTCTGATTTCTGAAGTAAATGAAGCGGATCTTACATGGGAGAAATTCTGAGAACGCTTCGAATTAAAATTTGTGCCAGAAGCTGAGAAGGTGGCTTTGGCTCGCCGTTTTATTGACCTTGTTCAAGGTGAATCCTCTGTGGCAGACTATGTCGCATCATTCGAGTCACTTTCTAAATATGGGGTCGAATACATAAACACCCCATTGAAGAAGAATCAAAGATTTGTCTATGGCTTGAAAAAAAATCTCAAGAAGCCATTGCTTCTAAAGTTAGAAGTTTCTTTTGATCAACTCATTGATATCGCTCTTCGTCTTGATGAGGCTGATAGAGAAAGTGATGTTGAGGTTGGGAGTGCTAAACCGAACTTCAACAACAAGAAAAGGCCTAATAAGTTCAAAGGTCCTTATCCCAACAAGAAAGGGAAGCATTCGGTGGAAAAGACTTCTACCTCTGATAGTGGGCAATGCTACAACTGTGGTTCTAAAGACCATTTTGCGAACAAGTGTCCAAAGCCTCATGCTTGTCGCTATTGCAAAAGCCCGGATCATTATTTATCTTCTTGTCCCAAACTTCAAGGTAAGAAGGAGGGAAAGCTTAATGTTGCTCAAGCCCCTGGCAACACATCTCGTGGTAAAGGTATTTCTCATTCTATCCTTGATGGCATTATTTTATTTCGTGATCATCCTATTCGAGTTCTTTTTGATGCAGGTGCGTCCCATTCTTTTATTGCAAAAGAACTTGTTGATACTTTTTCTTTGGATGTTTTGTGTCTAATGACTTCGTTGAGAATTGCGAATCCGGTTGGCGGATCCGCAACAATCAGTTTATTGTGTAAGGATGTCGAGATTATTTTGTGTGATTTTTCTTTCCGAGCCGATTTGCATGTTATGCGCTACTTAGGATTTGGAATGATTTTGGGAATGGATTGGCTTAACCGTTATGAAGACCAAATCCTATGTCCTGAGCGGACTATTCATCTTCGACATCCTCAACCTGTTAAACAAATTTCTATTGATCTTAAGGATTCGGATTCCAGCATGGTTGCATCTTTATATTCTTTAAATCCTCATGATGACGATAATGATGATGAGGAGGATATTATTTCTCTTATTCACGTTGTTCGTGAATTTTCCGATATATTTTAGCCCGTTTTAGGATTACCACCTAAGCGAGCAATTGAGTTCAGAATTAATCTCCTCCTTGGAGCTCAACCTATTACTCGTCCTCCTTATCGTATGTCCAATAAAAAAAATGAGAAGATGCGCAAACAAATATCCGAATTAGAGACGAAGCAATTTATTCGCTCTAGTTCCTCGCCTTGGGGAGCTTCGACTATTTTTGTGAAGAAATCTGATGGTACACTTAGGCTTTGCGTTGACTACCGCAAGCTTAATGATCTTACTATCAAGAATAAATAACCTTTACCTCGGATTGATGATCTATTCGACCAAGATAGTGGTGCTAGAGTCTTTTCACAATTAGACTTAGCTACCGGTTTTCATCAGCTTCGTATTGCAGAGGATAGTATTCCTTTGACATTGTTTCGTACTCGTTATGGATCTTATGAATGGCTTGTTATGCCATTTGGTTTAGCGAATGCTCTGGCTTATTTCGTTGACCTTATGAATAGAGTTTTCAAAGACTTCCCCGATCGGTTTGTTCTCATCCTTATTGATGATATTCTTGTGTATTCTAAAACCGAGGAGGAGCATGAAAAACATCTTCAGATTGTGTTGGAAACTCTTAGGAGTAATCAATTAAAAGCAAAATTTTCTAAATGCCACTTTTGGCAATCTCGTGTGAAGTTTCTCAGTCATATTATTTCTGAATCCAGAATTTCCATGGATCCTTCAAAAGATTGAATCGATTCAAAATTGGAAGAGACCGGAGAGTGTGACGGAGATCCGTAGTTTTCTTGGATTGGCAGGTTATTACCGCCGTTTTATAAAAGACTTTTAGAAAATTTCCGTGCCTCTTACTAGTTTGACAATGAAGGGAGTCAAAAACTTTTGGTCAGATAAATGTGAAGCTTCTTTTTAGGAATTAAAAGAACTCCTTTCCGATGCCCCTATTCTTGTGATTCTCGAGGGAAACCAAGATTTTATTGTTTATACCGATGCTAGTCGAGTTGGTTTTGGTGTCGTTCTTATGCAACAAGAACGTGTTATTGCTTATGCTTCTACGCAATTGAAGCCAGCTGAGACTAGATATGCCACTCATGATTTAGGACTCACGGCTATTGTTTTCGCCCTTCGAATTTGGCGTCATTATCTTTTAGGAGAAAAATTTATTCTTTACACGATCAAAAATCTTTGAAGTATCTATTTTCTCAAAAGGAACTTAATTGGCGTTAACAACATTGGCTCGAATTTCTTGCAGCTTACGATCTTGATATTCTTTATACCCCCGGGAAGGGAAATCGTGTTATGGACGCACTTAGTCGCAAGCAACAAGCGGTTGTTTCTATGATGATATCCAAATGGAATGATCTTGGAATTATATCCACTTCTGAGATTTGAGATCGTGTTTCCAATTTATGTTCATCTTTTGTTTTATGTATTCTTGAGGCTCATCCTTCTCTTTTAGACCGCATTCTTGAGGCTCAAAAGCTATATCCCGCATTGGCTCTTCTTGGCTAAAATTTTAGGGATAAAATCGATATTGAAGGTTTGAAAGACTTTGATATTGATTTTCGTGGCGGTATTCGAAAATTTGGTAGACTTATCGTGCCAAATATTAGTAAACTTCGTAAAGACATTTTAGAAGATTCTCATCGTTCTAAATTTACCATTCATCCCGGTAGTAGTAAAATGTACGCGGACATGAAGCGACTTTATTATTGGGAGGGAATGAAATCTGATATTGCTAACTTTGTTAAATGTTGCATGACTTGCCAATTCATTAAGGCCGAACACCAAAGGCGCGGTGGGTTATTGCAACCTTTTGAAATTCAATTTGGAAGTGGGATCAAATTTCCATGGATTTTGTAGATGGCCTTCCCCGTTCTCATCGGGTTATGATAGCTTATGGGTGATAGTCGATGGACTTACTAAATCCACCCATTTATTCCCGTTCGGTCCGATCGAATCGTGCCTCTTTTGGCCAAACTCTTTATCAAAGAAATTGTTAAATTGCATGGAGTCTCTATTTCTATTGTTAGTGATCGTGATCCATTGTTTACTAGTGGATTTTGAAAGAGTCTTCAAAAAGCTTTGGGAATGAAGCTTAATTTTAGCACCGCTTATCATCCCCAGTCCGATGGACAAACCGAGCGTGTGAATCAAACTCTTGAAGATCTTCTTTGTGCGTGTGTTCTTGATTTTGGTGGAAGTTGGGAAGATCATATTTCTCTTGTTGAGTTTTCTATAATAATAGCTTCCAATCTAGTATTGGTATGGCACCTTCCAAGGCACTCTATGGAAGGCCATGCCGATCTCCTTCTTGTTGGCTTGAGGCCAGTGAGAAGCTGGTTTTTGGTCCCGATTTTATTCATGATTCCACATAGAAGATCGACCTTATTCGTCATAGGATGAAAGAAGCCCAGAGTAGGCAACGATCCTATGCCGATAACCGGAGAAGGAAATTAGAATTTTCTATGGGAGATCTTGTGTTTACTCATGTTTCACCTATGAAGGATGTTGTACGTTTCAGTCGATAGGGAAAATTAGCGCCTCGGTATATTGGGCCATTTCCTATCACCGAACGTATTGGTTCCATGGCTTATCGCCTTTTATTACCAGCTCAGTTTTCCGCTATCCATGATGTGTTTCACGTTTCTCAATTACGGAAATGCCTTCGAGATTTCGATTCCATTCTTGAGCCCAGTGTTGTGGAAGAAATTGAAGTTTCGCATAATTTAACTTATGAGCAACATCCTATTCGTATTATTGCTTCGGAGGTCAAACGCCATCGAAATAAAGATGTTCCGCTTGTTAAAGTTCAATGGTCCTCAAATCCTAAGGATTGCTCTTGGGAATCTAGGGAGTTCATCGTGCGAACACATCCGGACTTACTTTCCCGTGCTCTTTGAGGTGAATTTCTTATTTCAAATTTCTTTTGTGTTGATATGCTTTCAAGGTTGTTACCTTATATTTTCTTCTTAAATATTGCGAGGACGCGAATTCTTTAAGGAGGGGAGTCTGTAACAACCCGCATATTTAACGATTGAATATTTAAATATTTTATTTTAATATTTTATCGTTAGTCGGATTTTAGTCCGAAAAATTTAAATTTTCTGCATACGGTCGAATTATGACTCGGGACCACTTCCATTGGGTCCAAAACACCGTTTGTGATCTTTTTGAGTATAAAGTTTGATATGTTTGGAGTTAATGGAATTTTTCCACTTTTTCACTTTGGGCTTTGGGTTTGGATTAGCCCATTAGCCTAAACTATTAACTCTACCTCAATCCCCTTCCCTTCATAACTTTACTTTCATTTACTAACACTCAAGCTTCATCAAAAATGGAGGAAGGAATGGGAATTTGAAACTCCAAGCCCTAGTTCATTTGAAAATTCAACATCTAACTCCGAATTCAAAGAGAAGCCATTGATTCTTCCTTTGCTTTCAAGCTTCTTCTTCATTGATTTTGTGTAAAGGTGAGATTTTTATCTCACATCTTTTTCTATAACTATCTTTGATTGTTGGATATGAATTCCTAGCACTTATTCATATGCATTTGCTCTTGATTTGGATTGAATTGGTGAAAATCCCGGTTTTTAGTGTTTTGGGTTCAAATCTTTAAAAATCCAAGCTTTGATGAATGAACACGTTTTTGGTGATGCATCGAGGAGCCAATAGGAACGGGTAGCCGATGGGCGTAATCCCCTAGCGTTCGTGCTCGATCGGTTGCAAATTGAGAGAGTTTTTGGAATTTTTGTTGCTTCGGTCGTTCGGCTTGCACGTATGATTCTCGGCCTGCAGTTAGGTCGGCCTGCCTTAGGTCGCAACCCATAGGTCGCTTGCATCTTAGGTCGTTAGGTCGCTCACCCATTAAGTCGCTCGGCCTTCTTTTACCTCTTAGGTCGTTTCATCCTTAGGTCGCTCGGGCTACTCTTATCTCTTAGGTCGTCGCAACCCCCTTGGTCCCTCGGCCCTGTTATGCCACTAACCCTTTAGGTCACAACCTATAGGTCGCTTGCCTTGCAGTTGAGTCGGCCTGCCTTTGGTCGTAACTCCCTAGGTCGCTCGGCCTGCTTGCTCTGTTAGGTCGCGCTTGGCCATAAGGCCGTTCCACCCCATAGGACGCTCAACCATGTTAAGTCGCACCTGCTATCTCGCAACCATGTTAGGTCGCTTGCTCTATTACGTCACGCTTGGCCGTTAAGCCGTTCCACTCCATAGGTTCTCAACCATGTTAAGTCGCACCAGCTATCTCGCAACCATGTTAGGTCGCTTGCTCTCTTAGGTTGCGCCATTGGTCTCTTAAGTCGCTCGGCCTTCTTCACAACATTGGTCGTGCCATGTTGGGTCGCGCCATATTTAGGCCGTTCCCCACTTAAATCGCTTGCACTTAGGTCGCAACCATATAGGTCCCTCATCCTGCTTTAGGTCGCGCCATGCCATAGGTCATGCCATGTTAAGTTACTCTGTTAGGCAGTATCCTATTTCTTGAGCCGTTGGCTTCTTGTGTCGACTTATGTTAAGTCGTAAGTCGTGGTTGTTAAGTCGCAAGGGTAATTCCACTTTGATGCGTTTAGAATCGAATTCTTTGGATTTTTATTCACACCTTCGAATGTGAATTTTGTGATTTATTATTTCTACAATCATTTTTTTGATTTGTCACTTTTTCTCACTCGTACGAGAAATCTAATTAAACGGCTTAGTAAAACAAATGGTATGAAACGTTTGCATTTACTTCGCCGGTTAATTCTTGGACTTGTTCGATTGAATCTCTTGTGACAATTTTCGAGTGGAGATGTACAGTTTGTTCGTAAATATTTAGGTTAAGCTAGTGTGTTAACTCCGCCTCAGTTTTGACTCAGCGACTTGAAACGATACCGACCTAAGACTCAAAGAGATGCCGACCTAAGGCTTAACAGGGGTGCCGACCTAAGGCCTAAGGGGTATGTCGACCTAACACTTCAACAAATATGCCGACCTAATACTTTAAAAAGGCTACCGACTCAACATAGATACCGACCTAACAGTCTAGGGAGATTGCCGACTTAACTGGTTGCCGACCTAACTGCCTTAACAGGAATGCCGACCTAAGGTCGAAAAGGGATACCGACTTAAGAGAGGTGCCGACCCAATGCTCTAACAAGTGTACCAACTTAAGACTTAAAGAACGCCGACCCAAGATAGCTACCAACCTAAGTCACGGCCGACCTATGACCAATGTTAAGTCGGTCACGGCCTAAGCAAAGGAAGGTAAGTTCAATGCTGCTACTTGGCACAGTGGCCTCTTAACTCGTACACGATCCAGGACTTACCAGTTGGACCGTGACTTGCAACTTACCAAGTTAACTCGTCCACGACCTAAAGCCACTAAATATAAGCCCGATGCCATATTACTGAGAAGAGGTGGTGTTGACTCGGAGGCGACCTAGGACTTGTACAAATGAACTCTTGTGAAGCCATGAAGGGGCAAGATGAATCGGCCACGGCCTACTTTAGACCGGCCACAACTCACCTTAGACCGGTCACGACTTACAACCTAAGGGGGGGATTTCCCCTATAAATACCAATCTACCTCAAGCATGAAGTGGACTTTTTTTTTGGCCGATCTCTTGAAGCGCCGATACTCTGCTGAATTCTCGGCTCACTCAACACTTCAAGTACGAAAGACATCTCAACTAACTTCGGGAGGAAATCTAACTCAATCTACATGGATTTAAAGAATTCTTCTACATCAAAGTTCTAGTTGTTTGTCTCATCGGAATTGTAATTGAAGATTGTTGTAAAAGTTGTAATCAATTCAGCAATAAAAAGAGTTAAAGTGGACGTAGGCTTACCCTAAGCCGAACCACTATAAAAACTGTTGTTTTTTCTGCTTTTTTGTGATTTCTCTACTTGTTTGTAGTTCCTATGTACCAGGGTGGTGCTTTCACTCAACTTCAATCTACACCGGGGTGTTAGCGTCTGATTTTTACGTTAACATTTTTTGGAGCTTTCACTGAGAACCCAACTCAGGAAACTTCCACTATTGCTCCGCGAAGGATTGTTGAAAGGATTTCTTTCAAAACAAGAAGTTTATTGGAAATAATGGCTCCTGGGAGAAAACGAAGTTCTGTAAGATCCGACAATGTTCAAGAGAATACTGCTACCTCTCCTCCTTTAAGTCAAGCAGCTCCAGCTGTTGGAGTTACACGAGCAGAATTGGACGCCGTAGTTTTGGGATTGAATCAGCAATTGAATGCTCAGAATGCGCAGTTGGAAGCCCAGAATGCCCAGAATGCCCTGATCTTGAGTGAGTTGAATGATCTACTAAGGGCAAATCGTCAACCGGTTAATAATGATGGGAACCCTACTGCGGAAGTTCAGGATGTTGAAGGGAACATTTCTCAAAGAGCCGCAGACCCTATAGAAAGGACTCCTCTTCAAGCTGGAGGATCAGGGCCGCAGCTGTCCCTCCGTGAGCGATTGTCAAGGCAGAATTCAGAGAGAGTGGCTGATGTGTTCCCTCCAGACCTCTAAATGATGAAGAGTATTTTTCGGGTATGGTTCGTCAAATCATGAAAGAAAGTATGCGAAGAGATGAAGACGAGAAAGAGTTGGGTTTTGCTCCAAGCAAAACTCCATTTACTGAAAAGATCTTGAAGGCAGAGTTCCCAAGGAAATTTGTTCCCCCTACCATTCCGGCTTACAAGGGGACGAGTGATCCTAACGTGTTTTTGTATAAGTACGACTGGCATATGACTGGTGCCAGGGCGTATGATGAAATTAAATGTCGATACTTCCCGGTTTATCTAGAAGGGGTAGCTCTATTGTGGTTTACGAAGCTGTCGGTCAGATCCATCGATCAATTTTCCGATTTGACCAGGAAGTTCAAGGAGCAATTTCGATTGTATGCTTCTAAAGCAAAGGATATAATGTCGCTATCAAGTCTAGAGCAAAATCCGGGAGAATCTATCAGGTCGTTTTTGAATCGCTTTAACATAGCATTGGCTGAGGTAGATAATGCTGAGCCACGCATGGTCCTGACATATTTGATGAGGGCGATCGACAAATCGAGCGAATTTGGAAAATGGTTGAAGATGAAAGAACCAAACTCGCTCGACAAATTCTACAAGAAAGCGGATGAATTCATGCGCTTGGAGAGCCTCCAAACATTGGCTAAGGTGGTATCAGCGGAAGCCGGGAACAATGGTGCTGCTTCGAATAAGAAAGAACCTAACACTCAGAAAAGGGGAAATGATGGTGGGAAGAAATAGGGAGACGCTAAGAAGGGCCGTTCTTTCAGTTTCACACCCTTGACCGATACCCCTGAAAACATCTTCTTTGCAACCAAAGATGATGTCAATTATCCGACACCACCTAAAATGAGAGTTGCGATTAAGATGGAAAAAAGTGGAAGGTTCTGTTGGTTCCACAACCAGCCCGGCCATGACACCAACGAATGCCGTCAGTTGAAAGAGGTGATTGAACAACTCTGAAGGAAAACAAACTCCAACAGTATGTGAAAAGGAACAGAAATGCCCCAGCTTCGTCAACTCTAGGACAACAAGTTCCCGCTCACCGTCTTGCCTCAAGTGAGAAGGCCGTGGAGCATGAAACGGAAAGGCCTGTCATCAATATAATAACTGGAGGACCTCACCCAGTAGGCAAAAGCTGGGGCGAGATGGAAAGGTTGCGGCATTGAGTCGGTTCATTTCCAAAGCTACTGACAAATGCATTCCATTCTTTGATGCTCTGAAGAAAGGAAGGAAAAACTTTGAATGGACTCCTGAATGTCAGAAAGCATTTGATGAGTTGGTTCGTCATATGGAAGTGCCTCCGATACTTTCAAAGCCTAACAGTGGTGAAGATCTCTTCGTATATTTGGCAATTTCGTCTCATGCTCTCAGTGTAGTGTTGTTACGGGAAGACGCAAGGATTCAACGCCCAGTCTATTATATCAGCAAAAGATTCACTGGGGCAGAGATGAACTATTCAAGATTAGAGAAGCTCGCCTATTGTTTGTTGATCGAATCAAGAAAATTGAGGCCGTATTTCCAAGCTCATCCTATCAAAGTCCTCACTGATCAACCTCTAAAGCAAGTCCTATTCCGTCCTGAGAATTCGGGCCGTCTTTTGAAATGGAATATTGAACTCAGCAAATATGACATCACTTACCATCCCCGAAAAGCAATTAATGGACAAGCTTTGGCAGATTTCATCGCAGAATGTACGGATAAGGGTGATAGTGAGGAAGAAGTCACTGATAGCGTCCTAATACAATGGAAATTGTATGTCGTGGCGCAAGGAATGATTACTGTTCCGGAGCAGGGGTTGTCCTTGAAACCCCAGAGGGGCGATCACTATGTTATGCGCTGAGACTAGAATTCCCTTCGACAAACAATGAAGCTGAATATGAAGCTCTCATCGCTGGTTTAAGGATCGCTAAAGAACTAAACATCAAGGCATTACAGATCTTCATTGATTCTCAACTTATTGTTTGCCAAGTCAGGAAGGAATTTCAAGCTAAAGGAGGAAACCTACCCTCCTATTTATCAAAAGCCTGGGAGCTCCTTCAAGATTTTGACCGTTATTCAATAAACCATATACCCCGTGAAGAGAACATGAAGGCGGATTCTCTCGCAAAGTATTCAAGTACTGGTGAAGCTCAGCTATTGGGATTAGTTCCCGTCGAAGTCTTGTCAGCTCCAAGCACAGATGAAATGGATGTTGATTGGATTATGAATGTATCCCAAGAACAAGAATCATGGATGACTCCGATACTTGAATATTTACACAATGGTTCTTTGCCAGAAAGTTCAAAAGAACGACAGAAGCTGATGAGGAAAGCCTCCAGATATACAATTCAAGATGGTCGTTTGTACAGAGGAGGATTTTCAATGCCATTACTCCGATGCGTGACAAAGGAAGAAGCTAAGACAATTCTGACTGAAGTACACGGAGGGGAATGTGGGGATCATACAGGTGGTCAAACTTTAGCAAAGAAAATCCTCCGTTATGGATACTTTTGGCCAGAAATTAATCAGGATGATACCGACTATTCCCGAAAGTGTGATAAATGCCAAAGATTCGCTAAAATTCCTAGAGCACCTTCCACTGAGCTAACACAAATAGTCAGTCCATGGCCGTTTGCTATCTGGGGAATAGATCTCATTGGGCCTTTGCCGACTGCCAAATCGGGGGTTAAATATGCTATCGTTGTTGTTGATTACTTCACTAAATAGGCCGAAGCCGAACCATTGGCTACTATTACCTCTAAGAAAATGATAAGTTTTGTGACTAAAATTATCATTTGCAGGTATGGTGTGCCTCAGAAGATAATCACAGACAATGGTACTCAGTTTGAAAGTGAGGAATTTCAAGATTTCTGCAAACGATTCAAGATCCGAAAAAGCTTCTCAGCAGTGGCTCATCCGCAGGCAAATGGGCAAGTGGAAGCAGTAAACAAAATCATCAAATCAACCATCAAAAAGCAGCTGCAAAAAGCAAAAGTTGGTTGGGTCGATAAGTTACCGCTTGCACTATGGGCATACATGACCACTCACAAAACTGCGACTGGGCATACTCCATTTTCATTAGCGTACGGATCAGAAGCGATGATTCCAGTGGAAACTGAAGTCCCCTCACACAGAAGGATCCATTTTGATCAAAATGAGAATGAAAAATTGCAATTGGAAGCACTTGACCTCCTCGATGAAAGAAGAGAAGAGGCCAGGCTTAGAATTGCACCTCACCAGCAAAGAATAGCCAGGCACTTCAATTCCAAAGTTCGTCAGCACAGCTTTGAAGTTGGGGACTTAGTCCTGAAGAGGATCATGACAGCCATAGGTGTGTTTGGACCAAACTGGGAAGGGCCATATGTTATTGGCGCAAAACTTCTTGATGGCACATTCAAACTCACAACTGTCGAAGGTGAACCAATCCTAAGAGCTTGGAACAGCAATCATTTGCGTCCCTATTTTACTTGAAAGCATTGCTGAAATGTTGTAAAAAGAATTATGAATATATGATTCTTGTATTGAAAGCAATTGTAAAGCAAGTGAATAATGAAAAGCTATAAAGTGGATGTAGGCCCAGCTTTTGGCCGAACCACTATAAATCTTGTGTTCTCTACTATTATAAACTGCTTTGTTTTATTTCGACATATAAAATACGTTAACTGTGTTACTAAAATGTCGATTTAATAATGCAGGCCACAAAGACAAAGCTTACCCATCGCAAGACCAAGCGATCTCCGACATCACTCAGCAAGCAAACACTAAGCCATTCAAAATTTCCATACTCAAATCCTACAAAAGAAGTGCTTCGAACAAAAGTTAGCAATGTGGATGGAAGTGGACCATTTCTAACTAACTGCAAATGTTTGAACAAACAAACAACCAGTTAAATAGCCTGTGTCTACCACCACCAACTCGGTTAACTATAAAGTGTATTTCTTTGGATAAGAGAAATTATTGGCAACTAAAAAGTGATGACACTTGTAAAAGACAACGGGGATCGCCAACATGAATGGATGACAAAGAGACATGGGCGAGCAAGCATTAATCAGCAAAAGACCTCCTCCCAGAGGCACAATCGAACAGAAAGACCTCTTCGGAGGCACGCGTTTCACCGAGATTGAAATAAAACTTCCAGGTGTTGAAACGTGGAAAGCCCTCCTCGGAGGCACTACTCTTTGGAGGCACACGTTTCACCGAGATTGAAATAAAACTTCCAAGTGTTTAAACGTGAAAAAGCCCTCCTCAGAGGTACAACTTTTCGAAGAAGCATTTCGTCAGAAATGCAAAGCAAAGATCAAAGCCCTCCACCGAGGCGCAATATATAAAAAAAAAAAGAGGAAGCCCTCTTCAAAGGAACACTTTAGCTTTCAAAGGAAGATTTGTTCTTCTATTCTTGGAAATACTCTTCCTCAAAAAGAAGATAAAGTGTCCTTCAGAGGCCCGCTTTACCACATAGAAGAATTCACTTGGTAAAATGTGTGTATGCACAAAAGAAAAAGTGATATCTTCGAAGGATAAAGCGTAAAAAAGAAACTCATATGGAGGGAGCTGTACTCTACTTTTAACAAGATAATATTCCTCCAAGTATGGAATAATTATTCTCCAGAAAATAAGAGTACAAGTCCCCTCAAAGTATAAAATATTGCAACGAGCTTATGGTATAGGGGCAACATGGTATAGCTACATACAACATGGTATAATTGCATTGGTAAAATTACGCTCAGCCTAAATCCAAAGAAACTGCTCTTTCTCAACCAAACAGAACAGCTTATGCTAGCTTAGCCAACTTACCAGAGAAATGACTCCACTCTGCCGCTTCTGAACTCCACTTCAGAAAAACTACTCAGCCAGAAGACTCCTTACCAACTCAAAACACTCTGCTAAACTCATCCACATCACCAAGCAAACTCACTTCTTACTCTTGTTCCAAAGAAACATCTTCGGAAATATCCATAGTCACTGCATCTCATCACGCAGCTACTATTTCCTGAGATATCAAAATATCATCACTTGCTTGCTTCTGCCCAACCGACAGATCCAAACTCAATTCTTCACTTCAAAGATGAACTCCGAACCTTTACAGGTTTCCTTCAGAGATCGATGAAGTCCTTACACTAAGCAAAACTCACTCGAGACGGTATTCTGTCTACAGTCTCGACAAATACACTTCCAACCTCATCCATCAAACTCCAACCAATGGTAGTCGTGTTACACACACTTCTACCTCATCTACCTTTATAACTCATATTGGAAAAACCCGAACAGGTAAACCAACAAATAGGTAGAAACATAAATATATATATATATATATATATATATTAAAAATACAAATACGCTCTCTCAAGATAGACACCACTACAGAGACTAGGTATTCACTCAACCTAATGCTCTGATACCAAAATGAGATGACCCGACTTTTTCTCCTCAAAAAGTCGTATCATCCTTAAGAAAGAAAGGGGTAGAAAAGAGAAAAGAAAGAAGGGAAAGAAGAAACAACAAAAGAATCTCAACAGCGGAAACGAATAAATTATATTAATAACATAAGTATTACATAGTATACAACAATTATCAGAGTTACACAGACAATACATCACATACTAGACAGTTATAAACACCTGTCTAGTTATTACAACTCAATACACAATACAGAAAACTCAAAGATACCAACACAGCGGAAAACTATATAACTATACGCAGAAGCCTCATGCTCCATTTGCACCTCCACAATTCATCAAAGCTAACCCGAATCCTAACCTGAATTCCCTTGACTACTCATAAAAATTTGAGTACCCAGGACTTAAAGAAAAACAAAAATAACTCCGGGTCAGACATGGGTCTGGTGTGAGTAACATGTTAAAGTTGCTTAACTTTGAAAAAGCTTTGAAAAGAAAAGGTATCACGTAAGACTTCCCACACATAAACATGGAAAAGTTTTTACCTTACGCTAGCCAAAACATTTGATAGGAAATCCGATGATATTATAATAGTGTCTAGGGTTTTCAAGTAAATAAGAAATAGCCGAAATTGTTACATTCATTAAATTCCAGCTACTAGCCACAAAAGTGGGTAATACAATCAAGACCATTGACACTTATTGGATTTTGGATTCCATACAATGGCTGGGCTACTGGGGTACTGCCCGTCACAGTACATGGCCTAGATCACCGTACCGAGGAGCCACCCTAACTCCCCTGCAACACAAAGCCGGACCCATTCCTTACTGAACAGTTCCGAACAAGACAACCCCGCAATTGTGATCAGCAACCTCACCACTAAGCCGAAAATAAAGGGACCTCTAGATAGGGATAAATCTTGCTCTCAAGTGGTGGCTACCCACGAAGCTTTGCTGCACCTCCCCTGTTTTAGCCAATCCCTGTTGATGAGGCTTGAGGCTACGATTACCTTTATAGGACATATCACTTAGAATGCTCATCGTCCACCTGACGATGTTCTGAAAGCATTCGATCCATACAAGTTCGTTCCGGGTTCGAACGAAACCGAAGGCATTATCTCGTTACACTCATTTTGGAATCACCCTCAGAGTTAACGACAATAACCCTTGCACTGTGAATCACCATCTCGAATCTATAAGTACTATTCCGTCAACTCATTACGAAATCACCCACAGAGTTATACTGACGTATAGCCCTTACACCTCGAGTCTTCACTCGCTCCACTTGGATTAACGACCTAACGTTTAATTGGAATCGATGTGTTTTTCGGATATCCAAATATGGAAACCCGATCCCGGTCTCATCGAAATCCAAAGCGTGTCTTTTAAGGTCCAAATTGTTTTAGAGTTTAAAACAATTCAATTCATTATCTATATACACACAGATAGATAATTCACAACACAATAGATAATCAACATTATCATCAACAGATAATTTATATCATAATCAAATAATCCATATTATCATCCAAAAGCAATCAATGCATCCATATCACATATCATTACTCATCTCATAACTGAGATTACAACCATACATGGCAATTACTACCAATCATCAAACATAAGCAATGATCTAATGATCATTCCATTTATAAATAATTCAAAATGAATTAAATTAATTACCTAAACTCTAATTAATTTAAAATAAATTAAATTAATTACTTCATCATTAAAATTCTGCTTAACTTAACCATCAATTGATTACAAATCAATTTATAAATTATTATCTCAATACTTATTTCACTTAATCCTTATTGATTAACTATCTTTAATTACAATAAGTAATTAGCATATAAGTTAATTACACAAGTTAATTACTTAAACCCTTTGCAAATAATTAACTTGTAATTGCTCAATTAATTAATCATTTATTCATTATTAATTATACCTTAACTCAATTCCAAATTACATCATTAATTAATTAATTAATGATTTCTAACTATATTTAACCAATCTCTAATATAAACTAATTACATAAGTAATAAATCATCAATTTAAACCATATATATTAATCACACATGATTAATAATCATTCAGTAATTAACTACTTTAATTACTCATCCCAAAATTAATTACTCTTAATTAATTACTAAATTAATCCTTAATTTATTTCAAATAATTTAAATCCAAATTATTTCTATAATAAATATCCTTAATTACATTCAGTAATTATTAATTAATTACTTCCTTAAGTAATTACAAATTCATAAATTACATAAAGTAATTGTCAAACAATCCTCAAATGTTCAAATTAATTTAACTTAATTAATCTAAACTAATCACATAAATCAAATTAATTACACAAGTAATTAATTCATTAATTACTTTAATTAAGTAAATAAATAATTGATTATTATTAATTAATCTAATTAATTATCAAAATTAATCACATTAATTAATTGTTCAAATAATCTTACGTTAATGACCTTCATTAACATTTCTTAATTAATTAATTAAGAATTAACTTGTATAAATCATTATTAATTATCAATTAATTAATCTTTAATTACAATTTAATTAATCTCTAATTATTAATTAATTTAAGTGTTAATTAAAATCTTAATTAATCATTAATCACTTGATTAAATAAATCTTAATCATTAATTAAAATTTAATTAACCATCCTTAATTTTAGATTAATTAACCTTAATTAATTAATCTCAATCTTAAAAATTATTAACTACTTAATTAATCATCCACATTATTCATTAATTAAATAATTAATATTCCATCTAAATTAATTTAATAATTTAAATGAAACCAATTTTCTTAAGTTCAAAATTAAGAAACATTCTTCTTTATACAAAATATTTTAAACACTTTGTTTCAAAAAAAAATTCAAATTTAAATATTTCATTTTAAATTCAAACTGAAACACAATTTTAAATTTTCATTTCAGATTCAATCTTAAAAATTTAAAACATTACTTACTCTTCCACCTTCATTTTTAAATTCAAATTATTTAACCTTTTCTAAAAATGGTTAAAACAAATTTAAATTTAAAAACTTATTTTATTTTAAAAACTCACATTAAATTCAAATTTCAGGTTTTTAAACTGAATTTAAACTTATTTTAAACTTAATTCCATAAATTAAAACTTATAGTTTTAAATACAAAATCAATGTTTCTTTATACTTTAAAAAGTTTAAAAACTAAATTTAAATTCCAGATTTAAATTCAACTCAGGTTCCATATCTCTGTTTTCCAGATTTTAAACTTGTTTTAAATTTTCAGTTGCATTTTTAAAATTTTCTTTTCAATTTAAAACATAAAAACAGAAAACAGTTTCCTGTTTTAGTTTAACATCTTAAATTTGAATTCAAAAATGATTTCAAATCTCATATTTAAATTATTGAATTCAAATTTAAGTTTCAGGTTTAAAACATTACAGTTTGAACTCCATCTTCAATTTGAAACTATACTTTAATTTTATTTTTTTAAACAGAAAGACAGTTTCTGTTTTTAGTTTAAAACCAAACTTGGATTTAAGAGCATTTTAAATTTAATTCAAAGATCTAAAATTTAAACTTATTGAATTTAAAATTCAATTCTAGATTCAAACTTATTTTCAGATTTGTCTGCAATTCCTTTTGCTTCAAAAAAATTAATAAACCTGGAAACAAATTATGTCCAAAACTAAAAACATGAAACAATATTACACTCGAGCTATCCTATAATTGACTTCGAGTCTCAAGACCCTGTGCTTCGAGTCACTACCCAAATCTCCCGAAACAATCCCGAGCAACAAAACCCTGCAACCAAAACATCATCAACATGCACACCTCTGTACTGTGCACCCAACCACCAACTCCGGCCATCACTGCCATCACCAACGGCCACCTTCCATCGACCAGTAACCCCTCATCACACTTCAGCCCTCAAATACCCATAATTCAACTAGAATTTGAATTCAAGTTTTAAAACCAAACCTGGAAATAACATTCCCACTCTTCAAACTCGACCTGTCAACGGCGAGAACTCACAACTCCGGCCACCATAAATCTTGAAACTCCGGTGAAGACTTCATCAATACATCTGCTACCAACACGCCAAACCTAGTTGAACTCGATCAATTGATGAGACCGCAACACTAAATTTCCTTATACTCAGTAAAACTAGGGTTCTAAACCTGGAAACCCAAATTACAATCTAAATTTTAAATTCAACTCAATCTAAGATTTTTCCTATAATCTATGATAATTTCACCATATTCAGAAGCAATTTCAACCAAATCAAATGCATGTATCAATAGTGCTTATCAATTATGTATAATACAGTCAATTTGAAACTGTACCATGATTCCATCAGTAAAAATTGTAATAATTTTTTTAAAAAAACCATAATTTTAGTAGTTGTTTTGAAATGAATCTCTGAAACATTGATTCATGATACTTTAAATTTTCCATTTGTACAGAATTAAGCTATGTTGTTTATATTGCAGTTAACACCCAAACTATACTGCTAAAGAAAACTTTTTAAAAAAATCATTTTGTCATGAAATATACAAATTTCATTCAATGATAAAACACAATAGCAAACAAATCAAGAGAAATGAATTATTTTAAACATAGATTGTACAGTCAGAACTTTGGGGAAACAACATGCCTCATACCCATATACACAGGCAACTTTAAAAATATATACAAAATTAAACTCATCAAATAAACTAGCATGCAAACTTAATTTATTTTAAATTAGGTGTTACTCACCTGAAATTGTACAGAGTCCAGATTGAAAATTCATGAATGCAGACAAAACTTTGATTTCCTTGCAGAAAGCTTTAAACCTGAATGCTTTTTTTTATAAATTTGCTTCCAGATGAAATGCGGGTCTTCATACTTGATTTAATTTGCATGCTCCAGAGTTTTGAAAAATGAATGCATGTCTTCTTGTTTAATGGTTGCAGATGCATATTCCTCAGGTTATTTGGAGCAAAAAAATGCACGCTTCACTTGATTTAAAAATGCAGAATCTTGCATTTTCAAATTTTACATGCAGGTAAACTTGCTTGATTTTGAAAGTGGATAAGGGTTTGAGATGTGTTCCCAGTTTGAGGAGTTACAGGGTCTTGTTTGCATATTTCAGATTGAAATTTTCAAGCTTTTGAATGATGAACAAGTTGCAAAGTATTTGATTTTGTATTTTGAGGAAATGAACTTGCAGATTTTCATAGAAGTTGATATGAAATTTTTGAAGAAAATAAAAATGGTTTGAAGAGCATTTAGAGGAAAAAGTTTCAGCTGAAAATTCTTAGATGAAAAAATGAAGAAAAGGAAAAGAAATGAAAAATGCAAGTTATATAACAATATTTTTGATTTAAATTAAAATTAAAGAAAAACAAAATTTAAAACAATGACACATGCAAAAAAAATGGATACTTGTAAATTCTCTTGCTTAAACTTTTAACACATGTTAACTCATATTTTAAATTACTTACACATGTATCTTTAAGTAATTTGTTATTTAAATTAAGTTTTAATAAATGTTTTAAACTTAATTAATTAGTTCTTTATACATAGTTATGGAGATAAATAATTTCTAAAGAATAAGCAAAGTGTTAATATAAATACAACAATATACAAATTTCTCATTTGAAAGAGAAACTTTTAAACAATTAAAATAAATTTATAAAAGAGTTTGTAACTTAATAAATACATGTTTCATATTTTAAATTGTATTTTATATTTCATATTAAATTAACAAATCATATTTTATAAATCAATATTTTAAAAAGAATAACTCAAACATATTTGTAACTTATTTTAATATTCAAACTTAAGTTAAAAATGAATTTTAAACCAATAAAACATTTATCTCACATATTTAAAATCATTTAGTATTTTATAAAATATTTTTGAAAATCTTAAATTAAAAATAAATCACAATTCCTATTTTCAAAACATTAAAATTATGCTATACTAATTTAACAACTTGTCTATTCAAAATATATATATACACATATACATTATTAAATAGAGAATAGATTCATTAGTGTATTAAAAATAAATTCACAGATTAAATATTTAAATAAAGAAGATTATTAAATCAAATCAAATTTATCAACAAAAATTATCAATTCAATATAAATTTAAACACAGATTATTAAATTTATATTGTCCAAAATTCCAAGATATTACACTCTAGATATGCAAGAAGTTCCGAAAGAGAAGGGAAATCCTAGTAGTTCGAATAGGAAGAAAAGGAAATTCGAAGGAAAGAAACTGGTTCGAGTTAAGAAGAAGAAGAGGAGTACTCAAGAGAATTCTAATCGAAATGTTGTTTGTTTTAATTATCAGGAGAAAGGTCATTTAATAAATGATTGTGAGAAGCCAAAGAAGCAAATTAAGAAGAATCAACTTGTAAAGGCAAGTTGGAAATCCAAGGAATGCTATTGTTGTCACCAGCCGGGGAATGGAGTTAAGAATTGCCTGAAAAAGAAATAAGCACAAATAACGAAAGTGTGCGCAATAAAAGATAACGCCTCAACTTCTAAGGCGAATGAAGAAAAGGGAGTTGTGGAGGGTAACCTTATTATCGGTGAAAGGATTGTTAGAGTTTTGTTCGACACGGGAGCTTCACATAGCTTTATCTCCTAATAGATCGCGGATGAATTAAAACTTAAACTCAAGCTTGTCGATGAACCTATTTGTGTGAAAAATCCAGTGGGTGGTCCTGTAAATCTTTGTTTATATTGTAGAAGGGTGCCTATCTCTTATTCTGGCCATAAATTTCCTATTAACCTTTATGTTCTCGACTTTAATGAATTTGAAATCATACTCGGGATAAATTGGTTATCGAAATATGAAGCCAAGTTAGATTGCAGCAATCGAACGATTCTAGTCAAAACTAAAATTAGAGATTCCGTTAAAATTTCTTGTGAAGACCCTAATCCGAAAAGAGATAAACTGATGTGTACTTTGGGATATCCAGAACCTAGTCTGGAGTCCATTCCTATTGCCCAACATTTTCCCGATGTATTCAAAGAAGTAGAATCTTTACCACCACATAGAGAAATTGAATTCAGAATTGACTTAATTCCGAATGCTCGTCCTGCAGTTCATGCTACTCGTAGGATGGCACCACGGGAAAAAATTGAACTAGTAGAACAAACTGGTGATTTGTTTAAAAAGGGGATTGATTAGTCCTAGTGTCTCGCAATGGGGCTCAGCGGTAGTATTTGTGGCCAAATCTGATGGGTCTTTGAGATTATGTGTCGACTATCGCGATTTTAATAAGCAAACTTTCAAGAACAAGTTTCCTTTACCCAGGATCGTTGATTTATTCGATCAACTTCATGGTGCACGATTCTTTTCTAAGATGGATCTAGCTCAGGGATTCCATCAGTTGCGAATTACCGAAGATTGTTTTCACCTAACCTCTTTTAGAGGTCCGGATGTGTTCTACGAGTGGTTAGTCATGCCTTTTGGACTAACTAACGCTCCTGCGTACTTCGTAGATTTGATGACCCGTGTGTTTAGGGAGGTGTTGAATAAATTTGTTCATGTATTTATCGATGATATCTTAATGTACTCCAAAATCGAAGAGGAATATGCTGAACATCTCAGAATTTTTATGGAGATATTGAGGAGGAATATCCTATTCACTAAATTTTCTAAATGTCACTTTTGGGTCAAAGAAGTCAGATTTCTCGGTCATATTGTGTAACGACCCAGAATTTTTAACAATTTAATTTGAAATATTTAATTTATTTTAAATATTTGAATGATAGTTTGAATTGAATTTCAAATTATCAGAATGAATTTAGCGATTTAATTATAGAATTTAATCTATTGAAAGTTGAATAAAATTTTGAATCTTCAATTTTAAGCCAATTAAAAAATATTTCAAAGGCTTGTAAAATTTATATTGATAACATTGAAGATAATCGAAGCTTCAGAATTTAATTTGGAAGTGAATTGTTCAGTTTTGAAATATATATCGTTTGAATCGATATTTAAAAATAGCCTTCCGAGGCACAGTCTCGGAATTCGACGAAACCAGTTCCACTGGGTCCGTAATATTTAATTATTGTCGGATTTCAAATTTCGTATTTTTCGGAGTTGTTATGTAAGCATACGAGAGATAAACGCGTCGAAATCAAATTGGATTCAATTTAAATTTAAATTTAAATTAAATAAAAGACAACATCCCCAATTTTATGCCTAAAAACACGCAGAAGATCACGCTAAAAAATCGTGCTGAGCATGTTCGTTCAATCTTAAAGATATCCCTCTCCCTCTCCAGTTTTTCAAATCAAAGAAAAACGAAAAAAAAAAACTTTAATGGCCGAAGCCCCATTTACAAATCGCGTCTTTATCTTCCCCTTCCCCTTCAATTGATAATTTATGCCGAGCCTTTTTATCAATCCTCGTTCAAATTTTAAATCAATGGCCTCAGTTAAAAAAAAAAAGGCCGTAGCCTAAATCAAAATCGCGAGCACACGCGCGCGATGGGTCTGGTGCCGCGTAGGGGGAGGCGTGAGCGCACGCGCGCGCGTAGGCCAGGGTGTCGCGACCTGGTGGAGGCTCGAGCGGCGTTCGTGAAGGTGGGGACTGCTCTGTGATTTGGGGAAGCTCAAGGCGGCGGCTAGGGTTTCGAGTGATTTGGGAACAGCGGCGACGTCAAGGCAGTGGATGTTCGTGATGGCATGTCGAAGGCTCGTACTCGAGCACCAGAGTGGGGGTTGCTCAGTTCGACGGTAAGAATATTTTTTTTTTAAGCAGTTTAAAATTCAAGTTAAGTACTGTTTTATTTTTACAGAGAAGGATAATAATATTTTGCAGTGAGATTTTATATATGCAGATTGAAGACTGTATATAATTTTTTTTATAAATGATAGCTGTTGAAGATTTAAAAATCTATAAAAGTATTTTATTATTATTTGAAAGCAGTTTGGAATAAAGGAAAAGAAAATTTAGTTTAAATTAAAAACATTGGTTAATTTAAATTATTTTTAAGTTACTAAAAGATATTTATTAAAAAGGAATTTGTTAAAAATTAGAAGTATTAGCTTATTTAGAAATCTATTTCAATAACTAAAAATAATTTGTAAAAGAAAATTTGTTAGAAATTTTTACTTATTTGATAAAATGACTTATCAAAAGAAAATATTATTATTTTTGGAAAAAATGGGTAAAAGGAAAAGTTTTGGTTTAAAATTTAAATTCTTAGTTAAATAAATTTGTTAAAGAAAATTAGTTTAAATAAATTTATTAAAGAAGAAACTGGTTTAAATAAAACTATCAGTTAATTTAACTATTAAAATAAAATCACCGATGAATCGAAATTATCAAATGAAAATTTATTATTCGATCTGTTCGAATATTAATAAATTGTGTATAATATTTATACAAGGTATAAATCAAGAGAAATCAAGTCAGGATGGAAAATGGATTGCTAATAAAAGCAAAGGTGAGAACTTCTCACTCAAATAAATTTATAAGTTGGATTTGCAGTTATTGTTGATTTCTATATTGGGTGTGATATTAGATATAGTAGGATATATCTATATATATAGCAATATATATATATTGGCATATGTATATATTGCAGTTGATTGATTTCCCGCATTGTATAGCGGATGAGACCCTATTGCGCCGTTAGTAAGCGGATAATATTTTATAAAATCCCATGTACCGCGATATTCCACCTCGAAGTGGAATGGGTATTGTGCTAATGTCTGTGGATGCAGGGAAACAGGTTGGAGGGATCCAACTGGATTCCTTACAAATATTTATTTGATTTTAGATATTGTGATGTTTGATTGTTTATCATATCGATATATGATATTGGAAAGTCGTGATTGACTATTTGATGTGTTGCATCATCGGATCCAATTTTGAAGTTTAAAAATAACGATTTTGATTTTTAAGGGATTTCTAAAGTGATTTTTGAAAGTATTCGTTATAAAATATTTTTGGAATTGATCCATCTTAAAATAAATAAACGTTATAATTTTAATATTATAAAAATTATGATTTTTGAGAAATTCAGTTAAAAGTTGATTTTTGAAAATATGAGATTAATGATTTTATAAAATAGTTTAAATTGGGATTTCTGAATTTATTATAAAAAGTTTAAAAATAGGATTTATGAAATTTGATTATTTTATAAATCAAAATGATGAATTATAAAGGAGTTCAAAGACGTTTTAAAAGAATAATATAAATTGATCCGTATAAAAGATTTATAAATTGATATTTATAAATTAAAAATATCTGGAATTATAAAACGAACTTTTATAAGTGTTAGAATGAATTGTGAATGAATTTCATAAATGAATGAAATTTATAAGATTATAACGGTGAAGTTATAAATGGAATTTTATAAACAGTAGGTTTATAAATTTTGTAAAGTTATTTAAAGGAATAGATTTGAATAAATAAATGAATCTTATAAGTTATAAGATTTATAATTATGAAGTTTAAAGGAACGATTTTGTAAACAAATAAATTATAAGCATTTAACTTATAATATAGACTTTCGGTATATAATTGAATTATAAATCGAATAGGTTAATAAAGGAAATTTATAAGAGAAAGTAGTTATAAACTAAATAGAAATGGAATTTATAAACATTGTTTTATAAATCCGCAAACTACTTATTTTGATAAGTAAATTGTTGTAACTTGTACATAGAGTTATATTCATGTTTTAGGAAGTGAATAATCCTTTAAAATAAAGTGAATAGAAATGATAAAATTTGTTAACAAGTATATTCACGTTTTTGAATAGTGAATAATATGTTAAAGAAATGTTTTGAATGTGATGTTTTAAATAAAATTAAAACGATCTAAAGATGTTTTAAAATATATTAACTATCGAAACCATAGATTTCAACATTCATTGTTGAAATAGATGTTTTCGAGTAATAGAAGGAAATGGTAGACTATAACACTGTTGTTATAGTAAATGATTTTCGAAAGAAAATGTTTTGTATGGTATTGGGATTTATGTATCTATTTTAATTTCGACTCCCTATACTAGTGATTTTGGTCGTAACGACGCTTTACGCAACATTCGTTTTGGCCCAAATAAATATGGTTAAGTGAATGATTTCCTTAAAGAATGAAATATGTACTTAATTTCGATTAGAGTATATTAAATATTTTCTAAGTATAGAAAATAAAAAGACTTGTGAATTACTTATAAATAAATAAGTATAGAAATGCTTTTCCAATATTAAGTGAATATTTTGAATTTATCTTTTTGAAGATAAATTGAAAATGAATATTTGAAAACGAATGGAAATCGTATATTCATGAAAATATTTTGGAATGTAAATTCAATATAGAATTTATAAATGGAATTTGGAAAATGAGTTTAAAAAATAAATATTGATTTATTTTTAAAGAATGGAAAATATATATCTTATAAAGATATTTTTGGAAAATAAATAATTTGGAAAATTATTTGGAATCTG
Source organism: Allium cepa (assembly GCA_030765085.1). Taxonomy (NCBI): domain Eukaryota; kingdom Viridiplantae; phylum Streptophyta; class Magnoliopsida; order Asparagales; family Amaryllidaceae; genus Allium; species Allium cepa. The sequence goes on from CM060931.1 coordinate 836,275,019, forward strand.
GTGATGTTGTGCATATCTATTGATAGTTCAATAACCGACTATCAATATTTACCTTTGAATAGGTATTTGTTGTGATTTGCTTAAATTTGAATGCCACGCTTATTTTTTTTAAAATAAGCGCTCACTATTCGGGTTAACCGGGAAAGGACCTTGGGGTCGTATAACCCATTCCGAATATGTGATACGTCGTTATGAATTGCATTTGAAGATCGGTGTTGAAGACCGGATATTTTCGAAAACGAAAGGGTTTCTTGTTGATTGTCTCTGCACTGGCTGATCCCCGGTATTGAAATCTCCATATGTGATGGGAAATTCGGACGTGATTAGAGATTATCCGGATTGCAAGGACTTCTTTGTAAGTGCCTTCGGTTCTGTTCGAACCCGGAATAGACTTGTATGGATTGTGTGTCTGACATTACAAATTGAGAGATAAAGCAGATTCCTTTCAAATACATTTCTGTTGGTGGCGGAGAATTTATTCTTTTAGCTTAACACCCTTCTCTGAGACGTAGGAGCTCAGAGGTTATGTAGTTGAAGGTTATCAGCGATATATTCCCAATTTTGGTAATGTGACATGCTGAGTGTTGCTGTGAAATGATCATTGTGTTGATCATTTATGATAGGATCATTTGTTTGATCGTCTATCTTGGTGATCATTTCTATGATCATTTGTTGACCCAAAGCATGACTTTGTATAAAGCGTGTTTTTGTGGACGTGACTTCGTCGAGCCTCACACCCCGGAATGGTCAAAACAGGAAAGATGCAGCAAGGTTATGAGGGGTAGCTCCCTTTAGGATATGTGCATTTCCTTCTGGAAAAGGGTGGTATCATGGTATGGAGCCTAAATACTTACTCATGTTGAAAACACTTTATGATTATGTGAATTGATTGCGAGCGCTCGGTGAAAGGTCCCAAGGACCGGGGGATGGCATATTCGGTCAGTTGTTACTCAGTTAGGGGTAACCCGGCCTTGTGTTGGTAGAGATCCGGTTTGGTTCTCGGGGACGTCCATCCAGAGGCGTTCTCATGTGGCAATGGGAAGTTCCTTGGCCTGACCATTCGTTGGAAATCCAAAGAAACAATACGAGACTTGTACGGTTTTAGTTGTAGAACCTGCCATCTAATATTGTAGCTATAGTAAGCATACTATAATGGTACCTATGCTGGCTAAGATTTATATTCTACTTTCGAAATATCTTCTACACTATGCACTAATAATAATATCAAAATTGATTTGATTTTAATGCGTATCAAGCATCTTTGACTAACATAAGAAGAAATCTCCTCCAAGTCTGCGTTTGCATTGTGTGTGTGGCGGGAGGTCTTATGGTAGTCTCATTTTTAAAAGCATTGCGAATTGACTTTAAAAATATTCCTCTATTTTTGATTTTAAAGATAAATAAACTGTTTTAGTTCCCACACCAGTCACATGACTGACTCGGAGTTTATTGTTTTCCTTCCTAAACTCTGGGTGCCCACCAATTTCCACACGGGCGGTCAAGAGTTAGGTTTATCAGGATATTCTGGAATTCAGGAATTGCAGGAGGCAAGCTGGATGGCATAGCGTATTACTAGTATATAGTATTCTTTTTCCGTTGCATAGTTTTTGTTGCTTGATGTTGTACACTCTTATGATATGATGTAATGAAATGTAATGTAATAACTGATATAGTCCTTTGTTTAAAGATTATTCATTTATTATTATATGTTGTTCCGTTGCGAATTGTGAGATTCTGATGTTGTTCTGCTGTTTTCTGTTCCGTTCTATTTTCTTTTCTCTCTATTTTCTATCTCTTCTCTCTTCTTCTACCTCTTTTCTTTTTCTTAAAACCCTCAGTGTTCGGTTTTTCGGCATCCGACTGATCGGCATTCGATACAGTGGACGTATTGATGTCGAATTTCGGGAATCGAAGAATTGGGTCCTGACAATGTGGTATCAGAGCATATGGTTAAGCGACAACCATGGTTCTGTTGGGTGTTACTCATTAGAGATAGAGTCAGCGGTACTCTAGAATGGGTTTGAGTGTAATAATAGATATGAGCGCGTATTTGTTAGTGAATATAAAATTGTTTTTGAATCGGGTAAATAAGATAATTTTGCCCAAAACTATTTTTGTATAGAAAAGAAATGATTTTCTATGAATTATTATAATATATGGTTGCATGGTTGTTAATAATATTAAATTGTTATCATTAGTATATGGAATTAAATAAAATAAAATGGATTGAATTCAAGTAAACTAACTTGATAAATTATTAATTCATGGACTAATGAATTGGACTAATGAATTGGTTAAATTAAAGTTTAGTCGTGAGCTAAATTTGAAGATAAATTTGAATTTGTATATAAATTAAAGTAAGTAAAAGAAATAAATTGAAATTCCCTTCGTTAGTAATTAAGTAAATTCGAGATGAACTGAATATGGAAATTGGAATTTAAAATGAATTAGTGAATGAAACTAATTTAAAGTAGTAATATAAATTAGTAAATGAAAGTTAATCGTTAGAATTCAATATTTAGAATTTTGAATTGAATTCAAATAGAATTGAAATTGTGAATTGAATTGAAATGTTAAATTGAATGGAAATGAATGTGCAACTTCAATAGTGAAGTAAAAATGTAAAAGAAGCATATATTGGAAATTTTGTAATAGAATTGGCAAAATGGTTTGAATGTTGGAATTGGATATTATGAATAGCAGGATATACAGGTATTATAAAGGAATTGGGATTTTGATTTCAAAGATAAAATTGAATTGCTCGACAAAAAGGTACGTATTTCAATTTCAGTATGAAATTTGATGATTTTCTTCTCCAGCCACTTGGCTTTCTCTTTTCTTTTTGATTCTGAGGGGCCGTGGTGCCATTTTGTAGTCGTACCGAGCTAGCCGCGCAAAGGAGACGCTGGCAAAAATTTTCGAAAATTTAGGGTGTTAGAAAAAATTTTGAGAAATTTTGAAAGTTTGAAATTTGAATTTGAATTTAAATTTAAGGAAAACAATGTTGTTTGGAACTATAATTGGAATTGGAAAGCTAGTTGAAATGATAATGAATCTCTAGTAAAATGATTTAGGTTAGTAAGTTGATAAAACTATTTGGATTGTGAAAAATGATAGACGGGATAAGGGCATTCTTCTTAACTTGTAATTTCGGGACGAAATTCTTTTAAGGGGGAAGATTGTAACGACCCGGAATTTTTAGCAATTTAATTTGAAATATTTAATTTATTTTAAATATTTGAATGATAGTTTGAATTGAATTTCAAATTATCAGAATGAATTTAGCGATTTAATTATAGAATTTAATCTATTGAAAGTTGAATAAAATTTTGAATCTTCAATTTTAAGCCAATTAAAAAATATTTCAAAGGCTTGTAAAATTTATATTGATAATATTGAAGATAACCGAAGCTTCAGAATTTAATTTGGAAGTGAATTGTTCAGTTTTGAAAATATATCGTTTGAATCGATATTTAAAAATAGCCTTCCGAGGCACAGTCTCGGAATTCGACGAAACCAGTTCCATTGGTCCGTAATATTTAATTATTGTCGGATTTCAAATTTCGTATTTTTCGGAGTTGTTATGTAAGCATACGAGAGATAAACGCATCGAAATCAAATTGGATTCAATTTAAATTTAAATTTAAATTAAATAAAAGACAGCATCCCCAATTTTATGCCTAAAAACACGTAGAAGATCACGCTAAAAAATCGTGCTGAGCATGTTCGTTCAATCTTAAAGATATCCCTCTCCCTCTCTATTTTTTCAAATCAAAGAAAAACGAAAAAAATAAAATAAACTTTAATGGCCGAAGCCCCATTTACAAATCGCGTCTTTATCTTCCCCTTCCCCTTCAATTAATAATTTATGCCGAGCCTTTTTATCAATCCTCGTTCAAATTTTAAATCAATGGCCTCAGTTAAAAAAAAAATGGCCGTAGCCTAAATCAAAATCGCGAGCACACGCGCGCGATGGGTCTGGTGCCGCGTAGGGGGAGGCGTGAGCGCACGCGCGCGCGTAGGCCAGGGTGTCGCGACCTGGTGGAGGCTCGAGCGGTGTTCGTGAAGGTGGGGACTGCTCTGTGATTTGGGGAAGCTCGAGGAGGCGGCTAGGGTTTTGAGTGATTTGGGAACAGCGGCGACGTCAAGGCAGTGGATGTTCGTGATGGCATGTCGAAGGCTCGTACTCGAGCACCAGAGTGGGGGTTGCTCAGTTCGACAGTAAGATTTTTTTTTTTTAAGAAGTTTAAAATTCAAGTTAAGTACTGTTTTATTTTTACAGAGAAGGATAATAATATTTTTCAGTGAGATTTTATATATGCAGATTGAAGACTGTATATATTTTTTTTTATAAATGATAGCTGTTGAAGATTTGAAAATCTGTAAAAGTATTTTATTATTATTTGAAAGCAGTTTGGAATAAAGGAAAAGAAAATTTAGTTTAAATTAAAAACATTGGTTAATTTAAATTATTTTTAAGTTAATAAAAGATATTTATTAAAAAGGAATTTGTTAAAAATTAGAAGTATTAGCTTATTTAGAAATCTATTTTTATAACTAAAAATAATTTGTAAAAGAAAATTTGTTAGAAATTTTTACTTATTTGATAAAATGACTTATCAAAAGAAAATATTGTTATTTTTGGAAAAAATGGGTAAAAGGAAAAGTTTTGGTTTAAAATTTAAATTCTTAGTTAAATAAATTTGTTAAAGAAAATTAGTTTAAATAAATTTATTAAAGAAGAAACTGGTTTAAATAAAACTATCAGTTAATTTAACTATCAAAATAAAATCACCGATGAATCGAAATTATCAAATGAAAATTTATTATTCGATCTGTTCGAATATTAATAAATTATGTATAATATTTATACAAGGTATAAATCCAGAGAAATCAAGTAAGGATGGAAAATGGATTGCTAATAAAAGCAAAGGTGAGAACTTCTCACTCAAATAAATTTATAAGTTGGATTTGCAGTTATTGTTGATTTCTATATTGGTTGTGATATTAGATATAGTAGGATATATCTATATATATAGCAATATATATATATATATATATATTGGCATATGTATATATTGCAGTTGATTGATTTCCCGCATTGTATAGCGGATGAGACCCTATTGCGCCGTTAGTAAGCGGATAATATTTTATAAAATCCCATGTACCGCGATATTCCACCTCGAAGTGGAATGGGTATTGTGCTAATGTCTATGGATGCAGGGAAATAAGTTGGAGGGATCCAACTGAATTCCTCACAAATATTTATTTGATTTTAGATATTGTGATGTTTGATTGTTTATCATATCGATATATGATATTGGAAAGTCGTGATTGACTATTTGATGTGTTGCATCATCGGATCCAACTTTGAAGTTTAAAAATAACGATTTTGATTTTTAAGGGATTTCTAAAGTGATTTTTGAAAGTATTCATTATAAAATATTTTTGGAATTGATCCATCTTAAAATAAATAAACGTTATAATTTTAATATTATAAAAATTATGATTTTTGAGAAATTCAGTTAAAAGTTGATTTTTGAAAATATGAGATTAATGATTTTATAAAATAGTTTAAACTGGGATTTCTGAATTTATTATAAAAAGTTTAAAAACAGGATTTATGAAATTTGATTATTTTATAAATCAAAATGATGAATTATAAAGGAGTTCAAAGACGTTTTAAAAGAATAATATAAATTGATCCGTATAAAAGATTTATAAATTGATATTTATAAATTAAAAATATCTGGAATTATAAAACGAGCTTTTATAAGTGTTAGAATGAATTGTGAATGAATATCATAAATGAATGAAATTTATAAGATTATAACGGTGAAGTTATAAATGGAATTTTATAAATAGTAGGTTTATAAAATTTGTAAAGTTATTTAAAGGAATAGATTTGAATAAATAAATGAATCTTATAAGTTATAAGATTTATAATTATGAAGTTTAAAGGAACGATTTTGTAAACAAATAAATTATAAGCATTTAACTTATAATATGGACTTTCGGTATATAATTGAATTATAAATCGAATAGGTTAATAAAGGAAATTTATAAGAGAAAGTAGTTATAAACTAAATAGAAATGGAATTTATAAACATTGTTTTATAAATCCGCAAACTACTTATTTTGATAAGTAAATTGTTGTAACTTGTAAATAGAGTTATATTCATGTTTTAGGAAGTGAATAATCCTTTAAAATAAAGTGAATAGAAATGATAAAATTTGTTAACAAGTATATTCACGTTTTTGAATAGTGAATAATATGTTAAAGAAATGTTTTGAATGTGATGTTTTAAATAAAATTAAAACGATCTAAAGATGTTTTAAAATATATTAACTATCGAAACCATAGATTTCAACATTCATTGTTGAAATAGACGTTTTCGAGAAATAGAAGGAAATTGTAGACTATAACACTGTTGTTATAGTAAATGATTTTCGAAAGAAAATGTTTTGTATAGTATTGGGATTTATGTATCTATTTTAATTTCGAATCCCTATACTAGTGATTTTGGGTTGTCGTAACGATGCTTTACGCAACATTCGTTTTGGCCCAAATAAATATGGTTAAGTGAATGATTTCCTTAAAGAATGAAATATATACTTAATTTCGATTAGAGTATATTAAATATTTTCTAAGTATAGAAAATAAAAAGACTTGTGAATTACTTATAAATAAATAAGTATAGAAATGCTTTTCCAATATTAAGTGAATATTTTGAATTTATCTTTTTGAAGATAAATTGAAAATGAATATTTGAAAACGAATGGAAATCGTATATTCATGAAAATATTTTGGAATGTAAATTCAATATAGAATTTATAAATGGAATTTGGAAAATGAGTTTAAAAATAAATATTGATTTATTTTTAAAGAATGGAAAATATATATCTTATAAAGATATTTTTGGAAAATAAATAATTTGGAAAATTATTTGGAATCTGGTGATGTTGTGCGTATCTATTGATAGTTCAATAACCGACTATCAATATTTACCTTTGAATAGGTATTTGTTGTGATTTGCTTGAATTTGAATGCCACACTTATTTTTTTTAAAATAAGCGCTCACTATTCGGGTTAACCGGGAAAGGACCTTGGGGTCGTATAACCCTTTCCGAATATGTGATACGTCGTTATGAATTGCATTTGAAGATCGGTGTTGAAGACCGGATATTTTCGAAAACGAAAGGGTTTCTTGTTGATTGTCTCTGCACTGGCTGATCCCCAGTATTGAGATCTCCATATGTGATGGGAAATTCGGACGTGATTAGAGATTATCCGGATTGCAAGGACTTCTTTGTAAGTGCCTTCGGTTCTGTTCAAACCCGGAACAGACTTGTATGGATTGTGTGTCTGGCATTACAAATTGAGAGATAAAGCAGATTTCTTTCAAATACATTTCTGTTGGTGGCGGAGAATTTATTCTTTTAGCTTAACACCCTTCTCTGAGACGTACGAGCTCAGAGGTTATGTAGTTGAAGGTTATCAGCGATATATTCCCAATTTTGGTAATGTGACATGCTGAGTGTTGCTGTGAAATGATCATTGTGTTGATCATTTATGATAGGATCATTTGTTTGATCGTCTATCTTGGTGATCATTTCTATGATCATTTGTTGACCCAAAGCATGAGTTTGTATAAAGCGTGTTTTTGTGGACGTGACTTCGTCGAGCCTCACACCCCGGAATGGTCAAAACAGGAAAGATGCAGCAAGGTTATGAGGGGTAGCTCCCTTTAGGATATGTGCATTTCCTTCTGGAAAAGGGTGGTATCATGGTATGTAGCCCAGATACTTACTCATGTTGAAAACACTTTATGATTGTGTGAATTGATTGCGAGCGCTCGGTGAAAGGTCCCAAAGGACCGGGGGATGGAATATTCGGTCAGTTGTTACTCAGTTTGGGGTAACCCGGCCTTGTGTTGGTAGAGATCCGGTTTGGTTCTCGGGGACGTCCATCCAGAGGCGTTCTCATGTGGCAATGGGAAGTTCCTTGGCTTGACCATTCGTTGGAAATCCAAAGAAACAATACGAGACTTGTACGGTTTTAGTTGTAGAACCTGCCATCTAATATGGTAGCTATAGTAAGCATTCTATAATGGCACCTATGCTGGCTAAGATTTATATTCTACTTTCGAAATATCTTCTACACTATGCACTAATAATAATATCAAAATTGATTTGATTTTAATGCGTATCAAGCATCTTTGACTAACATAAGAAGAAATCTCCTCCAAGTCTGCGTTTGCATTGTGTGTGTGGCGGGAGGTCTTATGGTAGTCTCATTTTTAAAAGCATTGCGAATTGACTTTAAAAATATTCCTCTATTTTTGATTTTAAAGATAAATAAACTGTTTTAGTTCCCACACCAGTCACATGACTGACTCGGAGTTTATTGTTTTCCTTCCTAAACTCTGGGTGCCCACCAATTTCCATACGGGCGGTCAAGAGTTAGGTTTATCAGGATATTCTGGAATTCAGGAATTGCAGGAGGCAAGCTAGATGGCATAGCGTATTACTAGTATATAGTATTCTTTTTCTGCTGCATAGTTGTTGTTGCTTGATGTTGTACACTCTTATGATATGATGTAATGAAATGTAATGTAATAACTGATATAGTCCTTTGTTTAAAGATTATTCATTTATTATTATATGTTGTTCCGCTGCGAATTGTGAGATTCTGATGTTGTTCTGCTGTTTTCTGTTCCGTTCTATTTTCTTTTCTCTCTATTTTCTATCTCTTCTCTCTTCTTCTACCTCTTTTCTTTTTCTTAAAACCCTCAGTGTTTGGTTTTTCGGCATCCGACTGATCGGCATTCGATACAGTGGACGTATTGATGTCGAATTTCGGGAATCGAAGAATTGGGTCCTGACATATTGTCAATGAAGAAGGAATTTCTGTTGATCCAAGCAAGATTTCTGCAATTTTGGACTGGAAGCATCCCACTACTCCTAGAGAAGTTCGAAGTTTCCTGGTTTTAGCGGGATATTATAGAAAGTTTGTACAGGATTTTTTTAAGTTGGCTAGCCCATTGACCAAGCTGACAATGAAGAATGCCATGTTCCATTGGACTCCAAGATGTGATGAAGCTTTTCAGGAATTGAAAAAGAGATTGACTACTGCTCCTGTTCTCGCTATCATTAACGGGAACCAAGGCTTATCTGTCTATACTGACGCTAGTGGTGATGGGGTAGGTGTAGTATTGATGCAAAATGGGAAGGTGATTTCCTACGCGGGTAGACAATTACGTCCGCACGAGAGAAACTATCCAACACATGATTTGGAGCTTTTGGCTGTTGCTTTCGCTTTAAAAATCCGACGACACTATCTTCTGGGTACGAATCATTTCAGCTTTCTTAACAATTTACGAAATTAAATAAATGTACCTAATGAACTCTCTTTCTTTAGGTGAAAATTTTGAATTATTCACCGATCATAAATCCTTGAAATATCTCCTTACCCAGAAACATTTGAATCTACAACAACAACGTTGGTTGGAATTTCTGGCATCCTATGACCTAGATATTTTGTATACACTGGAAAAGCCAATGTAGTTGCCGATGCTCTGAGCAGAAAGCATGCCATTCTTGCTCATCTTGTTATCACTCCTACTCTCCATGAGAAAATCGCCAACAAGAAAAAGGAAGACAAATTTCTTCGAGATATTTGTGGGAGAATTCTTCGAGGCAAAGATACTAGTTTTGAAATCAATCATAGTGGAGTTTTTAGGCTGAAAGGCAGAATTTGTGTCCCTGACATTCCAGAGCTGAAACGCGAAGTTTTAGACGAATGTCACAAACCAAAACTCAATATCCATCCAGGAATCAACAAAATGTATCGTGATATTAAAAGGACGTTTTGGTGAAAGACGATTAAAAGGGACATATCGATTCATGTGAGTCATTGTGCTTCTTATCAACAAATTAAAAGCGATCAAAAGAAAGTAGCCGGTTTACTTCAACCTTTGGAAGTACCGAAATTGAAATGGGATCAGGTACCGATGGATTTCATCGACGGATTGCCACGAACCAAAAAGGGAAATGAAGCAATTTGGGTTGTAGTAGACCGTCTAACTAAAACTGCTCACTTCATTCCAGTGAAATCCACTCGGACTGCAGCAAGCTTAGTAGAGCTATATATAAAAGAGATTGTTCGTCTCCATGGTATTCCCAGCAGTATAGTGAGTGATCGTGACCCGATCTTCGTTGGTAGATTTTGGGAGGCGTTCCAAGCCGCTTTGGGAACAAAATTGAATTTCAGCACTGCTTATCACCCGCAATCTGATGGGCAAACTAATAGGGTTAACCAAATTCTAGAAGACCTTTTGCATGCTTGCATTCTCGATTTTGGTGGTTCTTGGGAAGACCATTTGCATCTGGTAGAATTTTCTTATAACAATAGCTATCAAGCCAGTATTGAAATGGCTCCTTTTGAAGCTTTATATTGTCGTCCGTGTCAATCACCTACATGCTGGATCGAATCAGGTGATAGGCTCGTCCTTTGACCAGACATGATTAAAGAAGCCACAAAGAAGGTAGATTTTATTAGAAAGAAATTAATAACTGCTCAAAGTCGCCAGAAGAGCTGTTATGACCGCCGACGAAGAGATTTGGAATTTCAAGTTGGAGATTTTGTATTTTTGAATGTGTCTCCGGTGCGGGGTGATTGAGGTTTGGGAAAACTGGAAAGCTAGCACCACATTATATTGGTCCTTTTCCTATTATGGAAAAGATTGGTCCTCTAGCATATCGAGTGCAGCTACCCTGCTAGTTGTCTGGCGTGCACAATGTATTTCATATTTCTAATCTTCGAAAATTTGTACACGATCCAGATAATATTATTGAGGAGGCAGCTCAGCAGGATCTTGAGATCATTCCTTACTTGGCAGTAGAAACATAGCCGATAAACAATGTAGATTGTGATGAGAAGTGATTGAGAAACAAAGTTATGAAACTAGTTAAAGTTCAATGGAGTGGCGATCCAAAGGACTGCACCTGGGAAACCGAAGATAACATGAAGAAATCATATCCAAACCGCAGAGTGGATATTTCGGCTTAAACTGGAAAGCCATTTCCTTATTTTTCTGAATTCGTATATATCTTTGTTTGTGTTTCTCTCTTTTTCAAATTCCGAGGACGAACTTTTCTTAAGGGGGTATTTGTAACATCCCAAAACTTTTAAATTTAATTTTGTAACTTATTTAAATTTTTGAATAAATTTGAGGAGTTTCAAAGACAAAATGAAATATTATTAATATTAAATAAAAGAAAGATATATGGAAGTAAATAAATATTTGATAGTTAAGTTTAAATAAATAATACTAATAAAAAAACATATAACAAGCAAGGAATTGCTTTAAAAAAATAAAATATATGTGATGAATTAAATGTTAATAGTTAAAACTTCAAATAGAAAAAAATTCAAGAGTATGTTTGTAATAAAATTTACATAGTTATAAAATGACTTATGACATACACATAAGTGCATGCAAATATGTAAAATAAGAACAAGATTAGATCACAAAGAAAGGAAATTTTAAATATAAGTATGTAGAAATGTAAAAAAAGAAAAAAAGAAAAATAAACTGTAAAAAAAATAAAACAAAGACTTAGGCAAGGCAATAAAATAAAGACTGTATATCTTCTTTCATATACATCATCATCTCCATTTGTTCACAGCAAAGAAAAAAATATAATAAAGATGAAAATCTACAAAGTAAACAAATTAGTACTTGCACAATAATAAAAATAAGATGCTGTAAGTATACAAGAGAACAATGAACATTACATTACATGCTTCATTAAATGCTTTCTTCTCAGACCCTTGAAAGAAGGAAGTATGATTCATTTAATGCTTTCAAACTCAGCCCATAAACAAGATCACATCAGATTTATTAAAGCATAGTTTAGTTTTCTTTTAGATACCTCAACCTATACTTGCCTGCCTCCCTTACCCTGTACGAAGCCTTCTTTATATATGTACATATCCATGTTAGCATAGTTTGTTCATAAAAACATAGCAAAGAACAGAAATTAAAAAGAAAAGAAGAAAACAATTTATATCCAAAGTTGAAAGCAATTTACTGAAGAAACAAAGCAGAGAGGAAGATTCAATCTGCAAGTTTTCTAAAACAAAAGAAAAGTGCTCTCTATTCATCCATATTTCAAGTGTGAGTAAACTTGTTTTGTTTTTAAATTGAAAACTGAGTATTTAGTCCATAGAAATTTTTTGTGTTGTTACATATGGAAGAAATTTATACTGTAAGTTCTTTGTGATTCAGGAAATTGTTTTATGACCTGTTCTCCCTATTTTTGGTTTTCGGAGTAAAGTGAGTTAGAAATAAATCAAATGAACCTTCATACAAACATGTTAAAATTGGGATTCTTAAACAAAATAAGTTGTTTAAATTTGACTCACAGTTTACAGTTTTGTTTTAAGCTTGAAATGAAAACTTTTGACTCTGCAACCTAAATATATAGTAAAAACAAAATTTTAAGGTAAACTCAAGCATTTTAAATCATTGAATTGATTTTATAATTTGAATGAACATATGAAAATAGGATTTTTAAAACAATAGTGATGATTTTTAGTTGAGTAATTCGAGACCAGTTCGAATATGAACAAAATCAGCACTTTGATCAATTTCCGGAAATCAAAGAAATATTGGATGTTGTAATTTCGCTTGGAGCTAGTTTGGAACTCAATAACGTTAGGAAAAATATTGAAAATTTTATTTATTGCAAGAATTTTAGGGACAAGAGTAAATAAGGGTTTAAGGTCTAAATTGAGTCGAGGGTAGAAGTGAGATCGCCGCGCCATCTGTAGGCCACCGGAGATCATCGGACCCGGACCATCAGAAGCGTGGGATGCTAGAGGAGCTTTGGACGTGGTGTCGCGAACTCCGATGATTTGAAGAGGGGGAGCAAGGCATTTGTTTGAGGGGTTCGTTCGTTCCAGTTTTGGGTTTGAGGACAAAATTGTGAAATCGTGATTTGTTCGAGCTTTTTAGTGTTCGAGAGATTTGGTAGCATCATCATGGACGTGTTGGCGACCAGCAGTTCAACCGGAGCGGCGACACGATGATGTGCATGTGCACGATACAAATATGGTGTCAGTACTGGGTTTTGGGGAGAAGAGTATCGACTCGAAGAAAGCTTGGGATTTTCGTGGGTTGGCTCGAGTATCCACACGAGTAAAACGTTGGCATACCGGGCATATACTTGAAAAAAATTCAGTTCTGAAATTTTAGTTGAAAACACGGTACTCGGGTTGGATTCCTGAGAAACCCGAAGTAAAACGTGAGTTTTCTCGTGCGTGAGCAGGAGCAGGTCTCGAGACCAAATTATAAACAGATTTTACTTTAAAATTTTCCTAATTTAAAACACTTTAAAAATAGTTCAAACAATGATTCGATTTGGAATTTTAAGCTAATGTAAGACTTAAGTGAAACGTTTGAAGAAATTAATTTTAGTTTATTTAGTTTTAATATAATATTTTTATAAGGTTATTTATATTAAATAAATAATGTAATTCAAAGTAAAATTTAAGTAAAATGTTGTTTAAAACTAAATCTTAACCATTAAAATGTGATAAAAGAAATTTATTGAACACGGTTTAAAAAGATAATCAAAGCAGTTCGATTTTCTTTTGGTTTACTTAAACAATTAATGATGTGTTAATATAACTTCATAAGAAATAACCTTAGTTAATTAATTAATATTAAAGTTTAAATAAATTGATAATTAAGATTTAGATTAATTTATAATTAAGATAAATAAATTTGAAATTAATTAATAAAATTAATTAAGAAGTGATAAACTAATGAAAATGATTAAGATCTAATCAACGATAACTAATTGAAATTAATCATTGATTTAAGATTACCAATGAAAGTAATTTATGTAATTAATAAATTTGAAACCACATGATTTATTCATCTTAGTTGAAGATTCTTTGATTGTTCCTGAATATTGTGTGTTGGATTGATATTTCTGTTATGTGATGTGATGCTATGTAATATTGAATGCTTTGAGCTGAGCTGTGATATTGGTGTTACTGCTGTGTGATTTGTGAAAACCCATTGGCCCGTAAAACGACATTTGAATTTCGATGCGACAGGGAGTCGGATTTCGGTTGGTTATCCGTAACCCACATCGAATGAGTGAATCTTCGTGAATGACATCCACGTGTTTTAAAATTGACACTCGCTATTCGAATTAACCGGGAGAGGAAATTTGTGTCGTATAACCCATTCCGAATATGTGATTCAACGTTATGGATAGCATTTAAAGACCGGTGATGAAGACCAGGTATTTTCGAGAACGATAGGATGACCTATCGATTGCCTCTGCACTGAGTTGCTCCGGTATAGAGATTCCCTAAGTGATAGGAAGTCCGATCGGGATTGTGAATACCCGGATTGCAAAGACTTTTCTTCAGATGTGCCTTCGATTCATTTCGAACCCGTAACAGACTTGTATGGTTGTATGTCTGACATTGCAAATTGAGATATAAAGATGATTTCTTTCAAATATATATCTGTTGATGGTGGAGAATTTATTCTCTTAGCTTAACACCCTTCTCTGACACGTACGTGCTTAGAGGTTATGTAGTTGAAGGTCATTAGTGATATACTCCCAAATTTGGTAGTGTGGCATGCTGAGTGCTCCTGATCATTTGTTGATTGAAGCATGGCTTTGTGAAAAGCGTAGCTTTGTGGACGAGACTTCGACGAACCTCACAACCCGGTTATGGTCGAAACAGGAATCGTGGCAGCAAGGTTATTTGGGGATAGCTTCCCCTGAGGGTATGTCCATTTTCTTCTGGATTATGAGTGGTGTCATGGTATGGAGCCCAGATACTTACTTTATGGTTGCTGCAAACTTATTACTTTGTGGTTGTTTGTTGAGAAGCGCTTCGAATAAAGGTTGGTAACGATCAGGAAGTGGCATACTCGTGTCACTTGTTACCTAGATATAGAGGTAACCCGGCCTTGTGTAGCAGAGATCTGGCTAGGATTCGGGGACGTCCTTCCAGAGGTGTTCCATTTTATATGGGAAGTTCCTTTGCCCGACTATTGTTGGAATTCCAATCATCAAAATACGAGCCCTTTACGGTTTTAGTTGTAGAACCTGCCATCTAATATGGTAGCTATAGTAAGCATACTATAATAGTACGTATGCTGGCTAGGATTTATATTCTATTTTCAAAATGTTTTCACAGTATGCACTAATAATAATATTTAAAAGTGTTTTCCTCGTACCAAGCATATATGACTATCATAAGAAGAAATCTCCTCCAATTCTGCGGTTGCATTGTGTGTGTGGCGGGAGGTCTTATCGTAGTTTCATTTTAAAAAAATCATACCGAAATTCTTTTATAAATCTAGTTTCTTTAAAAGAAAATGTTTTTGTTTACTCATACCAGTCCCATGACTGATCCCGAGTTTATTTTTCCTTTCCTAAACTCTGGGTGCCCATAATTTTCCACACGGGCAGTATAGAAGTAGGTTATCCGTATCTGAAGTCCGCGGGAAGCTTTGGATTAGGAAATCTTTTGAAGTGTTGGAGTTTTGAAGACCTTGTCGAGTTTGAAGTATGTTGGAAACTTGTTGAAGTTTCTGTTGTCGTATTGTTGTTGTATCATATTTTGTATTGGATACTGTATCATGTTGTATCTGTGTTGATATATGACATTCATTTTGTTTCCGCTGTTTTACATTCATCTGATGTTGTTATAAGCTCCATCCGAACTGAAATTTGACGTTCGAATCACCGGCAGTCGAACATAAGTGAGGTATTTGACGTCGACTTTTGAACGCTGGATTTCGAGTCGTGACAATCACTACCTTGCGAATTTCGCCGTGATAACCAAAAATCTTAGATCGCGGATACACAATGGTTACACCTTGATCCCCAAGGAAACATCCGTACCCTTTAAGCAACCTCTGCCTTGTGGATTACGCTCATAAAACGACCATAGATCGTCGATACACAATGGTTATGCCTGGATCCCCCAGGAAACATCCGCATCCGTAAGCCATCACGGCCCAGCGAATTACGCTATGTAGTTGAGTTCGTAAGACCATGGATAACGCCATAGAATTCGAAGGACACTCGAGTATCATATCCGAAAAACCCAAATCAGAGAGAATAATATCGATAGAATGAATCCAAAATGTGGCTAGAAAGAGGATATCAAGCAGAAGGCACTTTCCATATCTTTACTTCGAAAATGTGTATCATATAATACCCTTTTAAATCACTTTCAAATATCATACTTATATAAAGTCAATTATATATAAGATTTCATTTTCAAATCGAATACTTTCCAAAACCAATAGTATATCAAATCACACTTATATAGACTTTGATTATATAAGATTTCGCTTTTCAAATTGAGTACCTTTCCAAATCAATAGTTTTCAAGTCAACTATATACTTATACAAATCAACTTTATATAAGTTCAATAATTCCCAAATCAAGTATTTAGTAAAATAAGGTTCACAAATTTCAATTTTTTTCAATATCAGTTCAGTTTCAAAATCATATACGATTTAACTATATTATTTCTTCCAAATTAAATATCTTCAGTTTCAAAGTTTCCAAAATAATAGGTCTAGAAAAATAATCCTTGTTTCCAAATCAACATAATTTAGGTCAAACAAATTCATTTCCAAAATCATCATATAAATACTGGGTTTTAAATTCCAATCTATTTTCGAAATCTAATATTTTTCTCAAAATCAATTATACGCAAAAATGATTACCAAGTTTATAACCATCCCTTTAAAACCTTTAAACTATTTATTACTATTTGAAATATCCAATTTACCTTTTGAAAATTATTATTCTATATACATACATATATATATATATGGGGTTTTTAGGCCCAAGGAAAAGGTTAGAGAAAAATTAAGTTTCAGGGATAAGTAGTTTGTTTTTTAGGGTGAAGAACACTTTTTAGTGTAAATTACAGAATGATAGTTGTAACTATCATTTTCAGTTTACACTAAAAAGTGTCCTTTAGACCAAAAAACAAACTTATTGTCCATGAGACAAAAAAAATTTCAACTTCTTTCTTGTGGCTATTTACCTGTGTGTGTGTGTGTGTGTGTATATATATATATATATATATAGTTTTATAATAGATGTTACTAAGTTAAAAACATTTAAAACTAAATTTTACTCAAAACATTTCAAACTAAATTTCATATTAGTACAATTAAAAATAGTCTTATTTATTTACTTAGCAAAACGGTTTCCAACTTATTTAAATTATATTACTTCATACATAAACATTCAAAACTAAACTTATATACTTTATCAAATAATTTATGCTTTTCGAGATTACTAAGCTTTGAAAATTAAACCTCGATTTGCAAGTGTTTAAACATTCAAAACAGTTGGAGAAATCAAATTTTCCTATCCAAGAGTTGGAAATCAGCAATCAATCAGTAAATTAATTTCAATAGGTAGGGTTATAACAAAACGAATTCAAAACTCGAGGACTAAGCATCGGGCTCACTTCAAATCGTTTTAAATATACATACATATATCTTTTAAATTTAAAATCACACTTCGGAACTTGAAATCAAAATTGGTTTCACAAAATCTATCGCATAGCAAAGCTACTAAAGTGGCCTCTCCCTACTCTGAAACTCAAAAATCATTGTCGGCGATGCGTGCACTCATCATCGAGATTGTTCTCCAACGAAATAAGTGAATTTTGGACTTCTATTTTCTTGAAAACTTTTTTTAATTTATTTGAAATCATAGGATCTCATTTGAAGTCATTTGAAACTTTTCTTATTCGGAAAATACTTTAAAATCGTAATATATTATATTTTCAAAATCTTAAATCCAATTTCAAAAAACCAAAGTTCAATTTCTCCATTTCAAATTAAAAACCCTTCAATTATTAATCATTTTTATATAAATCAATTTCTTATATAATTTTCAAAATTTCAAATTCTTTCGAAACTTCAAATCCTTGTTTTTTAAAAGGTATATAATCCTTACCGCAAACATTTCACTTTTATATATAGAATATAATAATACTTATCAAAATAATAATTTCGATAAATAAAAAAATTTCTAAAATACAAACAAATACGATTTTTCAAAGGTTGATTCTAGAATAGATTTCAAAACAAAGGTAAAGATTTCAAATTAGAGGAAATCTAATCAAATAGACTTCTGATTCAAAGATAGGCTTGAACGAAGATGAGATGATTAAATTATGAAATAGAAAACGGATATACTTATAAAAATCATGGGCGACCTTAACCTGGTCAACCATGACTTCTGGAATATGATCGACGCAGAATTCTAAGGAAAATCGACATTCGATCACCAGAGATAGAATTCGACATACCAAGCGATAGCGGCATCTAAACCGAGGGTAAGGAAATCTCCGGTGAATCAATGCCAATTATAAAAGAGTTTCATCCCTTTACAAATCATTCAGAGATTGGTGGGATCGTCGGTTTTTACAGTGATTATTCGAAGTGGAGTTATGGGATGCTTTAAAATCAAAAGAATACAAATAGGGGAGACAATAATGGATTTTAGAACAAGTGGGAGCATTCCAAAATTCAAAGAAACCGAATCAAAGAGGAAGAGATTCAAGCGCGAACGAAAGTAATTCTATAATTGAATCTACTACTTATGCTAAGTTTTTCCTAAAACCAGAGCTCTGATACCAACTGTAATAACTTGTTGTTTTCAATCATTCGCATACGCACATGTCGTACTTGAATTGCACAACATACCAGATTGTTAATTTAAATTTGGAAAAAACTCAGCATATATAGTAAATAAATAAATTACATAATCACAAACATAAGGTATTATGAAATAAGCAGCGGAAACAAAAGAATAGTAGTTCATGAAGCTACTATATATATAACAAAACTAAATGGAATAAAACAGAAGCCTTGAATACCATAATCAATACAAAATCTGAATATATCAGTGGAGTCAACTGAACAACTGCAAGATGAATAGATAGATGGATCTCTAAGCAAAGCTCTAACTCGAAAGGTGAGTCTCAAATGCTGTGACACTCAGTCTGACCCGAGCGTAAAGCAAAACAAAAAACACTCGAGTCGGGATTAACATTCTTATATCAATAAATCCAACTCAAGTTAAATATTAACCGCACTACAAGTAACTCAAAGGATGTTTGGAATAACTATCCTCTAAGGATCCGTGGAACAATCTACTCTGTAGTACTATACGCTACTAAAAGCCAGGCAGTATTATAACACCACAGTCATTTCAAAATAGTTTATATAAGACAATAGAATACGTATAAAATAGTTATAAGTTAAAATAGTTTATATTAAATAGTTAGTATATTAAAATAGTTTATATTAAAGTAGTTTATATTAGAAATGATTTATATTAAAGTAGTTTATATGAAATAATTTATAAAGTAAAATATATAAATATTGTTAAGTATAATTTTATAAATACTTTATACAATAAAATAGTTTCCTCAAGTTTCACAAATCGAGTCAAATCAACTCAAATTCCAAACTTCCAATTTAACTCAATCACAAATCATCAATTCCAATTTAATTCAGTTTCTCAATAAACCATTTTAAATATATCAATTTCAAAAAGAGATTTGAAACACAAAATGAGCCATTTCATTTCAATATATCTCAAAGCTTTAAATATTCAACAATTTCAAAACTAAATTTGACAATTTCATATATATAAAATTCAATTTACTATTATTTGGTTTTGAAATATTCACTTAATTATTCCAATATCTGTTAAATAAACCTTCAAATTATAAACAAACTAAATATTTCCTTCAATTTATTAAACCATATATTTCTTTCCAAAACTATAGAAATCAGTTTCAAAATATTTATATATATACCAATGGTGTCAGCATATAATTCTCTATCCTATGCTCAAGTGATACAGATATTTATCATTCAATCCGTAATTTAAATATATACGGGTATATATCATTTCAACTAGCAATCATAAATTCAATTTAATGAAAATCGCTCGGTTTATCATTTCAACCCATAACGATTTTTTCCTATTCTGTAGATCGTTCGGGTATGTTTCATTCCAACCCGTAGGGAATTCTATACTAACAGGGAACTTGTAGAGTGAAACAGATATGATAATTATATAACAGGCATATGTCATCCACGTAAATAATAGAAACTTGTGTTAGATGTCACAGGTGAACAGATAATAGCATATGTATATCAATGTAAATAATTCACAGCAGCATATTTCAATTGTTATTTCAATTGAAATCAAATTTAATATATATAAGAATGTTAACGTGAGTGATTATTCACCTTTCAAGGCAAGATAGATTTGGCAAAGAAATTAGCTACAAATTCCAAAGCAATACTAGATGGACACGATTCGATGAAGAAAACAGGCATGACGGACAAAGCTTATAGATGGAATAATTATGAGAACCAATCAGAATCAATTTTGATATAAACTAAAATATGTACATTGTTATTATTTCCTTAAAATCAATATTTTAATTTAAGACAAATAGTAAAATAATATACAGATAAATCAATAATATCCATATACTACAAAACCGGAACAAAAGAATTTATACATCCATACCCTTATATATAAAAGTATATATCACTAAATTCTTCACGGCAAACCCACAACACAAGAAATACAAATATATATATTTGTATATATATGTATATAAACTACTCAACAATTATACTTTCATAAGTTTTTCACACATAGACTATAAGTTATATATATACATGCAGGCTTAAAACTTACATAAGAAAATATGGCATATATATAAAATAGTCAGATAATATATATACATGCCCAATTATGTTATATATATGGAAAATGTAAAACAACTCAAAATATAAAGATGCCTATACAGCTGCAACTATTGTTTAAAACTATATATATCAAAAATTATTTCAAACCATGAATAAAATGCTGTCACAACTATATATATAAACTGTATTATATGCAACAGTATAACTTGCATAACATCCTTCCTAAAATATCATATATACAATACATTTTACTTAAGCAATATTTAAACAATGGCCATGTATAAACAAGAACATGCTTCTTTCTATAACAAATGCAGACCATATACAGTGTAGATAAATACATATGCGTGTGTGTATATATTTAAACTAGGAGTCAAATCCTTATATATACTGATACATACACACACACACATATATATAGAACTTATACTGTTATAAAATAAAGTATATGCATGCAAACAAATTTTATATATACTGGCATATCATATATATATATACACACACATATGTTAATACTTAAGAACTAAAAACAAATTATACTAACAGATCTTATAAATACAAATTGCACAACTCATAGAAAATGGCTAACAGGCAAACTTTTAACATAATATATGTGTATATATATATAATACTTTAGACATAGGTCATAAATACTATAGCATATGTTCAACCAATATTTTATACATTTATAAACTACAAATATATATATATATATATATATATAATATAGTAAATATATAAACAGCATAACACGCTTATAATAAATCTGACTCTCATATATAGCTACAGTTATTATAATACCTATACATAAAAACTGTAACTCACTATATATACACACACACACAACTTAAAACAAATATGCAACTTATATTTTTATAAACAAATAAATAAGTAATATATACTTACATACACTTATATGTATAACTTCTTTATAAAAATACACATATAAACACTTATACGCATCCAACCTTAGCAAAATATATTTTTATATGTAGACAAAATATAATACTGCTTGAAACCTTTATATGCGTAACCTCTAAATAAAGGTCATAGATCCCTCGACAAACATAAATACTAAACACAACTTATAAAATCCAAAACTGATATATACTTATACATAAAATCTAACAGATATATGTAACTAATATACACAAAAACTTTAAAATTATATATAACTCTTACTGAAAAATAAATAAACTTATATATATATATAAGGAGGCTACGAGGAGGCAAGGTGTTGAGGCGGCACTTGTTGGGTTGCTCGGCCACGGGGCTGAGTGGGATGGCTGGAATTTTATGTCGACTGCTGTTTGATGTACGATGGTGGAAAAGAGAGGAGGTAGTGGCATGTGCATAGGCTACCGTGGCAGAGGCCGACGAGAGTTCAACATGAATATTTGGTGCAGGCGGGAAGTGTTGTTACGCCAGTGAGAAAAAAAGGAAACTTGGTCGGCCCGGTGATGTGCCTCGATACCGGCAGAATGCATTTTTTAGAAGAGGCGATGAGTGGTTCTCGAAAAATTGAAGTAGATGACATGGGAAAAGAATAGGAGAAAGCTTCAGTAAGATATATAGCTTATTCGAAAAATTATATTGAAATAGCAGAACGAAAAAAGAAGTGGAAGGGACCGAGAGAAATAAACAAACTTGCTTAAAGTAAATTGGAATAGTAGCAGTCCAAAAGCTTAGTTGTTGGGAATATCTACGCATAACTGATGGGTATTGATTGACATGGAGTATACGAAAAGCCATATGAAAACCAATAGGCTCAAATAACGAACCTCTACGGATAACCGTTTACTGATTTCGCAGGGTACTGGGGTTCGCAAAAAAGAATTAAATATACTGCAAGGATCAGTACGACGAGATGATCAAAACAGTACACAGATATCAGTGGTATGATTATTCGTCAAAAATCGATATCGGTACCAAAATGCTGCTAAAATGCCAGAATTAAGACAAACGAAGCAACAACAATTCAAATTTGACGAAACAAAATATGACGTCACACTCAGAAGAAGATTTACAAATTTATTATCTGAAAATATTCAGGTTTGGAAAATATTTATTATTATCAAATATTAACTGATTTAAATTGAAATAAATTACACAATAAAACAAACTTCAATAATATCAAATGAAAATTTACCAGTTGCTATCTTAAAATAGACATATATCAAATATTAAGTTTATATTTTCAAATATTATTATTTAAAATTTCACAAAATTCAGTAAATTACATTTTTAAAACCAATTAAAATTTACGGGTCGTTACACGTGCATCCCTATCCCCCAACATGCTACTAGGGCGTTATATGCAAACTGTATGACAATGCTCAGAAACACATTTAGGGGGATTAATGTAAAGCCTTAATGCTAGGAAAAATATTTATTTTACTGATTAGATATTAATATGTAGTGTATTCTACTATATATAAATAATTTTAACAGATCCTTAAGTGATAGAAAATCTCGTAACATATCTTTAATTATTGCATTCACGTTATACACTGGATAGGAGATGTGAAATCCCGTAAACATCTTTGATGTTATTACACTCTTGTTATATATGATACTGATTTGACTCACATAAGAATATTTTAGTCCCGACTCGAGTGTTTTGCCCTTTCATTATGCTCGAGTCTGCCCTGAGTGTTTTAGCGCATTGAAAATTATTTTCTAGAGGACGAAGACGAAGATTTGGTATATTATATTACTGGTACTATCCCATCACATTGTTGTTCTATTGTATATATAAATCTGATAAATGTTGTATAAATTATAATCAAATGTATAGTATAAATTGCTTCATGAACTGCTTATTTGATTATTATATTTTATTATTTCGATGTGAGATTCTATGTTTGTTTCTTCTTTTCTAGTTTTACTTAATTAACCCTAATTATTATCTGTGCTTTGGATTATTTGAGTTGGACATGTGCGCATTATTATCGATGTAAACCTTTCGAAATATGGTCATCACAGTATGCAGAAGATAGCTTTTCCAACCGTATTATTATATTAAACTTTCAAAATTAATTTTTATGCATTGTGAACTCGCAAGAACAAACACATGTCTGATCGCCATGAAATTTGACAACATATTATAATTTGTTATTACGGATCCAATGAAACTGGTTTCATCGAAATCCAAGACAATGCCCTGAAAGGCTAATTTCACATATTTAAATATCATTTTATATTTAATTACCGATATTTATCCGATCTATTTATATTTGTGAATAAATTTACAAGTTGAATTCAACAATATTACTTATTAACTAAAAGGAGTTAAATAAATTATTGAATCAATTTAAGTAACACTTAATTTATAATTCAAATATTTAATCATTCCATATATTTGAATTATAAGTTATTAAACTATAGAATCCACTTATTTAAATATTTGAAATTAATTAAACATTTAAAATCAAATGACCAGAATTTTGAGTTATTACATATATTTACACATTAATTATAATATATATATATATAGAAATATATGTATATAATATAAACTAATATATACACACACACACATTGATATTTATTTATTATTTTGGATGTATGTATATATTAATTAGTAGTTGTATTAATTTAAAAGTATAATTTATACATATCTTTAACAATAGTTGTAATAACTTTAGTGTTATATTTTTTTGGTATCAGCTTGAACTACCAAAAACGCCCCTCTAAAGATACTACCAAATCTTAATATAACTTAACAATAGGATCCAACTTACCAATTCAAAACGTCGATCTACAAATATTATCAAATATTAATATAACTTAAAAATAGCATCTAATAAATAAATTTATTTTACAAATTCAAAATACCCATATACAAATATTATCAAATTTTAATATTACCTAAAAAGAGGATTTAACAAATAAACTTTCTTTGCAAATTCATTCTCTATTAACTAACAACCGAAATAAAAATTCAAATTAACAAAAAATTAAATGCTGCAACTTAAAAATAAAAATTCTAACTAAATTGACACGGTTTCAGTGCAAAATTGTGGCTAAATATTTATGCAAACCATTTTCTTTTTAATGTTTTAAACATATACAATTTTTAGAAAAAGAATTCACATGCGAAGCACGTGCCGTAACACACTTATATATATATATATATTATTATATTTAATATTAGTATGTTTAAATATCATATTTAAAATTTAAATAATAATTTGACTAAGTCAAACTATCACCTTAAGAATTACGCATACAGATAAATATATTTTATACAAAAAATATTAATTTTGTAACATAAATTTAAATTTTAACGCAAGTATAAATCAAATTTTAAATAAAATGTATTATTGAATTTATAATAAGGTCTTAAATTATATTTTTACTCCTATGCATTTGCAATTTAGTTTAAAAAATATTTTGACCTAAATATTTTTTGGTCGTAAGAAAAGGATATAGTTTTTAATAAAATTAAATTGAGTTGAAACTATTATATCTATTAAATATAATACATATGTGAACATTAATATAAATATATATATATACACATAATTTCTAAATATGTAATATCATATTACAAAATTTAATAAAATAATTTTTCGATGGGTTGAACTAAAAGTTCATATATATATATATATATATATATATATATATATATATATATAAGTATGTACCAACTATTAATTTAAATTAATTGTTTTATAATCGATTATACTGTAAAGAACATAAAAAATTAATTTTAAGGAGTATATATTATCGAAGTAGATGTGAAATACCTAGTGTCTAGCCACTCATTCATATCTTGAAATTGATTATGCTTCCTCCATGAAGATCTTCTCCCCTTCCCTGAAGTAAACTTACAAGCTTTTATTCATGGCTAACTAACCCTAGTGGAGATCTTAACTTTTAAAGAGAGAGAAATGACCGTGGTGACTAGGGTTTCATGAGGACGCTATTATATATAAAAATGGAGAGAATATCTAAGTGGACCATGATTGAATATGCTACTCCATAAATAAAACCAAGCCTTAACATAAATTAAATCAATATGTATTTTATAAAGATAAGGGCCAACCTATGTTTCCAAAATTAATTTTCGAACGTTGGTATAAAATGTATAGTGATAACAACCATCTATACTGAAGGAGAATTTTTTGTTGAATTGTTTTTCACTCTAAATGACTTGTTATAAAAGGGGCCATAGCATGGTCGTGATTTTATAGGTTGACTAATATTAAAGCAAGCCCTTTATTTTAGCTAGTTAGTAATATGTAGTCTAAAGGCTACCACATATTATCACGTAGAGGATCGATGTTTTGACTTAGATATATTTAGCATACACAGGTCTTTCAGTTGATTCCTTCTTCAACCATCCTTTGATCACAAGTATGTAAACCAGTAATCCCCCAACGGTCATGATTAATTTATAATCCAACATTTTCATGGTGTTACATACATTATTCTCAATGGATGTGTCGATATCCGTTTATCGGAGAATTTTTACCGGGAACTTTTAGATCGATTCAATTCTCATGCTTAGGAATGAATCATAACTTCAACCGATATAATGCCCTAGTTAGGAATTTTATATTCAAATATGTATAATGAACGTAATCATTATTTATATCATATTTTAAAGACATACATAACAGAAAATTGTACCATAAAGCATAGATTTCTCACAGAATTCAGATTACATAACAAGTTTCATAATTACCCCTAAGACACACCTTTAACTCTCTTAATTTCTCACTTGCACATTGGGCTAATTATGACACGGCATTACCGATGTTTTGATCAATCACCTTGGAACGTATTGATAAAGGACCTTTGAGAATGGGTATGCTATGTTTTCCTTCATATCTACTCACTCGAGCGTTATCTCTCCATCGCTAATAAAATGTTTTGGCATGTGGTACTTGGGGAGAATATGCATCAATCTCTTATGGGACATCTTTCCTAGAAAATCAATAATTCCATATTGTTGTCACAATATATAAACATTAGACAATAATGTTTAGATGACTCTTTACTCTTCGATAAAATAGCACATCCATATTACTACTTTAGCTGTTTCATTTAGACCGATATGCGAAGCCTCCGTCATTGAGTCCGCTACAACTTCTTGCTTGGAAAAATTCTAGCTCACTTCCCAATCATTTAAGATAATCACAAAACTTGGAACCGACTGTAATAGTCAACATCCCTTTGGAATCTTGACTCTGTTTACCCCTTCATAAGGAGTTTACCATTTCCAAGGCTATAAATAAATTTAAATTACAGGATTGAAATCCCAACGAGTTTGAAATAAAATAAATAACATTTTTTTATTACATTATAGTGGAATATTATTCTTATCACCTTTCTGTGTAAAAAAATAATAATAAATTGTTTCATAAGTACTTAAGGATGCAATTTACTATTATTTAATGATTTTCTCTTAGATTGGACTGATATCGGCTAACTACATCGAGTGCAAAAGTGATATTCAGCCTCGTACATGGCATGAAATACATGCTAGACCCTATGGCTGAGGCCTTGGGAAAATTCTTCACGTGCTACCTCTCCTCATTCTTAGATGGGGCATCCTCATAGAGTTAAGCATGTGCCCAAGGGTAATTATGTAATTTATTGCATAAGTAAAATCTTATAAGAGAATCTTATTTGAAATGATGTAAGAATATGATTTTAATTTCTTTTATATATGTTGTTACATACAGATATAAACAATAAAATAAATATATATAAATAGAATTCCTTATGAGAAGTATTTTATCGATTTAAGTTAAGAATGTGTTCATAAACATGAGTACTGAATTGACAAATATGTAAATAAATGCTTACTCCACAAATGTTCCTAGTCAAGATGGATTGATAAAAGGATATTGATACATCTATTGAGAATACTATATGTATTGCGCTTCATAGATGGATATTCATTTACTCATTACCTTTTTGGGGAACTAAAGGGTTACATACATATGGTAGTTTGAATAATCACATAATGACTCAACAAGAGCCTTCTATAGGTAAATATAACTTAGTCAAAGTAGAAAATTGTATTGTAATGACGTATAGTCTTCTGACTTGAATACCATCGATCTTAATTATTAGGGCCATACTTTGACTATCTTTGAACACATATCATAGCAACCATACCATGGCCATAATTAGGCACATGTTGAGCTGTTTAAGCGAGAACTACTCAAGAATGAATTTATCTACTTCGTTGCAGATGGTCGATATCACCATGATTGGTAAGTATACTTAAAGTTAAAATATTTGGACAGAATAAATCTATTAATCGATAATATTATCGGATTGAACGAAGGACCTTAAAAGTGAGCTGCATAATTAATACGGATATTAGTAGAGTTTTTGGTGTTTGACCTAAGTCTATATACCTAAGTGATGCAGTTATGATGAAAAGAATATGTGTACAACCCGTCATTACCGGTTGAGCATATATTAGATCATAAATGTGATTTCTCCGAGTAAGCATTGAACTTAACGTTTTCTGCACTTCGACAATGTCCGTACTAACTTCGATATTTCAGTTATTTAAATATTGACTTTGAATCGAGTCTACATAAGAGAGACAATACCACTGCATAATCTGCAATTTTCGAATTCAATGGAGGATATAACTATTTTGTAAATGTAATAAATTAATTAAATGTTGTATTAATGAGTAAGGTTAAGTTTATTCAGCCTTAAAATCATATTGAACGATGTATAAAACTTGTACGACAACTCAACCGATTTTGAAGTCAGAAAATAAATAATTATATTACCGAGTCCAACTAGAGCCACAAGAGGCATAGACCATTCTTAATCAACCATAAGGCCGACCATATGATGAGGCATCAGATATAGAAAATATCAAGATGGTATTTGTGTTGGCTAATGGCTATAAATAGATTGTCACCATACAAACTTAGGCAATTGAAATTTCCTTTCATTCTGTCTTCTCTAGCTAGCCATACCTTAGGGAAGTATTTACTCTATCTTACAAACTAGAGAGGTGCTATGGTGCTCAAGGAGGAAGAATTATCAAATAACATATTGACTCTCGACTCGATCATTTTGGAGAATGGTATAATATTCTTATCTAAACTTATGTTATGTATCCATGCTCATATTTTTTATATTTATCATAATAATATTATTTGTAAAAAATTATTTCAATTCGTATATGGTGCATAAATTAATTTTGTAAATATCTAAGAGTGTGAGTATGTCCATATATGCACATATATATTGACAGATGCAAGCACACACATGCATACACAAATGTACGTGTGTCTTGCATTCAGTTTTTGGCAAAAATATATAAACACACACACACAAACATACATACATACATATATTTATCACCATATAAAAATATATCTAGTCTATTTCTAAATAAAATATATTTTTTAAATACATTTTAGATATAAAATTTATTTTTATTATATACTATTTCAAAGTTTATTGTATTATATACATGTATTTATATATGTCATTAATATATCCTCATGAAAATATTTTGAAATATATTTGAAATCTTATTTTTAGTTTACGATAAAAATTTAAATTTTAAATTTTAATTTACATAGACAAAAGTTAAATTTAGAATTTATTTTGAGTTTTTCAAAAGGATAATTTTCATTCGAAATTATTAAAGAAAAAAGGACTTATATATAAGGGCAACTGTAACATATTAATTTTTTTTTATATTTTGAATAAGTCGTAAATATCCGATTAGAATTTTGAATTTTAATTTACTTAGAAAAAATTTAAAATGAATATATATAATATGATTGTATTTTTCATTTATTTTATTACAGTTACAATATATTTTTAGATACATGTATATATGTATATGTTCAAAATATTTCTATTTATTTTATACATTGTCGTACATTTCATATATAAATAATTTGTAAAGAATATTTGATGGCTGAAAAGGAAAAAATATCATTAATTGTTCATTATTCATTCATGATTAATAATATTGTTTTTGTGTATGCACGTTTGTATATTAATCACACTCGACATCTTAATGACCGTAGAACCAGTTGGTCAACTTTCCCATGCACCTTTGTTAGGATATATTTGTATACTTATTCTATCGACGTCTACATTGTCAATATAGATTCCATGACATTTTAAATTCATGAGTTAATTAGTTGTAGATTAATTATAAGTAAAATTGCTTGCTTATAACCAAGTTCATATTTAACCAATAAAATTACCTTAAAATATTAGAACTGATCTCCTTTATTAATCAATAGACTTAACCTGATTTAGTATTAATAATTATTTATTTACATAAAAACATATTAATGAGCCTATGTAAATTTATAAACAAACTTTTTTTTTTCGAAATTCACCCCTTCAAATCTACTGCTAGTGCACTTGGTCTAACAATGGTGCTTGAGTAAATAAATTAACCAACACTTAGGCCAATGCCTAAATGAAAAGTCGAAGTAGACGAGTGTTTTGGAAAGGGTGCTTAAACTTAAGAGAAGGTTACTCTAATTATAGGCCAATTAATATAGAAAAATGCCTTAATTCCTGGCTCATTTTTGTCTCAGTGAAATATTTTGATTCTATGGTATGACTTGTGGAAGACTTAAATTTTATTTATGTCTTAGGTTAATTGAAATAGTGTATTTGAATATTCAAAATTAATTAAAAAAAACTTAAATAAATAATTAATTAATTACATAATTTTATAATACGCAATGTATTAATTTTATAATGGGTTATAAATATATATTTAAATTGTATTGAATTTAATGTTATCTCGCTTATATACCAAGCAGCTTTCAGATGAATCCAGATTTCAGGACGAAGGCGAAATGGTTAAAGGACTTGGGGAAAGCTTGGAATGGAAAAGGATAAGGCTTCAAATGATTTGGAGTTAAAGTACACTAGCAAAACAAGGTTGGTACCTACATAATTTCATGTCAGCACCAAGTTCTTTTCGTAAGCCAAGGTAACTTTATGCTATGGTCAAGAAATTGACGGATAAAGTGGTTGTCCTAGGGCACATCTTTGGAAGAATACGCAAACAGCTCCCAAAAATGTGGAAAAAAGACAAGTACTAGATGAGTTAGATCATCTCGGTATCAAGTGGAATTATTAAGAAAATGGGGTCGTAGATTTAGTAATCAAAGATACAAGATGAAGTATAGTAGAGTCATATGGTTTGAACTAAGCAAATCATGTCAACATCTACATGATTCATGTTGGTTCAACATGATTTTATGACAAGGGGACTTAATCTTCCCTCCAACTTTCTTTGATTTGAAGTTTTGCCTAGTCTTTCACGATTTAGTGACTTCGGTTGCTAATCCTCCTATAAGTTAAAAGCATAGAGTGATGGTTAAAGAGCGTTTAGCCATAATCTCTTCATCTCTTATCTCTACTCGAGATACCTAAGGGCTATTTAGATCTTTTCTAATCGCAAAAGTTGTTAGAAACCATTGTCAATAAGATAAAAATAAACGTAGGTCAGAGAATTTTTCCAAAACATTATAAAATCCATGCTTTTCATAGCTTTCTTGTTGATTTCTATTAGATCTACTCATTCTTATCTGCTTTAAGTGTTGTGCCACTTTTTTCATAGCATTTTTGGTGCTTTTGCCAAGAGATGGAGCTTCTCAGGAGCATATCTTACTTTTACATTGGATTGGAACATCCAGGAGTTGGATCTAAAGCTTCTTGCTATTGTTCAAGATATTTGATTTTTGAACTAGCTGGTGGAGAAGATGAAGCTTCTTACTATAGTGAGAAGACCAACCAACAAGTAAAAGCTCTGCCAGGACCATATGTTCCGTAAGGGATGGTGTCAAGGGTCGATTTTGATAGGATGATGGCGGAGCTGAATTAGAGAATGCTGGATATTGAGAAGGCTTATTGAGAAGAGGGATGCTATAATTGCCTTGTTGACCCAAAAGCCGCAAAGGCCTAGGAGAGGTGCATCACCTTCTTGTTTCGAAAAGGAGAATTATTCTTCTTTTGATAAAAGCAGAAGGGATGGGAAGTAGAAGAAGTTGGAGAAAACTATTGGAACATCAAGGAAGGACACTAGAGGAACTAGCCAAAACCTTGCCTAGGCAGAATGTATTGGTACTGGGCAGAATCAGCTGGGTGTCCACACGAATTTATGAGCTTCCTGGGGACTTTGGCTTGACATTGCAACTTCTCTAATTGTGAAGATGATTTGCAATACACTGGCCACGATATTGCATAGAATGCTGGAGTTTAGGATGCTGACGCTCAGATGACTTCCATAGAGCTAATTAACCGTTAAAGAAGATCGAGAGAAGTGGCTCTCCCAAATACATGAGAGCCTAGACAACACTGACCAAACCGAGCATGTTGCAAAGTTAAACACTCGGTGTAGCTTGTGATTGCCATTTTTTTAATCACTGGGCTAGTGAGGAGCATATTGCTGATATGATAAAGCTGTTGATGGAGGAAAACCTATGGAGAAAGAGTGAAGATTGGGTTTCCGCACCAAGATGAACTCCATTCGCAGAGAATATCTGGGAGGAATATCCTAGGAAGTACCACAATGCCCTTGATGTCATTGTTCAATGGGATGACCGATCCCATACAGCATATATTCATGTATGAATGTGGGGCCAGGGCAACAGATGCATTTAAGTTTAGGCATTTCCCTATTTTTTGGATGGAGTTGTATCGTTGTGGTTAACTCGGCTCTTGTCGAATTCTGTTTCAACTTTTAATGAATTGACTAAGAAGTTTTCGAAGCAGTTAAGGATGCATGGTGCTCGACCCAAGGATGCGATGTCCATGTCGAGCATATCTCAAGGACCAGAAGAGTTATTGAAAGGAATTTTGAATAGGTATAACGTGGTGGTCACAGAGGTGAATAATCCAAAAGTGGATATGGTGTTGATGGCTTTAGTCCGAGGAATACACTAGGATACAGATTTTGGGAAGACTACAACAAAAATACCTTTTCGCAATTGCCAAAAACAGTTGTAATAGGTTTATTACATTGGCGGACTCCAGTCTTAATATCCGGAGTTGTAATAGAGTTGGAGATTTTTACTACTGTCATCGACAGTTGTAGGAGCAGTTGTAAAAAAATTTTTACACCTGCTTTTGATAGCTGTGGTAATGTCTATCATAACTGTTGCATTAACAGTTGTTATGGTCCTGCTTTTGACAGTTGTAAAAAACTTTTTACAACTATTTTTGGTAGTTGCAATAGACTTTTTTACCATTATTTCTGTCCATGGTTAAACAGATACAAAATTTAATAAAAAATCTAAATCCAATTTGTAATTAAAGTAACAATAGATAAGCATAAAATATGTACAGAAAAGTTCACATTATTCTTCTCTACAAAACTAATCTATCAAGCAAACCAGCTTGGTTATCTACAAAATGAAAAATGATAATACACTATAAGCAAATTTCCATGTCTTGGTTATCCATAGATAGTTAGTAAATATGTTATATATCTCGTATCAATCAATCATGATGGTCGGTAAATATGTTGTAAATCTTTACATCTTAGTTGTCCATAGATGATTCCTGTAGGCATCCATACTTTTACCTTTTCACCCATTCACTTAGGCCTGGTATCTGCATTGTAAAATGTGCATTAAATAGTATAGAAAGTAATGTGTCATATCATTTCAAGATAAATTCTAAAAGAAATCATTTCTATTATTAAAACAAACAAAAATAGCAGGTCAATGTAAGCATGTTTCTTTGCTTTTTTCATCTACCTTTGTTTTCGTTTTGATCATGTACATGAAATCTTCAAGCTATAATTTTGAGGTACTGGTAGTTTACTACAGAATCTAACTATGTTTGATGGTGTTATTGTGACGACCCAAAAATTTCTAGCAACTGGAATTGGAATATTCAATTAATTTTGAATATTTAAATGTTAATTTTTAACTTGAATTCAAATATCACCAATGATTTGATAATTCAATTATTTAATTACATAAGTTAAAGTTGGGTAAAATGTTGAATCTGGGATTCTAAGCGTGTTAAAAATAATTTGAAGGCTTGTGGAATTTATATTAATAACACTGAAGATAGTAGAAGTTATAAAATTGAATTTAACAGTGGTTTGTTCCGTTTAAAATTCTATAGTTTAAATTGAAATTTGAAAATAGCCTTCCGAGGCACAGTCTCGGAATTCGATGAAACTAGTTCCATTGGGTCCGTAATATTGAATTATTATCGGATTTCAAATTTCGTATGGATCAGAGTTATTGTGTGACAGTACGATATGTAAACGTGTTGAAATTAAATCGAAAATTTAAAAAAATTATATACTGGTTGACTGGTCAAAGTCCGTCTTTTACAACTTGTATATGACCTAACTTATTTAAGCATGCTTAGATATCGGCTATCACCCTCTTGCAAACGAGATATGTTATAATTAACTAATATTATAAATCATCACGTCAATTTTTTTTTTCCTTTAGCCGATCTACCTTGTACGAGAAGCCTCACTCCTTCGTTTTAAACCCCCCATACTTTATCTTCCTTCAAAAAAACGGTCGCTTCCTCTGTAAAAATAAATCGCGTTCGCTCCGTCCTCTTCTAATGACTGTTCTTCCTTCCTTAATCAACGTCGCCCCTTTCCACTTCCATCAGTTCATGATTTAAAGAATCTCGAATCAATCCAAGGCCGAAATCGTAGCCGAGCTCCTTCTACTTCCAAATCGACTCAGAGCTCGTCATGAACTTCGTGGGTGCTTGACTCGAATTGTTTGCGCGCGATTGCAGTCGCGACTTGAAGGGGGTCGTCTGAGCTTGTGGCGGCGTCCTGTTGTGTATTTAGGGCACGCGTGGAGGAAAGGCAGAGAAGTGAGGCTGTTGCTGAGGGAACAGAGTGGATTCTGTTCGTGCCGAGGTCGTGACTTTGCGGTCTTCGAGCTGGAGTTCTGGGAAGGTATAAGTTTCAATTTATTTTGAGAACCAGGTTTAATAAAAAAGGAAATTTACTTTACGGTAAAAAAAAATAGAAAAATAAATACTGTTTAGTTAGTATAAAACTTTGGAAAGATAGTGATTTTAAAATGTGGAGAAGTTCAAATAGAATCAGATTTCTATTTTATTAAATATATATAGGTTAAAGAGAGAAATTTGCAGTAAAGAGAAATTAAGAAAATTGATAAAATTTAATTATTGGTTTAAATGAAATTTATAAAAATAATTTAATTACGATTAGTACGATTATTAACAAAACTGTGAAATATTTATACAAGGTTTAAACTATGAAGAAACAAGTCGAGATTTTGGATTGGAATTGCAAACATCAAAGGTGAGTTAATCTCACTCAGTTTAAATTTAAATGATTAAATTCAAATAATTGTTTGAATGGTTGAAATTGATTGATTGATGTGCTATAGTATGATATATTCTGGAATTGGTATATTATGTTGTGCTAACATCTGTGGATGCAGGGAAAACAGGTTGGAGGGATCCAACTGGACCCCTCAATATGTATTTAAATTATTTAATACCTTCTACTGTGATTTATTTGATTTTCTATGATGATCTTTATTGGAATATTGAATGCTATGGTTCGATTGAATATATTTGGGTATGATGAATTACCAAAAATATATAAATTGGATTTTTGTAAGATAATAAAAGAAGTGAAATTGTAAGTAGAATGATTATAGAAATTGAATAAATTTTTAAATGAATTGGAAAGAAATAAAGTGACTTTAAAATTCTACTAAATAAATCTTGAGTATAGAATGGAAATTTGAATAAACAAAGAGTTAATGAATTTTAATCTTCAGTAATATTAATTAAAAGAATAAAACATTTATTTAAAATTTAAGATTTAAATTATTAAAAGGAATAAAGAAGAAGTTGGGAAAAGCTGAAATTCGTATATTTCACTTAAAAGGGGTTAAAAACAAACGGGAAATTATAACCTTAATAATAAATCCCTAATTAATGAATTTTAAATGAATTAAGAAAGTAAAGAAATTTATTTCAAATAAATAAACTTGAAATCAATTTGGGAAAATTGATTTAAGTGATTGAAGTTGGAATTTTCTCTGGATAGCCAAGTACTTGTTTTTAAAGAGTAAATTTTTAAATATCAATTAAATGTTTTAAAATTGTTTTTAAGGAAAGTAAGTTTTGTAAAATTTATTATTTCTAATATTTAAAGTCTCAAGTAAGTATTTTCTTTTAATCTATTTTAGTAGTAATTATTAAGAAGTAACTTAGTATTTTGTCTTTAAACGAAGAAATATAGCTTTATATTTACTAAGTTACTTTATTTTCAAAAATTCATATAGTATGTATTTTTAATAAATTATTTAAGTAGTTTTATCCTAAGTGTCTTAAAGTATATATATTTCAAAGTAAAGTATTTACAATTATTTTTTAAAAAATCTATTTTTGTGCTTGGAGATTTCAGAGGAGATAGTAAATATTTGGGAAAGTTTATCCTGAAAGGAAAGATGGTTTTGAAACTGTTTTCAAAGGACTGAAAATAGAAATATATCTTTGAGGATATTTTGAGATTAATAAATAATTTGGAAAATTATTTATTGTTTGATGGATGTTTTGTGAATAGAAATTGATAGATAAATAACCGACTATCAATATTGGACAAATGCGTTGATCGTTTCGAAGAGACCGGGATCGAGATTAATTTGTCGAAAACCACTTCGATCCGGTTTATACGTTTCGTGCGAAAAACGTGTTCGGAGTCGAAGATGGAGCAGTGAAGTGCAAGGGCTAGTCGCTACTAATCCTGAGGATATTTCCAAAATGGATGTAGTAGGAATAGTGCCTTTGGTTCCGTTCGAACCTGGGATGGACTTGTATGGATGAATGCTTGCGAAACATCGTCAGGTGGACGATGGGCATTCTAAGAAATATGATCTATAAAGGTAACGCTTGGCCTCAAGCCTCATCAAATGGGAATGACTGAAAATCAGGGGTTATGCAGCAAGGCTAGGTGGGTAGCACCCTAGCAGGGTGAGGTCATTCCAGTCTAGATGTCCCTTTTTATTTTTCGGCTTAGTGGTGTGGTTGCTGATCCCAACCGCGGGGTGATCTCACTCGGGACTTGTTCGAAGGGGATTGCAGTGCAGAGGGGTAGTGACAGGGGGATGGTCTATGGTGAGTTGGAGTGATTTTTTTGTATGGCAATTGTTATTACAGAGGATGGATGCAAGAAGGAATGGATGAATGTTGAAGAAATGTAAGGAGGGGCAGTCGATGGTTGGAGGAAGGATGATTGAACAGAGGCAAGGCAGTAATGGGTAGAGGCAGAGGCAGTAAATTGTAGAGAAGGAATGGGGTGATTGTAGAATAAAAATGTATTGAAGTGGTGGTTTAGATCAGAAGTGCAAACCTGTGCACAGTTTGAAAAAGTGGTATAATGTGGCAAGGCAGTGAGGGAGAGTGTTGTGACTGTGATGAAGGAGGAATTCCGGTGGTGTGTAGTTGGTTGCAAGATAGTTTGTAGAGTTGAGGATGGATGTTGTAAAGGAGTGGTCGGGGTTGTGGAATGTATTTGATGTTGATGATGGCAACTTGCAGATTAGGGGTATGAAGTGGAAGTGAAGTAGTCTGTGGATGTTTAGTTGACTGCAACAGTGAAGTGAAGTGGTAGAAGTAGTTGTGAGGAGTGGCAGAGGTTAAAGCAGTTGATAGTGGTTGAGTAGAAGGAGGATGTGGAAGCAATGGTTTCAGGTCGGGGATGGTAAGGATGAAGTGGCAGCAAGTATATCAGAGGGCGGTGAGTTGTTTGATGATTTGGTGATGGTTGATATGTTTGAATGTGAGGGGATTGAATGATGGAAGTTGTGAAGACAGTATTGAGTTATGTTGTTGTGGTTGAAAAAGTGTTGTTGGTTGTGGGCAGAAGTGTTGAAGTGGCAGAGGTGTTTTGGAGTGTTTAATAGTAAAGCATGGTGGACACAGAGAAGTAAGCACAGGAAACAGAAAACAGAGAAGTGTGCACAGTTTTTTTTTTCTTTGTAAATGTGTGAAAGAAAAAAGAAAAGAGAATGAAAGATGTAAATGCAAAAATGAAAATTCAAATGTGAATGAAAAAAATTAGAAACTGTGTTGCCTTTTTTTTTTGAATATGAAATGCAAATGAACAAATCACTAGAAAACAACAACACACAAACAAAATGCACACAAAAAATCAAGCAAACGCACAATTTTTTTTAAATGCAAAAACACACAAAATAAAAACACACAAAAATCAAACAAAGAAAAATAATCCGAAGAATAAAAATTTAAAATCAAAACAATTCCCCGGCAACGACGCCAAAAACTTGTTAATCGACGGAAATTCTATCGGTTTAGAAAACCGTCGAACGAATTTTAAATTAAAAATAACCGCAAACGCACGGTGTACGAATGTAGCACGGGGTGAATACGGGTCGATCCACAGGGAATTGATGATTTTAAAATTCTATTCGATCAAATTATACCGAAGTCGAGAGTGAATAGTTAGAAATGTAACAAACTAACAAAAACTAGCAAAAGAAAATGATAAAATATGAGAGTTAAAAGAACAATTTAGAGATAAATCCACTCTTTAGATCATATAAATCAACAAAATGAAGTTATGATCTCTCTTTTCTTTTCATTAGTGTAATTAGTTGATGTGTTTATCATAAGTATGATATATTTGTGCTATTAATTAGCGCAATATAAACCATCAAACTATAACACAACCTCTAATACACATTTAACTCTCATGAAATATGACAACAAAGTTGAAATAAAAATCTATTTTAAGCATAGCCTATTAACTATTGTTTAGAAATATAGGCTATCAAATTTCAATTTCAACATTCACTTCTTTGCCATAATCATATTTAGATGAAGAGGCAATTTGTGTTATGTTTGTTTAAGCATAGCCTATTTGTTATGAACAACATAGACTATCAAATTCAAAGCTAAACAACATCATTAAACCACTTCAAGTGTTTCCATTAAAGCACAAAAAGAGAGTATAAACATCAAAATGTTGCATCTACATACTTAAGAGCTTCATTACCCCTAAATTGTAGGGATTAAGCTCTCATATTTGTTATCAAATCAACAAATATAGAAAGCAACATGAAATCAAAAAGAAAGAAAAATGAAAGCAAAGTAAAAGAACACTATTCTACTTGCATAAAAGAGAAGAGATCTACACTACAACATGAAAGTAAATGAACATGAAAAGGAAAGAGCATGTATTAAATTGCATAAAATAAAAAAGATTACATAAAATAAAAATGGCTAAGTAGCCATGGAATGAAAGAGACCTTTGATTTATTTTCTAAACTAAACTAGAGAGACTAACCAAGAGGAGGATGGCTACATGAAACATAAGGGGTATATATACAAGTTTTAAAACCCTAATTCACTTTTTGGGGAATGCCCAAAATGCCCCTTAGGAAGTGTGGATGCCAAGTAATCATTAACATGTCTTAATCCCCCATTAAGTGTACATGAAGCCATTAAGTCCAAAAGCATGTGCATTAGCCTTTAATTTGTACATTAAGGTAGGTGGGTAGGTGGGGTCCTCCATGATCTTCACTTTGAATTATTTCCATCTTCATTCCTTTATATCCATTTTGTGCATGCATGTTTCTTCATGAAACCACTCCTATTTGAGACCATTTTCCTACAAATATATATATATATATATATATATATATATATATATATATATATTTCCAATCAATTTTTCTCAAAGAAATATATGCACTTAAATGACCGTTTTGCCCCTATATGAAGATGAATATGTGAAAATTTGGAATTAATATGAATTTTGGTTAAAACAAGTTAAAATACCCAATATGTTCATTTATTTAATTTAAATAGAATAAATATGGTGGTAAAAATATGCACATTTACGTGCACATCAGGACTGTCCAGTAAGGGATGGTTCCGGCCTTGTGTTGCAGGGGATGAAGGGAGTAATCCTCGGTACGGTGATCTAGGCCCCGTACTGTGACAGGTGGTACCCCAGTGCCTAGTCATTGGTTGGAAATCCATTCTCCCTACGAGCCTTGTACGAGTTTTGTTTGTATTACCCACTTTGTGGCTAGTAGCTGGAATTTAATCATGTAACAATTTCGGCTATTTTATAAGTATTTGTATATAGACCCTATTATAATATCAAAGAATTTCTATAAAAAGTGTTTTAGCTATCGTAAGGTAAAAACCCGACATGTTTGTTTGTGGCGTGGTCTTACGAGATGCTTTTGTTTCCAAAGGATTTTTGAAACTTTAATAATCAATTGGGTGTGATTTTCTCACGTTGGTATTCCAGACTGACTCGGGTGTTATTTAACTGTAATGCTCGGGTCAGACCGAGTATTATAGAATACAGGTTATGATGCTGTGGAGCTCAGGAGACGAGCTGGATGACGATACGTACTCGCGTACTTGTATATATATATTATTCCGCTGTTCAGTTGTTGTGTATCCATTGTATGTTATTGATGTGAGCTGTGACTGATGTACACTGATGATGTAATGTATGTAAACAGTTATATTTGATTTTGAGTAAAGATTATTTACTATCTATTATATTTTATTCCGCTGCGATGGTCAGATTCTGATGTTAATTTTGTTTTCTCTTCTTCTACCTCTTCTTCTTAAACCCAAATGGTTCGTATTTCTGTGCAACTTGAGTTGATTGTTGTAGACTAGTGTTGACTCAAAGGGTACGGATTTGCGGGCTGTTACACTTGGTATCAAAGCTTAGGTTGGTGATAACCTTGGCCCTGGTGGGAAATTACTCATTTAAAATAGAGTTCGTAGTACTCTATAATGAGTATGAGCGTATAAATAAATATGAGTGCGTATTTGTTAGTGGATATAAATTGTTTTAATATTGTGTTGATTGGTTTATTGAGTGGCATATGAACCTTCGTCGGCACAGTCTGGACAACTGTATCGAAAGGGTTTCTAAACGCTTGAATAGAACAAGCGACACAGTATTGTTTTAAATATGGGTAAATGAAATAATTTTACCCAAAAATATATTTTTGATATAAAGAAATTTTTTGGTAAACTATATAGCTATTATATGGTTGCTTGGATGTTAGAAATGATGATATTAAGGTATTATCATTGTTAAGTGAAAATTGAATTAGAAATTGTAAATATAATCAAAGATTGAGAAAATAAATCCAATTATGAAATGAAATTTATAAATATGAATTGTAAATGTGCATTATGAAATTAAAATATAACCGAATAAGAATTGGTATGAGCATCAGCTGTGCAAAAGAATTTTAGTGAAGATTTATTCAAACAGGATTGGAAAATTTAAAAACCCTGGAGATTTGGAAGTATTTTGAAGATAAATTGTAGCGTTGTTGTTTTTGGGATATTTCTGAAAGAAAATTGTTTTAAAGGGATTTTGAAGGTGATATAGCATTGAAATCACTTGGATTATTGGAAAATAATTCTGATGATGACGGCCGCATCATCAGTGTTCATTTTCGAATTTCTAAGTGAAGAAATGCTACCAAATTGATTTTGTTTAGAACAGCAAGTTGTTTTTGAAATTCCAAAGGAAATTCGTTAGGATTAAAACCAGGGTTGGTTTAATTTTTGAGAAGTGTGATTTTGAAATGTTGGAAATTTCAAAATAATTTGAAATCAAAAGCTGGGTGTATAAAATTCTGATGAGATAAGTTGTAAACTTATAAATTGAGATGATTTTTAAATCAGAAGTGGAATATAAGCTTTGAAGGTTGGAATTTAAATTTAAAGAGTAAAGTTGAAAGTGAAATTAACTTGGATTTGGAAATAAAAATTTGACTGGATTGAAATTAATTGAATAAGCTAAAATAATATCCAGTTGTATTCGAATTAAGTCGAAATAGAATTGAGTTAAATAATCCGAGTTAAAGTAAAATTGAATTGGAATAAGAATTCGATTGAATAAATTGAATGAAATTAGATTCTTACCTGAATAAATGGAAAATAAGTTGGATAAGGATTGGGTTGAATAAATAAATCAGAATAACTTGTAAAGGAATTAAAAATCCATAGGAATAAAAATATGCTTGGGTTATAAATAAATAGAAGACTTGAGTTAAATAATAATAATAATAATAAAAGATGAATATATTCAAGCCTATAATGGATGGAGTTGTGTAAATACTAAGTTGTGACTTGTTAAATTTGAAGGTGAGATAGAAAACCCAAAATAAATATTTTTGATGAATTGAAAAATAAATAAAAATCCAAACTTGAATTATAAAATAATGTGAACTAAGAAAATTAAATGAAGTGATATTTGGAAATAAAATCAAGTATTGTGCTATAAAAAGGAGAGAACTAATTTGTTAATAAATTAGTTAATAAAATTGAATTGTGAGTTTATGATGAGGTTTGAAAATAAAAAAAAAGTTATAATTAAATTTGACTTACATTGTCGATGAAGAAAATATAATTAAAAGTGGCCTTGAAATTAATTAATTGATTTGTGAATGAAATTGCAATGTAAGTTAATAAAAGTGAATGGTAATTTGAAAATGAATAGTGGATTCAAAACTTGAGGTATAAATTTAAAATTTAATTTGAAGTGTTAACAAATTAGATATACTTGGAAAGGTATCGAATGAAAAAAAAAATTGAAATTGGATTAGAATATTAATGGTTTGTATTGTGAATAAAATCCAAATATGTAGAAATAAAAAAAATTGAAATGACCTTGTAAACTGTTTAAGTGAACTGAGAATGGATCGAACTTGGAAATTTGAAATTTATAATAACTAATCAAATGAATTTGTAGTTTGAAAGGAGATTGGATTAAATTAAGAATCAAGTTAAATTGAAAAGAGAACTTTGTTTGCAAAATGAAAATGAGCTTAAGTGTAAAATTTGAATAAATTGAAGTAAACTGACTTAAGCTGAATAAATCGAAGAGAATTGAATTTAATTCAACTTAAACCAAGTTTAATGATATTGGATTAAATTTGAATCAAGTAAAAATAAATATGGATTGAAATAAAACTTGGTGGGTGGTAATAATGTTTAAGAAAATGGAAAATTCGTAATGGATCGAGTGGATAAGTTAATTATACTGAATAAGTGAATGGATTGGATAAATAAGAACCAAAGGAAGTATGGTTTAAATAAGTTGAGAAATGGTTATTTAATGAAATAGCTTGGATTGTCTTCGAGCTAAATAAAATAGTTTGGAATAAACTAACATGGAATGAAATATAAATAAATGGATTGTAAATGAACTCTAATGGAATGTGTCGAGCTAAATGAATGGATGTGAATGAATTAAAATAAAAAGGAAATTTCATTGGTAATGAAGATGGATCTAAGTTGTTAATGGTTTTGAATGAACTAGTTTGGTTAATAAAATTGAAATGCAATGAAACTGAGAATATATGGATTGT
This sequence comes from Allium cepa, assembly GCA_030765085.1. Taxonomy (NCBI): domain Eukaryota; kingdom Viridiplantae; phylum Streptophyta; class Magnoliopsida; order Asparagales; family Amaryllidaceae; genus Allium; species Allium cepa. The sequence continues at coordinate 836,318,221 of CM060931.1, forward strand.
GGATAAATTTAAAAATGGAATAGAATTAAGTGTAAGTTGAGTTGGAGTCAATTTAATTTGATTAATAAACTCTAGTGCTTATTTATTCACATAAATCTCGTCAAATTGCAAAGAATAAATTGTCATTTGGTGTAAATAGAAGTAATTAAAAATTCTATGAGTTGATAATAGTAAAATAAATTGATTTTGGAAGCAATTGAATTAAATATGAGTTCAATTTGCTTAAGAATAAATTAAGTAAGTGATTGAGTTTTAAACCATTCAAATTGATAAGATTGTATATGAATGGATTGAAAACCCTTCAAATTGAATGAAAATGGTTTGTAAAATAATTGGAACAGTTGAATTAGCATGGAAACTATATTAATTGCTTATAGAAAATGTTTGGTATGAGTTTCTTTTAGAATTCATATGTTTTAACTATTGTAAACAAGTGAAATGTAGTTAAATTTCATATATATGGTACTTACATGTTTAAATTGAGTAAGTACAGGTACCTGAAAGCAGTGTGGCTGGATTTGGTTGTGCTATTTGCTAAAAAAATAATAAGTCGCTTGCTTAAAACGCTAAATAGGGTACGCCTACGCAATTAAAATAGGAAATATGAACTGTTTTTGGTTTTTCCGACCGGGTGGATCGATGTATATATATTTATCTCTTTTGTCAAATTGCAAAAGCTCCTCCGTACAAAGGGGACTCTGCCAAAATTTTTCGAAAATTTTGGGAGTTAGAAATTTTTTGGAAACTTTGGGAAAAATTTGTTAACAACAAAAGAATTTTAAACTAGAAATTGAAATAAATTAGTAAATGAAACTAATTAAAATAATGACATGAATTAGTTATAAATGAAAAATAAAATTTAAAGTTTAGAGCTGAAGATAAATTGAATTCATATGGAAATGAAAGAATCAATTTGAATAGAAATGATATAAACTGAAGTGGTAAGGTGATAATGAATATAAAAAGCATATTAAATACTTATACCAAACTTAAGAAAGGAATAGTGAATTCTTAATTGGAAATTGGTAATATAAATATATTCCAAGTTAATATTTGGATGAATAGATATTGGCATTTTGTTAAAAAAATCGATAAGATGTTTTGGGATATTGTGATTGGATATTAGTGCTAAGCAGGATATGCAGGTAATATAAAAGGAAAAGAAAAGAAATTGGATTAGATTTCTAGAGATAAATTTGAATTGCCCGACAAAAAGGTATGTATTTAATTTGGTGTGAAATTTTGATTGGGATTTTGGATTGAGCCACTTGGCCTTTTGTTTTCTTTTTGGATTTGGGAGGCCGTAGAGCCATTTTGTAGTTGTACCGAGTTAGCCGCGCAAAGGAGACGCTGGCAAAAATTTTCGGGAATTTAGGGAGTTAGAAAAATTTTGAGAAAATTTTGATAATTCAAAATTTGCTTTTAAATTGAAATTTGAATGGGTAAACAAATAGTATAGTTTGGAACTATGGGAGAGTTGAGAAGTTAATAAGAATGATAATGGATCTTCTATAAAAAGATTTGTTAGATGTTGAATTGTTTGGTTTCGGGGGTAAGTAAACGGGTATTGGACCATTCTTCCTAACTAGTAATTTCGGGGACGAAATTCTTTTAAGGGGGGAGGAATGTGACGACCCGAAAATTTCTAGCAATTGGAATTGGAATATTCAATTAATTTTGAATATTTAAATGTTAATTTTTAACTTGAATTCGAATATCACCAATGATTTGATAATTCAATTATTTAATTACATAAGTTAAATTTGGGTAAAATGTTGAATCTGGGATTCTAAGCGTGTTAAAAATAATTTGAAGGCTTGTGGAATTTATATTAATAACACTGAAGATAGTAGAAGTTATAAAATTGAATTTAACAATGGTTTGTTCCGTTTTAAAATTCTATAGTTTAAATTGATATTTGAAAATAGCCTTCCGAGGCACAGTCTCAGAATTCGATGAAACCAGTTCCATTGGGTCCGTAATATTGAGTTATTATCGGATTTCAAATTTCGTATGGATCAGAGTTATTGTGTGACAGTACGATATGTAAACGTGTTGAAGAAGTCCGTCTTTTACAACTTGTATATGACCTAACTTATTTAAGCATGCTTAGATATCGGCTATCACCCTCTTGCAAACGAGATATGTTATAATTAACTAATATTATAAATCGTTAGGTCAATTTTTTTTTCCTTTAGCCGATCTACCTTGTACGAGAAGCCTCACTCCTTCGTTTTAAACCCCCCATACTTAATCTTCCTTCAAAAAAAAAATGGTCGCTTCCTCTGTAAAAATAAATCGCGTTCACTCCGTCCTCTTCTAATGACTGTTCTTCCTTCCTTAATCAACGTCGCCCCTTCCCACTTCCATCAGTTCATGATTTAAAGAATCTCAAATCAATCCAAGGCCGAAATCGTAGCCGAGCTCCTTCTACTTCCAAATCGACTCAGAGCTCGCTCGCGAACTTCGTGGGTGCTTGACTCGAATTGTTTACGCGCGATGGCAGTCGCGACTTGAAGGGGGTCGTCTGAGCTTGTGGCGGAGTCGTGTTGTGTATTTAGGGCACGCGTGGAGGAAAGGTAGAGAAGTGAGGCTGTTGCTGAGGGAACGGAGTGGATTCTGTTCGTGCCGAGGTCGTGACTTTGTGGTCTTCGAGTTGGAGTTTTGGGAAGGTATAAGTTTCAATTTATATTGATAACCAGATTTAGTAAAAAGGGAAATTTACTTCACAGTAAAAAAAAAATAAAAAAAAATAAAAAAATAAATACTGTTTAGTTAGTACAAAACTTTGGAAAGATAGTGATTTTAAAATGTGGAGAAGTTCAAATAGAATCAGATTTCTATTTTATTAAATATATATAGGTTAAAGAGAGAAATTTGCAGTAAAGAGAAATTAAGAAAATTGATAAAATTTAATTATTGGTTTAAATGAAATTTATAAAAATAATTTAATTACGATTAATACGAATATTAACAAAACTGTGAAATATTTATACAAGGTTTAAACTATGAAGAAACAAGTCGAGATTTTGGATTGGAATTGCAAACATCAAAGGTGAGTTAATCTCACTCAGTTTAAATTTAATTTTAAATGATTAAATTTAAATAATTGTTTGAATGGTTGAAATTGATTGATTGATGTGCTATAGTATGATATATTCTGGAATTGGTATATTATGTTGTGCTAACATCTGTGGATGCAGGGAAAACAGGTTGGATGGATCCAACTGGACCCCTCAATATGTATTTAAATTATTTAATACCCTCTATTGTGATTTATTTGATATTCTATGATGATCTTTATTGGAATATTGAATGCTATGGTTCGATTGAATATATTTGGGTATGATGAATTACCAAAAATATATAAATTGGATTTTTGTAAGATAATAAAAGAAGTGAAATTGTAAGTAGAATGATTATAGAAATTTGAATAAATTTTTAAATGAATTGGAAAGAAATAAAGAGACTTTAAAATTCTACTAAATAAATCTTGAGTATAGAATGGAAATTTGAATAAACAAAGAGTTAATGAATTTTAATCTTCAGTAATATTAATTAAAAGAATAAAACATTTATTTAAAATTTAAGATTTAAATTATTAAAAGGAATAAAGAAGAAGTTGGGAAAAGATGAAATTCGTATATTTCACTTAAAAGGGGTTAAAAACAAACGGGAAATTATAACCTTAATAATAAGTCCCTAATTAATGAATTTAAAATGAATTAAGAAAGTAAAGAAATTTATTTCAAATAAATAAACTTGAAATCAATTTGGGAAAATTGATTTAAGTGATTGAAGTTGGAATTTTCTCTGGATAGCCGAGTACTTGTTTTTAAAGAGTAAATTTTTAAATATCAATTAAATGTTTTAAAATTGTTTTTAAGGAAAGTAAGTTTTGTAAAATTTATTATTTCTAATATTTAAAGTCTCAAATAAGTATTTTCTTTTAATCTATTTTAGTAGTAATTATTAAGAAGTAACTTAGTATTTTGTTTTTAAACGAAGAAATCTAGCTTTATATTTACTAAGTAACTTTATTTTCAAAAATTCATATAGTATGTATTTTAAAAAAATTATTTAAGTAGTTTTATCCTAAGCGTTTTAAAGTATATATATTTCAAAGTAAAGTATTTACAATTATTTCAAAAAAAAAATCTATTTTTGTGCTTGGAGATTTCAGAGGAGATAGTAAATATTTAGGAAAGTTTATCCTAAAAGGAAAGATGGTTTTGAAACTATTTTCAAAGGACTGAAAATAGAAATATATCTTTGAGGATATTTTGAGATAAATAAATAATTTGGAAAATTATTTATTGTTTGATGGATGTTTTGTGAATAGAAATTGATAGCTAAATAACCGACTATCAATATTGGACAAATGCGTTGATCGTTTCGAAGAGACCGGGATCGAGATTAATTTCTCGAAAACCACTTCGATCCGGTTTATACGTTTCGTGCGAAAAACGTGTTTGGAGTCGAAGATGGAGCAGTGAAGTGCAAGGGCTGGTCGCTACTAATCCTGAGGATATTTCCAAAATGGATGTAGTAGGAATAGTGCCTTCGGTTCCGTTCGAACCCGGGACGGACTTGTATGGATGAATGCTTGCGAAACATCGTCAGGTGGACGAGGGCATTCTAAGAAATATGATCTATAAAGGTAACGCTTAGCCTCAAGCCTCATCAAATGAGAATGATTGAAAATCAGGGGTTATGCAGCAAGGCTAGTTGGGTAGCACCCAAGCAGGGTGAGGTCATTCCAGTCTAGATGTCCCTTTTTATTTTTCGGCTTAGTGGTGCGGTTGCTGATCCCAACCGCGGGGTGATCTCACTCGGGACTGTCCAGTAAGGGATGGTTCCGGCCTTGTGTTGCAGGGGATGAAGGGAGTAATCCTCGGTACGGTGATCTAGGCCCCGTACTGTGACAGGTGGTACCCCAGTGCCTAGTCATTGGTTGGAAATCCATTCTCCCTATGAGCCTTGTACGCGTTTTGTTTGTATTACCCACTTTGTGGCTAGTAGCTGGAATTTAATCATCCAACAATTTCGGCTATTTTACAAGTATTTGTATATAGACCCTATTATAATATCAGAGGATTCCTATAAAAAGTGTTTTAGCTATCATAAGGTAAAAACTTGACATGTTTATTTATGGCGTGGTATTAAGAGATGCTTTTGTTTCCAAAGGATTTTTGAAACTTTAATAATCAATTGGGTGTGATTTTCTCACGCTGGTATTCCAGACTGACTCGGGTGTTATTTAACTGTAATGCTCGGGTCAGACCGAGTATTATAGAATACAGGTTATGATGCTGTGGAGCTCAGGAGACGAGCTGGATGACGATACGTACTCACGTACTTGTATATATATATTATTCCGCTGTTCAGTTGTTGTGTATCCATTGTATGTTATTGATGTGAGCTGTGACTGATGTACACTGATGATGTAATGTATGTAAACAGTTATATTTGATTTTGAGTAAAGATTATTTACTATCTATTATATTTTATTCCGCTGCGATGGTCAGATTCTGATGTTGATTTTGTTTTCTCTTCTTCTACCTCTTCTTCTTAAACCCAAATGGTTCGTATTTCTGTGCAACTTGAGTTGATTGTTGTAGACTAGTGTTGACTCAAGGGGTACGGATTTGCGGGCTGTTACAGTTATATGATTATACATACTTAAATAAATTTGAATGCACAAATGGTTTCTTTTTGTGTGCAGTAAAGTTGTAGAAAGCGATAGGGATGTGTCGTAGGCGACTAACCTCAACTCCATTAGGGCCTATTCCGTTTATAGGAGATGAAATGTTGTACATGTTTTGCAAATTCATTAGGGACATATTTCTACAACACATTAATTCATTAGGGACGGATTAGCTAACTATGGACGCTAGGTATGGGGGAGCATTATTAAAATCAAAGATGGAATAAAGCCTATAGTGTGCAATTTTAGTCCATAAATTGAAAGGTAAGCCGAACAAGCTATGTGAATACAAAATCAAAAATCAAACATAGAATTTTTTTTTTGAGCATACAAAATCAATTTTAGTCCACTCACACATTAGTGCCCCCACTGCTAATCACCATACTGCCTTCACAACCGTTTAAACCATTCACACTTCTAACTCCTACTTCACTTAAACCCATCTCCTCACCGTTACAACCACTCCTACCCATCACAGTGGCTATATAGCAGCCACATATACCCCCTAATTCAAATCCTTGGTACACCACTCCCTCCACTTCAAACAGTAGACCACATCAGCCCTTTTTCTTACCCCAATACAATCTTAGTTTAACTATAACTTACCACATTCCAACCAAACATCTACCTAAAGCACTGCCCATCAACACCTCTAACTGCCTTGCCTCTACCACCACTCCATCAATCACCTTACCATCTGCCTGCTACTACAACTCCATAGTCCTCCATATTACTGCACATCTACTCCATAGTTACATCTCCACGGATCCATACACCAAACTTCCATACATACTTCACTGACTTTTACTACCTCCAACCACTATCAACTAGCGGCCATTCAAACATTTCAGTTCATACTTCAGACATCAACACACCATAAACTAATGCCTCATCTACAACATCAAACCCATTCAACCTTCACCTGAAACCATATAGACCATCTACTACCAGAGAACATCACGCGACAACGATCAACAAACCATACTTGCAACTGCACCTGACAACGTTCAACTTGCATACTTCCACTCAACCTTTACCTGAAACCGCCCCCAAACCATCCAGCTCTACAGTTACAGATCACCATTCCAAAGCCAATATTAAAAACAACCTACAAAACAACAGAGACCGTACTTGACTTACAGATCACCATTCCATGGCCTCAACTCCACTCAATCGAACAACCTTTGCTTATAACTCGACCGCGGCCTCCCTAAATCTCACCAGAACTACAAATACCACCTTCGCCCAATCACCAACTCCCCTCGCAACCTCAACTCGGAACCCCATGTCACGATAGTTTTGTTTGGGCATGTTTGCAACTTGAACACATTAGACCCAGATTATTAGACATAGAAAATGCACAATAGGAACAATGACTTCACGTACATATTATATATAAAGAAGAATGGTTAAAGAAAGCAAAATTCATAGGAAGCAAGTGTGTTCCCAACCATAATATACAAGTAGGGACGTTCAACAATTGTAGGTAAAATGAACAAGCAAGAAATATCTAACCAAGATAAATTCTAACCAGGATAACCACTCAACCTCGATTGATTTACAAAATTGTTAACATAAATAGAATCTTTTTCCATTATGAAATCAAGACATCAAAATAAATCAAATATTACTATTTACAATTTAGTTATAGTTACTGCATAAGTTTTTTTCTTTGTATTAAAACTTTTAAGTGGGTTATTTTACATCAAATCTTCGTACACACGTGTTCTTCTTCTCCTAAAACAAAAGCTAGAAGGAGAAAAATGTTATACGTCTAGCATACCAAAACAGAGAATAATCAATTATAAACTCGTCGCACAATTTTATAACTCAGATTTCCACTACACTGGAATTCTGTCGTAATTATTGTAACAATACAAATGTTGTAAATAAATTACAACAACAGCGTTATACTATAGTATAACCAGAATAACGGATAGAATTTAGAATAATGTTTTTAAAATATACAATCACACTAGAATTCTAACCGGATTATGTCTGAGGCTCGTCGTAACGATTTTCTTAAGAATTTTATTTCAAAATTCTCCCAAGATACAACAGACGTATTCTGCTCGAGATTGTAATGAGTATATCACTCGGTGGTTTGAATGCATAAGAACAGCAGTTAGAAGAGAGAAGATTCGAATCGGAAATTAAGTGAGGAAAGTGATCAGTTTTCCTCTTTATTTATAGTTGATTCGTATCCCTTCGAACGGTCACGTCTGCACCCGTTTGTTCAAACGATCGCGCCCATTTCTGCTGGCCGCATCCGTTCGCCAAAAAATCGTAACTGTGCCTGCTAACGTGTCGCATCCGTTCAGAAAAATGCTATAACGGGCCGCATTTGTCCAAACGGTCATGCCTCTTCAGGCCAAAACCCGCGTCTGCTTCAGTCGGGTCGCACCGGCCTGTATTCGCGCCTATTCATTCACCCGCCCGCTTCTTTTCAAATTCCAGGCCCAGCCCAGTTTCAACCGAAGCCCAAAACCGTTAAACAATGTCCTAGCAAAAAGAATGGTCATTTTAGACCCGTACCCGAGCCCGGCCCGGTTCGGACGGACGGCGGCGGCGGCGCGCGCGTGTGATGGTGAAGCATGGCCTCCCTCCTCACAACGAAGTATACATTTGGGTGCCCCTAGGCCCCAACCTCCTCATGAGAAGGCTATTGATATACTTCATTTCTATTTTGATTTTTGGCAATGTGGGACTAAAGGATATTTCATTCATTCTACCTTTAGGAATTCTAACAATCCCCCACATGAATGATAATATACATATCCCCCACACGAAGCGAAATATCACAGAGTACATATGGAATAATGCTTTATCGTGGATAAGTAGATATTTCACTTTGAACTTTCCCTAGTTAAAACTTATCGGATCTACTTGGCTAATCGGTGAATTATTTCATCTTGAACCATCGGCCTTTATTATATATCCAGACAATAAGCTTTACGAAGCATTGATTCCCTTCTCATCCAATCTCTTGGTTGTGTTCATTTTGGTCCTGAACAATTTTTGGTTCTGCGAGTGTTTTAGAGAATAAAAGCCTTTTAATATTCTCATAGAGCCGACCCAGCTCACACTAACATAGGTGATCGCAACCATTAAGAGTATCCTACATATACCCCACTTGTTATTTCCAAGATATGGTCATCATTAAAAAACATAGTTTTAACCTTTAACTACTTCTGTAGGCATGCATTATATTTTGCACCATAGGAATGGAGTAGGACCAAGTCCATATAAATGCATAGCTTCTTGAGTTACTCATAACTGGTTTGCCTATTGATCCTAGTCCGTGGGATCTCCAGTCGCTAGGATAGGTTTCCGTATAAGCTAACTCTTGTTGGTTTAGGCTTTTAAACCCATTCCCCTCGATGCGCAGTCAATTTTCTCTCTTGATAAACCTTTAGTAAATGGATCTGCTAGGTTATCATTTGTCCTCACATAATCAATGGAAATAGTTCCATTAGAGAGTAACTACCTAACTGTGTTATGGCGACGACGTATGTGTCGTGATTTGCCATTATACACAAAGTTTTTCGCTCTACTTAGCGCTGCTTGAATATCGCAGTGAATACATATGGCCGTCACAGGTTTTGGCCAAAATGGAATATCTTCTAAGAATTGACGAAGCCATTCTGCCTCTTCGCCTGCTTTATCTAATGCGATAAACTCAGATTCCATGGTGGATCGAGCTATACATGTTTGTTTAGTAGATTTCCATGACACTGCTGCTCCTACAAGGGTAAAGACATAACCACTTGTGGATTTTGATTCCTCTGAATCTGCAATCCAGTTTGCATCACTATATCCTTCTAAGACGGCAGGATATTTTCCATAATGTAAGGAATAGTTAGTGGTATTTTTTAAATATCCAAGCACTCTCATTAGTGCTTTCCAGTGTTCATTCCCTGGATTGCTTATATACCTGCTCAAGCGACTTACTGCATAAGCTATATCTGGTCTTGTGCAATTCATGAGATACATGAGACATCCTATTACACGAGAATATTCCAGTTGCATTACACTCTCATTATTGTTTTTATGCAGTACTTCTGATGGATTAAAAGGTGTATTTACTCCTTTAATTCAAAAATTTTGAAATCTTTCAATTATTTTTTCTACATAATGTGATTGAGATAACTCAATTCCATAAGGTGTTCTTATTATTTTTATTCCCAAAATAACATCTGCAACACCCAAGTCTTTCATGTCGAAATTGTTGATCAACATTTTCTTTATGGTCTCAATTACCTGAGTATTTGGACCAAATATTAGCATATCGACCACATATAGACAGATCATCACATATGATTGTCCAAGTTGTTTATAATAAACACATTTGTCACATTCATTTATACGAAAATCATTTCTCATCATGACACTATCAAATTTTGTGTTCCATTGCTTTGGAGCTTGTTTTAGTCCGTATAATGATTTGACTAATCTACAGACTTTGTTTTCATTTCCTTTGGAAATAAATCCCTCAGGTTGCTCCATGTAAATCTCCTCATCGAGATTTCCATTTAAGAATGCTGTTTTTACATCCATCTGATGAATCTCTAGATTATAGATGGACGCAATTGCTATTAGCATTCTTATAGAGGTTATTCGTGTTAGCGGTGAATATGTATCAAAAAAGTCTACTCCTTCTTTTTGACGATATCCTTTGGCTACTAATCTGGCTTTATACTTGTCGATAGAGCCATCTGCTTTCATTTTCTTCTTGAAAATCCATTTGCAGCCAATTGGTTTTATTCCTGGTGGAATATCAACAATTTCCCAAGTTTTATTACTTAGAATTGAATCAATCTCACTTTGGATTGCTTCTTTCCAACACGAGGACTCAGAAGATGACATTGCTTCCTTGTACGTTTGAGGTTCGTGCTCTAATACATATGTAAAAAAGTCCGAACCAAATGTTTTGGAAGTTCTAGGCCTTACACTTCTTCTTGGTTCAGCATCCTCAATTTCATGATGAGTTTCATCTTCATGCGAATCGTTAGATTCTTCCCTTGTCCTTTTTGGGACATTATTTCCTTCATTCCTTTTGTGCAGAAACACATCTTCAAAGAATGAGGCATCTCTTGATTCCATGATTGTATTTACATGAATATCAGTTATATCAGACTTGAATACCAAAAATCTGTAGGCACTACTATTTTGGGCTGGCCTAAGATAATAACAATCTACTGTTTTTGGTCCAAGTTTGACTCTCTTGGGAGGCGGAACTGGAACTTTTGCCAAGCACCCCCACACTTTGAGATATTTAAATCTTGGTTTGTGTCCTTTCCATATCTCATATGGAATTGTTCCCGTTTATTATGAGGAACTTTGTTTAATATGTGATTAGACATATTTAAGGCTTCCCCCCACAAGTTCGTCGGTAGACCAGAAGCTAAAAGCATGGCAGTAATCATGCCTTTTAACGTTCTGTTCTTCCTCTCGGCTACACCATTTTGTTGTGGTGAATATGGAGCTGTTGTTTGATGAATTATACCATTTTCGGCACAGAACTGTTCAAATGGTGATTCATATTCTCCACCTCGATCAGATCTTAGTATCTTGATCTTTTTATTTAACTGATTTTCTACCTCAACCTTGTACTTTATAAACGCTCTTATTGCTTCATCTTTACTATTTAAAAGATATACATAGCAATATCGCGTATAATCATCAATAAAAGTAATGAAATACTTTTTCCCACCTCTTGTAGATAGTGATTTAAAATCACATAAATCTGTATGTACCAAACCTAATGGTTCGGTGCTTCTGTCAACAGATTTAAATGGTTGTTTGACCATTTTTGCTTCTACACATGTCTCACATTTGTAGTTCTTATCTACTTGGAAATCTGGAATCAATCCAAGTTTGATAATTTCTTTATTTTTCGGAAGTTTATGTGTTCTAATCTATCATGCCATAGTAAAATTTCGTGCTCAAGCAAGTAAGAGACTTCAATTTTAATAATAGCACAATCAGAATACATAGATTTATTGCCGATAACGGCTATGTTTGCCTTAAATAGGCCATCACATAAATATCCCCTTCCTATATACATTCTAGCTTTGGAAAGAACCATCTTGTCTGACTCAAACACCATCTTGAATCCCTTCTTTGATAGGAATGCACCAGAGATGAGATTCTTGCATATGTCTGGAACGTGAGCACGTTATTCAATTTGACAGTTTTTCCAGAAGTGAAGTTGAGGATAACTGTGCCACTGCCTTCGATCATGGAAACTGCAGAATTACCCATGTAGAGTCTTTCTTTCTGATCGAATTTCTGGTATGTTGAAAACATGGATTTTTCAGAGCAAACATGACGAGTAGCTCCTGTGTCAACCCAACATTGGTTAGGTTTCTGAATCAAATTGCATTCAGAAATAACCGCTGAAAAGTTAGAATTATCCATTGTCATGTTGTCAACTGTTGACATCTCTGTTTTAGTGTAAAACAATAAAATTCTTAAGATGTTATACGTCTAGTATACCAAAATAGAGAATAATCAATTATAAACTTGTCGCACAAGTTTATAACTCAGATTTCCACTACACTGGAATTCTGTAGTAATTATCATAACAATATGAATGTTGTAGATAAATTACAACAACAACGTTATACTATAGTATAACCAGAATAACGGATAGAATATAGAATAATGTATATAAAATATACAATCAGACTAGAATTATAACCGGATTATGTCTAAGGCTCGTCGTAATGATTTCCTTAAGAATTTTATTTCAAAATTCTCCCAAGATACAACAGATGTATTCTGCTCGAGATTGTAATGAGTATATCACTCTGTGGTTTGAATGCATAAGAACAACAGTTAAAAGAGAGAAGATTCGAATCGAAATTAAGTGAGGAAAGTGATCAGTTTTCCTCTTTATTTATAGTTGATTCGTATCCCTTCGAACGGTCGCGTCTGCACCCGTTTGTTCAAACGGTCGCGCCCGTTTCTGCTGGCTGCATCCATTCGCCAAAAACCGTAACTGCGCCTGCTAACGGGTCGCATCCGTTCAGAAAAATGCCATAACGGGCCGCAGTTTTCCAAACTGTCACACCTCTTCAGGCCAAAACCCGCGTCTGCTTCAGTCGGGTCGCACCCGCCTGTATTCGCGCCTATTCATTCACCCGCCCGCTTCTTTTCAAATTCCAGGCCCAGTCCAGTTTCAGCTGAAGCCCAAAACCGTTAAACAATGGCCTAGCAAACAGAATGGTCATTTTAGACCCGTACCCAAGCCCGGCCCGGTTCGGTCGGACGGACGGCGGCGGCGGCGCGCGCGTGTGATGGTGAAACATGGCCTCCCTCCTCACAACGAAGTATACATTTGGGTGTCCCAAGGCCCCAACCTCCTCATGAGAAGGCTATTGATATACTTCATTTCTATTTTGATTTTTGGCAATGTGGGACTAAAGGATATTTCATTCATTCTACCTTTAGGAATTCTATCAAAAAACTCTTCAGATAAGAAAAAAGTCAGGAGGTGGATACGTTACCTGGACCAGAGAAATAGTCATATTTCCATTCTGCACACCATCAGTGACACTTTCAACTGCTTGGAAAGACTGAACCTCCACAATCCTCTATGGTATGATCTTCCCGTCCTCAACCTTAGCAACAACCTTAAAATGCACCGTCTCCTTCTTTGCCTTTGTCTTCCATAAAGGATGGTTCGACCAATTCATGCCCATTTTAGTTATCATTTTCTTGACCTTGAACCCATTTTCAGAGATCTATGTGCAGACACCACTTAATAGCTGTACAACATCATCGGGGCAAGCGTCATCTCTCCACGTACAATAGAGACTACCTCTACTAAGCAAGCATTAATACCAGATCTTCTTAGGCTTCACAAGCATTGGCATCTCCAGTCCTTCGGTGGCAGTCTTCACTCATTGTGGCGCCCATAAGGTCAGATCTATAGGCGGGACTTATATTAACAACAATCGGGGATGAGAAGATACACTGATTGATAGCAAAGTAGATCTAGAATGCGACAACTCAGGCAACTTCAAATGCTCATCATATTCCACATAAACTAGCGCCAGTCCAAGAAAATAGCAATGGCTCAAAAATCAAACTGTAGCATTGATAAATGTCAAGCGGCGGTGACGTTTTTCTGCGGTGACTCTCTATCCAGGCGCATGTTCGACCTGCGAGTAAAAGTGGTTGTAGCATTGAATTTTTTGGTGGCTGAAGTTGGTGGGAAAATTGATTTTTTGGTAGCTGAGAATGATGCCCTAGTTTATGAGTTTGGGATTTGGAATTTGGGTTAGGAGCAAGACTAAATTTGTTAGGCGGTAGGAAGAGTTTGAAGGAGACATGAGTGAGGGAGAATTTGATAATTAGGTTGCCACCTAAATTTTAGATTAGTGCCAATTTTTCACAGTTTTCCCTGTTTAAATTTCATCTTTGGAGTCCATTTTTATATTATGTTTACCACAACTGCCTATGGCAGTTGTAAAAGGTTCATTTACAACTGACAATTGCAGTTATAAAAAACCTTTTATAACCTCTAAAAGCAGTAGTGAAAGACATTTTTACAATGGCGATAGGTAATTGTAAAAAATTATTTTTGGCACTTTTAGACCTATTACATTTGTTACAACTATTTTTGGCAGTTGTAATAGACCTACTACAACTGCTTTTGGCAAATGTAAAAGGGTGGTTTTGTTGTTGTATAATTAAATATTATTTTTTAATTATTAATATTTATAATTACTTGTTAATTATTAAGTCAATCAATATTTATCAAACATTAATTCTTATTTATTAATTCTTATTGTTTATTAATTATTAGATGGTAATTAGTAATAGTAATTATTTCATTTTTCAAATCAATTATTAGTTATTATTATTTAATATTAATCATTATTTATTATTAATTTATTATTGGTTACTTAATTATTAATCATTATGTATATGTTATCGATTATTAATTATTAAATATTTAATAGTAATTTTTAAAAACTAAATATCCTTTATTATTTATTAATTATTAAGCATTAATTATTTAATAGTGATTATTAATTGCTAATATAAATTATTATTAATTTTTAAGGTTATTATTACATATTCTTATTTATTAATTCTTTAATAATATTTATTATTTATTATTTATTAGTTTATAATTATTGAATAGTGAGTATTAATATTAATTATTCGTTTTTCCGAATTAATTATTAATTATTGATTTTTAAATTTTATTGTTACTATTTAATTTTTATTTAGTTAATTATTTTTATTATAAAAAATTTATTATTAATAATTAGTTACTATTATTCGATAGTAATTATTATTTGTAAATAATCAATTAAATAGTTAGTATATAATAATTAGTTATAATTATGTCATATTTCAAATTATTGTTATTTAATAGTATTTATTTTTTATTATTAATTTTCTTATTAATTACTAATTATTACTAATTATTATTATATTTTTTAATATCAATTATTAAATGTTAATTATTAATGTTATTATTTATTTCTTAATTAGTAATTGCTAAATTTAATTATTACTTATCAAAAATTAATTCTAATTTATTAATTATTACATTAATCATTAATTATATTGAATAGTAATTATTAATATTAATTATTTCATATTTCAAATTAATTATTATTATTTAATAGCAATCAATATTTATTATTAATTGTTGATCATTATATTTTAAATATCAATTATTAATTATTAATGTTAATTATTAATTATTAAAAATTAATTCTAATCTATTACCTATTATTCGTTTAATAATGATTAATTATTATATTAATTATTAATTATATTGAATATTAATTATTACTATTATTATTAATTACTTCATATTTTAAATTAATTATTATTATATAATAGTAATTATTATTTATTATTAATTTTCTAATTATTTGTTAATTATTAAGTATTAATATTTAATTATAATTATTAACTAATTATTACAACCGATAAACAAAACGTTTTAATATACACCTATTACCACTGAAAAAAGAATTGTTAAAAATATGCATTTATTACAACTAGCAAAAAAGGTTGTAATAGGCATCTATTACAACTGATAAAAAAGAAGAGTTGTAAAAATAGGCATATATTATAAATAGCTAAAAAATGTTGTAACAGGGATCTATTACAACTAACAGAAAAGAAGAGTTGTTAAATAGACATCCATTACAACTGGCAAAAAAGAAAGGTCGTAATTGGCATCTATTACAACTGGAAATAAAGAAGTGTTGTCGAAAGTAAGTTTATTACAACTTTCTGAAAAAAACAGTTGTAAAAAACCTCTATTACAATTGACAAATTGTGACAGTTGTAAAAATACAGTTGCAATAGGGTCGTTTTGTTATAGTGGAAATGGCTTGTAACAACCCGAATTCCAGTGGGTCCGAATTTTTCACAAAAATGCTAAAATCCATGCCCACTGAAGCCTGAGTTGGGTATTTGATATCCTGAAAATAGGCAAAGATAAACATATCAGAGCTCAAATAAATATCTCACGGCGGAAGTAACAAAAATATAATAGTAGGTAAATATTTACCAACGTAGTAACACGTCCTAAACAAGCGTCACAAAGCTGGAAAATCTCTGCGTTCTATCTAATCTGGGGGATGTTATGAGAAGGGGGTCAGAAATAAAGTTCTGGTGAATGGACAAATTATAAACTTCTAAGCATAATTCTACAAATACCATTCTATTTCCATTTTTCTGTCATATTAGGTTTATAATACTCTCACCTCTGTGCGTGAATCGTACCCATCTACTCCCTAGTAGATTAAAACCTAATAACTAATATATATGCAGCTACATGCCCAAAAACCACATCGATCCTAAGTACTTCCCATAGTACCTTCCATATCCTCCTCGAAAAGGACTGCATCATCTCGCTGCTAGAACGTACTGAAACTACATCTGTAAAGGACACCTTCATGAGGCCTACAATACAGATGTTCTGGAATATGCTATGAAAATGTAAAACTGCATCCTCACTAGCTTATACTAGTGCTCGGACATCCACAATGTACCACTCAGTGCATACCTTGAGAACTATACGTAATCGTTCTATCAACTCTTTGAATTCCACCAACAAAAACAGAACTGAGTCGGGGATTGCCTATATCTGCAAAGGACAGCTTTGTTAGACCTGCACATGTAGATATTATGTTTGTTTTTTTTCTTTTCACATCGTGGCTATGGCTCCATGTAGCCCTCCCTCAACTAATCAAAAGACCTCTCAAGAGCTAAGTGGTTGTTCCCTACTGCAAACAATCTAAACATCCAATTGGCTTATGCATCTCATCCAATAACTTGATAGTGAAAGTATCATTAGCGTGTTGGTTTAACACTAGTCTTTCCCAAACTCGCTCTGATTGATGATGGCTTGATCTCCGCATACGACTATTCTTTTGGGTCCTGCCCACTAAAACCTACTTGCATGTCAAAATATGGGGTAACACAAATATCTTACTCCATCATCAACCTTTTGACTGCCTACAAAGGTCCGCTTCGTTAGGCCTGCAATGCAAAAGCAGTCAAAGCATACTCTCTTGATTGAACACCTACGGACCTGCCTCCGGTGACGCAGCTTCATTAGGCCTGCCCTAGAGAGCCATCTTAGAGTACCCTTACATCCCATTGAAGTATCGTACTTCCTTATAGCACAAACTAACTAAGTTGGATGTGCTCTATCTGTGCTGAGATATCTATGATGAACTGCTTTGTTGGGCTCCTCATCGTTTGGACTGCTCCAAACGCATATTACCATTTTATTAAACTCTACGTGTAATCTTTTATTGTACGTTTGGTTTACTTATCTTATTCTATTGGCTAATTATTTACCCTAATCAGCATTCCCAAACCCATCTATGTGTGAGGCCATCAGTCCTAGACCTAAAGGGACTACTGCCGGTACAGGCTACTTCTATTATTCTTCTTATTAACTAAATCCATGATCTAAATTGGATAAAATAATCCTCTTCTATTTCTTTCTTTTTAATTATAACCTTCATGTTACAATTATACTTGCAATTGTTACTTTCATGTTCTTTTCTTTCTTTTATAACCTACATGTTATAAATCTAATTGCAATTACATTTATAGTTTCTTTTCTATTCTAGTCTGTCTTCTTTTATTATGATACAAAATTTTCTTTAATTCTCTTTTATTATATGACAGTCTTAGCTTGGGACTATGTCCAACTAACACAAATTACTTATCATAATAACTGTTTTACTTTTTATTCTACTATCTGTGCAGTAAATGTAGATCTAGTCACATATTCTGTTTATTGTTTCTCGTCTTGTCAAATAATTAACTTTACTATTTCCTCTTCTTTAATTTCTTTAATGCTTCACGTTATTCTCTTTTATTCTAGGAAGTAGTTCGTTCTATTTTGTTGGTTACAAAAACTGTACTAAAAATACATTTCCATATTCTAATACTAAAAAATGCTATAAATAATAACTCGTAACTGCAAGATATTTCTTTTACTTTTCTTTAATTATCGAGTAATGCAAAATAGAGTAATGTATCTATTTTGCACCATTTTCTTTTTGGTTTCTTTTATTCTTATAGTTACGTTTATTGTTATTCTTACAGTATTAAATTATGGAAATGCTTTCGCTTTTCTAAACCAACCAACTAATCTATCACTATCTTCCAAATCAAGTTATTAGATTTTCTCCTTTTTAAATCATTTCTCCCGTTTTGACCCAATTTATTGTAAATTTCTCGCTTTTAGGGTTATGCTTTTCTCTACAACTTTTAAGCCTAATATTACTTATATATAATTGGAGTCCTTTTTTTCCAAATAAATAATATTCAAATATAAGTACACTTCTCTTATAGAATAACTAATTAGTAGAACTAATGACCAAAATAAATGATGAGTTAAATATTTTAACGGGAATCTAATGATATTATACGTCATAAACATAAAAGAGATATAATTTAAATCCACTGACATGTCGTCCTTAGCTTTACTCAAGGGCCTTCTTGGATCCCCTTCTAAAGCGTCTAATATTTTTATTAAAAAGATATTCTCCCTGGGTATATTTTCTATTTAGGGTTCAACCTTAGGCAATGAAGCCAATTGGGAGAATATCTAATTGTGAGAATATAGCTAGGCCTAGGGTTCTACTTATAGTTAATCTTAGGGATCTCAAGCCGTCGGATTTTAGGATGAAATCTGGTGCAACCACGTTACAGGCTTTGCTGCAAATCGTTGGATCCAGAAAACAACGCTCGAGATTGTGCAAAAATTAAATTATTAAACATTACCTTTTAATCGTTTCCATTCATTCTAATTAATTTCCATCAATTGTAAATTTAACTCCCTTTATAACATATGTTTATTTTAAAATTCAAACTTTGCTAATTAATGTAAATTAATTTCCTTTAATTGCTGATTTGATTAACATTGCCGACTAGTGTTAATTAATGACCTCTAATTGCCGATGTCAATTAATTTCCTTTATGACACGCATCTATTTTGAAATTCAAACGCGCATTATTTCTAGGATTTATCTGTGCATATATTTGTAAACAGATATATTCATGCATATTTGCACGTATAATTATTTTTTAATACAGAACTTCGAACGTCAATAACGTTTTCATACGAAGTCCGTTCGAGGCATATTGTATATGTAAATTAGTTAAAAAATCGCCACAAAAACAATTATATAAGTTTCGTTGCCATATTTGACAATTCTAAAAACTCTCATTTTCACTGTTTAATATTATTTTGGTTATTTAATTATCTGAAATGGGAGGTGTTACATTCTCCCACCTTTTAGGAAATTTCGTCCTAGAAATTCGACAAAGGTAAAACAATGTAATTCTCCGCATCAATCACACCCATTTTGTGTACATCTAATTTTTGCAACCGTCCGTGTCTTTGTGCAAAGTGTCATTCAACATAAAATATTTACATGTACATGAATTTCTAAGCGGTACCTCCTATATGAATGCATTTTCTTCTTTAAAAGCTCCATTTTAAAATATGATGCACACATACTAAATATACTTCCAATTTTTATATGAATGTAATCTTTTGAAAACTCAAAACGTTTTTCATCCAATTTTCCCACACTCCCACTGAATAGGGGCGTAGTTCAACGAATTTTACGTCCAAATCCTACCACGCAACTTTTAATATTCGAATTTCAGGAAAATCTAATTTTTTCCAAACTCGGTTTCTTATGTCAAAAAGAAGGTGGAAAATGGAAAACCTCACATTTCCCATTTTACTCTTGCGCACCTCTTTCTCCGTTCTTGGAACTTATGTTGCTAGTCTATAAAAATCTCTATTTTCTTTCCAAGCATGGTTAACATAAGAAAAACTTCCTTTCCAAAAAAAAATTTCATGCTTAATTTCTAGAAAAAAAATTGTGTTTTCTTTTGCAATCCTCATTTAATTTTTTATTGACGTTTCTGTTGCTTTCTTTAAATTTGTTGTTTTCTTTTTAGTTACTCTTTTTGTCTATTACTTTTCTTTTACTACTTACATCCTGTGTTTTTATTCTCTACTTGTGAACATCACAGAAAAAGAGCATCACGCTAGTCATCACTAATTTACTACAATAAGAACTAAATGCTTACATAGGAGTACAATGTCATAACTAAAAGAGAATACAAGTCCTCTATAAAGCGATACTAAAGAGTAAATATAACAACTAAATACAGCTGTCATCTAGGGCTAGAAGGCCTAGGACCACGTCCACTCTAACATGGAAAGGTTCTACTTAAAGAATCCAAGTAACTCATATACTCCTCCTACTGCCTATTACTCGTTACTAACTTGCGCTATATTACTCAAGATGAATAAGATCTATTTATCTCTTCCATTCCGTACTCAAAATGGAATAACCAAGTCTCATTTTCTTCAACGAATAAGGATTTTGATCCATGCAATCTCTATCTAAAAAGACAACTAAGCTTGAGGAAATTTTCTCTTTATCTTTGCCTTTCATTTTCCCCACTTAAGTTCAACCTATACCAACCACATGTGTCTTACTATCTTACTAATATCACTTCACTATTCTTCTATAGTCTACACACATGAAGCAACATTCCTAAGTTCTCACTAGTGTCCAATACACTTTACGGAAACTTTTATTATTCCTACTAAATGTAATCACTGCTATATCCTACATAGCCTCACACTTTTCCCATCACACCTAGGAAATAATTTCTATCTACTCCATATTTAAATTTGGTTTTATATTTATTATTTCATTTCAAAAATTAAAGCTTCTAAATTTTTGAAACATCAAATCCCCAAATTCTTTCCTATAGAAGTGTTACTTTAAGGTACATGGTTACTCAACATTTTATCCTTCTAGACTTGCGTCTTTGCAGTTCCTTGAATTTAAATTATTCCCAAAAACCTAAAGGGGCAAACTTACAAATTCAAAGTTCAAAACTTTTTAGTCTTTTCCTTTGAAAGACCGTTATAGTTTTCGATGAAAGAATTTAAATTTTTAAAATTTAACTGTTCACTAAGTTTTTCTCTTCCAAACACTTATTTACCTTTTTTTCACCAAACTATTTTTCTTTAAAACATGCCTTGTTTGTCCTTAAGACATATTTTTCTTTTCTTGACTTCCAAACATGTCCTCACATGTTTTCAAAATATCCTTTTTCATAGATTTTCAAATTTATAAAACTGGAGCAGATAAGAAAAATTATTTTATTAAAAATCCCTTAACTTTCCAACTCTTCCGATGACCTAACCCTGGAGGAGTTTCTAACTTACTACAAATGGGGACTTCCTACAAAAGCAAGCAACCAATGTGCATAATCAGTGGAAAAAATATGAAATTTCCATTGCTTAGCTTTCCTACTAAGGCTCTCTATATAATCTCTTCTAACTAACACCGTCTCTAATTATTACACTTCTTATCACACCTAATAGTGTTTTAGCTTAATGTATTGGAACTAATTTCCCTTATGAGAAACTATTAACGCTAAAACCTTCTATGAATCCTTTAAAATAGGATTTCATGTTTATATGAAACTATAAGGAACTTATTTTATATTTTATCGAAATAGGCTATACAAAATATGGCGTTTTTCATACCTTGTAGATCTCTTTCACATATACCTTATAACTTGCACAAAACGTCTTTATTTGTGATTTGGTTTCATGGAAAATTATATCATTATACATTTCATTCCAATAGATTAAAGTATGTTTAATATATTCACTTATAATAAACATTTTCTTCAAAATTTATTAACTTCCTAATATCTAACTCACGTCCTTTTTTTCCTTCAGAAAAACTCATTTTCAAAACTGTTTTAATATTTTCATAACTAGAAAACATTTCCATATACTCATTTAAATGATAAGTGTGCTTAAAAACCACTATTTCTATACTTAAAAATTATCTTAAAAACTCATTTTTATTTAGGTCAAAATAGATGTTGCGCAAAACACCATTACTATGGCCTAAAAATACTAGTATATGGATTCAATTAAAATAAATTCTAATAAATCTCATATGCTATGTAAAAAAATTTCCATTGGTAGTCGCCTACTATAACAATAGTGTCTTAGTCTATGCTTCCCTTATTTTCCCTAAAAACATCTATTACAACAATAAATGTTGTAACCTACGTTTTCGACACTCAATACATTCTAGGTTTTTATATTTAAAATCTTTGTTTACCTACAAAGAAACTAGCGAGCTATGCATGCTCTATAATTCTTCAAAAAGAATTTCACTTTAAACAAAATTTAAATAATATAAAAGCCATTTAAATTTCATACCACTTTTTTTTCAAAAACCCAATATTTACTTCCTCAACATATTAATAGCTATAATTTTCAACTTTTCAATTTAAAAAGTTTCATTTTATTAAGCTAAACATAAAGGATTTTCACCTTACTATCGTAGGAATACTCCTCATAAACCTTGGAAAATTCATTTCCTTATTAAAATCTCTTATAAAAATACTATCCCTACTATCCCTAGGGAATTTTCCACTTCCTATAACATATGGATACCAATCTTCTCTCAGAACATAGCTTATTGCACATTACAAATTGGCAATAACATACGCCGCAACATCCTTAGGTCATCCCAAACCCAACTGGCAAACTATGCACAAATATGCTTCTAAAATTTTCATATGTTAAATGCTATAATTGGTGACTATTTTGATTTTAGTGCATATTATATTTATATTTTACTAAAAAATACAAATAAGCCCACTCATATTTCCTAATTTACTTAGGACCTACTAACCTAAGCTCTGACACCAAATGTAACCATCCGAATTCTTGTGGGTCCAGATTTTTCACATAAATGATTAAATCCAAGTCACTAAAGCCCGAGTTGTGTATCTGGTATCCTACAAATAGGAAAAGATAAATATATCAGAGCTCAAATAATTACCTAACAGCGGAACTAACTAAGATTTAATAGTAAGTAAATACTTACCAAGGTGGTTACACTTTCAAAACAAGTGTCACAAAGCTGGAAAATCTTTGCTTCTATCTAACCTATGGAATTTTATGAGGAGGGGGTCAGAACTAAAGTTTTGGTGAATGGAAACATTATGCACTTCTAAGCATAATTCTATAAATACCATTTTATTTCAATTTTTTGTCATATTAGGATTATTGGGTTTATAATACTCTCGCCTCTATGTGTGAATCTTACCCATCTACTCCCTAGTAGATCAAAACCGAATAACTAATATATATGTTGCTACATGCCTGAAGACCACATCGCTCAAAGGTGCTATCCATAGTACCTTCCATATCCTCCTCAAAAGGACTCCATCGTCTTGTTGCTAGAGCGTACTAAAACTAGATCTGTAAAGGATAGCTTCATGAGGCCTACAATATAGATGTTTCATCGTCTACAATGAAAACGTAAAATTGCGTCCGCACTAGCTTATACTAGTGCTCGGACATCCACAATGTACCGTCCAATGCATAACTTGAGGACTATAGGTAATCATTTTGTCTACTCTCTGAATTCCACCAATAAGGTCTACCTTGTACGAAACTCAGTCGAGGATTTTCTATATTTATAAAGGATAGCTTTGTTACTACTACAATACATATATTCTATTTGGTTTGTCTCTTTTCTCATTATGCCTATGGCCCCACACGGCCCCCCTCAACTAAATGAAAGACTTCAAGAGCTAAGTGGTTGTTCCCTACTGCATTCAATCTAAACATCCAATCGGCATGTCCCTCGCATCCAATATCTCGATAGTGAAAGAATCATTGGTCTGTTGGTTTAACTCTAGTCTTTCCCGAATCTCTCTGATTGATGATGGCTTGATCTCCGCATGCGACTATCATTTTTGGTTATGCCTACTAAAACCTACTGGCAAGTCAGAGTACGGTGTCATATGAATATCCTACTCCATCATCAACCTTTTTACTGCCTACAAAAGGTTCGCTTCCTTAGGCCTGCAATACAAAAGGAGTCAAGGCATACTCTCTTGATGGAACACCTTCAAACTAGCCTCCGGGGGTGCAGCTTCGATAGGCCTACCCTAAAGGGCCATCCTGGAGTACCCTCACATCCCATTGAAGTCTCGTACTTCCTTTTAGCCCAAACTAACAAAGTTGGATGTGCTCTTTCTGTGCTGAAAAATCTATAACGAACTACTACTTTAGGCTCTTCATCCTTTGGACTACTCCAAATGCATCTTACCATTTTATTAGACCCTACATCTAATCTTTTATTATGTATTTAGTTTACATTTCTTATTCTGTTGGCTACTTATTTGCCCTAGTCAACATACCCAGACCCACCTATGTGTGAGATCATTAGTCCTAGACCTGAAAGGGAATGCTGCCGGTACGAGCCACTTATATTATTTTACTTATTAACTTAATCTAAGATCATTGTTTAATAAAATAAGCCTCTTCTATTTCTTTCTTTTTAATTATAACCTTCTTGTTACAATTATGCTTATAATTGTTACTTTTATATTCTTTTCATTCTTTTATAACCTACATGTTATAAATGTAATTGCAAGTGTCTCTTTTCTATTTTAGTATGTCTTCTTTTATTATAATACTAAATTTTATTTAGTTCTCTATATAACCGTCTTAGCTTGGGACTATGTCCAACTATCACGAATTACTTATCATAATAAATGCTTTACTTTTTATTCTACTATCGACGTAGTAAATGCGGATCTAGTCACATATTCTTTTTATTATTTCTAGTCTTGTCAAATGGTTAACTTTATTATTTCCTCTTCTTTAATTTCTTTAACGCCTCAAGTTATTCTCTTTTATTCTAAGAAGTCGTTCTATTCTATTAGGTTGGTGACAAAAACAGTGCTAAAAATCTATTTCCATATTTTAATACTAAATAATGCTATAAATAATAACTCATAACTGCAAGATATTTCTTTTAATGTTTCTTTAATTACAGATTAATGCAAAATATAGTAATTTCTTTATTTTGCACTAATTCCTTTTTTTGCTTTTATTCTTGCAGTTGCGTTTATCATTATTCTTACGATATTAAATTATGGAGATTTATTCCTTTTTTTAAATCAACCAACTAATCTATCACTATCTTCCAAATCAAGTTATTAGATATCTCCTTTTTAATTCATTTCTCCCGTTTAAACATAATTTACTGTAAATTTCTCACTTTTAGACTTATGCCTTTTTCTACAACTTTTAAGCCTTATATTACATATTTAATTGGATTCCTTTCTTTTTCCAGATATATAACGTTTAAATATAGGTACTCTTCTCTTGTAAAATTTATATTTTCAACATAACTAAATAGTAGAACTAATTACTGAAATAAATAATGAATTAAATATTTAATCGGAATCTAACGATATTATATATCACTAGTATGGGCCCGTACTTCGCACACGGGCTGTTATATTATTGTAAACGCAAGCAGGGGCATTTTTGGAATTTCAAAAAGACGCCGAGTAAATTGGTTAAATGAATTTTCTTTATTAATAGTAGAGATAAGCATAAAAGATGTATAATTTTACACTCACCTTTCATCCTTAGCTTTACTTTATGGCCTTCTCGGTTCCCCTCCTAAGGCGTCTAGTATTTTTATTAAAAAGATATTCTCCTTAGAAATATTTTCTATTTAGGTTTCAGCCTCAGACAATGAACCAAACTAGGGGAAAGTCTGATTTTTAGAAAATAGCTAGCCTTAGGTTATATTTATAGTGAACATTGGGGATCTTAGGTCATCAGATTTAAAGATTGAATCTGGTGCAATCATGTCACAGGCTTGCTACGAATTGTTGGATCCAGAAAACAACGCTCGAGATTACGCAAAAATCAAATTATTAAACGTTAACTTTTAACCGTTGCATATTCATTCTAATTAATTTCCATTAATTGCAAATTTAATTCCCTTTACAACACATGTTTATTTTGAAATTCAAACGTTGCTAATTAACGTAAATTAATTTTCTGTAATTGTTGATTTGATTAACATTGCCTACTAATGTTAATTAATTACATCTAATTATCATGTTAATTAATTTCCTTTACTAAGAATGTCTATTTTTAAATTCAAATGCGCTCTTGAATTTATATGTGCATATACATATAAACGAATATATTCATGCACATTTACATGTATAATTATTTTTATCGTACGAAGTCCATTAGAGGCATATTATGTATATAAATTAATCAAAAATTGCCACAAACACAATGGTACAAGTTTCAAGGCCATATTTTGATAATTCCAAAATTCTCAGTTTCACTGTTTATAATTATTTTGGTTATTTAATTACATGAAAATGCGGGTTGTTATACGGTTGTGGTTGAAACAACTGAATACCATATAGGAGTTCTATCGAAAGGCTAAACAGTTCTCACGCTTGGTTGAGGCAAACCCGGTTGCCTGATCGATTAGCGATGGAGTAATGTGGCTTTTAAACAAACTGGTGAGAGCGCCAGTAATGTAGCTATCATTGTTAGAAACTCTAATAAATAGGAAAAGAGGAATTATGGCACTAAGGGCTGGCGAAATAATGCCAAAAAGAGTTTGAGGAATATAAGGTTAGAGGAATGCATGCCTATAATTGATACGCTTGAAAATATCTACCCAGCCACGAAAGGGATAGAGAGATATAGAAAACTGACTCGGAGGGAAGTCATGGAAGCTGAAAGGCATTAAGGAAAGTATTATCGCTTCCATGAAACACATAGACACAATACCAATGGGTCATCACTTAAATGTTAAAATAAAAGAGGTTATCTATTAAAAAAAAAGGTGCAGTAGTATGTTAGAGATCCATAGAATAGCGGACAAAATGTTGAATCCCAAGGCTTAATGCTCAAGGGAGTCAACGTGGACCCAATGGAGAGAGGCCCAGCCGACCAAATGGAAGAATCGTGGTAAATACAATAATTGGAGGGCCTTATCCAACGAAGAAAAGAAAGATGGAGATGGAGTGGTATGTGAATTATTTAAAGCATGTACCGTAGGACAGCTGCTTTATTATTGATGACTTAGCCCCGACCAAGCATCAGAAATTAATGATCGCCAATATAGTCTTTCCTAATAGGGATTTTACCAGAATTGAATGCCCAACCTTTGATCCCACGGCTATAATGGCCGTTGTGGGCCCAGCTACTGTGCATCTAGTCTTAGTGGATTATGGAAGCTCGGTGAATATTCTATTCAAAAGAAATTTTGATTAGATGGAAATCAGGCTTAAGGACATCAACCCTTATGAATGTAGGATTCAAGGATTTACCGAAGAGGCAAAGGAGCTCATTAGAACAATTGACTTGTCTGTGGAATTGGGAGAAGGAGACCGCAAGATCATGCGGGTTTAGAAGTTTGTTATTTGTGATGAATTCTCAGCTATAATGCCTATTTGGGCCAACTGACCCTTGCTAGTTTTAGAGTAGCACTGGCTCCTTAGTGCTAGATAATGAAGTTTCTCACAGAGAATGGGGTCAGATCTATTTGGGTGACCAAAGCACTGGTCAGGAATTTTATATTGTTGAGTTCATAAAAGCAAAGCAAAGGGAGAAAGGAAAAGATGTAGAGAAAACTCTCTACATCAAGAATCTAGTTGCATAGATACTAGTGCCCAAGCCTTGGCTTTGGAATCATAACAAAATTTTCAAGTCTATGGATGCTGGGAAGCAGTCAGAGGAAGTGTAGGTAGCACCGACTTTGCTGATGGTCAGCATCTTGATCAATATGGATAACTTACTCTAGTCCTTAAGATTGGGTCTCAACTTAGTGCCACATTCAGAACAAACTTGGTTGAATTTCTCTGAGCAAACCTACATGTGTTTGGTTGGATGCATTTGGATATGTGCGGGATATTCATAGAGATATCATATCACACACTAATCATGAACCCGAAGTACACACATGCGAAGTAGCAAAGATGCATTTTGGGTTCACCATGATCTGTTGCATTAAAGGATGAAGTGGAAAAGCTGAAGGCAAATGGATATATAAATGACACATCATACCCTAAATAGTTATTGAATCCATTGGTGGTTAAAAAGGAAAATGGGGCGTGACGGACGAGCACTAATTTTTCAGATTTTAATAAAGCTTGCCCAAATGAAAGCTTCCTACTACCGAAGATCGAACATTTTGTGGACGCAATAGCCGGACATGAACCGTTATCCTTTATGGATGCGTATTTCAGCTAAAACCAAATAATTATGCACGTTACAAATCAAAGCTTATGAGTTTCATCATTGATTTTGTCCTATACTTCTACCGAGTCATGCCGTTTGGTTTGAAGTATGCTGGAGCTACCTACCAGCTATTAGTGAACATAATTTTTGAAAAGAAAATTAGGTGAACCATGTAAGTGTATGCAGATGATATGCTTGTGAAGCCACGCCTATCGGTGAACCATATTGACGATCTGTCTGAGATGTTTGATGTGTTACAGAAGCATGAGATAAAACCGAATCAATTGAAATGTACCTTCAGATTCACATCAGGGAAACTCTTGGTCTTTACTGTGAACTAAAGAGGGCATTGAGGCTAAACCGAAGAAGGCTAAAGCCTTGAATCATGTAACCACCCGAAGGACAGAAGAGAAATGCAAAGCTTGAATATGAAAGTTGCTTCATTTCAAAAGCGGCTTATAAGAGTATACCATTCTTCAATGCCTTTAAAAAGGAGAAAGGAAATTTTGTCTGCACAAAGGAATGCCTAGACGCTTTCACAGAATTACTGAAGCATATAGAAAGACCACCATTCCTATCCAAGGCATTGGATGGAGAAAATCTATTTATCTATTTGTCGATGTCTGCTCCCAAACTGAGTGTTGCATAGTTGCGTGAAGAGGCAGGATCCAAAGGCCTGTTTACTACATCGGTAATCGGTTTACCGAAGTAGAAAAGAACAATCCAACATTGGAAAATTTTGCGTATTTCTCATTCATTGCTTAGAGGATGTTACGACCGTACTTCCAAGCACACCCAATAAAGGTTCTAATGGATAACCCTTGAAGCTAGTATTGCATGGACTTGGAAATTCGGGAAATTGAAATTAAACATCGAGCTGAGCTAATATAGTATCATTTACAATTTTAGAAGGGCATTAAAAGGATAGGCATTATCAGTTTCATCGTTGAATTTACCATCTGAATGTAGAAGAGAAAGATGACATGGTCCAACTTTCTAGATGGAAGTTATACGTAGACGAAGATTCCAATGAATGTAACTCTATGGCAGGAGTTGTACTTGTAACCCAAGATGGACGAACAAATTGCTGTACATTGAAGCTTGAATCTCCACAACGAACAATAAGGGCTAATTCGAAGCATTGATAACTAGGCTCGGGATAGCGAAGGAACTGGGGGTGGACGCTACATTTATTTAGTTGTTCCCTGTTGGTGGTCCGCAGGGTAGAAAAGGAATTCCAGGCTAAGGGTGCAAGATTTACCTCATGCCTGATAACAAAATTGGAATTATTGAATGATATAGAACATTACAAGATTACGAACATCCTTGGGAGTAAAATAAGAAAGCCCATTAACTGGCTTATTTAGCCAGCTCTTGGGATGTGCAGTTGATGAGATTGGTTCCATTGGAGATTTTATCGACTCCAAGCATTAACTATATGGATGTTGATTGGATCTTGGAGGTCGAGGAGGAAAATGAGTTATGGGTGACTTCGATCAAGGATTATTTATTGAAGTGAACTCTCCTGAAAGGAAGAAACGAATGGCGGAAAATCTTTTGTAAAATGTCTTGATTCATAATGTAAGAAGAAGCGCTATACAAAAGAGGTTTCTTGACCCCTTCTTTAGTGTGTTGCTAAGGATGAAGAAAGGAAAGTCCTCACGGAAATTCATAATGGTGGCTATGGTGATCACATAGGAGGCAGACCTTAGAGCGGAAGATTCTTCGCTATGGATATTTCAAGCCAATAATTAACTATGATGTTGCTAATTACACAAGATGCTATGACAGGTGTCAAAGGTTTTCTTAAATTTCGAGAGCCCCATCTATAGAGCTTACACAAATGCTTATCCCATGGACATTTGTAGTTTAGGAATTGATATAATTGGTGTGCTACTGATGTCGAAAGGAGGAGCTAAGTGCGCTATTGTTGCGGTGGATTACCTCACGAAGTAGGCTGAAGCAGAACCACTTGCCATAATCACAATGAGAAAAGTGAATAGCTTCGTGACAAAGAATTTTATATGAAAATTTGGAGTTCCACGGAATATTATAACTAGCAGTTAAAGTCATTTATAAAACATCGAGTTCAAGACTTTCTTTAATCGGTACAAAATTGAGAAAAACTTTCCGGCAATAGCACACCCGTAGGCGAATGAATAGGTATAGGTAGTGAATAAAATCATTAAGTCATCTTGAAGCAACGGTTAACTTAAGCCAAGAAACTGGGTCAATGATCTTCCATTTGCACTATGGACTTATAGTATGACCCATAAGTCCATGACTGGGCATACTCCATTCGCTCTGTCCAATGAAGCCGAGGTCACGGTTATGACAAAATTGGAAGTCCCTTCTCACCGAAAAGGCATTATGACCTAAGGTGTAAGAGGAACTCTTCCTCGAGTCCCTCGATTTGGTTGATGCAATACGAAAAGAGACTGAATTGAGGGTAGCTGTTTACTAGAAAAGAGTAGCAAGATATTTAAACACTAAGGTCTGGAGTT
Organism: Allium cepa; assembly: GCA_030765085.1. Taxonomy (NCBI): domain Eukaryota; kingdom Viridiplantae; phylum Streptophyta; class Magnoliopsida; order Asparagales; family Amaryllidaceae; genus Allium; species Allium cepa. The sequence continues at coordinate 836,349,083 of CM060931.1, forward strand.
GTACATTCAAAGTGGGTGATCTCATTTTGAAACTAGTCATTCCTAGTACGGGGCACTGCAGAATATAACAATTTATGATTTTTGTTTGATGATAATAAATAAATATATATTTTTAAACGTTTATGACACAGTACTATTTTAAAATCACAGATTGATGTAAACCAATGAAATTTTTATTTCAATACAATTTCGATAGTACATACAATTACAATAATAGCTTCCACAATAATTTAAATACAATATTCATATATAAATATTATACGCTTTCATATATAACACTACATTTTCACTTTCATATAAAACACACTTACGAATATAATCACTCTTAACCTCACTCATTCGAATTTTATTTGTTATCCTCTCTTTTAAAATATTTTCTCTAATCATCTCGTTTGCTTGTCAAATAACAACACGGTAAAAAGCCAAAAGAAACAAATTCAAATTGCAAAAATATAAATATTTTTACTCAACATTGCCTCAGTCTATTTGTTTTGTTCTTTTCATATTTTGAGATAGGCACCAAAAATATCAATAATGTGCATGGGCTACCCACGACGTGCATAGTGTATTACTGTATGTGCCGTAAGATCGAGCACATATACAAAACACTTTTGCATCTACTCAATTTTCGACACAAAGGCAAGGCAACCAAGTCGGGTGTAGGCCAAAAAATATAGCGAAACAAAGAAGTAATGCATAAGACCAAATGCTCAGGCATAAGTGCACAAGGTTGGCTTATAAAATCAAGCAACACAAGCAAGTGCATAGGTGCAACAAATTTGACCAGCAAGGAAAGGCCCAAGTGCATAGTGTACAACGACAAGTTTGGTAAAATAATGCACAAGACAAAGTAGAAACTTGAGTAAAACAGTAATGCATCACACAAACCAGCTTGGTGCACAAGAACAGAGGATGGGCACGATTTTAGCAAGCTTAAGGCAAAACACACAAAGGTGCAACCAAATAAGAGAAGGAATAAAGCATAGTAGTGTGTAAAGACTGGTGTAGCAAAAGGATGCATAATGCAAAGCAAAATAAAGTTCATAAAGGTGCACTAGTACGAAAAAAAGAAAGGGACTGGGTCAATAAAGTAAGCGTTACAACAAATGTCGAAAGCAGGTGAAAACAAGAACTAGATTCCATATACAACAGCAACAACATTATGTGAACACACAAATGGACACACATAGAACCATGTGCACAGCAGGCATCAAACTACTACATGGTGCGCATACACATAAATAAAAGGAATAAATGCAACAGGTTGAAAAAAGAAGAGTAGATTCACTTGATGATTCTTCAGTGATTACTAACACCACGTTAGTAGAAAAAGAAGACATAAATATGGAACAGAAGCCAAACACTCAAAAGAAGCCATATATGTAGGTCGAACTGATACAAGAAAAATGCAAAGATGCAACTTGATGCACAAAATGGTTAGAAACAAAATGAATATATGTACGCATGTTGAAATATTCTACCATAATCAAAACTAGCTGAGATAAACTTCAAAACTAGCTAAGATAAACTAGTCAGAACCATCGATTAGAAAATACAAAGACGAGGGTAGAAATATTCATAATAGAAATAATCGAAGTATATGGTATCGATCCACATATAAACTAAATAATCATCGAAAAATAAGGTTGTTGCAATCAAAATCGAAAAATAAACCCTAATCAAAAAAATCATACCAATCTTTTCAACTAAAAGATACTCGACTGTGATAAAACTGAAGGTATAAAACTTATCATGAGTAAGGTAATTAATCAACAAGCGAGGCAGGTAGAATTACATCACTCGATCGAGCAATGGCTTCTTCAAATTGAAACCCTAGAAAAGTCGAATAGAAGGAGAGCGAAGAAAAGGGGAATTGGCTTAGAATGAAAAGGATACACAGGCTGCAAAAATAGTGTAACGACCCGCAGTTCCGCACCCCTTGAGTCGACACTATTCTCCATCAATCAACTCAAGATGAACGGAAATACGAACCATTAGGGCTAAAGAAGAAGAGGTAGAAAAAGAAAATAGAAATCGACATCAGATTCTAACCGTCGCAGCGGAATAAAATATAATAGATAATCACAGACCTTTACACCAAAAACAAATACTACATTTGTTTATACATACATCATCAGAGTACATCATCATAGTTCAACAACATCAATAACATATAACTAGATACATAGAGGAACAATAATCAAGTACGTATCACCATCCAACTCGTCTCCTGAGCTCCACTGCATCATATCATGTATCATATAATACTCGGTCTGACCCGAGCATTATAGTTAAATAACACCCGAGTCAGTCTGGAAAACCAGCATGAGAAATCACACTCAAATTGATTATTAAAGTTTCAAAAATCCTTTGGAAACAAAAGCATCTCATAAGACCACGCCACAAATAAACATGTCGGGTTTTTACCTTACGATAGCTAACACACTTTTTATTAAAATCCTATGATATTGTAATAAGGTCTATATACAAATACTTATTAAAGTAGCTGAAATTGTTACATTATTAAATTCCAGCTACTAGCCACAGAGTGGGTAATACAAACAAAACTCGCAAAAGGCGCATAGGGAGGATGGATTTCCAACTAATGACTAGGCACTGGGGTACCACCTGTCACAGTGCGTGGCCTAGATCACAGTACCGAGGATTACTCCCAATCCCCTACAACACAAGACCGGGACTACCCCATACTAGATAATCCCGAGTAAGATCATCCTACGGTTGTGATCAGCAACCCCACCACTAAGCTGAAATAAAAAGGACATCTAGACAGGGATGACCTCACCCTGAAATGGGTGCTACCCACCTAGCCTTGCTGCATAACCCCTAATTTTCAGTCATTCCTGGTTGATGTGGATTGAGGCTAAGCGATACCTTTTAGAACATTTCACTTAGAATGCTCATCGCCCACCTAACGATGTTCTGAAAGCATTTATCCATACAAGTCCGTCCCGGGTTCGAACAGAACCGAAGGCACTACTCCTACTACATCCATTTTGGAAATATCCCCAGGATCAATAGCGACTAGCCCTTACACTTCACTGCTCCATCTTCGACCCTGAACTCGTTTTCCCATGGAAACGTACAAACCGGATCGAAGTGGTTTTCGAGAAATTAATCCCGATCCCGGTCTCTTCGAAAGGATCAGTGCATTGTCCAGTATTAATAGTCGGTTACTTAACTATCGAATAACATTCACAAACATCCATCAACATAAATAATTTCTTTAAATTATTTACTATTCTCAAAATATCTTCGCAATATATATTTCTATTTTCAACTCTTTGAGCACAGTTTCAAATCTTCTTCTTTTACGGAATAAAGTTCCCAAATATTTTCTATTCCCAATGAAATCACCAAGTACAACACTTAGATTTTAGAACAATTTAAAAACACTTTATTATAAAATATACTTTAAGATATTTATATTAAAAACTACTTTAATACTTTATTAAAAATATATATATACTATAGGAATATTTAAAATAAAGCTACTCTATAGAATATAAAACCAAATTTCTCTTTTAAAACAAAATACCAAGTCACCTTAAATAATTGATGCAGCTCCAGTTAGAAGAGAAGAGTTAAGTCGTCCACGACTTAAGAAGGAATATGTAGGTCGTTCCCGACCTAAGGAATCACGTGTGGGAGAGATGCGAGTTAATGAAGAGGAGTTAAGTCGTTTCCGACCTAACTGGAGAACAGAGGGGAATTTGTGCCGAGTTAACGACCTAACTCTAACAGGTGGCGACCTAACGGAATACGGCTGAAGAGTTAAGTCGTAAGTCGGCAAGAAGTTAAGTCATGGGTCGATATGTCGATGAGTCGGCCGAAGGTGTGATGTGTTGTAATATGTTGGTACTGTCTTTAAGTCGTATGTCGTTAGCTTCTTAAGTGTTGAGTCGGCTGAAGGCTATTGTGATGTAATTAGGTCGGTAACGACCTTGTCTAAGTCGTATTTGTTGTATATATGTGCTGCGTTGCAATTGAGGCGAGTAGTATCTATTAGGTCGGCAACGACCTAGTTGAGTCGTGAGTCATGAGTCGGCAACGACTTAAGGGAGTTAAGTCGGCAATGACTTAAGGGTCAGGGGTTGGAAACTTCTATAAATAGCGAGTGTTGTAAATTCAAATGGGTTGATTTTTGTTGAATAAAATTCTTGTTGATTGCTGTGTGCTTTCATCTTAAATTGGTAGTTGAGTGTAATCTCCTATTTCCACTTTCGGTTAATCGAGTGCGCTCGATTCAACGATTGTTGAAGCCAATTCACGGTATCAAGTGCGCTTGATCAACGTTTGAAGAATTGTAGATCTTCTTTCATGGTATCGTGCGCGATCAACGTGTCGAAGATAGCTAGAATTCAGTATCTTTGTGATCAACGAATTTGGGCATTTCAGTATCTTCAATCCACCGATCACTACTTTCATCGATCTATATCGATTTGTTATTATCCGCTGCGTCAGTTTTGGTATCAGAGCGAGGTTTAGCCAATCATAGCTAAGCCGAGTCTTGGAGCCAAGGAGTTTGAAGTTGCTGTTCATCGTGTTCATATTGAAATTGCAACAAGATAGAAACTTTCGATCCATTTCATTTTGGATCAAAATTGGAAAGGTGTTTGAGTTTGAGCCGAGAGTTGAAGCATCATTTTGGTATCATTTGTTGAAGGTAGGCCATGTATACTTGTGAAAAGTAGCCGAGCCTTGGTGAAGTTTGTTTGAATTGTTGAGGCCGAGCCAAGTTAGTGGTTGAGCCGTGACTTTCTTGTGTTGAGGATTTTGAAGTATAGTTGAAGGTTGTGTTGAATCAATCATGCCGCCGAGGAGAGCTAATCGTCATCAAAATGTTGAAGTGTTGTATAGAACAGAAGAAGCCGAGCAAATGGAACAACGCATTAATGAGAAATTTGATGAGAGCATTGGAAAGTTAGAGAAATTGATGAATGATTTGAATCAAAATCAAAGGAGGAGATCACCAATCTCGAACCATGGAGGAAACCGAGTTTCGCCATCGGTTACGGAAGCGAGAAGGGTATCACCGCAATCTTTTAGAGAGAGAAGAGAAACATCAATTTCATCAAGAGAGATCACCATGACTATGGACATGAAGAGAGAAGAACTCCATGTGAGTTTGAAGAAGAGCCATATAGAGATGAAGAGAGACATAGTAGAAGGGACATGCGTGATCGAAGGGATGATAATGGTCGGGATCGATATAGACGTACATTTGATTTTGATGAAGTGGGTGATAGAGCTAGCATACATTATCGAGATCGAGACCAAGTTCGAAATTCATATCGAGATGCAGATGATGATCGTCGTTGGGAGTCAGGTATGAAGATGGAAATTCCAGAATTCAAGGGTGGAATGGTAGCAGAGGAATTTTTGGATTGGTTGTCTAATGTTGAAGAGATCTTTGATTTCAAAGAAGTCCCGGAGAATCGAAGAGTTAAGTTCGTTGCTACTAGGTTGAGGGGAAGAGCTTTAGCATGGTGGCAGCAAACCAAACTTACAAGGGAGAGAATGGGAAAGTAAAAGATTGAATCTTGGAATAAGATGAAGAAGTTATTGAGAGCTACATTTTTACCTTACAACTATCAAACACTCATGTACCAGAGATTGCAGAATCTGAGGCAGGGGACGAAAACTGTTAACGATTATGCTGATGAATTTTATCAACTCATTGCTCGAAATGACATTATGGAGATAGAGGAACAGCTGACTGCAAGATTTGTTGTAGGGTTGAGGATACAGATTCAAGATATGGTGAATATGTTTGATCCTAGATCTATAGCAGAAGCACATCAGAAAGCGTTGGCTTGGGAGAAGCAGGGAAGGCGTGGAGGTGGTGTGTTTACTAATGCCAACAATCAAGTGAAGGGTGTTAGTGGAAGCTTTAATGTTCCTAAATCTATCAGTAAATCAGTTGTGAATGAAGTTGCGAAGACAAAGGTCAACAACAGTTTCAAATGTTACAATTGCCAGGAAGTGGGTCACAAGAGTAATGAATGTCCGAAGCCGAAGAAACGAACTATGATTGTTGAAGTTGAAGGTGAGGATGTTGGTGAAGGTTATCCTAGTCCAGTTGAGGAGGAAGAACAGGATGTTGCGTTAGGAGATGAAGGATGTAATCTGATGATGAGGAGGTCTTCTTTAATACCAAAGCAAGAAGAAGAAGCTAGTTGGTTGAGGAGTAACATCTTTCAGTCAACATGCACTATTCTGGGAAAGGTTTGTAAATTTGTGATTGACGCTGGAAGTTGTGACAATATTATTTCTACTGAAGCTGTGAGAAAGCTGAAGTTGAAGACGGAGAAACATTCTAATCCTTACAAGTTAGCGTGGCTGAGAAAAGGAGGAGAGGTGAAGGTGGACAGACGAGTTCGAGTTCCTTTTTCTATTGGGAAGAAATATAAAGACGAGATCTGGTGTGATGTGGTTGAGATGGATGTATGTCACTTACTTTTGGGAAGACCATGGCAGTATGATCGAGTAGTGCAGCATGACGGTCAGACCAATAGCTACGGCTTTATGTTTGAAGGTGTTAAGATCATTTTGGTTCCAAAGAAGAGACAACAAGAAGAGAGAAAATCAAAGGAAATTGAGGAGCTGAAGACTTTATTGACTTTGAAGGAATTTATTGAAGAAGTAGAAGAGAGTTCAGAGGTATTTTTGTTGATTGGACATGAAGCCACTGAATCTGTCGAAGTTCCAAAGGAAGTAAAGCCGGTATTGGAAGAATTCAATGATGTGTTTCCTGAAGAGTTGCCAACGGAGTTACCACCGTTATGGGATATTCAACATCAGATAGATCTTGTGCCAGGGCTGTATTACCACACAGGCCACATTACAGGATGAGTCCTAAGGAGCCTGAAGAACTTAGAAAGCAGGTGGAGGAGTTGTTAGAACAGGGGCACGTTCAGGAGAGCTTGAGTCCTTGTGCAGTGCCAGCTTTATTGGTTCCAAAGAAGGATGGTTCGTGGAGAATGAGTATGGATAGTCGGGCTTTGAACAAGATCACTGTGAAATACAGGTTTCCTATGCCAAGGTTTGATGATTTGATAGATCGGTTGAGTGGAGCTGTTGTGTTTTCGGAGATTGACTTGAAGAGTGTGCTGAATATGCGCTTATATGATTTTTGTTTGATGATAATAAACATATATACATTCGTTTAAATGTATTTGATAATATACTATTTTATTTTTCACAGATTAAATAAATATTTGTTGAATAAATTAAATAACACAAAATTTGAGTTCAAACAAATATTTTATTCAAACAAATATTTATTACATCTTTGAATAGTACAATTTCAAGCTCTCACTATAACTATACAACTTTGACTACATCACATTTTTCACATTTACATCAGCACCTCACTACATATCACTCACACTCGTATATTTATCTTCAACTTCATTCCAGTTTGAATCCAGCATCTGAGAAATCTGCAAAAATATAAACTAACGCAGTAAAATTGAAAAAGAAATATTTTTGCAATTCAAAAATAAAAGATAATTTTTTAAAATATGATTTGGCTCAGTTATTTGGGTTGTTCGTCATAATTTAATTTTGAATTCATCATACACGAACAACTTGTGACATACACAGTGTATTACTGTATATGCCACAAGGCCGTACACACCGATATACACTTGATAATGCTACAGGGACAGGTGAGCACAGGTCAAACCCAAATTCAAAGCCGGGTTCAACTCACGTGCAATATATTCAAAATCACGACACGAGCACAAGGTCAAACCCGAGTTTTGAAACTGGATTCAACACAAGGCAACATGACCGAAGGCATAGCAACTGCATAGCGACTGCAGCAGTGACAAGTGCAGTTCGAACCAACATGACAGCAATGCACCAATGCAAAATGGAGTGAATGCAACATGATAAACAACCAAAGTGCAACAATGTGCACAGTTCAGACAGGCGATAGTGAAGTGACTCAAGTAAAATGCAAACCCAAACCATCAAGCCAACACTGCAAGTACCAACCAATGAATGAACATACATATATGGAACAAAACTGCAGAATGCAAACGAACTCGACCAAGTACACAAGTGCTACAAGCAGCAATGTGCAACTGCAGGTGAACAAATATGCATATACCAGTGATGCAACTAAGCACAAATCATTTTACAACATGTACACAGCAAAGACCAATTAACAACAATGCTTGAAGACTGCAGCATCAATTAAACGGCCAATATATATGCACAGAAGCAACAATGAAACTGACTCAAAGCACAAAACTGCACAGCACAAGTGAATGGCAAAAACATCAAAATTCAGTGGAAACCAAACATGAATGTTGATAGCAACTATACATGAAGACAACAAGCTACATGATGAACAAGTGCAAACTGAACTCGAATGAATGCAAGTTCATATGTGCAGCAACCCAACAACAAAGACAACAGGCAGTTCAATGAACAAAGATGAAGACAACTCAAGTTCAGTGCCACAGCAATCATGACAACGGCAATAATATACACAAGTGCAGATGAACAGATATGGGCCAAAATCAATATAACCAAGGCCAAGCACAGTGGATTCATGTCGAAACAGCAAGTCAGTGGCAAGACACAAACTGCAGTGGACAGACCAGAGAAATGCTCAACACAGATGGCCAGAGAGGAAGCTCATCAGGATGAACACAAACATTGCAGAGATGACTGAAGTATAATACTAATCAAGCCAAAGTCAACAGTAAAATGATCGAAGTCAGACATCACAAATATTCAAAGCCGTGGTTGTCAAATTCAAAACCGAGAAAATTCAAACCAAGTCAAGAAACCCAAGCCGTGACTATCAAGTAATATAAAAGCGAATATATACAAATTTGTAAAGGTCAGATATCATCATGTTCATCAATACAAAATCAAGCGGCCAGAGAAATCGTGTGACAAATTCAAACACGAATATACGAATGAAAACTCAGGGGATCGAACCCTATAAAAACCAAACTATCATCATCGGCATATATCAAGGAGTTCGCAATACAAAAATCAAGCAATTACAAGCAATAAAAAGAACATACCAATTCGAACACGAACTCCATCGAAGCAGCCGCAGTAAGATACAAGGAAACAATCGATCGAAGCAACTCACGATTATCCACGCAATCGAACAACAGTATGCGCTTCGCAAAGCCCTAATTTTGGATCAGAGAAAAGAACGAAAGCCCCAATTTTGCAAGAGGAACGGCCGGCATTATTCTCAAGCAAAAAAAAAGGAACCAGGCCGATAAAATAAAAAGGAGAAAGGGGACGCAAACTTTTAATTAGTGGGCCGATTCTAATAATATTATTTTGGGCTTACTTGTTTTAAATTAGGGTTATTTTGTATTTCAATTTGCTTTTAATTTGTATTTTCTTTTTAAACCGTTTAATTTCTAGTCGTGTGACTAGGGGACAAGCTGCGTGGTGTAGCTTGAGAATTCGCAACTCGGTAGTTGAGTTGTGGCAGGGTTTTGAGCGTAGAGTTAGATTAGTCAATAGCGGGTATAGCGAGTTTACGTGTGTAAGCGAGGGGCTATCTAATTTCTAGTAGAAACCTTGGGGGCAGCACGTTGGCAGGGTTTTGCCGAAGCTGGGTAAATTCTGTGTTGTTCTGTTTTATTCTGTTCTGCGATATCTGTGCTGCTATTCTGTGATCTGAATTGAAATTAATTGATAAGCTTCCGCGATTAATTTTTATAATTTACACTATCATCCTATTCACCCCCTCTAGGGTGAAATCGATTCTACAAGTGGTATCGGAGCTAGGAACAAAAGCCGTTTTTGTTTTTAAAAATTTGATTTTACAAAAATCAATTTTTGTTTTAAAAATTCGTGTTTCAAAAAAATCGGTTTTTGTTTTAAAAATTTGAATTTTTAAAATGGCTTCTTTTAATACTGCTTTTGCTGAGGGTCAATCCATAGTTAGACCACCAATGTTCAATGGTGAATATGCTTATTGGAAAAATAGAATGCAAATTTTTCTGAAAACCATTGACGCTTGGAATATTGTTGAGACAGGTTATAGAATACCAACTATAACTGTAGATAATTAGGAAATAGAGAAACCAAAAGATCAATGGACAGAACTAGAAAATAGATTACAAAATGCTAATGCTAGAGCTATGAATTCTATTATCTGTTCATTAGATAAATTTGAATTTAATCGTGTCTCACATTGTCTAACTGCACAGGAAATATGGCACACACTAAAAGTGACTCACGAAGGAACATCTCAAGTCAAAGAATCTCGCATTGCCATGCTAAGCAGCGAATACGAGAACTTCACAATGGCGAAGGAAGAAAATGTCAAAGAGATGCATGGACGACTTTCCAATATCGTTTACAAATCAAAAGCTCTTGGAAAATCATACACAGAGTTGGAGATAGTCCGAAAAATCCTTAGAGTCCTTCCACGAAAATTTGAAGCAAAAGTGACTGCCATTCAAGAATCAAAATATTTGAAACAAATGAAAGTCGAAGAACTCATCGGAAATCTCACCACTTATGAGCTAGAAATGAAATTCAAGGAAGAGCGTGAAGGAGGAGATAATCGAAAGAAATCAATAGCGCTCAAAGGAACTACCGAAAGTGATGATGATAACGGTGAAGATGATGGAGCAGCAGAATTGGCGCTACTAATAAAGAAATTCAAAAAGTGGAATTACAAATATGGAAATTCAGCTCGAATTCAAAAAGCGAAAAGCAGAATAGCCAAAGCACTAGACTACTCTGAAGAACAGAAGATCATCTGTCACAAGTGCAACCAACCCGGACACATCAAGCCCAATTGTCCTCAAAATCGACGCGACTTTGAAAAGAAACAGAAAAAGAAAAGTTTTGCAGCCACATGGAATACAAGTGATGAAGATAATCAAAATTATAGCAGTGAGAGTGAGAAAGTAGATATGTGCCTTCAAGGGAATATAACTGATAGCGACGATGAAGAGCCAAGCGAGGTATCAAAACTTACTCACTCTGAATTGCTTATATATTTTCATGAAATAAATGGCTGTTATGAATGACTTAGGGAAAAATACGCCAAACTTGAACCTCAAAAGGATACTTTGATAGAATGCAATAAACAACTTGATCAACTAGTTAAAACCTATCAAAATAGGATCCCTAAGTGTGATAAGTATCCAACATTCGAAAAAGAAATTAAAAAATCAGAAATCAATATAAAATCACTTGAAAATGAAATTCTGATTTTAAAAGAGAATGAAAATACTAGGAGAGAGAATTCTATTAAAAAGTGCACACAGTTGTTAAACGAAAATGAATCTCTCAAAACACAAGTCCAACAATTGTCAACGACTTTAGATAAATTTTCAAAAAGTGAAAAATCGTTGAATATGCTATTAGGAAAGCAAACTGTTAATTCGGTTAGATAAGGACTTGGATATAATAGTTCGAAAATTGTTGAAAGCAATATTAGTCAAGTTAATTCCATGTTCACGTTTTGTAGAAAATTTGGACACGATTACAATAATTGTTGGTATAGACCCAAACATGTGAAAAGTATACCGATTTGGGTTCCAAAAGGCACAAATATAAAAAATCTCAAAGTTAAACAAATTTGGGTGCCGAAGGGAACAATTATAAATAGTTTTGGGTCCCCACAAAATTGTTTTTCAAAATTTTCTGCCACTAACAACCATGGACCTATAAAAACAAATAGGTCACATAAATCTTTCATCGTGTAGGTGTGGTGGCAGGCTAAGGAACAACAACAGTGTACTCTGGATTTTTGGCTGTTCCAGAAACACAACGGACGACGAAGCAAAGTTCCTTAGCCTAGTATAAAGGTTACAGAATCACAACGGACAACAACGGAAAATATCGTAAAGGTAAAACAGGTAATGGTATGTTTTAAACGATATATTAAATGTGATAATCTGCACCATATTCTTAATTAAAATCAGCCAATATTGAGATGATGAAAAGATGATGATTCTGACTTATTCAACATAGTTGGCCAATTATATTCTTATGCCAAAAACACTATAAAAATCTCTAGATTCTTTGAATTACTTCATATATATCAGTTTGGATTAAAAATAGTGTTTTGTTGGATAATAATACATTTGGTTATAATTCGGCTAACTCTATATTCACGGTTTTCGATTATTTACACGGCTTCATTTCAAATTCAAAAGAATGTCATTTAAATAGTTGTTAAAATTGAATTTGAAAGTTTTGGTGCACACTTCATGTTTTGGTCTATAAAATACAATTGATGATAATTTTTGAGTGAAAGAGAAATTCAGATGCAGATTACACTGGTAATCTAGTTGATAGAAAAATTACTAGTTGAACGTGATTTTTGAGACATTTAGTAACTGCATCGTTTTTCAAAGAAAATATCTGCATATTTTTCATTTCAAATAATTTTCAAATTGCAGAAAATTTTCATATAAAACGCCCTCGAGAAAATCATTTTTGACCATATTTTCAGATTAGTCATTTTGAAAAATTAATTTCATAATTATTTTTTGAATTTTATTTTAAATGACATTTTGACTAATCTCACTCCCAAATGATTATCGAAAAGAAAAATAGTGATTGAAAAAGTGACGAGTGTTAATATTAATCAAATATTATGACTTGAGACGGTATAATTAATAAATTTCTTTAGAAATTTAAACAAGAGTTATAAAACTTTTGTTGGTAAAAATTCCATGACCATCTCTATATCTATCATATTTCTAACAACCATTACTCATCAAAATTCTATATAGTTTGTCGATATGTGGTACTTTAAACAGGAATCGTTCGTTTTTCATTTTTCACATTTTTTAAAAAAAAAAGGTAATAATAATAATAATAATAATAAATACCAAAGTATTCACTCTCATTTAAAAGTCCTCACGGTTATGCATGGGTGAATTACTTGGAATTTGTTATGTGTTTCCATGCTCATTTAAAAGTCCTCACGGTTATGCATGTATGGAATGCATATCAAAAGTTGATTTTTTTTTATAAACAAGTTGATTCTAATCCCATTTAAAAGTCCTCACGGTTATGCGTGGTTAGGAGATACTTGAATTCATTTTTTTTAAAAATAAAATTGGAATACTACTAATCTCATTTAGAAGTCCTAACGGTTATGCATGGTTAGTAGCTATTCAAATTCCTGATATAAATATACCACAAATAGACACAACTGTATGGTTTTATATGATGACATCATTTCCATTATTCTAAAAGTGGAATATGCGCCTAACAAAATATTTATGATTTTTGTTTGATTTTTTATCGAAATTTAATATTTATATTCAATTGATTTTTAATGTTGGATTGATATCGATTACTTTATCTCTATTTTTCTCTAACACTATTATTCTTTTGCTGATAACAAAAGGGGGAGAGAAAAGTTAAGATTTTGTCAAATAAAATCAAGCAAAGGTCATATAATTTTCTATTTGCATCTAGACTCATTTGCATATTTTATTTGTATGCATATATGTAGGGGGAGTTTTGTGTAGAGAGGAAGCATTTAAATAGGGGGAGCAATTAGAGCATATCAATGATCAAATACATTTAACATATTCAAAATCTTAAATATATGTTTGTTATCATCAAAAGGGGGAGATTGTTGAATATGCGCTTATATGATTTTTGTTTGATGATAATAAACATATATACATTCGTTTAAATGTATTTGATAATATACTATTTTATTTTTCACAGATTAAATAAATATTTGTTGAATAAATTAAATAACACAGAATTTGAGTTCAAACAAATATTTTATTCAAACAAATATTTATTACATCTTTGAATAGTACAATTTCAAGCTCTCACTATAACTATACAACTTTGATTACATCACATTTTTCACATTTACATCAGCACCTCACTACATATCACTCACACTCGTATATTTATCTTCAACTTCATTCCAGTTTGAATCCAGCATCTGAGAAATCTGCAAAAATATAAACTAACGCAGTAAAATTGAAAAAGAAATATTTTTGCAATTCAAAAAATAAAAGATAATTTTTGAAAATATGATTTGCCTCAGTTATTTGGGTTGTTCGTCATAATTTAAATTTGAATTCATCATACACGAACAACTTGTGACATACACAGTGTATTACTGTATATGCCACAAGGACGTACACACCGATATACACTTGATAATGCTACAGGGACAGGTGAGCACAGGTCAAACCCAAATGCAAAGCCGGGTTCAACTCACGTGCAATATATTCAAAATCACGACACGAGCACAAGGTCAAACCCGAGTTTTGAAACTGGATTCAACACAAGGCAACATGACCGAAGGCATAGCAACTACATAGCGACTGCAGCAGTGACAAGTGCAATTCGAACCAACATGACAGCAATGCACCAATGCAAAATGGAGTGAATGCAACGTGATAAACAACCAAATTGCAACAATGTGCATAGTTCAGACAGGCAGTAGTGAAGTGACTCAAGTAAAATGCAAACCCAAACCATCAAGCCAACACTGCAAGTCCCAACCAATGAATGAACATACATATATGGAACAAAACTGCAGAATGCAAATGAACTCGACCAAGTACACAAGTGCTACAAGCAGCAATGTGCAACTGCAGGTGAACAAATATGCATATACCAGTGATGCAACTAAGCACAAATCATTTTACAACATGTACACAACAAAGACCAATGAATCAACAATGCTTGAAGACTGCAGCATCAATTAAACGGCCAATATATATGCACAGAAGCAACAATGAAACTGACTCAAAGCACAAAACTGCACATCACAAGTGAATGGCAAAAACATAAAAATTCAGTGGAAACCAAACATGAATGTAGACAGCAACTATACATGAAGACAACAAGCTACATGATGAACAAGTGCAAACTGAACTCGAATGAATGCAAGTTCATATGTGCAGCAACCCAACAACAAAGACAACAGGCAGTTCAATGAACAAAGATGAAGACAACTCAAGTTCAGTGCCACAGCAATCATGACAACGGCAATAATATACACAAGTGCAGATGAACAGATATGGGCCAAAATCAATATAACCAAGGCCAAGCACAGTGGACTCATGTCGAAACAGCAAGTCAGTGGCAAGACACAAACTGCAGTGGACAGACCAGAGAAATGCTCAACACAGATGGCCAGAGAGGAAGCTCATCAGGATGAACACAAACATTGCAGAGATGACCGAAGTATAATACTAATCAAGCCAAAATCAACAGTAAAATGATCGAAGTCAGACATAACAAATATTCAAAGCCGTGGTTGTCAAATTCAAAACCGAGAAAATTCAAACCAAGTCAAGAAACCCAAGCCGTGACTATCAAGTAATATAAAAGCGAATATATACAAATTTGAAAAGGTCAGATATCATCATGTTCATCAATACAAAATCAAGCGGCCAGAGAAATCGTGTGACAAATTCAAACACGAATATACGAACGAAAACTCAGGGGATCGATCCCTATAAAAACCAAACTATCATCATCGGCATATATCAAGGAGTTCGCAATACAGAAATCAAGCAATTACAAGCAATAAAAAGAACATACCAATTCGAACACGAACTCCATCGAAGCAGCCGCAGTAAGATACAAGGAAACAATCGATCGAAGCAACTCACGATTATCCACGCAATCTAACAACAGTAGGCGCTTCGCAAAGCCCTAATTTTGGATCAGAGAAAAGAACAAAAGCCCCAATTTTGCAAGAGGAACGGCCGTCATTATTCTCAAGCAAAAAAAAGGAACCAGGCCGATAAAATAAAAAGGAGAAAGGGGACGCAAACTTTTAATTAGTGGGCCGATTCTAATAATATTATTTTGGGCTTACTTGTTTTAAATTAGGGTTATTTTGTATTTCAATTTGCTTTTAATTTGTATTTTCTTTTTAAACCGTTTAATTTCTAGTCGTGTGACTGGGGGACAAGCTACGTGGCGTGGCTTGAGAATTCGCAACTCGGTAGTTGAGTTGTGGCAGGGTTTTGAGCGTAGAGTTAGATTAGTCAATAGCAGGTATAGCGAGTTTACGTGTGTAAGCGAGGGACTATCTAATTTCTAGTAGAAACCTTGGGGGCAGCACGTAGGCAGGGTTTTGCCGAAGCTGGGTAAATTCTGTGTTGTTCTGTTTTATTTTGTTCTGCGATATCTGTGCTGCTATTCTGTGATCTGAATTGAAATTAATTGATAAGCTTCCGCGATTAATTTTTAAAATTTACACTATCACCCTATTCACCCCCCCTCTAGGGTGAAATCGATCCTACAGAGTGGATACCATCAAATTCGTATTAGACCGGGTGATGAATGGAAGACAACTTTCAGAACCAGGGAAGGTTTATACGAATGGTTGGTTATGCCGTTTGGTTTATCGAATGCACCGAGTACTTTTATGAGTGTGATGAACCATATTTTCAGACCATACATTTGGAAATTTGTGGTAGTTTACTTCGATGATATTTTGATCTACAGTGGAAGTATGGAAAAGCATGTCCAGCATTTGCGTGAAGTACTGTTGATTCTACGACAGGAGAAATTCTATGCAGCAGCAAAGAAGTGCGTGTTTTGACGGACAGTGTTTTGTTTCTGGGATATGTTCTATCGAAGGAAGGAATTCAAGTGGATGAAAGTAAAAAGAAGCTGTCAGGAGTTGGCCACAGCCCAAGACGATTACTGAAGTGAGGAGTTTTCATGGATTGGTATCCTTCTATCGAAGATTCATTCCACATTTTAGTAGTGTGATGGCACCTATAACCGATTGCATGAAGGGAAAGAAGTTTGAGTGGTCAGAGGAAGTAGGGTTGCTTTTGAGAAGATCAAAACACTATTGATGACAGCACCAATTCTAGTTCTACTGGATTTTCAGTTGTTGTTTGAATTACATACTGATGCATCGATGGTTGGGGTTGGTGGAGTTTTGAGTCAGAAAGGAAGACCAGATGCTTATTTCAGTGAGAAGAGCTAAGTTAAGATATAGCACTTATGATGTTGAGTTTTACGCAATTGTTCAAGCAGTGAAGCATTGGAGACATTATCTGTTTCAGAAGGATTTTGTTCTCTATACTGATCATGAAGCTTTGAAGCATTTGCAAGGGCAGGACAAAATTTCAGCTAGGCACGCTTCATGGGTCGCGTATCTACAACAGTTTACTTTTGTTGTAAAGCATAAATCAGGGGTGACGAATCGTGTAGCTGATGCATTAAGCAGGAGGAATCATTTGTTGACAATGATGAATATTGAAGTGACAGGATTTGAGCTATTGCCAGAATTGGTTGAAGAAGATCCTTACTTTATGAAATTTGTTGAGAAAGTCAAGGATGGGAGTACTGATGAATTTGTGTTGGTAGATGGAATCTTATTCAAAGGGAATCAATTGTGCGTACCAGAAGGTAGTTTGAGAATGAAGATTATAAAGGAGCTACATGAAGAAGGACATGTGGGTAGAGATCGTACTATGCAGTTAATTTCTCAGTCTTATTATTGGCCGTCAATGAGAATGGAAGTTGAAAGGTTTGTGCGTAGATGTCATGTTTGCCAGGTTTCGAAAGGGACAGCTACAAATGCGGGATTGTATGTGCCTTTACCTGTACCTACAAAACCATGGGTAGACATTAGCATGGATTTCGTGTTGGGTTTGCCGAGAATTCAAAGGGGAAATGACTCTATATATGTTGTGGTGGATCGTTTCTCGAAGATGGTACATTTTATTGCATGTAAGAAGACGGCGGATGCTGTTCATGTTGCTCTGTTATTTTTCAAGGAGATCTATCGACTTCATGGATTGCCAAAATCTATTGTGTCGATAGGGATACTCGTTTTCTGAGTCACTTTTGGTTAAGTTTGTGGAAGATGGTCGGAACGAAGCTGAATTTTAGTAGCGCTTACCATCCACAAACTGATGGACAGACGGAGGTTGTAAACAGATCATTGGGAAATTTACTATGGTGTCTTGTGAAAGATAATCTGAAAAGTTGGGATATGAAGTTATGTCAAGCAGAGTTTGCTCATAATCATACGTTGAATCGTAGTACAGGATTCAGTCCATTTCAGATTGTATATTCAAATTTACCAAGGGGACCGTTGGACTTAACGATAGTACCACAACCGAAAGGGACGGTTAAAAGAGCTGTAAACTTTGTTGATGAGTTGACTGAATGTCATAAAATCGTTCAGGAGCGATTGGAGAAAGCAAATGAGAAGTATAAGCGAACTGCAGATTTGAAGCGACGAAGTGTTGAATTTAACGAAGGTGATTTGGTTTATGCTGTGTTAACCAAGGATCGTTTTCCAGTGGGGCTTATAACAAGTTGAAGACCAAAAAAATTGGTCCTGTAAAAGTTGTGAAACAGATTAATGAAAATGCTTATAAATTGAAGCTGCCGGAGGATGTGTACATTTCTGACATGTTCAATGTTAAGCACCTTGTACCATATTATAGAGATGAACAATCTGATGAGAAAGAATCTATAAATTCGAGGACGAATTTCTCTCAACCAGGGGAGGATGATGCAGCTCCAGTTAGAAGAGAAGAGTTAAGTCGTCCACGACTTAAGAAGGAAGATATAGGTCGTTCCCGACCTAAGGAATCACGTGGGGGAGAGATGCGAGTTAATGAAGAGGATTTAAGTCGTTTCCGACCTAACTGGAGACCAGAGGGGAAGTTGTGTCGAGTTAATGACCTAACTCTAACAGGTAGCGACCTAACGGAATACGGCTGAAGAGTTAAGTCGTAAGTCGGCAAGAAGTTAAGTCATGGGTCAGTATGTCGATGAGTCGGCCGAAGGTGTGATGTGTTGTAATATGTTGGTACTGTCTTTAAGTCCTATGTCGTTAGCTTCTTAAGTGTTGAGTCGGCCGAAGGCTATTGTGATGTAATTAGGTCGGTAACGACCTTGTCTAAGTCGTATTTGTTGTATATATGTGCTCTGTTGCAATTGAGGCGAGTAGTATCTGTTAGGTCGGCAACGACCTAGTTGAGTCGTGAGTCGGCAACGACTTAAGGGAGTTAAGTCGGCAACGACTTAAGGGTCAGGGGTTGGAAACTTCTATAAATGGCGAGTGTGTTGTAAATTCAAACGGGTTGATTTTTGTTGAATAAAATTCTTGCTGATTGCTGTGTGCTTTCATCTTAAATTGGTAGTTGAGTGTAATCTCCTATCTCCACTTTCGAATAATCGAGTGCGCTCGATTCAACGATTGTTGAAGCCAATTCACGGTATCAAGTGCGCTTGATCAACGTTTGAAGAATTGTAGATCTTCTTTCACGGTATCGTGCGCGATCAACGTGTCGAAGATAGCTAGAATTCGGTATCTTTGTGATCAACGAATTTGGGCATTTTAGTATCTTCAATCCACCGATCACTACTTTCATCGATCTATATCGATTTGTTATTATCCGCTGCGTCAATAATTACTACGATAATAGATTTGAAAAATACCTATTTTAGAATTTAAACATTTAGAAATAATAAATTTCCTAGAACATGCTTTTTAAAACAACATTAAAGCTTTTATCTTATATTCAAAAATTTACTTTGAAACGTACTTGGCTATCTAGGGAAATATACTTTTCTTCACATCCTTTAAAAATAAATCATTGTTTATTTTTAAACAAATTTTCTCATTTCCTTAATAAATTCCCACCATTAGTTTATTCTCTAAAGTATCCACTGATATATTACTTCACTTTTATAACCCAGTTTATAAATTCCATAGTCACATTCTCCTTTAAATTTTCAATTTCAAACACTTGAATCGATTTCCAAATTGATTTCCAATATGAAATAAATCCCTTCTTTATCTATTTCAATAAATTTAAAACTTGGATTTTAAAATAAATTCTTTATTCCTTTAAATAATGCCACTTAAGGTTTAAAATTCATTATTTCTCTATTTATTCAAAATCCCCTTTCCATACTCGAAATTTATTTATTAGAATTTTAAATCACTTTTATTCTTTTCTAATTTATGCTCCAATTTATTCAAATTCTCTATAATTATTTTTCTTACAAATTCACTCTTTTATTTTCTTTTCAAAAATCCGATTCTATATATTTTGATAACTCAGTGTACCAAAATGTTCAAGCAAACTATAGCATTCAATATTCCAACATAATTCATCACAGAATATCAAATAATCATAACAGAGAATATTAAAAAATCTACATAAATTGAGGAATCTAGTTGGATCCCTCTAACCTGTTTCCCTGCATCCACAGATGTTAGCATAATACCAATTCCACTTCGACGTGGAATATCGCGGTATATGGGATTAATATAATATCATTCGCTATTATGCGGCGCATAGGGTCTCATCCGCTATACAATGCGGGAAATCAATCACTCCGAGATATATTATATACTATAATATAGCACATCAAATCAATTCAACCATTCAATCAATTATTTAAATTTAATCATTTAAAATTTAAATTATTACCAGATGAATGAGATTAACTGATGCAGCTCAAGCTAGAAGAGAAGAGATAAGTCGTACACGACTTAAGGAGGAGTTAAGTCGTCCACGACTTAAGATGGAAGATATAGGTCGTTCCCGACCTAAGGAGTCACGTGGGGGCGAGATGCGAGTTAATGAAGAAGATTTAAGTCGTTTCCGACCTAATTGGAGACCAAAGGGGAAGTTGTGCCGAGTTAACAACCTAACTCTAACGGATCACGACCTAAGGAAGAGGAGCTAAGTCAGTCACGACTTAACAGGACACAAGAGAGTGATGCCGCATGGAGCTTGAGTCGTTTGAATGTTATGTTGTTTGTGTCTTAAGTCGCGTGAGTCGTTAGGTCGCCTACGACCTAAGTGATGAGTCTGTATTTCTTAAGTCGTGTTGAATTTTAGGTCGTCACCGACCTATGTGTTGTGTTGTAATATTGCATTTGTTAAGTCATTATGTCGCTGGAACTTGTTATGTCCTTAACTCGTATGTAATAAGTCCTAGGTAGGCATGTAGATATGTCGGCCGAATGGGTGTTGTGCTGTAATTCGGTGAGTTGTTACACTTAAGTCGTAAGTCGTGTCATTTGCTGTACTGTGTTGTACTTGGGTCTAAGTCGCTATGAGGATTACTCGAGTCAGTTAGGTCGGCAACGACTTAAGAGGAGTTAAGTCGGCAACGACTTAAGGGTAAGATTGTGAAATGCTATAAATAGGGAGTGTGTTGTACATTTTAGGGTTGATTTTTGTTGAATAAAAACTTTGTTTGATTGCTGTGTGCTTTCATCTAAATTGGTAGTTGAGTGTGATCTCCTATCTCCACTTTCGGTTAATCGAGTGCGCTCGGTTCAACGATTGTTGAAGCCAATTCACGGCATCAAGTGCGCTTGATCAACGTTTGAAGAATTGTAGATCTTCTTTCACGGTATCGTGCGCGATCAACGTGTCGAAGATAGCTAGAATTCGGTATCTTTGTGATCAACGAATTTGGGCATTTCAGTATCTTCAATCCACCGTTTGCTACTTTCATCGATCTATATCGTTTTGTTATTATCCGCTGCGTCAGTTTTTGGTATCAGAGCTAGACTTAGCCAATCATAGCTAAGCCGAGTCTTGGAGCCAAGGGGTTGAAGTTTGGTGTTCATTGAGTTCATCTTGAAGTTGCAACAAGAGGAGAACTTTCGATCCATTCCATTTTGGATCAATGTGAGAGAGTTGTTTGACTTTTTGGCCGTGAGAGTTTTCGCGTCAAAGTTTGAGAGTAAAGTGCTTGGAGCCGTGCTTTGTTTGAGCCGTGCCGACTTAACCTTAGGTCGTTGCATATTGCCGAGTTGAGTTGAGCCGAGCCGACCTAACCTTAGGTCGTTGCTATTGCCGAGTTCAGTGTTTAAGCCGTAACTTGTTGTTCAAGTTTGAATTTGATTTGTTGAAGTGTTTGTGTTGATTCAATCATGCCACCAAGGAGAGCTAATCGTCATCAAAATTTTGAAGCGTTGTATAGAAGTGAAGAAGCCAAGCAAATGGAACAACGTATTAATGAGAAATTTGATGAAGGCATTGGAAAGTTAGAGAAGTTGGTGAATGATTTGAATCAAACTCAAAGGAGGAGATCACCAATCTCGAACCATGGAGGAAACCGAGTTTCGCCATCGGTTACGGAAGCGAGAAGGGTATCACCACAATCTTTTAGAGAGAGAAGAGAAACATCAATTTCGTCAAGAAGAGATCACCATGACTATGGACATGAAGAGAGGAGGACTCCACGAGAGTTTGAGAATGAGCCATATAGAGATGAAGAGAGACCTAGTAGAAGAGACATGCGTGATCAAAGGGATGTTGATGGTCGAGATCGATATAGACGTTTATTTGATTATGATGAAGAGGGTGATAGAGCTAGCATTCATTATCGAGATCGAGACCAAATGCGAAATCTATATAGGGATGTAGGTGAAGATCGTCGATGGGAATCGGGTATGAAGATGGAAATTCCAGAATTCAAGGGTGGAATGGTAGTTGAAGAATTTCTTGATTGGTTGTCTAATGTTGAAGAGATCTTTGATTTCAAGGAGGTTCCTGAGCAAAGAAGAGTTAAGTTAGTTGCTACTAGGTTGAGGGGAAGAGCTTTAGCGTGGTGGCAACAAACTAAACTTACAAGGGAGAGAATGGGAAAGTCGAAGATTGAATCATGGGAGAAGATGAAGAAGTTGATGAAGGCTACATTCTTGCCTTACAATGATCAATCACTTATGTATCAGAGGTTGCAGAATCTGAGGCAAGGGACGAAGACTGTTAATGATTATGCTGACGAATTTTATCAACTGATTGCTCGAAATGACATTATGGAGACAGAGGAACAACTGACTGCTAGATTTGTTGGAGGGTTGAGGATGCAGATTCAAGATATGGTGAATATGTTTGATCCTAGATCCGTAGCAGAAGCACAACAGAAAGCGTTGGCTTGGGAGAAGCAGGGAAGGCGTGGAGGTGGTGTGTTTACTAATTCCAACAATCAAGTGAAGGGTGTTAGTGGAAGCTCTAATGTTCCTAAATCTATCAGTAAACCAGTTGTGAATGAAGTTGCGAAGACGAAGGTCAACAACAGTTTCAAATGTTACAATTGCCAGAAAGTGGGTCACAAGAGTAATGAATGTCCGAAGCCGAAGAAACGAGCTATGATTGGTGAAGTTGAAGGTGAGGATGTTGGTGAAGGTTATTCTAGTCCGGTTGAGGAGAATGAACAGGATATTGCGTCAGGAGATGAAGGATGTAATCTAATGATGAGGAGGTCTTGTTTAATACTAAAGCAAGAAGAAGAAGCTAGTTGGTTGAGGAGTAACATCTTTCAGTCAACATGCACCATTCTGGGAAAGGTTTGTAAATTTGTGATTGACACAGGAAGTTGTGACAATATTCTTTCTACTGAAGCGTGAGAAAGTTGAAGTTGAAAACGGAGAAGCATCCAAATCCTTACAAGTTAGCGTGGTTAAGAAAAGGAGGAGAAGTGAAGGTGGACAGGGGAGTTCGAGTTCCATTTTCTATTGGGAAGAAGTATAAAGACGAGATTTGGTGTGATGTTGTGGAGATGGATGTTTGTCACTTACTTTTGGGAAGACCATGGCAGTATGATCGAGCAGTGCAACATGACGGTCGGACCAATAGCTACAGTTTTATGTTTGAAGGTGTTAAGATTATTTTAGTTCCAAAGAAGAGACAACAGGAAGAGAGTAAATCTAAAGAGATTGAGGAGCTTAAAACTTTATTGACTTTGAAGGAATTTACTGAAGAAGTAGAAGAGAGTCCAGAGGTATTTTTGTTGATTGGACATGAAGCCACTGAATCTGTCGCAGCTCCAGAGGAAGTAAAACCGGTATTGGAAGAATTCAGAGATGTGTTTCCTGAAGAGTTGCCAACGGAGTTACCACCGTTGCGGGATATTCAACATCATATTGATCTTGTGCCAGGGACAGTATTACCACACATGCCACATTATAGGATGAGTCCTAAGGAGCATGAGGAACTGAGAAGGCAGGTGGAAGAGCTGTTAGAACAGGGGCGTGTTCAGGAGAGCTTGAGTCCTTGTGCAGTGCCAGCCTTATTGCTGCCAAAGAAGGATGGTTCGTGGAGAATGTGAACGGATAGTCGGGCTTTGAACAAGACCACTGTGAGATACAGGTTTCCTATGCCGAGGTTTGATGATTTGATAGATCAGTTGAGTGGAGCTGTTGTGTTTTCAAAGATTGACTTGAAGAGTGGATACCATCAAATTCGTATTAGACCAGGCGATGAATGGAAGACTGCTTTCAAAACCAGGGAAGGTTTATACGAATGGTTGGTTATGCCGTTTGGATTATCAAATGCACCGAGTACTTTTATGAGAGTGATGAACCAGATTTTCAGACCATATATTGGGAAGTTTGTGGTAGTTTACTTTGATGATATTTTGATCTACAGTGGAAGTATGGAAAAGCATGTCCAGCAGTTGCGTGAAGTACTGTTGATTCTACAGCAGGAGAAATTTTATGCTGCAATGAAGAAGTGTGTGTTTATGACGGGCAGTGTTTTATTTCTGGGATATGTTCTATCGAAAGAAGGAATTCAAGTGGATGAAAGTAAAGTAGAAGCTGTCAGGAGTTGGCCACAGCCAAAGACGATTACTGAAGTAAGGAGTTTTCATGGATTGGTATCTTTCTATCGAAGATTCATTACACATTTTAGTAGTGTGATGGCACCTATAACCGATTGCATGAAGGGAAAGAAGTTTGAGTGGTCAGAGGAAGCAGGGGCTGCCTTTGAGAAAATCAAGACACTATTGACGACAGCACCAATTCTAGTTTTACAGGATTTTCAGTTGTTGTTTGAGTTACATACTGATGCGTCGAAGGTTGGGGTTGGAGGAGTTTTGAGTCAGAAAGGAAGACCGGTTGCTTATTTCAGCGAGAAGTTATCTGGAGCTAAGTTGAGATATAGCACTTATGATGTTGAGTTTTACGCAATTGTTCAAGCAGTGAAGCATTGGAGACATTATCCGTTTCAGAAGGAGTTGTTCTCTATACTGATCATGAAGCTTTGAAGCATTTGCAAGGGCAGGACAAAATTTCAGCTAGGCACGCTTCATGGGTCGCGTATCTACAACAATTTACTTTTATTGTAAAGCACAAATCAGGGGTGACGAATCGTGTAGCTGATGCATTGAGCAGGAGGAATCATTTGTTAACAACGATGAAGGTTGAAGTGACAGGATTTGAGCTATTGCCAGAATTGGTTGAAGAAGATCCTTACTTTATGAAATTTGTTGAGAATGTCAAGGATGGGAGTACTGATGAATTTGTGTTAATAGATGGATTCTTATTCAAAGGGAATCAATTATGTGTACCAGATTGCAGTTTGAGAATGAAAATTGTGAAAGAGTTGCACGAAGAAGGCCATGTGGGTAGAGATCGTACTTTGTAGTTAATTTCTCAATCTTATTTTTGGCCGTCAATGAGGAAAGAAGTTGAGAGGTTTGTGCGTAGATGTCATGTTTGTCAGGTTTCGAAAGGGATAGCTACAAATGCAGGATTGTATATGCCATTACCTGTTCCAACAAAACCATGGATAGACATTAGCATGGATTTCGTGTTGGGATTGCCGAGAACTCAAAGGGGGAATGACTCTATATATGTTGTGGTGGATCGTTTCTCGAAGATGGTACATTTTATTGCTTGTAAGAAGACGGCGGATGCTGTTCATGTTGCTCAGTTATTTTTCAAGGAGATCTATCGACTTCATGGATTGCCAGAATCTATTGTGTCGGATAGGGATACTCGTTTCCTGAGTCACTTTTGGTTAAGTTTGTGGAAGATGGTGGGAACGAAGTTGAACTTTAGCAGCGCTTATCATCCGCAAACTGATGGACAGACAGAAGTTGTTAACAGATCGCTGGGTAATTTATTGCGATGTCTTGTGAAGGACAATCTGAAGAGTTGGGACATGAAGTTATGCCAAGCAGAGTTTGCTCATAATCATGCAGTGAATCGCAGTACGGGATTCAGTCCATTTCAAATTGTATATTCTAATTTACCAAGGGGACCATTGGACCTAACGGTAGTACCACAACCGAAGGGGACGGTTAAACGAGCTGTAGATTTTGTTAATGGGTTGACTGAATGTCATAAAATCGTTCAGGAGCGATTGGAGAAAGCAAATGAGAAGTATAAGCGAACTGCAGATTTGAAGCGACGAAGTGTTGAATTTAACGAAGGTGATTTGGTTTACGCTGTATTAACCAAGGGTCGATTTCCAGTAGGCGCTTATAACAAACTGAAAGCCAGAAAATTTGGTCCTGTAGGAGTTGTGAAACGGATTAATGAAAATGCTTTAAGTTGAAGCTACCAGAGTATGTGTACACTTCTGACGTGTTCAATGTTAAACATCTCGTACCATATGATGGAGATGGACAATCTGATAAGGAATAATTTACAAATTCGAGGATGAATTTCTCTCAACCAGGGGAGGATGATGCAGCTCAAGCTAGAAGAGAAGAGATAAGTCGTACACGACTTAAGGAGGAGTTAAGTCGTCCACGACTTAAGATGGAACATATAGGTCGTTCCCGACCTAAGGAGTCACGTGGGGGAGAGATGCGAGTTAATGAAGAAGATTTAAGTCGTTTCCGACCTAATTGGAGACCAGAGGGGAAGTTGTGCCGAGTTAACAACCTAACTCTAATGGATCACGACCTAAGGAAGAGGAGCTAAGTCAGTCACGACTTAACAGGACACAAGAGAGCGACGCCGCATGGAACTTGAGTCGTTTGAATGTTATGTCGTTTGTGTCTTAAGTCGCGTGAGTCGTTAGGTCGCCTACGACCTAAGTGATGAGTCTGTATTTCTTAAGTCGTGTTGAATTTTAGGTCGTCACCGACCTATGTGTTGTGTTGTAATATTGCACTTGTTAAGTCATTATGTCGCTGGAACTTGTTATGTCCTTAACTCGTATGTAATAAGTCGTAGGTAGGCATGTAGATAAGTCGGCCGAATGGGTTGTGTGCTGTAATTCGGTGGGTCGTTAGACTTAAGTTGTAAGTCGTGTCATTTGTTGTACTGTGTTGTACTTGGGTCTAAGTCGCTATGAGGGTTACTCGAGTCAGTTAGGTCGACAACGACTTAAGAGGAGTTAAGTCGGCAACGACTTAAGGGTCAGATTGTGAAATGCTATAAATAGGGAGTGTGTTGTACATTTCAGGGTTGATTTTTGTTGAATAAAAACTTTGTTTGATTGCTGTGTGCTTTCATCTAAATTGGTAGTTGAGTGTGATCTCCTATCTCTACTTTCGGTTAATCGAGTGCGCTCGGTTCAACGATTGTTGAAGCCAATTCACGGTATCAAGTGCGCTTGATCAACGATTGAAGAATTGTAGATCTTCTTTCACGGTATGGTGCGCGATCAACGTGTCGAAGATAGCTAGAATTCGGTATCTTTGTGATCAACGAATTTGGGCATTTCAGTATCTTCAATCCACCGTTTGCTACTTTCATCGATCTATATCGTTTTGTTATTATCCGCTGCGTCATTAACTCACCTTTGTTATTGATTTGCAATCCATTCCATCTTGACATGTTTTCCATGAATTTTCAAACCTTGTATAACATTAGATGTTTTATTAATATTCTATCTAATCAAACAATTAATGATCATTTAGTAGATTTATTTAACTAATTTTTATATAAACCCTTATATATTTTTCCAAAGTTCAATATATATATATATATATATATATTTATTTAAATTCATATATACTTATTTTCTGTATTAAAATATGTATGTACCCTTATATTATATATGAAAATATGTTTTCTTTAATAAATAGAAAAACTGTAGTCATGTTACAGTAAACTTCCTCTAATAAATTATTTTTGGGGACTAACATAAATTAAATAACTTATTTAAACAAGCTAATCACTATATAACATATTGTAAAATTTAATAGTAGTTTAATATGTGTATATGCAGATTTATTTTTATTTTTATTATTTTTTGAAAACACTTATACTTATAGAAATAATCTATATTGATTAAAAATCAAGTTTTTATACAAATCCTTATATTTCCAAAAGCTATATGAAAATTTCTGTTTTACATTTTCCTTTATTGCATACGTAAACTTAAATAAAAATTCTATATAGGTTTAAAAACTAATTCATATAAATCCTTAAATTTTCTAAATCAGATATATATACTAATTTCCACTGTTCATTTAAACAGCAAGCTGATGCATATAAAATAATCAATGTATATACATATAAATTAAAAACCAAACTGCAGATAACCTTACCAAACAAGTTGCATAACACCCATCTCCTCGCGTTTACCACAACCACTCGCGAACCTCCACCAATGATGCAGCTCACCCCTTGAACCAAAGAGTTAGCCTTCGGCCTTGACTGCTGCATCACTATTATACTCCACCATCCCAGTCTCGTTGCTCCAGGCAATCGAACACCCACCTTCCTTCCATCGACTTCAGTCGCGACACAGTCACAAACTCCACTTCCAGGTGGTGGTGCTTGGAAGCTTATTAGCGCAACCCTAAACAACCACAAAAACCAATCTCCCACTGTCGAAGTCGAACGCGATTCGGCAACACCCACGAATCAAGTTGAAGTTGATTTCAATATTACCCCACTTAACTATGAACTGCAGCTCTCGGCAACCCTCGGCGATACTCGCGAATCGAACTCGGTCCGCCATTCTTTCTTCCTTTTTTTTCCGAAACATCAAACTCGATTCGATCGAGTTAAAGAGGGTAACTTGATTTGAACAGGTAGGGAAAGAAAGGAGGTAGTATTTTGGAAAGCTCGGCCACAGAATTTTTTCTTCGATTAGAATTGAAAGAGGAGAAAGCTTTTCTTTTCTTTTTTGATTTGAACTGTGAAAGGAAAAGGAAAATCATTGTGTCTATGGAAAGGCAGTACCATAACTTTTAGCTCGGCTGTTAATATTAAAGAGGTGAAGAGTGTTTAAGATGCTTTGCTACCGTGATTGAAATGTAGGGTACAAAGCACAGGTGTGACATTATTTCGGCTGAAGGCTGACTATTTATATGTGAATAAATATATATATTAAATTGATTTCAAATTGTCTCAACTTTGTAGTTTAAAATTTCGACCTCCTAACGAGATGTGCCGCTAGGCGTTTATAATGTTATACACCTATTCCGAACACAATGGAAAAGGTTTAGAGTGCTAATTCGATTGTATGGAGAAGATAGCTTTTTGGATCAGTTATTATATTGAATTTTGATATAAATTTTAGCGCGTTTATATATCGTACGCTCACAAAACAACTCCGATCATTGCGAAATTTGAAATCCGATAATAATATAATATTTTGGCTTCTGTGGAACAGGTTTCGTCGAATTCTGAAACTGTGCCTCGGAAGGCTATTTTTAAATTCAATTTAAACGATAAAATTTCAAAACTTAACAAAGCACTTCCAAATTCAATTTTAATACTTCTACTATCTTCAGTACTATCAATATAAATTTTACAAGCCTTCAAATTATTTTTAACAGGCTTAAAATTCCAGATTCAACATTTTAACCAACTACAAATTATTTAATTCAATAATCTAATTATCAAATAAATAGTGATATTTGAATTCAAGTTAAAAATTAACTTTTAAATATTTAAAATCAATTAAATATTCCAATTTCAAACGCTAAAAAATTCTGGGTCGTCACATTCCTCACCTCTTAAAAGAATTTCGTCCCCGAAATTGCTGGTTAGGAAGAATGGTCCACAACCCATTAACTATTTTCCAAAACCAAACAGTTTAACACTAACCCAAACAACCTTGTCATTTAAGGACACTACACTCTTAATAATTTCCTAAACTCCCCCATAATTTTCAAACAATACTACTTGCTAAATCATTCAAATTTTAATTTAAAACCAATTTTTTTGATTTATCAAAATTTTCTCAAAAATTTTCTAACTCCCTAAGTTTCCGAAAAATTTCGCCAGCGTCACCTTTGCACGGCTAGTTCGGTACAACTACAAAATGCCTCTACGGAAATTTCAAAAGAAAACAAAAAGCCAAGTGTCTCGATCAAAAATCCTCTCAAATTTCATATAGAAATTTAAACACGTACCTTTTTGTCGAGTAATTCAAATTTATCTTCTGAAATCAAAACCCATTTTTCTTTTCCTCCATAATACATGTATATCCTACTTAGCAATAATATCCAATCACAACATTCAAAGTCATTTACTTGACTCCTTACAAAATTTCAATATTCATTCCATTTAAGCCCGTATGATGTACCTATATCATTCGTACGCAATGCCGAACCCGATCTCTTACTCGATCACACAATTTCATTTCCGAATTAGTATCGTCCACCCGACTTCCTAGTGCGGACTCAGATAGGGTTTCTTGAAATCGTCATTCTTCTTGCGTAGTCATAACTATGATAGAGAATTTTCAAAATCAATCAAAATCCATATCCAGGGTTCGCCATCGAAAATCGGGTGAAAAATCCTAACTCGGATCGATATAACTATCTCGAAAATCTGTGCTCGAATCTGGATCAATTTGCTATGTGAATAAAATAATATACATACATCTTACGTATTTATTTCCATTGATTATTAACTATATCAATTTTCTTTTACTCGCGTTCACTTTGATTTCTATTCACTTATCAACGTTTATAATTTCTCGTATTTTCATTAAATCTACACCCAAATGCTTATTCAATATATTTTCCCGGCACCCATATTACTTAAGAATTCTACCATTTCTTCTTAAGTTCAATATAAGTAATTTATATGCTTCTTATATTTATTTTCACTTCACCACTTTAGTTTATATCTATTTCTATTCAAACTGGTTTTCCATTTCCATATGAATTCAATTTATCTTCAACTCTGAATATTGAATTTTATCTTCCATTTATAACTGATTCATATCATTATTTTAAATTAGTTTCATCCACTAATTTATTTCAATTTCCAATTTGAAATCCTTTTGTCCCTAACAAAAATTTTTCAAAAATTTTCTAACCCCCAAAATTTTTGGAAAATTTTGGTAGAGTCTCCTTTGTACGGAGAAGCTTCTGCAATTTGACAAGAGATATAAATATATATACATTGACCCACCCAGTCGGAAAAGCAAAAACAGTTCGTATTTCCTATTTTTATTGCGTAGGCGTACCTTTATTTAGCATAAGCAAGCGGCTTATTATTTTAGCATTTTGCGCGATCAAATCTAGCCAAGCGGCTTCCCGGTACCTGTACTTAGTCAATTCAAACATATAAGTACTAAATATATGAAATTTATTAACATTTCACTTACTTTCAATAGTTAACACATAAATTTCATATATAATGCACGTTATATAATTTCCATAAGCACATACAAGGTTCCGACACTTATTACAATTGCTTACAACCAATTTTCAAACCATTCCATTTTAATTTTATTCACAATCCTTTCGTTGCATTTTCTTTCATATCCAAATGTTTGATTCCAAACCATTTTATTAACTCGACAACTAATATATTAAATAACCATCTCACAATTTACATAATTTATTTATTTTCTTTAAACTATTCCATCCAATACTTTATTTAACGGACTTTCACTTTTACTCGAAGCCAAACTCCTATTAACTTTAAACTTAAGTTGATTTACTTTCTTCAAATTATCTCAACTTCATAACTTAAGTCACTTCTATTTAATTTGATTCTCATCAAATTCAATTACCCCACTCTTTATCCATTTTTAAATTTTAATTCACATTAACAATTCATTATTGAATTTATTAGTAATAAGGTCATTCAATTTATGCTTGAGTTGGATTTTTTTTTCATGTCTGGAATACCAATACTTTATTCCGGCTTATTTATTTCCTTTTTTAAATTTTTTTATAAGCTACTCACTTATTAATATTCATACAAAAATACATTATCAACCAATAAATTTAATTTCCAAACATTAATTATTTTTAATCCATTTGAACTAATCTGCACTTTATTTTACATAATTTTAAATCAAACATCGTCCAATATTCAATTTCATTTCATTTCATTTGCGTGCAATATAAATCAATCAGTTACTTACTAATTTTATTCTCAAAACTTTGTTTTATTTAGTCCAACTTGACTAATCTTTTTTCCATTCAAACTTAAGTTCAACATTCAGTTTCAATCCCCTTTTGCTTACACGTTTAAACTCATTACTAAAGGTTCCAAATTCAATTTTGAAAACATATATATCTAAACCAAACTATTCCTTTGCATTTTCAAAATCAAACCAAATTTCACAAACAGACATTAATCCAAAACATCCAGGTAGCAATTCCCCTCTTGGAAACTCGAAAATGAACACCGATGATGTCGCGATCATCATCAGAATTATTTTCCAACGACCGTAAAGAGTTCAATGCTTTTATCTCTTTTAATACCCTTCAAATATTTTTAAATTTCAAATCTCTCTAGATTTCAAATTCGATTCAAAAATATTTCACAAATATATATTATTTTTCCCAACCTTTTTGAGAATAATTTTCAAATTCAAAAGAATCTAAATTTCCAAATTTTCAAATTCCAAATCCTTTAAATTTATATTCAAACATTACTTTTGAATTTTATCTTATTTTAATTATTAATCACACTATAATTAAAATATATAGTTTGCATATACAAATTTCATTTGTATATGAATTTGTTTCTAGTTTCATTTTTGTTTTAATTCCTTATTCAATTATAAATCACATTTACAAATCCCATTTATTTATTAATTTATTTCTTAATCTTTGGTTATTATCTTCAATTTCTTATTCAATTCTCATATAATGATAATAATTTAACATTATGACTTTCTAACAACCAAGCAACCATATATAACTATAATAATTTATGAAAAATCATTTCTTCTATATACAAAAAATTTTTTGGGTAAAATTATTTCATTTACCCTATTTAAAACAATATTGTGTCGGTTTATCTTGTTTAAGAGTTTAGAAACCCTATCGATGACATGGCGTCCCACACATCGACCAGAATCCGTAAACACTCAGCCGATAAATCAAAACAATATAAAACAATTTTATATTCACTATTAAATACGCACTCATGTCTATTAATATGCTCAAGCTCATTCTAGAGTATTATGGGCTCTATTCTATGAGTAATTCCCACCAAAGCCAAGGTTATCACGAACCTCGCTCTGATACCAACTATAATAACCCATAATTTTGTGCCCCTTGAGTCGACACTATTCTCTATCAATCAACTCAAGATGAATGGAAATACAGACCATTTGGGCTAAAGAAGAAGAGGTAGATGAAGAAAATAGAAACCAACATCAGAATCTAACCATCGCGGCAGAAAAAAATATAATAGATAATCACAGATCTTTACACCAAAAACAAATACTATATCTGTTTATACATACATCATCAGAGTACATCATCAGAGTTCAACAACATCAATAACATACAACTGGATACACAACGGAACAATAATCAAGTACGGAAGTACGTATCGCCATCCAGCTCGTCTCCTGAGCTCCACTGCATCATATCCTGTTTATCCTATAATACTCGGTCAGACCCGAGCATTATGGTTAAATAACACCCGAGTCAGTCTGGAAAACCAACGTGAGAAATCACACTCAAACTAAATATTAAAGTTTCAAAAATCCTTTGGAAACAAAAGCATCTCGTAAGACCACATCATAAATAAACATGTCGGGTTTTTACCTTACGATAGCTAAAATACTTTTTATTAAAATCCTCCGATATTATAATAGTGTCTATATACAAAAAATTATTAAAATAGCTGAAATTGTTACATTATTAAATTCCAGCTACTAGCCACAGGGTGGGTAATACAAACAAAACTCATAAAAGGCGCGTAGGGAGGATGGATTTCCAACTAACGACTAGGCACTGGGGTACCACATGTCATAGTACGTGGCCTAGATCACAGTACCGAGGATTAGTACCGATCCCCTGCAAAACAAGACCGGGACTACCCCTTACTGGATAATCCCGAGTAAGATCACCCCACGATTGTGATCAGCAACCTCACCACTAAGCTGAAATAAAAGGGACAACTAGACAGGGATGACCTCACCCTGAAATGGGTGCTACCCACCTAGCCTTGCTGCATACCCCTGATTTTCAGTCGTTCCCGGTTGATGAGGCTTGAGGCTAAGCGTTACCTTTTAGAACATTTCACTTAGAATGCTCATCGTCCACCTGATGATGTTCTGAAAGCATTCATCCATACAAGTCCGACCCGGGTTCGAACGGAACAGAAGGCACTACTCTTACTACATCAATTTTGGAAATATCCTCAGTATCAGTAGCGACTAGCCCTTGCACTTCATTGCTCCATCTTCGACTCCGAACTCGTTTTCCCACGGAAACGTACAAACCGGATCGAAGTGGTTTTCGAGAAATTAATCCCAATCCCGGTATCTTCGAAACGATCAGCGCATTGTCCAATATTGATAGTCGGTTATTTAACTATCAACTAACATTCCCAAATATCCATCAATATAAATAATTTCCCCAAATTATTTACTATTCTCAAAATATCTTCGCAAGATATATTTCCATTTTCAACCTTTTGAACATAGTTTCAAATCATCTTCTTTTACGGAATAAAGTTACCAAATATTTTCTATTCCCACTGAAATCACCAATTACAACACT
This sequence comes from Allium cepa, assembly GCA_030765085.1. Lineage (NCBI taxonomy): Eukaryota > Viridiplantae > Streptophyta > Magnoliopsida > Asparagales > Amaryllidaceae > Allium > Allium cepa. The sequence continues at coordinate 836,383,745 of CM060931.1, forward strand.
TAGATTTTAGAACAATTTAAAAACACTTTATTATAAAATATACTTTAAGATATTTAAATAAAAAACTACTTTAATGCTTTATTAAAAATATAAATACTTTAAGAATATTTAAAATAAAGCTACTTTATAGAATATAAAACAAAATTTCTCTTTTAAAACAAAATACCAAGTCACCTTAAATAATTACTACGATAATAGATTTGAAAAATACCAATTTTAGAATTTAAACATTTACAAACAATAAATTTCCTAGAACATGCTTTTTAAACAACATTAAAGCTTTTAACTTATATTTAAAAATTTACTTTGAAACGTACTTGGCTATCCAGGGAAATATACTTTTTTTTCACATCCTTTAAAAATAAATCACTGTTTATTTTTAAACAAATTTTCTCATTTCCTTAATACATTCCCATCGTTAATTTATTCTCCAAAATATCCACTGATATATTACTTCACTTTTATAATCCCAGTTTATAAATTCCATAGTCACATTCTCCTTTAAATTTCCAATTTCAAATACTTGAATCAATTTCCAAATTGATTTCCATACTCCATTTTGAAATTAATTTTCTTCTTTATCTATTTCAATAAATTTAAAACTTGGATTTTAAAATATATTTTTCATTCCTTTAAATAATGTCACTTAAGGTTTAAAATACATTATTTCTCTATTTATTCAAAATCCCCTTTCCATACTCGAAATTTATTTATTAGAATTTTAAATCATTTTTAGTCTTTTCAAATTTATCCTTCAATTTATTCAAATTTTCTATAATTATTTTACTTACAAATTCACTCTTTTATTTTCTTTTCAAAAATCCAATTCTATATATTTTGATAACTCAGTGTACCAAAATGTTCAAGCAAACTATAGCATTCAATATTCCAATATAATTCATCACAGAATATCAAATAATCATAACAGAGAATATTAAAAAATCAAAATAAATGTTGAGGAATCCAGTTGGATCCCTCCAACCTGTTTTGCTGCATCTAAAGATGTTAGCACAATACCAATTCCACTTCGAGTTGGAGTATCATAGTATATGGGACTAATATAATATCATCCGCTATTATGAGGTGCATAGGTTCTCATACGCTGTACAATGCGGGAAATCAATTATTCTAAGATATATTATATACTATAATATAGCACATCAAATCAATTCAACCATTCAACCAATTATTTAAATTTAATCATTTAAAATTTAAATTATTACCAGCTGAGTGAGATTAACTCACCTTTGTTATTCATTTGCAATCCATTCCATCATGACTTGTTTTCCATGATTTTTTATACTTTGTTAAAATTAGATGTTTTATTAATATTCGATCTAATCAAACAATTAATTATCATTCAGTAGACTTACTTAACTAACTTTTATATAAACCCTTATATATTTTTCCAAAGTTCTATATATATATATTCATATATACTTATTTTATGTATTAAAATATGTTTGTGCCCTTATATTATATATGAAGATATGTTTTCTTCAGTAAATAGCAAAACCGTAGTCTTGTTACAGTAAACTTCCTCTAATAAATTATTTTTAGGGACCAATATAAATTAAATAACTTGTTTAAACTAGCTAATCATGATAAAACCTATTCTAAAATTTAATAGTAGTTTAATATGTGTATATGTAGATTTATTTTTATTATTATTATTTTTTGAAAACACTGATACTTATAAAAATAATCTATATTGATCAAAAATCAAGTTTTTATACAAATCCTTATATTTCCAAAAGCTATAAAAAAAATTCTGTTTTAACATTTTCCTTTACTGCATATATATACTTAAATAAAAATTCTATGTAGATTAAAAAACCAATTCATATAAATTCTTAAATTTTCTAAATCAAATATATATACTAATTTCCACTGTTCATTTAAACAGCAAGCTGATGCATATAATATAATGAATATATATACATATAAATTAAAAACCAAATTGCAGATAACCTTACCAAACAAGTTGCACAACACCCAACTCCTCGCGCTGACCACAACCACTCGCGAACCTCCACCAATGACGCAGCTCGCCTCTTGAACCAAAGAGTTAGCCTTCAGCCTTGACTGCTGCATCACTATTGTTCGCCACCATCCCAGGCCCGTTGGTCCAGGCAATCAAACACCCACCCTCCTTCCATCGACTTCAATCATGACCCAGTCACAAACTCCACTTCCAGGTGGTGGTGCTTGGAAGCTTATTAGCGCAACCCTAAACAACCACAAAAACCTATCTCACCCTGTCAAAGTCGAACGCGATTCAGCAACACCCACGAATCAAATTGAAGTTGATTTCAATATTACCCCTCTTAACTATGAACTACAACACTCGGCAACCCTCGGCGATACTCACGAATCGAACTCGGTCCGCCATTCTTTCTTCCTTTTTTTTCTAAAACATCAAATCGATTCAACCGAGCGAAAGAGGGTCACTTGATTTGGACAGGTAAGCGAAGAAAGGAGTTAGTATTTCGGAAAGCTCGGCCATAGAATTGTTTCTTCGATTAGAATTGAAAGAGGAGAAAGCTTCTTTTTTTTATTTGAACTGTGAAAGGAAAAGAAAGTTGATTCTGTTTTTGGAAAGGCAGTACCATATCTTTTAGCTCGGCTGTTAATATTAAAGAGGGGAAGAGTGTTGAAGGCGCTTTGCTACAGTGGTTGAAATGAAGTGTACAAAGCACAGATGCGACATTATTTCGGCTGAAGGCTGACTATTTGTATATGAATAAATATATATATCAAATTGATTTCAAATTGTCTCAACTTCATAGTTTAAATTTTCGACATCCTAATGAGACATGCCGCTAGATGTTTATAATGTTATACACCTATTCCGAACACAATGGAAAAGGTTCCAAGTCCTAATTCGATCGTATGGAGAAGATAGCTTTTTGGTTCATTATTATATTGAATTTCGATATAAATTTCAATGCGTTTATGAATCGTACGCTCACATAACAACTCTGATCACTACGAAATTTGAAATCCGATAATAATATAATATTACGGATCCAATGGAACTTGTTTCGTGGAATTTCGAGACTGTGCCTCGAAAGGCTATTTTTAAATTCAATTTAAACGATAAAATTTCAAAACCTAACAAAGCACTTCCAAATTCAATTTTAATACTTCTACTATCTTCAGTACTATTAATATAAATTTTACAAACCTTCAAATTATTTTTAACAGGCTTAGAACTCCAGATTCAACATTTTACCCAACTTCAAATTATTTAATTCAAAAATCTAATTATCAAATAAATAGTGATATTTGAATTCAAGTTAAAAATTAACTTTTAAGTATTTAAAATCAATTAAATATTCCAATTTCAAATGCTCAAAAATTCTGGTTTGTCACAAATAGACTTGCCCTATATTTAATAAGGGTCGCATTTTTCTGTTGTGATGAAATTATTACTTGGGGTTTCTCTTTTATGTTGTTGTTATTATTTTTAAATTTATAAAACTTTTGTTTTAATTAGGATTGAGCTACGGTGCACAGTTTAGAAAATTCCCAACTCGGGGATATAGTTGAGGCATGGTTTTAAGATTAGGGTTAGAACAATCATGTAAACAATAGTCACAAGTTTACAAGATTTGTAAGCGGTTGATTGTTTAATCCTAGTATAAATATTAAGGGTATCGGTAGGCAACATTGCCAGAGCCAGATAAAACTGTGTGTTGCTTATAATTTCCGCATTTACTTTATTATTATACATATATGTATGTGCTATAATTTTTATTATTCTATGAATTTATTAAATAATATTCACTCCCTTTTAGGGTCAATTCGATTCCATAAGCGGTATCAGAGTAAGGTTATTAATAAAAATGTCTAACCCTATTTGTAAATCCAATGAGAGTCAATCCAGTGTTAGTGCACTTATTTTTGACGGAATAGAACTTTTAAATTGAAAGTCAAAAACGGAATTTTATTTAAATTCTATCGATTATAAGTATTAGAATATTATTGAAAGTTGGTGTGATCTGGTAGGTAAGAAAAATATCTCGATTAACGTTTTTGTTATGGCAACAAAATTAATAGAGATGAATTTAAACTATATCTCTCATTGTTTAACTACATAGGAAATTTGAAATATCCTCAACGTAATATATAGCAACAAAGTCAACAACAGTGATAAACCCCTTAAAACTAACTCTACTAAAAATTGTTCTTGTCAAGATTTACGAAAGATAATTTGGACAATGATAGTAAAGAAGGCATTGACGAAGACACAACAGATGATGAGATAAGTGATTCGAAGATTTACTTCTCTTGTGTCAAAAAATTAATTACAACTACTAATGAAGTTGAGATGAAAATAACAAGTTAAAAGATGAAAAATCTAAGCCGCGTTAGGAAAATGATGAAATGGAAAATGAGCTTAAAAAAAATTAAGAAAACTGAAAATTCCATTTGCTAAAATTGTTTGAAATAAGAAAAAGAATTTCCTCTTTTCCATGAACGTTTTCAAAATTTAGGAAAGGAAATTTTGATTTTGGCGGAAAATAAAACTAAGTTGATTTGCAAAAAAAATGTTTTATAAAAGGATTTGGAAAGTTTTAAGATGTTCGACAATTTCAACTGTGCAAATTTTGAAAAGGAATCAAATAAGGTCAAAGAAAATTTCAAAACCTTGAAAACTAAAATATGATTCTGAGAAATAGAAAAATTGATATTATTTTAATATATTATGGTTACAAACAGAGATTAGAAAAATTAAGGATCTTGAAAAACTTGAATTCTTAAAATGCCAACTCTTTGAAAATGAGATGCTTGAAATTAAGACCAAAATATTGGAGCTCGAAAATGAAATTTTGGTCTTAAAAAGATTATTCAAAAGAGAGAGAATACTATTAGCCGTTGTTTTAAGCAAATAAATGAAAATATTTTTTTGAAATCCAAAGTTATTGAACTCGACCTGATTATTCGAAAATTCTCCACTAGAGAAAAATCTTTTAATATGTTATTAGGAAATCAACTCTTTGCGAATAACTGAAAAGGATTTGGACTTGAAAAAGTGTTAGTTTATAAACAAATGACTAGTAATACCACTAGGGGAACAAATTTGATAGCAAAATGCATAAAGTGTGGCAATATAGGATATTATTATAATAGTTTTCAAAATAGAAACAAAAACAAAATGTTTAAACAATCTGGACTCCCAAAAGTACAAATTTAAATATTCCAAAATTCAAACAAATTTAGGTTTCTATGGGTACAATTGTTAAAATTAATGGTTTACTTTTAAACAAATTTGGGTGTCGAAGGTTACAAATAAAATGGGAGTGGTTCTACATCTTCTATTAGTCCCTCGCTTCTTCCAACATTTAGGTACAAAAATGTGCTACGGAACAACTACGATAGAGGTAAACATTAAGTTGTTCTATATATGGTTGAATAGCAATAATTCTTGTGTTCCTTAGCCTAGAAAGAATCCGATGGAGATCTACGTACCTTTAAAGTAATGGTAAACAAGAATATGACATTGAAGGTAAGTAAATGTAAGATCTTTAAACCTTATTTTTTGGTCATTTCTATTTTTATTGACACCACCATCGTATAATTTCCATATCCTGAAATCCTTAACATCAATTTTCAAAAATCTAGATTTTTTGGAAAGTAAAGAGAATATTTTAAAAGTTTTGTATTTTGTTCTCTTCTAGAATCTGAACTTGAACCGTTGAAAAATTGCAAATCATTCAGTGTATGGTTCGAAAAATATTTCATAGCTTAACAGAGCTGTAGTAATTCGATCATAACTTCAACATTTTTAATCTGAATTTCTAAATTTTAGATGTTCCAAAAGCTAATTGATAACAATACAACTTTACTACTTCCATTTTTTGCTGACTCATTATGTAAAATATTGAAAAACAGCAATTATTTAAGTACATTACTTCAAAAATATCTTCAATTTATGCAAACAAGTAGTAGCATTTTAGATATAATTTTAAGCGATTCAACATTTTAACTTAAAATAAATTTTAGTGAGTAGAGTTTTCAAATATCTAAGACTTTCAAGTTTGGTGTTAGATCAAATTATGGAGTTAGAGTTTGCAAATAGTGGTTTCAAATGAACTGAATTTTCAAACCTAGAATTGTCAACTGCTTTGGTATGGCGATTAACTTTCTTGACGAAAATAAAATCATTGGCTAGATAAATTTTTCTATATGTGGATTTGATCTATATAAATGTTTTTGCCTCTATTTGACATAAATGCCTTAGTTGAAAATTCTTGAACCTATTCGAGTGATATTAAAGGGTAGACGGTCTGCTCGTTTAATCATTTATCATTCTGGGCAATTAGAGTACAAGTGGCATTAGACATCACTTCCTTTTATATCAAATTTACATTTTAATAGATTTAAAATTAACAAACATTGTTTTACAAAACCCTTTGCAAAAAATATATTTTCACAACTTTTTTGGATCTAGAAACCGTTTCAAAATAGCTCAGATTTTGAATTTGGTTTTATTAAATAAAAATATCTCGTCTACTTGGTAAGATATTTAATTTGGAAAAGATGATGCTTCACTAGTTGAACTTTTTTTAAATCTATTGATTTTTTTATAGTGAATGGGAAAGCTATGGTAGTGATTAAATTATACTTCATAACTGGAGGAATATGTGTTAAATTCCTTAAAAATTGAAAAGATTTATAATACTTCCAATATTAATACATAATCCATGATCATTTTTATCAATATCATCCTTTAAGCAGTCCATACACTAAAATTTAATATAATGTGTAGAAGTTGGTATTTCAAAAAATGTGGAACTATTTTGTTGTAACCTATATATTTCTATCCTAAAGTATTCACTTCCATTTAAAAGTCCTCAAGCTTATGCATGGGTTAGTTGCTTTAAGCATAATATATGTGCTTCTATTCTCATTTAAATGTTCCCATAGTTATGCATGGATGGAACGTTCATACAAAAGAGGGATTAATATTCTAGTAATTTCTGACCTCATTTAAAAGTCCAAACAATTATGCATGGGTAGAAATGCTTGGCATTCTTTTTTAAGTAACTACTAACTTCATTTAAAAGTCCTAATGGTTATGCATGGTCATAAAGTGCTTAACATTTATTTGTATAATTTAAAAGAATAATTTTCAGAATTTTCTTTTGTTATAAATACCACACTATTTCGACTGTATAAAATTCCCCTAAACCATAATGAAATTGTCACTCTAAAGTGGAATTTGTGCCTATTTAGTTAAATATGATGATTTTCATTTGACTAATTGAAATTTTCAATAAATATTTCTCTCCATATCGTTTGTGGTTTTAATCAAAATTCAGCACTATATCAATTGTTATTATTCTTTTGCCGATAACAAAAAGGAAAGGGAGGTTAAGATTTTGGTGGTTTAGTAGTAACCTTACTAATATTCAAGAATTGTTTTTATTATTCAAGAATTGGTATTATTTTTGGACAGTTGTTTTTGCCATTATTTTGACATCAATTTTTCGTTTTTTTACTTGCATGTATTTGTGTAGAGGTAGTCTATTTATAGGGATAGTATGAAATAGGGATAGCCTGATCACAACATATCAAAAAAATTTGTTTATCGCAAAATCATAATTTATTTCTTATCATCAAAAGGGAGAGGTTGTAGAATATAACAGTTTATGATTTTTTTTATGATAATAAACTTGTATATATTTTCATATGTGTTTGATATGGTACTATTGTAAAATCACAAATAGAAGTAAACAAATAAATTTTTTATCACAACGTGTTGTTTATTTCAATGGAATTTAAAAAATACACACAATTACTATAATAGCTTCCATAATAATTTAACTACAATATTCGTATACAAAAATATTTTACATTTTCATATACAACATTGTATTTTCACTCTCATATATAACACACTTTCAAATACAATCACTCCTCACCTCACCCACACGAAATCGATTTGTTATCCCCTTGCTCCAGTTGTTTTCTCCCGCCACATCCTTTTCCTGTCAAGTAACAACACGGTAAAAAGGAAAAAGAAACAAATTCAAACTGCAAAAATATAAATATTTTTGAACTTGACATTGCTTCAGTCTATTTGTTGCGTTCTTTTCATATTTTGAAATATGCACCAAAAATATCAAAAACGTACATGAGTAAGCTACGACATGCACAACGTATCACAATATTTGTCATAAGACTGAGCACATATACAAACCACTTTTGCATCATGTAACGATCTGATTTTTCAACATCTAAAAAACAACATCAATACGACCACTATATGAAATGACGAACAATCGAATGCCAGAAAATCAAACCGTTAGGGTTAAAGAATAAGGATGTAGAAGAAGAAATAGAAATAATATCAGAATCTCATAATCATCGTGGAACAATATATAATAGATAAATGACTAATCTTTAAACAAAGAACTATATCTCTTTATAATTACATCATCAGAGTACAACCAAGTCTATAGCACACAACTGGACAGTTATCAGAATCTGCCCTCACAAAATTGACTACACAGTTAATCCTACACAGCGCAATATTTATCAAATACGTGTGATATGTCTTGCCATCCAGCTTGTCTCCTAAGCTACATAGCAGTCCATCTAGAATCTATACTCTATAATACTCTGTTTGACCTGAGTATTACAGCGAAATAACACCCGAGTCAATCTAGAATAGCAGAGTGAGAAAACACACTCAATTGGATTATTAAAGTTTTCAAAATCCTTTGAAATCAAAGGTATCTCGTAAGAACATGCCACAAATAAACATGCTGCGTTTTAAGCTTACGATAACCAAAACATTTCTTATAAAATCCTCTGATATTATAGTAGTGTCTATATACAAATACTTGCTCAAATAGACGAAATTGTTACATTACTAAATTCCAGCTAATAGGTATACAAACAAAACCGTAAAGGCGTGCAGGAAGAATGGATTTCCATCAATGGCTGGGCTACTGGGGTACCGCCCGTCATAGTATGTTATACTAGATCACCGTACCGAGGATCCACCCTTATCCCCTATATCACAAGACCGAAGCTACCCCTTACTGGATAGTCCGAATAAGTTCACCCTGCGGTTGGGATCAGCAACCGCCCACACAGTCGAAATAAAGGGACGTGTAGTTAGGGGTGAACTTACCCTAATTGGTGGCTAGCCACTTAGCCTTGTGTGTACCTCCCTTGTATTAGCCATTCCCAGTTGATGAGGCTTGAAGCTATACGTTACCTTTTTAGCACACAATCACTTAGAATGCTCATCTTCCTCTTGACGTTGTTCTGAAGCATTCGTCCATACAAGTCCGTTTCGGGTTCGAACGGAACTGAACGCACTACTCCAACTACATCAATTTCGGAATCATCCTTAGGATTAGTAGCTATTAGCCCTTGCACTTCACTGCTCCATCTTCGTCTCCAAGCTCTTGTCTTCCACACGAAAACATTCAAACCAGATCGAAGTGGTTTTCGAGAAATTAATCCAGATCCTGGTCTCTTCGAAACGATCAGACCATTGGCCAATATTGATAGTCGGTTATTTATCTATCAAATAACATTCACAAATAACCATTAGGTTTAAATAATTTCCAAATTATTTATTTCAAAATAACTTTGCAATCTATTTTTCACACTTCAACCCTTTTGAAAACAGTTTCAAACCACCTTTCTCTCATGGAATAAATACCCCAAATATTGTTTATTTCCACTGAAATTACCAAGTCCAAATACTTTAGATTTTAAAGTAATTTAAATCACTTTATTCTAAAAAAAGTACTTTTAAAACATTTAAATTAAACTACTTAAGCACTTTATTCATAAATATATACTTTAAAATATTTAAAATAAAACTACTTTATAAAATAAAAAACTAATGTTTAAAACAAAATTTAAGCCAAACTAAATTTTAAAATAAGAGTTACGAAATTCTGTACAAGTTTTCAAATAAAAATTTAACCCAATTATCTTTAAAATAAAACTATTTTATAAAATATAAATATTAATAATTATCTTTTTAAAACATAATAACATTAACCTTTTAAAATAATTACCACTATAACTAATTTAAATAAATATTTACCTGTAAAATTTTAACAACTTAAATAATATTTTCTTAAAAACATTCCTTTAAACAACTTTAATACTTTTAACTTATACTTAAAAATATGCTTTGAAAACGTACTTGTCTTTTCAGGGAAATACACTTCTCTTCCACACCTTTAAAAATGAGCCACTATTGATTTTTTTAAAAAATTACCCATTCCTTTATAAATTCCCTTCCTGAATATACTTCCAAATATTCACTGGTATCTTATTTTCTTTTATAAACCCAGTTTATAAATTCCATAGTCTCATCATCCTTTTAAAACACAGTTTCAAACATCAAATAAATTTCCAAATCGATTTCCAAAATTTAGTCCATTTTAAAAATGACTCCTTTACTTACTCACTTTTATTTCAAAACCTATTAATTTTAGATTTAACTTCTTTATTCAGATTTAAAATCTTATTTAAATTGAAACTACCGATTTCATATTAATTTCAAAATTCTTCTTTTATTTTTCCTAAACCATTTAAATCCTAAATCGAAAAAGTAAATCTTTTATTCCTTTAAATAATATCACTTAAGTTTAAAAATTCATTAGTTCCTATTTATTCAAAAATCTCCTTTCCCATACTTTGGAATTTGTTTATTAGAATTTACAAAATCAACTTTTAACTTTTTCTAAATCATTCTTTAATTTATCCAAATTCTCTACGAATAATTTACTTTAAAAATTCTCTTATTTATTTGCCCTTCAAAAATCCAATCTATATATTTTTGATAACTCAACATAACCAGATATATTAAAACAAACCATAGCATCCAATATTTCAAATTACACATCTAATCTATCACAGATTATCAAATAGATCATATCACGGAATATTTAAACAAACTGAATATTTTTGAGGAATCCAGTTGAATCTAACCAACTTGTTTCCCTACATCCATAGATGTTAGCACAAAAATTTAAAATTCCAATTCCACTTCGAGGTGGGATATCATGGTATATGGGGTCATCTGCTATTATGCGGGGCGCATAGGGTCTCATCTACTATATATTGTGGGAAATCAATCACTCCAATATATATATATATACTATATATATACTACTATATATACTATTACATCTAGTCAATTCAATTCATCAACCAATAATTTAATTTTAAATTAACCTGAAATCCGAGATGAGTGAGACTAACTCACCTTTGATTTTTGCAATCCACTTCATTTCAACTCGTTCTCTTCACGATTTAAAGCCCTGTATAAACATTAACGGTTCTATTATATGAAATACTCAAATTATCAATTGCCATTCAATAAAAAATGATTAACTAATTATATTGTTTAAACCAATTTTCCAATAATAAATAATATTTCATTTCTTTTGAAACCCATATACTTAAAAAAATCTATTTATATATATTTAAAAACCTAATTTTTTTTAAATAAACTCTGCAACTTTTAAAATCCCTATAATTTCAAAACCATGTCTAAAAATACGTTTCTTTTGTCCTTATCTATATGTTAAATTAGAGTAGGTAGGCGTAAATATATTTATATTTCAAAACCAAGCAGTAAGTTACAGTGTATATATATTGCAGCATCTGATGTATTGTAAATATTTATAATCCTTATATACATATATATACAGAATTAAACGAAACAAGTTTATACCTTAATAAATTAAGAGAACCCAGATCCCTCCCCAAACGTGATTCCACCGGTGATCGAACTCAACATAAATCATGGCCATGCACAAGACAGCGCCTCGAACAATATTGCTTTCGCGAAACTTCCATGCACGCGCGTGAACGCGCATGCTCCTCCCAATCGAGACCATTACGAGCAATGCTCCAATGAACATCACCGCGACCCTGTAGACCAAATGCACTCGATCCTATTACGCCACCAATACCACGCCTTCGACTTGCGTGCATGGTAAGGAGTTCCCACCCTAAATCGATGCCTTCCCTCACCATAAACACCGAGAGTCGCGGCCACCAGATCTAAAACTAAGCCATGTGTGATGATTCCCTTTGACGACATCGTGTCGAGCTTGCTCAGGTCGCGATTGATTCGCGATTCGAATCGAAAAAGGAAGCATTGGCCTTTTGCTAAGATGATTTTGATTTTCCCACTCTCCGTCGATTTGGATTTACAGCCATTTTAATTTCCTTTTTAAATTTCGATTCTTATGTTTCTCTACCATAACTTGTTTTTGTTTAGATTTTTAAATGAAGAAAACTATTAATCACTTTGACACTTGTAGATCAAGGTCCTTTCCATCTTATAAATGTCGAAATTGCATTTTTGTATTTATCTTTTTTTTACATTTTATTTCATTCTAACTCGACTCAATTCTACTTTAATTTATTAGCTATATATACAATTTATCTTAAATGTTTTCAAAAACGTGGAGGTTTAAATTTAAATCGTTTGGAAAATGCAACAAAAGAAATTTCGAACTCCTATTAGGGTTTGCCACTAGGTGTTAATAATGTTATACTCGTATTTCGAATGCACTGGAAAAGGTTTGGAGTCCTAACTCGGTCGTATGGAGAAGAAAGATTTTTGATTTAATTTTAGCGCGTTTACTTACCGTACGACCAAACGATCACTCCAATTACTATGAAAAATGAAATCCGATAATAAAACACTATTACAGATCCAATGGCACTAGTTTCGTCGAAATCCGAGACTGTGCCTCGGAAGACTATTTTTAAATGTCCATATTAAACTATATAATTTCAAAACTTAACAAAACACTTCCAAATTCAAGTTAAACAATTTTACTATCTTTAGTACTATCAATATAAATTTTACAAGCCTAAGAAATATTTTTATCCGGCTTAAAATCCAAGAATCAACATTTTAACCAATTTTCAACTATTAAATTAAATAATTTAATTGCCAAATAAATCGTGATATTTGAAACTCAAGTTAAATTACCTTTCAAATATTTAAAATAAATGAAATATTTCAATTTTAAATATCCAGAAATATCGGGTCGTCGCATTCCTCCTCCTTAAAAGAATTTCATCTCTGAAATTACTAGTTAAGAGGAATGGTCCATAACCCATTAATTATTTATCCCATAACCAAATAGTTTTTTAGCACCACCCAAACAATCTTTTCATTAAAGACACTATCACACTTACTAAATTCCTAAACTCAACCATTCAAATTTAAATTCAAAAAAAAAAAATTATCAAAAATTCTTGAAATTTTTCTAGCTCCCTAAATTTTGAAAAATTACGTCAGCGTCTCCTTTGCGCGGCTAGATCGTTAAAACTACAAAATACCTCAACGGGCCTCCAGATTTCAAAAGAAAACAAAAGTCCAAGTGGCTAGACAAGAAAATCAAAAAAATTCATACAGAAATTTAAATACATGCCTTTTTGTTGGGCCATAATTTTTTTTATCTTTTGAAATCAAAAATCCCAGTTTAAACCTGTATGCTACGTAGCAATAATATCAAATCATAGAATCCAAATTCACTTTAACGTTTCTTTTCAAAATTTTCAATATTGTGCTTACTTTAAGCCCATACGATGCACATATATCATCCGTACGCAATACCGAATTCGCTCGATCACACAATTCCATTCCCGAACTAGTATCGTCCTCCCGACTTCCTAGTGCGGACTCAGATCTAGTTTCTTGATCAGTAAACATCATTCTCCTTGCGTATCTGCAAACTATGATAGAGAATTTTCAAAATTAATCAAAATCCATATCTACAGTTCGCCATCAAAAATAGAGTGAAAAATCCAAACTTGGATTGGTATAACTACCTCGAAATTCTATGCTTGAATCTGGATCAAATCATTTTGCGAATTAAATAATATACGTACATCCTACATTTTTATTCCATTTGATTATTAGCCATATCAGTTCTCTTTTGTTCACATTTATTTTTATTTCTATTCACTTATTTACAACCATCCCATTTCACAACGTCCAGTTTAAATTTTATCCAATTATTAACTTAGTATGTTTTAATACCAAATTTTGCTTAAGAACCTTCACCCTTAACTTTTCTTAAGTTAATGTAAGCATTTGATATACTCTTATATTATTACTTTCGCTCTCCCAGTTGGTTTTTATCTACATTTAATCAATTTGGATTCCAATTCCATATAGATTCAATTTCTTCAATTTACTAATTAATTTCAAATCTAAATACTTTTTCCCATTTTTCATTCTGATTTTCATTTTCAATTCTACTAGAATTCAGTTTATCTTCAGACTGTGAATATTGAATTTTATCAACTATATTCCATTCACAATTGGTTCATATCATTATTTTAAATTAGTTCCACTTACTGATTTATTTTAAATCTTAAACAATTATTTTATTACCAAACTTTTATTATTTTTGTTCACTTTGAATTAATTCTATAACTTCACTTTAATTTACATATTTGAAATTAAATATCATCCAATATACAATTCCAATTCATATGCTTACCCACTTGAAACAATTAGTTTACTCACTAATTTATTTCGGTCTTTTATTTTATTTAGTCAAATCTTGACTAAATTCTATTACACACAATTTAAATTAATTCCCAATATTCAATTTCAGTCCGATTTACTTGCAAATGCAAATTCATTTGTCTATCCACAACTTTATTTCCAACTTATATCTTTTTATTTAAGTAACTATTTCTCTTAGTTCTTAGACTTTCTTTAATCTCTCTTTTACTTAACTATATTTAATCACACTCCATTTCAATTTAAATTTTAACTTTCTATAAGTTTTTTTAATTTATTTCCATTCCATTTACTAACCTTCTTTAGTTTCCTTCATTTAATTGACTTACCTTTCTAACTTTATTCTCTAGTCACACTTTCTTTTACTCCTCTTTAAGTTAAATTTCCCCTATTCTAGAAAATTTCAAATTTTACTAGTTATCAAACCCTTTTATATTTCCATAAACATTTTAAATAAGATTCCAGAGTTTAAACATTTCACAACATTTCAAAAACACCTTTGAAATCAATTATTCCCTTGAATCTCAAAACCAAACCTAGTTTTGCAAACATCTCCAATTTAAAAATCTCCAGGCAGCAATTCCTCCTTGGAAATTGGAAATGAACATTGATGATGCTGCAGTCGCCACCGAAGTTATTCTCTAGTCATCAACGATCGATTTTTGTGTTTCTTGGCCATAACTTGTTTTCTGTTTAGATTTTTAAATGAAGAAAACTGTTAATCCCTTTGACACTTGTAGATCAAGGACCTCTCCATCTTACAAATGTCCAAAATACATTTGTGACGCCCGACCTCTATACCCACTATAGGCAAGGACACCACGGGGTAATGCCGTCAACTAGCACGGAGAATAAGGCTGTTGAGGAGCGACCCTCCGCGTAATTTCTTTGTGCGAGCACCGATATGTCAGATAGTACAACATGCATCTGGTTTCGGGAGGAAATCCGACATACCGATACAAACTCAAAGCTACTAACCGGTGGCTATATATATTCTTCGAAAACAAATATAGAAATAAACATAACACAAATCAGTCACAGACATCCATATCACAAAGGCAGAAATAGATATGAATATATAACACATAAATGTGTTCATCAGAGTTGTGGTCAGACAAGATCCACAATATAACAAAAGAATAGCTACAAGTGATAGAAAAAAGAATATGGATACATCAATGAGTCTATATCTCAAATGTATACAACAAAAACTACTAATCTAAGTAGTTAGCCAAAAGTCAGGGTGATAATCCCAGATGTGAAGTAAAGTAGAAGCACCTGTAACATCTTGGACTTACCCGAGTATTATTTAATAAGAAAATAATAAACGGATCAGTCTTGCTATAAATATCAGATGAAAAGATATAGAATAAAAGATATAACAAAAACGTATGATAACCATAAGACCATACTGTGATAAGTATGTAATTGAAAATCAACAAGAGATTAATCAATATCACAAGAATCTTTTCAAAGATAAAAAAGAATGTCATACTCTTTATTTTTATTCACTAAAACCATAAGTATTGATCATTTTATCAATACCAATCACAAAAGTTAATGACACACAAATTCACCAATGCACAAATATTGATAAGTCTTATCAACGTAAATCACGAAAATTGGTGAAACAAAAATTCTAGAAATCATCAATGGAAATCCAGAAATCACAAAAAGGGGGAGGCCTATCACAAAACGGGAGCATGAAAACTCACCAACACGTGTATCACAAAATGGAACGCTATTGCATGGTTGCTAACCATTAATTTTGAGCCGAAGCTCCACAAAACGGCCCGAAGACCATGGGCCGCTACCCCACCAAATTGAGCCGAAGCTCCACAGAAACGGGATTTAGTCAGACAAAGAGATATCACACGTTCGCTAGTCTAAATCACAAAAATGGTCATCAACGATCGTCAAGAAGTGTCAATTACAGTAAGCTAGTATATATATAAGCTTAGCTTCATGTCCCATGACCACTAGATTAAATTAAATATTTACGAACAAATTGTAAATCTCCACTCGAAAATTGTCACAAGAGATTCAATCGAACATGTCCAAGAACTAACCGGCGATGTAAACGAAAGCGTTTCATACCACTTGTTTTACTGAGCCGTTTAATTAGATTTCTCGTACGAGTGAGATAAAGGTTTGTATATACTAGTAGATTGGAAAACGGTTTAAGAAATGAGCTTTGTAATAAATAGTGTAGAAATTGTTTTAAAGGAAGATATTTGATATTTACTACTAGTATAGAAAACCTTTATATTTTTAAAGTGAAAAATCACAAAAATGATTGTAGAAACAATAAGTCACAAAAATTCACATTCGAAGACGTGAATAAAATCCAAAGAATTCGATTCCAAATCCATCAAAGTGGAAATACCCTTGCGACTTAACAGCCACAACTTACGACTTAATATAAGTCAACACAAGAAATTAGCGGCTCAACGCATGCGACTCCACGGCATACGACCTAAGAGATCAGCGACTTAAGAAAGAGCATGCGGCCTAACGGAGCAACCTAACATGGCGAGACCTATGGCATGGCGCGACCTAAGTTGTTGCGACTTAAATGCAGGTGCGACCCAAGGTATAGCGCGACCCATCAGCTGTGCGACCTAAGTAATGCGACCTAAGTGGTGCGACCAAGCCGAGCGACCTAAATGATGCAGGCCGAGCAACCTAAGTGATGCGACCTAAGGGGTGAGAGTAGGCCGAGCGGCTTACGTAATGGAATGACCTAACGCATGGCCGAGTGACCTAAGTTAAGGAATGACCTAACGGCTGAGCGACTTAAGTGGTTGCGAGATAAAGCATGGCACGACCTAAGGCGTGCGACCTAACTGCAGGCCGAGTGACTTAAATGTGCAGGCCGACTCATTAGCAAGGCGAACGACCTAAGGAATGCGACCTAATATGGCACGACCTAAGTGGTGGAACGACCTATCTCATTGCGCGACCTAAGTGGTGGAACGACCTATCCCATGGCATGACCTAAGCATGGCGCGACCTATATGCAGGCCGAGCAATTCAAATGGTGCAGGCCGAGCGACCTAGTGGATAGAAGTGCAAAACTCCCTCAATTTGCAACCGGTCGAGCACGGATGCTAGGGGATTATGCCCATCGGCTACCCGGTCCTATTAGCTCCTCGATGCATCACCAAAAACGTGTTCAAACATCAAAGCTAGGATTTTTAAAGATTTGAATCCAAAACACTAAAAATTGGGATTTTCACCAATTTAATCCAAACCAAAAGCAAATGCACATGAATAAGTTTTAGGAATTCATACCCAACAATCGAAGGTAGTTATAGACAAAGATGTGAGATAAAAATCTCACCTTTACACAAAATCAAAGAAGAAGAAGTTTGAAAGCAAAGGAAGAATCAACCACACTTCAATCTCAACACAAGAAGCTTGAACCAATGGCTTCTTTTTGGATTTGGAGTTAGATGTTGGATTTGCAAATGAACTAGTGCTTGGAGTTTTAATTTCCTATTCCTCTCTCCAATTTTGATGAAGCTTGTGTGTTAGGAAATGAAAGTGAAGTAATGAAGGTAAGAGGGGGTTGAGCTAGAGTTAATAGTTTAGGCTAATGGGCTAAACCAAACCCAAAGCCCAAAATGAAAAAGTGGCAAAATTCCAATAACTCGAAACATATCAAAGTTTATATTCAAAAAGATCGCAAACGGTGTTTTGGACCCAATGGAAGTGCTCCCGAGTCCTAATTCAACCGTATGCAAAAAGTAACTTTTCGGACAAAAATCGACTAGCGATAAAATATTTAAACAAAATATTTAGATATTCAATCGTAAATTATGCGGGTTGTTACAGACTCTCCTCCTTAAAGAAATTGCGTCCTCGCAATATTTAAGAAGAAAATATAAGGTAACAACCATGAAAGCATATCAACACAAAAGAAATTTGAAATAAGAAATTCACCTCAAAGAGCATAGGAAAGTAAGTCCGGATGTGTTCGCTCGATGAATTCTCTAGATTCCCTAGAGCAATCCTTAGGATTTGAGGACCATTGAACTTTAACAAGCGGAACATCTTTATTTCGAAGGCGTTTGACCTCCGAAGCAATAATACGAATAGGATGTTGCTCATAAGTTAAATTAGGCGAAACTTCAATTTCTTCCACAACACCGGGCTCAAGAATAGAATCAGAATCTCGAAGGAATTTCCGTAATTGAGAAACGTGAAACACATCATGAATAGAAGAAAATTGAGCCGGTAATAAAAGGCGATAAGCCACGGAACAAATACGTTCGGTGATGGGAAATGGACCAATATATCGAGGTGCTAACTTTCCCGATCGACTGAAACGTACAACACCCTTCATAGGTAAAACACAAATAAACACAAGATCTCCCACAGAAAATTCTAATTTCCTTCTCCGGTTATCGGTATATGATTTTTGTCGACTCTGGACTTCTTTCATCCTAGTAGCTGAGCCTTGGCGCGGGATAGGAAGCAGCTAAGCCCAGTCATATTCATTCGCATTCGTTATTCCTGTCCGATTTTGTAAACAGGTTTACCTCTTGGAGGCAGATTTATTGTGTTTCCTTAGGCCGCTCGCAAGAAAACTATCTATAGGAGGCTTTGATCATTCAAATTGACTCGGGTGCTATTAAATCACAATCTTCTCTGTGGAATCACTAATAAAATATGGACCTAAAACCAGCTTCTCACCAGTCTCAAGCCAACAAGAAAGAGATCGGCATGGTCTTCCATAGAGTGCCTCGAAAGGTGCCATACCAATACTAGATTGGAAGCTATTATTATAGGAAAACTCAACAAGAGAAATACGATCTTCCCAACTTCCACCAAAATCAAGAACACATGCTCAAAGTAGATCTTCAAGAGTTTGATTCACACGCTCGGTTTGTCCATCGGACTGGGGATGATAAGCGGTGCCAAAATTAAGCTTCGTTCCCAAAGCTTTTTGAAGACTCTTCCAAAATCCACTAGTAAACAATGGATCATGATCACTAACAATAGAAGTAGGAACTCCATGCAATTTAACAATTTCTTTAATAAAGAGTTTAGCCAAGAGAGGAACGGTTCGATTGGACCGAATGGGAATAAAATGGGCGGATTTAGTAAGTCTATCGACTATCACCCATAAGCTATCATGACCCGAACGGGAACGGCGAAGGCCGTCTATAAAATCCATGGAAATTTTGTCCCACTTCCACATTGGAATTTCTAAAGGTTGCAATAAACCACCGGGCCTTTAGTGTTCGGCCTTGACAAGTTGGCAAGTCATGCAACTCTTAACAAAGTTAGCAATATCAGATTTCATTCCCTCCCAATAATAAAGTCGCTTCATATCCATGTACATTTTACTACTATTGGGATGAATGGTAAATTTAGAACGATGAGAATCTTCTAAAATGTCTTTACGAAGATTACTAATATTTGGCACGATAAGTCTACCAAATTTTCGAATGCCGCCACGAGAATCAATATCAAAGTCTTTCAAACCTTCAATATCAATTTTATCCCTAAAATTTTGGCCAAGAAGAGCCAATTCGGGATCTAGCTTTTGAGCTTCAAGAATGCGTTCTAATAGAGAAGGATGAGCCTCAAGACTACATAAAACAAGAGATGAACACAATTTGGATACATGATCTTGAATCTCATAAGTGGATAAAATCTCGAGATCATTCCATTCGGATATCATTATAGAAATAACCACTTTATGCTTACGACTAAGTGCGTCCGCGACATGATTTCCCTTTCCGAGATCATAAATAATATCAAGATCATAAGCTGCAAGAAATTCGAGCCAACGTTGTTGACGCAAATTAAGTTCCTTTTGAGAAAATAGATACTTCAAAGATTTATGATCAGTGTAAAGAATAAATTTTTCTCCAAAAAGTTAATGACGCCAAATACGAAGGGCGAAAACAATAACCGCGAGCTCTAAATCATGAGTGGCATATCTAGTCTTGGCTGGCTTCAATTGCCTAGAAGCATAAGCAATAACACGTTCTCTTTGCATAAGAACAGCATCCAAACCAATGCGACTAGCATCGGTATAAACAATAAAATCTTGATTCCCCTCGGGAATAAGAAGAATAGGAGGATCGGAAAGGAGTTCTTTTAATTTCTAGAAAGAAGCTTCACATTTGTCCGACCAAAAGTATTTAACTCCCTTCTTTGTCAAACTAGTAAGAGGCATGGAAATTTTGGAAAAGTCCTTTATGAAACGGCGGTAATAACCTGCCAATCCAAGAAAACTATGGATCTCCATCACACTCTCCAGTCTCTTCCAATTTTGAATCGCTTCAATCTTTGAAGGATCCACGGAAATGTCGGATTCGAAAATAATATGACCGAGAAACTTCACACGAGTTTGCCAAAAGTGGAATTTAGAAAATTTTGCTTTTAATTGATTACTCCTAAGAGTTTCCAACACAATCCGAAAATGCTTTCGTGCTCCTCCTCGGTTTTTGAATACACAAGAATATCATCAATGAAGAAGAGAACAAATCGATCGAGGAAATTTTTGAAAACTCGATTCATAAGGTCAACGAAATAAGCCGGAGCATTCGTTAAACCAAATGGCATAACAAGCCATTCATAAGATCCATAACGAGTACGGAACGATGTCAAAGGAATGCTATCCTATGCAATACGAAGCTGATGAAAACCGATAGCTAAGTCTAATTGTGAAAAGACTCTAGCACCACTAAGTTGATCGAATAGATCATCAATCCGAGGTAAAGGATATTTATTCTTGATAGTAAGATCATTAAGCTTGCGGTAGTCAACGCAAAGCCTAAGTGTACCATCAGATTTCTTCACAAAAATAGCCGAAGCTTCCCAAGGCGAGGAACTAGAGCGAATAAATTGCTTCATCTCCAATTCGGATAATTGTTTGCGCATCTCCTCATTTTCTTTATTGGACATACGATAAGGAGGACGAGCAATAGGTTGAGCTCCAGGGATGAGATTAATTCCAAACTCAACTACTTGCTTAGGTGGTAATCCTAAAACGGGCACAAATATGTCGGAAAATTCATGAACAACGTGAATAAGAGAAATAATATCTTCCTCATCATCATGATCGTCATCATGAGGATTTAAAGAATATAAAGATGTAACCAAGATGGAATCCGAATCTTTAAGGTCAATAGGAATCTGCTTACAGATTAAGGATGTCGAAGATGAATAGTACGCTCAAGATATAGGATTTGGGCTTCATAGCGGTTAAGCCAATCCATTCCGAAAATCATTCCAAAGCCAAAGTAGCGCATAACATGCAAATCAGCTTGGAAAGAAAAATCGCACAAAATAATCTCAACATCTTTACAAAGCAAACTAATTGTTGCGGATCCACCAACCGGATTCTCAATTCTCAAAGAAGTCGTTAAACACAAAACATCCAAAGAAAAATTATCAACAAGTTCTTTTGAAATAAAAGAGTGGGATGCACCCGTATAAAAAAGAACTCGTATAGGATGGCCACGAAATAAAATAATGCCATCAAGGATAGAATGAGAAATACCTTGACCACGAGATGTGTTGCCAGGGGCTTGAGCAACATTAAGCTTTCCCTCCTTCCTGTTTTGAAGTTTGGGACACGAAGATATATAATGCTCCGGGTTTTTGCAATAGCGAAAAGCACGGGGCTTTGAACACTTATTCGCATAATGGTCCTTAGAGCCACAGTTGTAGCATTGCCCACCACTTGAGGTAGAAGTCTTGGTTGCCGAAGAGGCTTGCATCCCTTTCTTATTGTTAGGATAAGGACCGTTGAACTTATTAGGCCTTTTCTTGTTGGTGAAGTTCAGTTTGGCACTCCCAACCTCAACATCACTTACTCTATCAGCCTCTTCAAGTCGAAGAGCGATATCAATGAGCTGATCAAAAGAAACTTTTAATTTTAGAAGTAATGGCTTCTTGAGATTTTTTATTCAAGCCATAGACAAATCTTTGGTTCTTCTTCAATGGGGTGTTTATGTACTCGACCCCGTATTTAGAAAGTGACTCGAAGGATGCGACATAGCCTGCCATAGAGGATTCACCTTGAACGAGGTCAATGAAACGGCGAGCCAAAGTCACCTTCTCAGCCTCTGGGACAAATTTTAATTTGAAGCGTTCCCGGAATTTCTCCCAAGTAAGATCCGCTTCATTTATTTCAGAAATCAGAAGCTCATACCAATCTAATGCTCTTTCTTGGAGCATACTAGAGGCCACCTGAACACGGTGAAGATCAACAAGATTCATGCGAGAAAAGATTCGATTGAACGTTCTTAGCCAAGCCTGGACTTCAATAATAGTTTCAGAACCTTTGAATGGCTTCCCATCCAAATTGGTATAATCATTGCACAAACGTGCAAATCCAGACTTAGGGTAAGTGACTCCGGATTAGATTCGGCTGCTTGAGCATTTCTTACTAGATCAAGAGCTGCTGGGCAGGCATAAATACTCCATCTTGGAGAGTAGCACTAGATTGACCGGCGCTGGGACGGGCAGGTCTAACCATTTCTCTTTCTTTTGAAAGAAAGAAAGAAGAAGGATAAGGTTATTCACCAAATTAATATCAAGCAATCTTGATAGATAAACAAGGAATCTTGAAGAAAATAGGATGAATCGGTACGAAGACTTGAATTAAATCCTAAAGCACGACTCCTAAGATGGACTTAGGACGATGATCCTTGCTAGATTATTCTACATTGTTCCGAAGTTTGGCTCTGATACCAAGCTGTGACGCCCCACCTCTATACCCACTCTAGCCAAGGACACTACATGGTAATGCCGTCAGCTAGCATGGAGAATAAGGCTGTTGAGGAGTGACCCTCCGCGTAATTACTTTGTGCGAGCACCGATATGTCAGATAGTACAACATGCATCTGATTTCAGGAGGAAATTCGACATACCGATAAAATAATTAAACAAAATATTTAGATATTCAATCGTAAAATATGCGGGTTGTTACAACATTTTTATATTTATCTTTATTTTTACATTTTATTTTATTTTAACTTGAGTCAATTCTACTTTAATTTAATAACTATACATATACACTTATCTTAAATGTTTTTAAAAAGGTGGAGTTTTAAATTTAAATCGTTTTGAAAATGCAACCATTTCGAAATCCTATCGGGGTGTGCCGCTAGGCGTTACTAATGTTATATTCGTATATCGAATGTACTAGAAAAGGTTTCGTGTTCTAACTCGGTCGTATAGAGAAGATAGATTGTCGATTTAATTTCAACTCGTTTACTTACCGTACGGCTAAACGATCACTCCATTCACTATGAAAATTGAAATTCACTAATAATAAAACACTATTACGGATTCAATAGCATTTATCTCATCGAAATCCGAGATTGTGTCTCGGAAGGCTATTTTAAAATATCTGTATTAAACTATATAATTTCATAACTTAACAAAACACTTCCAAATTCAAGTTTAACACTTTTACTATCTTCAGCTTTGTCAATACAAATTTTACAAGCCTTTGAAATATTTTTATCCGTCTTAAAATCCAAGATTCAACATTTTAACCAATTTTCAATTATTAAACTAAATAATTTAATTGCCAAATAAATAGTGATATTTGAAATTCAAGTTAAATTACCGTTCAAATATTTAAAATAAATTAAATATTTCAATTTCAAATATCCAAAAATTTCGGGTCGTCACACATCAACTCAATTTCAGGCACAAAAGCAAGGTCAACCAAGTAAGGTGCGCGCCACAAATATAGAAAATCAAAGAAGTAATGCACATGACCAAATGCACAAGCTCAAGTGCACAAGGGCGGCTTACAAAATCAAGCAATACAAGCAAGTGTGTAGATGCAACATTTGGCCAGTTAGGAAAAGAGCAAGTGCACAATGTATAAAGACATGTGCAACAAAAGAATGCATAAGACAAAGCATAAACTTAAGTACAGCAGCAATGCATAGTGCAAACAAGCTTAGTGCATAATAACAGATGATGTGCACAATTTCAGCAAGCTCAAAGCTCAAGGAAAAACATAAAAAAGTGCAACCAGATTCAAGGAGCAAAGCATAGAAATGTACAAAGACAAGTGCAGCAGAAGGATGCACAATACAAATAAAAATATAGTACACAAAAGTGCCCCAGGATGCAAATAAGAAGGCAAACACAACAACACAAACTGAGACCAGGTCAATAAAGTGAATGTCGCAACACAAGTCGAGAGCAGGTGAAAACATGAAGGTAGATTCCATATGCAATAGCAATAACATGGCGTGCACACACAAACACACACATATAGAACCGTGTGCAGAGTAGCAACCATCAAACTACAACATGGTGCACTGACACACAAACAAGATGAATCAATGCAACAATCTGAAAAAAGAAGATCAATTTCACTTGATGTGCCTTCAAGACACCATGATAATAGAAAAAGAAGCAGCGAATACCGAAGTGAAGCCAAGGACCAAAAGAAACCACATATGCAGGTCGAAAAAATAAAAGCAAAATGAGAAGATGCACATGATGCATAAAATGGTCAAACAAAAAAAATACATATACGCATGTTGAAATAGTCAGCCACAGTAAAAGATATCATAGATGAACTAGTCAGAACTATCGATCAGAAAATCAATGAACAAGTGTGATTCAAAACAGAAATATTCAAAATTTATGGAATTGATCCTTATGTAAACAAAATCATCATTGGAAAATATGGTTTTCGAGTTCAACATATCAAAATAAAACTATTTAGAAAAATCGCACCAAATTTTTTAATTAGAAAATACGTGACCGTGAAGCAACCGAAGGCATAAAACTTACCGAGCAAAGCAATCAATCAACAAGAGAGATAGGTAGAATTCCATCACTTGATTGAAGAATGGCTGCTTCAAATTGAATCCCTAAAAAGGTTAAATTGAAGGATAATGAAGAAGAAAGGAATTGGCTTGGAATGAAAAGGATATACAAACTTAAAAGATAAATTTGTCTTAGTAGAAACTTATGGGGCGGAGTAGATAAGTATTGCCAAAGCTTGGTAAAATTATGTTTTGCTTTTAATTTCCACATTTACTTTGTTATTATATGTGCTGCAATTTTATTATTCTATGAATTTATTATAAACCACATTTACCCCTTCTATGGTAAATTCAATTCCACAGGCATTCGGTCCAAACGAAGAAGGCCCATATGCAATTAAACAAAAGCTTGGGGATAGAACTTTCAAACTGGCTACTGTTGATAGGACCACAATCCCGCAAGCATGGAATATCGACCTGTTATGATGCTATTTAACTTAGATTTGTTTACCTTATTTTCTACAAATAAGCCCCTTAATAAATTGGTGGCAATGTACTAAGGCAAGGCTTGCCATTTCATTTGTTCATAAATAAAGCCAGCTTTAAGAACCAAGGAACCGTGTTTTTGTAAGTTAAATCTTACACTATGTAATTAGGTACACAATCAAGTGCCTAAAGATAGGTACAAATCAACTCCTTTGATCCATGAATGGGCCAAAGAAGTATAATCACAAGGGCTGATTAGAAAATTTGCCCTTATCCCTTTGGTCTTGACTAATGCTCAAAGATAGGCAATGTCAATGGGGGATACTAAATGTCAAGCATCTTAAGCATCGGATCTAGATGATAGGAACTAGCATATAACTAGGGCTTTCATGACCATGCTTATGGCCTGACAGAACATGCTTGTCCGAGGATAAGCAAGGATGTTCGATGAACTTTCTCAATTAACACTTGAAGGCGGATAAGAAAGATGGAGGGTTCCCGGAGATTGGTGCCCGAAACACTAATTCTCGGAGATAGGAATCGATGTATACCACGGCTACGTCTGTTGCTCGACAGGACATGCCCCAGTGGATAATAAATTGAAGATGGTTAAGGAGCTATTTCAATTAATGCATGAAGATTGGCATGTCTAACATTGGAGCTTCGAGAAAAAAATCTGACTATCGATCCCTAGAGATAGGGACCGATGGGTAATTTGACAATCCATCACTTATGGCCTAGCAAGACATGCCTTGCTAATGGTAAGTGATGAAGATCAATAAACATTTGATCAACGCCTGTAGATAGGTGAGTTCGAAATAAGATGCCTAGAGGCAGACATTTGGTACGTTATTTCCTTGAGATAGAAAATGACAACGTTGAACACTTCTTTGAATATAACTTGTTGGTGGTCGGACAAAGCTTAGGCAAGAATAAACGAATTCGGCTATGGAAATGGCTAAGTCAATAACGCTTCTATTTGGTCAAAACAGAAATATTTTGGCAATGATAAATAGTACTATACAATGGAGTATAGCTATATAATCACTGAAATTTACTTATATGTACAGAGCTATAGTAAGTAAAAGCATTGCCAAATAGAAGCTTGTATAATAGAAGCTTGTATAATATAAGTAAGTCACATTATTAGGAGAGAAAAATAAAAGTGAAGGAATGTAAATGCAAACAAAGGTTGTACAGAAACAATAATCCTTACATACAATCACTTTTTATACAACTAAAGCAAGGGCCAATCCCATACAAACTCGGGTTATATGCAAAAAGGAATAAAATATATAAAATGTATTAAATCTGCTTTTTCAAAAGCCAGATATAAAGCCTACTTCTTCCCATTTGTAGCCACCCTTGGGATCATCCTTCATCAAGAGCTTCTTCGTATACTTTCCATCAGGATTTCCTATTTCAGGCTTTTCCTTCATGGGGGTGCTGACTTAAGAGTGAGTGATCTCACCCTCAATTGTAACGATAATAAGATATTTAGGATTTTCAATCGGAGCATCAAAAGACGTGCATATCTTCTAGGGCCGATACCATTTGGAGGCTTGATTTTAACCAACAAAATTCTAGGAGTATGGCTCGTTGTCTTTGAGCCAACATGTATCTTAGTTCCCAGCTCCATTTTGAGCTTAATTTTGCTAAGGTAGATCTTTAATATCTCCACCATGGAACTCAAATCAGTTGGGTCGGTCGCACTGGTAACATCCTCCTCAGAGACTATGAGGTATACTCTAATACTTTCAAAGCCCCAATCATCTAATAATTAGGACCGGGGTTGAAACTGGAAGGAGGATTAGAGCGATAAGTTTCATAGAGATAGGGGTCGGCTCAATGAAAATAGCAGTTCGGCCCAAACCTTGAGTTCCTGGCAATTGAGTAGAGTGCGAAAGATGACTTGTAAGTTCATAAATAGCAAAGTAAAGGTTAGTGACAACCTTGGAGGAGAACAGAAAGTTCTCAAATACCATAGAGATGAGGTAAATACCTTCACTAGTTGGAGTTTGCTAAGAAGGTGATTTAACAATTTTCCCCTCCTATTTTGCAGATTGCATTGGTTGACTAAAGAAAAGGGAAATTAAGTCTCAACAGAAGTAATCACGGCAGATGTTAGGATTGCAGTCTGTGTGGCCTTGGTGGTGGCCCCTACGGAAGTGGTATTTCCACCGTAGGCTCTTCGGATTTTGGAGATGACAACTCTACTTGGCCCAATGCGCTAGTACCGACTGGAGCCTTGATGAAAGCTTTACTAATAGCTAAATTCTATTCAACTAGGACTGCATTTCCTTTCTCTAGGACTATAATGTCATCTATGTCCAGGAACTTAGCTTTTAGTTTAAATTTAGTGAGACATTTCCTAGATGCAGCCGTACAATGCATAATTTTCTCATAGGCATCTACCGGAGTAATGAGATAACTATTTCCCAACTACTTCAGATTCTTGCCGTCGACGACATTTGCAACGAATAGTTGAAGGGTGGAGCTCATTTCTTCTTTCTCCTTAGCTCTTCATCTTTGAGATTTTATCTTCACACTACGTGAACTTCTATCTTCACATTAAGTCCTTGAGCTTCTATTTTTGCATCTGTCTCATCCATGAGATTGGCCCTAATCTCATAACCTCAGCTTCAAGTGTTTGAAGTTCTATGTCCTTAGCCTGCAATGCTAAATTCTTCACCCGACGAACTGTATCTTTCTGTTTAATTTCCTTACCTTGGTAGTGATCTGAACTATGAGTTAATCACTCTCATGGCAAGCTATTTATAGTTGCTCAATTACTATGGTGACGGCCCAAGTGTGTGCATGGAACATCTCCTTGATTAATTTTTTGGAGTCTTCAACAAACTTTTGAGCCTCGTCCTTTTGTTTCTTGAGCTCAAAAATTTAGATTTGTAGTTGGCTATTGTCTTTTATATGTCTTCCTTTTTGATTCAAACGACCGAATATCTATCTGATCAATACTATTTGACGTCGAAGATGGAAAAATCTAGTTTTGTGCATTCAAAGAGCAAGTTAAAAAGTTCGATCATCCCTCCAACTCTACGGTTGGCCCTTTCTTGTAGGATGTCTTTATGCCATGGCCAAACATCATCTCAGTTAGGCAAAGACCGCATTAGTTTTGGTTATTATGGCTGTGGATGAGCCTTAAGGAGGCGGTGATGAAAGTTGATGTGTAGAAGCCTCATTAGTTTTTTAAGAGGTTGAAAAGTGGTGACTAGAGATTGTGTCATCAGAACCCACTGAGGTAGAGGTGAAGAGTGTGTTGGGGAAGAGCCGATGGCGTAACCATGACGTTCATGTGGACCACGAAACTTCTTCCCCTAGTCATAGAATTCTCTCTCCTCAACTTGGCATTTCTTTCTATCCTTATCATCAAATTATTCCCTTTCATTTCTTCCTCTGTTACTCGGTGTGAAGATGAGTGATCAACAAAAGGCTCTAGGGTGATTTCCCAACACTCATAGATGGTGTCTTCCCGTTGTACCCGAAATTAAAGAAAAAGGGTTGCATTACTCTCAATACACTAAAGTAAGGGGGAATGTAGGTTATAAGTGTTCGTGATCCTAGAAGTGTGTTGAGTGTAGGTATCCTTCAGTACTCTACGAACCGTATTCTAAGGGTAGCAAAGATGGGTTTCCATCTCCCTCAACTAGGAGGTCCCTAGATAGAAAACTAAAACCCAAAAGATACTCTTTAAGAACATCGTCAATTTGGATGTGTAGATCCCAAAGTGAGCCAAAGATGTTTTCTTAGGATCCTTTATGGCAATTGTCGCGTTAGATGGCATTATTCTTAGACCGAAAGATTGCTATGAAGATTTGACAACTATTTTTTAGGATGTGATGCGGTAGGAATTTGTAGGCCCTTAGGAGATGTTTCCCTATTTAATACATCATCTCCATTGTTGGAATACTTGTCATCTTTGTTAGGAAATCAAATCTATGGTTTCGATGACAACAACTATACAATGGAAATCGAATATGCATATATATCTCTATTTACAGGTAATGGCTAAAGTAACATCGCTAAAGAGACAAGAACAAGGCTCAAAGAACATTACAAGAGATGACAAGTCGATAGGATCAATGGAGAAATGACACAGATGCACATAAGCAACAAGCGCAAGTTTCAGATGTCTGAAGACACTAGCCAGACGTCTGAAGAAATCCTCTTGAATTTAAAACAGAAAGGATCAGACGTCTGGTTAATGTACTCAGACGTCTAAATGGCTATTGTACACAAGAAATATATGGGAATTTCGCTAGAAGGACAAACTTTACAGTCCAATTAGTTTCTAGGATACACATCCACAGAAATTAATTTCAAGGCCAAAGTCATCAGAATAATTACATTTAAGGACAAAGTCAGCAGTCCAATTACTTTCAAAGACATAATTTCATAAGGTTTTAGGCCTTATAAACTAATTATTTTGCATTTTGTCCTTAAAAGTAATTATTTCAATTGTGTGTCCTTGAAATTATTTGCACTTGCTAAGGAGGCCCTTGTGGCTAATTTTCACAAAAATATATATAGCCAAGCGTCTGAAACTTATACCAGACTTCTGGTGCTGAACTCGGATTTCGAAATTCAAACTATAACTGACACACTTGAAAAGATATCTTTGCATCTCTTCACCGCAACTCTCCATCACCATCAGAAGCGACCATAGAACATTTGTTAATGGATGCAACTACTCAAGGAAACTCTCTACCACTATAAACAACATCAAGAATCAAAGAGAAGAATTCACTTTACTTACTTGCGCTCTTTACTTTTATACTCTGATATATTCTCGATCTCTAGCAATCATGTACTTGTATTTCACTCTTTCATATATTAAGAACTCCTCAATCAATATTCTATATATATATATATATATATATATATATATATATATATATTGGAGAATTTGTACTTAGTAGTCAATATCCGTGTTATAAAACACATACTTGACAAGAACAAGCTATTGTAACCAAGCCTATTCCTTCGGGTGAAGTGAGGGTGTTCGATAATCGAATTTTGAAAGGGAGCTTCGAGACTGGACGTAGGATGGGAGGTCCGAACTTGTATAAAATCCTGGTATGCGTATTATATATTTTACTAGATTAATTTTATATTAGTTACATGATATAGTTAGTCGTATATACTTGCATATACATTACAGGATCCATACTATATAGACTTTCAATTTGTATCAGAGCAAGGTATGATCAAAGTACAGTAACACGTTTTTGAATCATTTTATTATGGCAAGTATTTTTCAAGAAGGGCAATACACAGCACGACCTCTACTTTTTAATGGCTCTAACTATGCATATTGGTTAACGCGTATGAGAATTTTAATGGAAGCTAATGGTCTAGAAATTTGGTCAGCGACTCAAGATAAACATGAAGCACCTACTACTGCTATGAACACATGGACCGATGCACAAAAAACAGCAGCTTCTAATAATGCCAAAGCTATGAATGTTTTATTTTGGTAATTAGATAAAAATGAATTCCCACATGTCATGTTATGTAACACTACATTTGATATTTTGCATACTTTACAAGTCACGCATGAAGGCACAAACAAAGTTAAACAAACCAAGATTTCAATTTTACAAAATCAATTCTCATCATTTAAAATGTAACAAAATGAATCTATAGTGGATATGTACTCTAGATTTAAAACCATTCAACATGATTTAATGGCATTTGTAGTCAAATTAACAAATTTTGATTTAGTATCGGGAATACTCAATTCTTTAACTCCAGAGTGGGAAACTAAAGTATTATCTATCGAAGAAGCTAATGATCTCTTAGCACTCATAGTTGAAGAATTGCTATGAAATTTAATGTCCTACGAAACTAATTTGCAGGCACGAAAAGAACTAAATTCGGAAAGAAGAACATAGCATTCCCAGCAACAAATGAAGACTCCAACTTAGACGAAGAAGAATTTGTATTTATTGCCAAAAATTACAACAAATTCAAGAAGTTTATGAAAATGACTAAATTTCAGAAAGGAGGAAAATCAAGCTCAACGAATCAAACATCAATCAAATGCTATGAATGTGACGAATTTGGACATATGAAGAAAGATTGCCCCAAGCTCAATAATGATAGAAAGAAGAACAAATTTGAAAAGTTCAAAAAGAAGAAGGCTTTCAAAGTAACATGGGATGATTCGGATTCTTCATCATATGAAAGTGATAGTGACGGTGATGGAGAACAAGCTAATGTATTTTTTATGGCACAAATTGACAAGGTATGTCCCGAACATAGCTACGACAACTTAGCATGGAATTAGATGATAAATTTAGACAAATTAAAAAATTGAACAAAAAATATATAGCCAAAATAAATATATTAGAACTTGAAGTAGGAATGTAAAAAGATGAAAAAATTATCATAGAAGAAGAACTAGAATTATCTCGAGAAAAAATTAAAAATAATTTGGTAGAAAGTGAGGCTATTACTGTTGATTTTGATAAAACTAAAATAGTAAAGGATAATTTGTTAAAATAAAATGTCAACTAGAAAAGCAATATTGAAATATTGAAAATTTAGAATTGAAAGAAAAATTAGATAAAATTACAAATAATGTTTCAAAATTTAATAAAGGAAAACAAGATTTGGAAAATCTTATCAAAACTTCGAAACCTTCAGGTAATAGAAATGGAATAGGATTTAAAAATACTCCTAAACAAAAAGGAAATGATGCTAAGAATTATAGTTATGAAAAGACTAAAAGTTTGCCTAGGTTTAATATGAATACCAAAAATATAAAAATTCGGATTCCTAAGACAAATAATAATTTGATTAGACAAAAACATATTAATATTTTCTTAGAGAATGTAGTTTATAATAAAAATTATATTTATAAAGGTACCAAACCATCTTGGGTATGGCTACCTTCTTCTAACTTCTAGGTCCTTAACAAAGTATATGGGTACCAATTAAAACATCTTTTATTTTGCAAGTACCCAAATAAAAAATAAGGAGAAATTGATACCAGATAGCGGATGCTCCAAGCGTATGACCGAAAATTCAAAAATGTTATCAAATGTAACATACATCGATGGTGGAACGGTAACCTTTGGAGATAATTCAAAAGGATATGTCGAGGGAACTAGAGAAGTCATCAACTCTTGTATTTCTAACTCTCCTATTATTACAAATGTTTTATTGGTCTAAAATCTAAAACACAACCTACTAAGTATTAGTCAATTATGCGATAAAGGTTTTCAAATAAATTTCGAAAAAGATAGATGTAATATTTTCGATAATAACAAACAAGTTATATCTGAAGGTTTTAGAAAAAAAAATATTTATGTATTAAACATTAATATAAATAAAAATTCAAATTTATGTTTAACCGCCAAACATGATGATCCATGGTTATGACATAACGACTTTGTCATATCAATTTTTAACATATTAATAAATTGTCAAAATACAAGCTAGTTAGAGGTTTACCTAAAATAAATTACAAAGAAGAAAATTTATGTGACGATTGTCAAATTGGAAAACTAAAGAAAAGATCTTTTCAATCTGAAAATAATATTTCTACAAAACAACCATTAGAATTATTACATTTAGATTTATTTGGTCCAATATAAGTACGATCTATAAATCACAACAAATATGTTTTGGTAATAGTGGATGATTTTTCGAGATATACATGGACTTTATTTTTATAACATAAAAGTGATACCGTTGGAATGTTAAAAATATTCGCTGAAAGAACTAAAACACAAATGAATTTAAAAATTAAAAATATTTGAAGTGATCACGGTGGAGAATTCGAAAATGATCTTTTTACTAATTTCTGTAATAAAAAAGGAATGTAACGACCCTGAATTTTAAATAATTTATTTTAAGAATATTTAATTAATTTTAAATATTTGAATGATGGTTTAGATTGAATTTTCAACATAACTATGAAAATGTCGATTAAATTTTAGAATTTAATCTATTGAGAGTTGGATAAAAATTTGAATCTAAAATTTTAAGCTGATTTAAAATATTTCAAAGGCTTGTAAAATTCATATTGATAATATTGAAGATAATAGAAGCTTCAGAATTTAATTTGGAAGTGAATTGTTCAGTTTTGAAATTAAATCGTTCGAATCGATATTTAAAAATAGCCGTCCGAGGCACAGTCTCGGAATTCGACGAAACTAGTTCCATTGGGTCCGTAATATTGAATTATTGCCGGTTTTCAAATTTCGTATTTTTCTGAGTTGATATGTGATCATACGACACATAAACGCATTGAAATTTGTATCGAAACAAATTAAATTTAAATTAAGTTTAAATTGGGATTAGTAAATAAACAAACAGCATCCCATTTATCACGCCTGGGAATACGCCTAAATTCACGAAAATAAAATCGTGATAACCATACCGAGCATACTTCATTCGGTTTTAAATAATCTCTTTCCTTCTTCAATTCAAATCACGCAAAAAAAAAGAAAAAAAGAAAACAAATGGCCGAAGCCCTAAATCCAATCGCGCGCGATAGAGGCGCACGAGATGGTGGAGCGGCACGAAGCGGCGATTGAAGGAGGAGGCGGCGACGCAGGTGGGGGCGAAGACTCAGGCCGAGGTCGCGTTCGAGGCGACGTGCAGTGGAGCGACGGCAACAAGTGGCGGCGGCGCGAATCGATGAAGGCGGCGGTGAGCTCGCGTGCGCGCGCTTGAGGCTGGATTGTTCGAGCGGTGGCAAAATTGGGGGTAACGGCGACAGCAGCGTGGGTTTGGCGACTGGGTGCAGTGCGATGCAGTAAGGTATACTTAGTTTACAATTTAATTTTGAAATGTAATACATTAAGTTGAGATATAAATTTTAAGCAGAAAAAAAAAATGAATGAATTTGAAAAAGTATATAAGTCAAAACCGAAAGGAAATGTTTTACAGTAGGATTTATAAAACAATATTTTTGAAATAGAAAATAAAAATAATATTTTGATAGATATATTTAAGATATCTTAACTGATAATTCAAATGTTGATTTTTAATAAACTTTTAATGTTAAGCTGTTAAAATAAATTAAGGAGATTTGTAAAGTTTAATTATTAGTTGATTTATTTATTTGATGGTAATAAATTGTTTGATAAGTTAAAATATTAATAACCCATATATGCCTATTTCCTTTTACTAGTGAAATTTTTAAATAATGAACTATTGAAAAATTAATTTGTTCTTAGGCACTTAAATGTAATATAATTTTTTTTTTTTTTTGATAATTGGGATTTCTATGTAAAATTTGTTTTTGAAAACTTAAATAAATTATATTCGGTTAATTTATTCAATTTTTAGTTAAACAGATTAATTAAAAGAAATTTGATTTTTAAAGAGAATTTAGTTTTAAAATTAAAAGTACTAATTTAAGTTAAGAAATATCTATTTTAATTTAAAAAGAAGTAAGTAGGTATATTAGCAGAAAATTTAGTTTTAGAGTAAATTTTTAATTTAACAAATTTTATTAAAAGAAACTGGTTTAAAAGCAAAACCATCGGTTAATTAGATTGGAATAGGGGAAATTGGTTATTCGATTTATTTCAGATACTAAAGAATTTTATAAAATTGTTATACAAGGTTGAATATTTTAAAAGTTATGTTAAAACTAAAATAATAAGGTGACAGATTTATTTAGTTAATCTATTTTAAGTCACTAAAAATAATCTGTTAAATGAAAATAAATATTCAAGTGGATTTGATAAATTGTTGAAGTTAAAATTTTAAAGACAGGAATATTATTTTTAGGATGTGAAAAGTATGTATAAAAAAGAAAATTAGTTTTAATAAATTTATTTAAAGAAGAAACTGGTTTAAATAAAACAATTGATTAATTAAACAATCAAGAACGAAAATTGAATAGTTCGATTTAATTCGAATATTAATAAAATCATTGGCTAATTTAATTTACCTAATAGGAATTTAATTTATTGGATAAATAAATTAAAGGAATTCTAGTTTAGGATTTAAATCTTCAATTAGATAATTTTATTAAAAGTGAGTTTGGTTAATTAAACTAAATTTTTGGTTAAAATAATTTATTAAACAAAGGAATTTTAAAAGATTGAAGAAAATTATATAAGCAAGATGTTAGAATTATTTAAAAAAAGAAATTCAGTTTGAATCTTTAATTTTTAGTTTAAAATAGAAATCATTAACTTGAGATTGAAATAATTAGTTGAATAAATTCAATTTAAGGATAAGTTAATTAAACCTATTTAAGAAGAAAATTTAGTTTTAAAAATTAAATTGTAGTTGAATAGAATTAATTTAAAAGGAAATTTTATTTTTAGTTAAAATAAATTTATTAAAGAAGAAACTGGTTTAAACGAAACTATCAATTAATTTAACTATTAAAATGAAATCACTAATGAATCGAAATTATCAAATCAAAATCTATTATTCGATTTTTTTCAATATTAATGAATTGTATAAATATTTATACAAGGTATAAATGAAGAAAACAAGTTGAATTGGAAGTGGATGGCAAACGAAAATAAAGGTGAGAACTTCTCACTCAAAAGGAATTTTGTTGTTTATTTAAATTTTAAATAGTTAGATTTAAAATTGTTTGACTATGTTGATTGAATGATTGAATGATGATTGTTATATATATATATATATATATTGGATGTGAATAGACCCTATACGCCGTTAATAAGCGGAGGTTATTTATTACAAACATATACCGCGATATTCCACCTTGAAGTGGAATTGGTATTATATTATATAGCAATATATATATATTGGCATATGTATATATTGCAGTTGATTGATTTCCCGCATTTTCTTTTAGCGGATGAGACCTTATACGCCGTTAGTAAGCGGATATATATTTATAAAATCCCATGTACCGCGATATTCCGTCTCGAAACGGAATGGTATTGTGCTAATGTCTGTGGATGCAGGGAAACAGGTTGGAGGGATCCAACTGGATTCCTCACAAATATTTATTTG
Source organism: Allium cepa (assembly GCA_030765085.1). Lineage (NCBI taxonomy): Eukaryota > Viridiplantae > Streptophyta > Magnoliopsida > Asparagales > Amaryllidaceae > Allium > Allium cepa. The sequence continues at coordinate 836,420,519 of CM060931.1, forward strand.
ATTTTAGATATTGTGATGTTTGATTGTTTATCATGGATGATATATGATGTTTGAAAGTTGTGATTGAATATTGATGTGTTGCATCATCGGATCCAATTTTTGAAGTTTAAAAATAACGATTTTGATTTCTAAAATAATTTTTGAAAGTATACGTTTATAAAAATATTGGAATTGATTCATCTTAAATAAATAAACGTTATAATTTTAATATTATAAAAATTATGATTTTTGAGAAATACAGTTAAAAGTTGATTTTTGAAAATATGGGATTAGTGATTTTTTTAAAATAGTTTGGACTGGGATTTCTGAATTTATTATAAGAAGTCTAAAAATAGGATTTATAAAAATTTTATTTTATAAATCAGAATGATGAAAATTATGAAAGAGTTTAAAGATGTTTAAAGTAATAATATAAATTGATTTGTATTAAAAGATTTATAAATTGATATTTATAAATTTAGAATATCTTGAATTATAAAACGAGCTTTTATAGGTGATAGAATGATTTGTAAATGAATTTCATAAAGAAATGAAATCTATAGAATTTATGAAATTTGATTATTTTATAAATTAAAATGATGAAATTATAAGGAGCTGAAAGACGTTTTAAAATAATAATATAAATTGTTTTATATTAAAAGATTTATAAATTGATATTTATAAATTAAAAATATTGGAATTATAAAACGAGCTTTTATAAGTATTAGAAAGAATTGTGAATGAATTTCACTAATGAATGAAACTTATAGAATTATAACGGTGAAGTTCTAAATAGAATTTTATAAATAAAATTTATAAAGTTATTTAGGAAATAGATGTGGATAAATAAATGAATCTTAGAAGTTATAGGATTTATAGATTTGGGAAGTTTGAAGGAATGATTTTATAAATAAATAAATTATAAGTATTTGACTTATAATATGAATTTTAGTATATCATTAAGATATGAAATTGAATAGATTTATAAAGGAAATTTATAAAAGGAAGTTGTTATAAAATAAATAGAAATAGAATTTATAAACGTTGTTTTATAAATCCGCAACGACTTATTTTGATAAGGAATTGTTGTAATTTATTTATGGAATTATATTCATGTTTTAGACAGTGAATAATTCTTTAAAATAAAATGAATAGAAATGATGAAATTTATTAACAAGTGTATTCACGTTTTTGAATAGTGAATATTTTGTTAAAGAAATTATTTTGGATGTGATGTCTTAAATAGAATTAAAACGATCTAAAGATGTTTTAAAATGTATTGAGATTCGAAACCATAGATTTCAATATTCATTGTCGAAATAGACGTTTTCGAGAAATAGAAGGAAATGGTAGATTATAACACTGTTGTTATAATAAATGATTTCCGAAAGGAAATGTTTTGTATAGTATTGGGATTAATATATCTATTTTAATTTCGAATCCCTATACTAGTGATTTTGGGTTGTCGTAACGATGTTTTACGCGACATTCGTTTTGACCCAAATAAATATGATTAAGTGAATGATTTCCTTAAGGAATGAAATATATACTTAATTTCGATTAGAGTATATTAAATATTTTCTAAGTATAGAAAATAAAAAGATCTATGAATTACTTATTTTTAATAAGTATAGAAATGCTTTTCCAATATTAAGTGAATATTTGGAATTTATCTTTTTGAAGATAAATTGAAAATGAATATTAAAAATTGAATGGAAATCGTATAATCATAAATATTTTGGGAATGTAAATTCCTTATGGAATTTATAAATAAAATTTGGAAGATGAGTTAAAAATAAATATCGATTTATTTTTAAAGAATGGAGAATGTATATCTTATAAAGATATTTTTGGGAAATAAATAATTTGGAAAATTATTTGGGATCTGGTGATGATTGTGCATATCTATTGATAGTTCAATAACCGACTATCAATATTTACCTTTAAATAGGTATTTGTTGTGAATTGCTTGAATTTGAATGCCACACTTATTTTTTTTTAAAATAAGCGCTCACTATTCGGGTTAACCGGGAAAGGACCTTAGGGTCGTATAACCCATTCCGAATATGTGATACGTCGTTATGAATTGCATTCGAAGATCGGTATTGAAGACCGGATATTTTCGAAAACGAAAGGGTTTCTTGTTGATTGTCTCTGCACTGGCTGATCCTTGGTATTGAGATCTCATATGTGATGGGAAATCCGAACGTGATTATAGATTATTCGGATTGCAAGGACTTCTTTGTAAGTGCCTTCGGTTCTGTTCGAGCCCGGAACAGACTTGTATGGATTGTGTGTCTGACATTACAAGTTGAGACGTAAAGCCGATTTCTTTCAAATATATTTCTGTTGGTGGCGGAGAATTTATTCTTTTAGCTTAACACCCTTCTGTGAGACATACGAGCTCAGAGGTTATATAGTTGAAGTTATCAGCGATATATTCCCAATTTGGTAATGTGGCATGCTGAGTGTTGCTGAAATGATCATTGTGTTGATTATTGTGATAGGATCATTTATTTGATCGTCTATCTTGATGATCATTGTGTTGATCATTTGTTGACCCAAAGCATGGCTTTTGTATAAAGTATGTTTTTATGGACGTGACTTCGTCGAGCCTCACACCCCGGAAATGGTCAAAACAGGAAAGATGCGGCAAGGTTATGAGGGGTAGCTCCCTTTAGGGTATGTACATTTCCTTCTGGATAGAGGTGGTATCATGGTATGGAGCCCAGATATTTAACCTATGTGGTTACTGCGAATTTATTACTTTGTGGTTGTTGGTTATCGGGATCCCGTGAGAAAGGTCGTTTACGATCGGGGAATGACGTGCTCGTGTCAGTAGTTACCCAGTTAGGGGTAACCCGGCCTTGTGTTGGCAGAGTTCCGGTTTGGTTCTCGGGGATGTCTTTCCAGAGGCATTCTCATGTGGCAATGGGAAGTTCCTTGGCCTGACCATTTGTTGGAAATCCAAAGAAACAATACGAAACTTGTACGGTTTTAGTTGTAGAACCTGCTTCCTCAGGAGGTAGCTATAGTAGGCATAATATAATGGTACCTATGCTGGCTAAGATTTATTTCTACTTTCGAAATATCTTCTACACTATGCACTAATAATAATATCAAAATTGATTTGATTTTAATATGTATCAAGCATCTTTGACTAACATAAGAAGAAATCTTCCCCAAGTCTGCGTTTGCATTGTGTGTGTGGCGGGAGGTCTTATGGTAGTCTCATTTTTAAAAGCATTGCGAATTGAATTTAAAAATATTCCTCTATTTTGATTTTTAAAGAAAAATAAACTGTTTTTAGTTCTCGCACCAGTCACATGACTGACTTGGAGTTTATTGTTTTCCTTCCTAAACTCTGGGTGCCCACCAATTTCCACACGGGCAGTTAAGAGTTAAGGTTTATCAGGATATTTTGGATATTCTGGAGTTGCTGGAGGCAAGATGGATGGCATGGCGTATTACTGGTTTATATAGTATTTCTTTTTCCGCTGCATTGTTGTTATTGTATGTTGTTGAACACTCTGATGATATGATGTAATGTAAGATGATGAAATGTAATAACTGATATAGTTCTTTGTTTAAAGATTATTCATTTATTTATTATATGTTGTTCCGCTGCAAATTGTGAGATTCTGATGTTGTAGTTCTGTTGTTTTCTTTCTGTTCTGTTCTATTTTAAAAATTCCGTTCTATTCTCTATTTTCTTTCTCTTCTCTTTTCTTTCTATTTTAAAATTCTATCTTTCTGTTTTTTTTCTATTTTCTTCTCTCCATCTTCTACCTTCTTCTCTTCTTCTTCCTTTCTTCTTTCTTAAACCCATAACATTTCGGTTTTTCGGCCTTCGATTTCTCGGCAGTCGATAAAGTGAGTATCGATGTTGAATTTTCGGCAACGAAAAATCGGAAACGTTACAAGGAATAAGTCATAATTTTTCTTTTCCCCGCACACCTTAACAAAATTGTGCAGTAGAAAGAAAAAATCGTACATTACAAGAATGTGCACGAACACTACTAAATAGTAGTGGTCTACCAAAACATTTTTGGCTGAAGCTATTGCCACAGCTTGTTATATGTTGAATCGAGTAACCATACGTCCTATGACTAAACAAACTTGTTTTGAAATATTTATTGGAAGAAAACCTAAAGTATCATACTTGAAACTTTCGGATCAATTTTTTTTATATTAAATACAAAAGATAACTTAGGAAAATTTGACCTGAAGGTCGATGAAGGTATCTTTGTTAGATAATCGGATCGTAGCATAGCATATAAAATTTTTAATAAACGAAATAATACTATTGAAGAAAGTTTACACTTTTTGTTCGTCGAAAATCTTCTTAACCATCATACTAATGATGATGATGAAATTAACCTGATAACAAATTCTATTAATAATGAGACAAATGTGCAAAATAACACTTTTATATCATCCCCTAGAATTCTTAAGGATTATCCAAAAGATAATATAATTGAAGTTCTCAATTCTTGAGCAACTAGAAGTCAACTCAATCAAATAAGCTATATAGCATTTGTGTCAAATTTTGAACCAAAAAATTATAAAGAAGCCTCAAATGATTTTTTTTTTGATAATAGCTATGCAAGAAGAATTAAATCAATTTGAACGTAATAACGTTTAGGAATTAGTACCAAGACCAAAAGATGAATCGGTTATAGGAACAAAATGGGTATTTAAAAACAAAGCAGACGAGAACGGAAATATTGAAAGAAATAAAGCATGTTTATTTGCTCAAGGCTATAATCAAGAAGAAAGTATCGATTATGATGAAACCTTTGCTCCAGTAGCTAGATTAGAGGCCATTCGTACATTACTCGCTTTTGCAAATCATCACAATTTTAAACTATTTCAAATGGATGTCAAAAGTGCCTTTTTAAATGGTTTTATTAAAGAAAATGTATGTTGAACAACCTCCATTATTTTTTCATGAAAAATATCCTAACAATTTTTTTAAATTACAAAAAGCATTATATGGATTAAAGCTGGCTCCTCATGCATGGTACGAATGTCTTAAAAGTTACATGATTACATCTGGTTTTCAAATAGGCAAAATTGATACAGCTTTATTTATTAAATGAGAAAATAGCGATATTTTAGTTGTACAAATTTACGTTGACGATATTATTTTTTTGTTCAACCAATGAAAATCTATGTGGTCAATTTTCAAATGTTATGAAAATGAATTTGAAATGTCACATATGGGAGAATCAAATTTCTTCTTAGGTTTACAAATAAAACAACTTGGAAATGGTATTTTTGTTCATCAAGAAAGACATTGTAATGATCTATTACGTCATTTTGAAAAGGACTAAACTTTAAGCAACCCAACAAGAATGAGTACTACTTTTCACTTAGAAAAGGATGATAACAGAAAAGATTTTGATGAAAATTATATCGTAGCATGATTGATTCTTTACTATATCTTACGGCTAGTCGACCCAATATTATAATGAGTGTATGTCTCTGTGCTCGATTCCAAGCAAAACCAAATGAATCTCACCTAAGAGCAGTTGAACGTATTTTACGGTATCTATCTAGAACTAGAGATTATGGCTTGTTTTACCCTAAAGGATCATCGTTTGAAGTAGTTCCATATAGTGATTCGGATTTCAGTGGATGTAGAACAGATCGTAAGAGTACTAGTGGAATATGTCACTCTATCGGACAATCATTAGTTTCATGGTTTAGAGAAAAGAAAATTTGTGTTTCTTTATCTATTTGCGAAGCCGAATATATCTCAACAGCTCTAACATGTGCACAAGTGATCTACATGCAATAAACACTTACGGATTTTGACAAAATTATCAATAAATCTCCAATATATTGTGATAACACAAGCGCAATAAATTTATCAAAAATCCCCGTCAATCACTCGTGAACTACCGAGAATCGAATAGCGGACATCTTTACAAAAACACTAAATGAACAAACTTTTATTAAACTCCGACGAGATTTAGGGGTTTGCTCTCTTCATGATCTGCTCACTTAATAATCACTCCTTCATTTAGGCTATGATTAGTCATTAGTTTTCTATCCACAAATTGTAATTCATAAATTCTGCACCATTGGTTTTTTAGTTAGTCAGTTTTTACAAATTTTCTATAAATAATTTTTAAACTTATATATAAACAGTTATACAACAAGAAAAACTATATACAATTCATATTTTTTCAAGAAACGAAATATCGTCATGACTTTTGAAAATTCTTATATATCCATCTTGATACCTACAATGGATATCTCGATGGATACACCACAACGGCTTCCTACACCCACACCAAATCAGAAACCGACGTATAGGTGGTCGTCATATCACATGGGATTCACTCCCGATAGCAAGAAGTCCAAAAGATCTTTATTTGTTTCTCCTAACACAAAGGATAAAATTGATGAAATACAACACTATCAAAAACAATAAATAGATCTTCAACGAGAATTATATTTTGAACAAAAAGTCACGGCACGTCGACTAAGCTTTTTGGAACAAGTGGCAATGAAGTTTTGTACTTCACGGAAGAAAAATGTCCATGAACCACTTCCAATGCCTTGCAGTTCCTTGGATCCCTCTTCCTCGTATCATACACCTTGGAATTCTTGACCAAGATGATTCTCTGGCTCCCCGAGAACCCATAAACGTGGAAATATATGGTCTCGAGTCAAACCATGAAGGGATAACAAGTCAGAAGATTGTAAAACTCCATTGCCACCTAAATAGATTATATTTTTATTGTATGTGTATTTATATTTATCTTTTATTTGATTCACATAAATAAATACTACATTTCGTTTTATAAAAATAGAGAATCGAGAATAAGCAAAACCATTAAATTTTAGGCTATTATTAGAAAAATTGCCTATTTCAGATGTCTTGATATGGACCTCAGATGTCTGGCACTCTGATATACCTCAAATTTTTTAGTACTGTGCATATGTCAGACGTCTGTTATATCCCCAGACCTCTAAAAATTTGCTCTGCCTCCTAGAAATTGAAATCAAACTATTTCAAACATCTGAACTTCAATCCATACGTCTGATTTATGTTTCTGCCACAAAGTTTTAAAAACTTAACCTATTCCAGACGTCTGATATTTTACCCAGACGTCTGGAAAAACTCTCTGACTATCAACTTTATAAAAATTCGATCAAACTAGACGTCTAGCAGATAAACCAGACGTCTTAAGTTATCTACTGTATTCGAATTAGGGCAAACTAGATGACTGAATTTGTTTCCAGACGTCTGAAATTCAATCGACACTTTAAAAACACCCACATAACGTCATTTTTTTATTTCATCTATGATTTCTCCATTGGAGATTTTCTTCTCAAAATCATCTTTTTATGCTTGCTCAATTCACAATGCCTCCTAGAACTAAGAATCCTAAGATATCCAAAAAAACAGGACCAACCTACATCATCCTCAAATCCTCAAGTTTACTTTGATGTTCAAATAGAAAGATGGATGATTCGAGCACCACACTCAATCAAGTGATATGAGGATATAAAAAAGAAGAAGCTTCACATAGGTCCATTTTATAACCTACTTAAATTTCCAATGTATGATTTGGATGAAATGGGTGAGAATGCAGGACTAGAAACATTGATATCATTCCCAACGACATCCAAATCGATCAATTGGCAATATTTCTTTTTTACGCAAATTTGGATAGCACTTCAATACGGAACACTAAATATGAAGATAATTGGCTATAGTCTAGCGTGTACGACAACATGCTTAGACTCACTCCTAGCATAATAGGTAGAACTGTAGGATGTTCTGACACGGGCGAAGATTTATACAATATTCCCGATATGCACTTCAAACCAAGAAACAGTATAACACATCAAATTTGGGAGGATGAAATGCCATAATTTGCCTCTAAATATCTACGTCCTAAAGCATGAATTCTTAATTGAATGATAATTAACACAATCGTTCCACGTATGGTAAGCCATGAGCAAATAACCAAGTTAAAGCACAAAGCCATATATGCTCTACTTGGCCGAACGAAGGTAAATTGGGCCAAATTTATATTTGATGAGCTCAAACATTTTTGGACTCGACCACGGCCATCAATTATCTACCCTACATATATTATGAGACTTCTACGTGCTCACAACATCCCCTTCTACTTATCAACTTTTGAAGAAATATCCCCAAAATATGCTTCCACCAAGTTTTTCTCACTGATGCACTTACCCGAGATTCCCCCAAAATTTATATCTTTTGGATATTGGATGCACATTCATCAAACCAGAAAAGTTCAATCTCCACCTCAATCACAAAATGAACCATCATAAGAGGAGGAACAATATCGTGAAGCAACTCCACCCCCTCCGGCACCATTTGATTATCCAAGCTAGGATGAGATTGTGGAGACTCGAACAGAAACAATTCCAAATGAAAGCATTCGAGATGTCACCCTAAAAAATCAACATATATTATCTCAAAATAAAAAAAATTTGGCTAGGCATATTGATAATTTTGAAACATCTTTTGCTACACGCCTAGCAACAGTTGAAAAATCACTTTTAACCATCCTATCGGTTCTCAAAGAAGTACTTCAATGGGTTCGCGGTCCGACACCTCCTTCTGAAGATAGGACAACCCAAGTACCTTCTCCTCCCATGAAACATTCCAAACTTTCTGAGGACGAACCTCTAAAACAAGCTTCAACATCTCCTACAAAGAATAGCTCTTCCTAGAAAGAAGAAATAGGGGATGATCAAGAAAAGTTTCTCCGAATGAATCATAGATTTTTGGATTTTAGGATTTCAACTCTTGTACAATTGACAAAATCTATGAATGTAATCAATTTTGAATTATTAAGGAATTTTCCTTTTGTGTGTTATCTTTGACAATTGGCTAAAATTTTATAATTCATTTTGATAATGCCAAAGGGGGAGAAATATAAATATATTTATAAAACATTAGAAATAAACACATATTCAGGGGGAAATTTATAAAATATATATAAGTACATTGTATAGTTTTCATCATCAAAAAGGGGGAGGTTGTTAAAAAATCAAATCTACGGTTTCAATGACAACAACTATACAATGGAAATCGAATATACATATATATCTCTCTATTTATATGTAATTGCTAAAGTACATCACTAAAGAGACAAGAACAAGGCTCAAAGAACATTACAGGAGACGACAAGTCGATAGGATCAATGGAGCAATGACACAAATGCACATAAGCAACATGCACAATTTTCAGACGTCTGAAGACACTAGTCAGACGTCTAAAGAAATCCTCTGGAATTTAAAATAGAAAGGATTAGACGTCTGAATGGCATTGTACACAAAAAATATATATAGCCAGATGTTTGAAACTTATACCAGACGTTTGGTACTGAACTCGGATTTTGAAACTCAAATTACAGCTGCCACACTTGAAAAGGCATCTTCGCTTCTCTTCGCCGCAACTCTTCATCACCGTCAGAAGAGACCATAGAACACTTGTTAATGGAAGCAACTACTCAAGGAAACTCTCTACCACTATAAATAACATCAAGAATCAAAGAGAAGAATTCACCTTACTTACTTGCGCTCTTTACTTTTATACTCTGATATATTCTTGATCTCTAGCAATCATATACTTGTATTTCACTCTTCCATATATTCAGAACTACTCAATCAATATTCTCTCTATATATGTATATTGGAAGCATTTGTATTTAACAGTCAATATTCGTGTTATAAAACACATACTTAACAAGAACAAGCTATTGTAACCAAGCCTATTCGTCCGGGCGAAGTGATGGTGTTTGATAGTCGAATTTTGAAGGGGAGCTTCGAGACTAGACGTAGGACGGGAGATCCGAACCAGTATAAAATCCTGGTGTGCTTAGTCTATATTTTACTAGATTAATTTTATATTAGTTACACCATATAGTTAGTCGCATATACTTGCATATACACGACAAGATCCATACTATATAGACATTCAATCTTCTTCATCATCCTCCCTTTCATCGTCTCCTTCTTCATTTTGTATTCCTTCTGTCTTTCCTCCTTTTACACTCTCTACGTGCTCATCCTTGGCGATGTACTTTTCCACTAACCTATCAGCGCCTTCGTAGACGTTTGCCTCGGTTAGCGAACCTTCAATGTCCCTATAGATATCATCGTCAGAGACATGAGCAGAGGAAGGAGCTCGAGCAGCAGCTTTGGTCCTCCTTCGTCGAGGTTCAATTGGAAAATCAAATCGATCGAGATGCAAAAGGCTACATTGGCAAAGATTTTAATTTATTAGAAGGTAGGAAGTAGTATGGTCGGGAAGGTTGACTCTTGTAAGGAGCTTCAAGGTTTCTGAGTGTACATCACTACTATGCCGATGAGGAATTTTTTTGAAGAAAGCAAGTAAGAAGTTAGATTCTTGGGCATTGAGAATCGATGTATGGAGAACGGTGGAAAGAAGTCATAATTCCAGACAATTCGAGTTAGTTGAAACCAAAGGGGTAGTAGATTAGAAGAACTTTTTTTTGGAATAGTAACATTTATTGCGAAGTGCCTTAATGACTTGCAACAACACCAAGCTATAATGATTAATAAGGAAGGTAACTCGACTCTTTTCTTGAAGCCCAGGAAATGCGTCAAATCCCCGAAGGTCGATGGTCGATGAAGTTGTATTATGAATAGACGTATGAGGAGTTTAAGAGCGCATATTCGTTGTTGTGCACTTATGTAGGAGAAAGCCTAAGCTCCTAAAGAAAGGCTCAGAGGTAAGGATTGAAAGGTTGTATGGCCCCACTCAAGCACATGTATTTATTACGTGATGTGTATCTCTATGATGGATCTTGCGCCTATTAATCGATTCTTGGGAGCAAAATATCACTCTTTAGGGTCCTTTGTTTAAATCATATTGTGTAAAGATTATTGGCAGTCAATACGAACGATACTAACACTGGGGTTCGTTCAGAACCCTTAAACCAGAATCTTCGTTTAGTGGGGGAGGTTGATTTTGTAATGGATCCATTGTTATTATCACTCTTTATAACTCTGTTGTAATCATGTGTCAAACTCCGGTTGGCATATATTTCTTTGCTGAGCATTATAAGAGTCTACCTTAGGAGGAATTCATGGCCCAACATTGAAACGGGGCGAATGGCGAGTCATTCTGAACTGGAAAACTTGATGATGAACATGATTAGTTATGTTTTATTTTGAAATTCTATTTTATCATAAACCATTATGACCAATGTTCAAAATCCAATGGATGTCGATATGTATTGACCGATTGGATTCTGAACATTGATCAAAGAAATTTAAAGTGTTAATTTATGAAGCGTGTGTCCTGTGCCCCATATGCGACGAATAGAACAATATGTGCAGATAGCTCGATCAAATAGCAAACAAGTTCCATCACATGATGGAACTATGTGTCAGATCTTACCCGATACCGTAGGATAAAGATAATGGAACCATAGTTTGGAGCAATGTGAAGCCTTCTTTCCAGGGGCACATGATTGTGTAGTAACTAGAAGTGTTGTATGGTAGACTATTTGGCTGTTGGAGTGCATTCGACACAACCATTACTCCGAACCGTCTTAACCAAGGTCACTTTTAGGTTCATGCTAGATGACGACTTAGCAAAAAAATTGGGATGCTTTACATGTGCAAAATTTCTTACTCATGTGCATGAAGACTTGACTAAGAAATAACCTAGAGTGTTATCGGGTGTAACAAAGGGCCAACACCCCCAAGTGAGGAGCAAGATAAAGAATACTAGTGGCTATCTTGGTGTCAACCCTGATTCGACCTAGAACTTTCCTAAAGAATAATGTATTTTCAATAACTTGGACATTTAAAGTGGCCGGCCATAAACTCAAGCATGACCCTTTAGCCACAGCAAGACGACAAAGATTGTTAAGGGTTGAATTCCAAAGGCAATGGAGTTCCCCTAACGATAGCAGATGTAGTATGTTATTCATTACAAGGTTGTATTAGCTTGGAGCAATCAACGTCGAAGGCGATGGCTATGGGAATTAAAGTTGTAAAAGAATAAAGAGTATTCAGGCTTATGTAAATGGTAATGGAGTAAAAAGTGGATGTAAAAAATGTTAAGTCCCCATACTTATATTACTGGAATGAGTCAGCAATTCATGTCATAAAGTGTTCGGCGCTGATATGATTTTATTGTCAATTAAAAAAGGAAGAACAAAAGAAAGGAAAGGAAATGTTTCTCCCTCGACCAAGGCATTGTTGAACGATCTGCATATTGGTGTCGATATTGACTTTGGTGTGTAAGTGGTCCAACTATTATTTGAAGTGATTAATCACATAATTTAGGAATAGAAATGATACTTCAAAGCAATTCTTGGATGAACAATGGACTTTTGTAGATGGATATATACTGCTTGTCTTGTTCTAAAGCATGCTTCATTCTAATAGAAGCTTATTTTAGGGGGATCATGTTATTCAGATTTTAGACCAAGCATCTTTCAAACGGATTTGGACGTCGAGACTAAGATGAAATAGTTCAAGTAATGGGGCAAGCTTGGAATGGTAAAGGATAAGTCTTCAAAGGTTTTGGAGTCAACACACGCTAGCAAAATGTGGTCAGTACCGACTTGATTTCATGTCCATACCGATTTCTTTTAATAGTCAAAGGTGACTTTTTATGCGATGGTCAAGGAGCTGATGGATAAAGTGGTTATCCTTGGGCCCATCACATAAGGAGTAGGTGAACAACTCCCAAAAATTGTATTGAAAAAGCAAGTACCAGAAGAGATAGATCATCTCTGTCTCAAGCAGAATCACTAAGAAGAAGAGCTCGTAACTTGAAGAATCAAAGATACAAGATGAAGTATGGAAAATTGCGTGGTTTGAACAATGAAAATCTTGTTGGTAACGACATGATTATCATCGGTATCAACATGATTTTATGATAGATGGGACTTCATCTTACCTACTACGTTCTCAAATCTTGAGTTTTACCTGATGTTTTATGATCCACTGACTAGTTGGGCAATTTTCCTATAAATAGCAAGCCTAGAGCAAAGGTTAAAGGAATTTTGGCTATTAGCCTCTTCATCTCTTATCTTTACTCAAGTTTTATCACCTAAGGGTTGTTTAGATTTATTCTAATTGGAAAAGTTCTTGTCCTTGTGACAAAACCATTCTCAATAAGGTTAAAGTGGACGTAGGACATAGAATTTGCCAAACCACTATAAAAACCATGTGTTTTCATTGCTTTATTGTTGACTTCCACTAGATCTACCCATCCGTATCTACTTTGTGGTGTTCTGCCACTTTTTTCCCAACGTTTAATAAATAAATATAAATGTTATATTTATAAGTTAATTAAATTATTTAACTAATAAAAGAAAATGCACATGAATATATAAATAAATAAGTTATAAATTTTATAATCAAAAGTATATATACACTACATATATAGACTAAAAGAAAGTTTGATATAAATAAAGCCCTTCGAATTTAAGGAAGTATACATTGGATGTGCATAAGGGCATCCGATATCACGAGTGATAATAATTATACATTTATCTTCTGTAAGTAGTCTGTAATACTCAAAAAAAGTTATTCTTATTTATGAGTTTAATTATAATTATCCTCTCCAACATTTATAACATAAATAGAGTACCTTACATATCTACGTCTGTTGAGAATCCTCCAGGATTATAATATCAAAGGTGATGTAACAACTCGAAATTTTTAACGTTTCATATAGGAATATTTAATTTATTCAAATATTAAAATTGGATTCAAAGTTAATAAACGATAATAAAATAAATTGTTAATAAAATAATTTGATTTTAATAATGTGTTTTTAGATGAATTTATAAGATTTTTTCATGTCTTTCAATTTTAAAAGTATTTAAATTATCGTTCGGTGCTTTTTATTAAACGATATTATTTTTTAAGTTTCACAAATGAGTTAACCAATGTATTTTATTGTTTTTGTGTGATGATGTCACATTGTTCTGCACGATCATATATTCTATCGTTCGCGGTTTGTATGCAATGTATCTATCATTCGTGGTTCGTACATGAATGTTTTATTGTGTAGTGAAGTGACAGAATTCTAAAATAAACAAACCCCACACTTAGAATATTGTTCATTTTTTTCCTCTTCACTTTTCATTTTCCATTTTTTGCTTCTTCTTATTTTTCTTCTGAACACTTTAGTTTGCTACCTCCTTCAAAAATCAAATCCGTGAGCTATAGGCCCCTAAAATTAAAGTACTTAGATCCATTGAGTTTGTATTGGAAGGAGTTTCAAATCCACATGTTCAATGTTGGTTGCGGTCATAATTTGCATGGCATAATTTTGGTGGTCGTAGCTAGGATTTCACCAGTCAGAGCTAAAGAAGGCAAGGGAGAAATTAAAGGTTTTTGTTGACTTAATTTGATCAAGAAGCACCATTACCCAAAGTTATAGCATCTCCGATCGAGTATACTGAAATGCAGCCTTTAGTGTGTGTGTGTGTGAGCCTGATATCCCCATCGCGATTAGCATGGAATATTCGTGCTTAGGGTTTTTGAGTTGGGAGTGTAGCATTTACAAGGAGAAAGTTTTCGGAGGTGATTTTGTTCGATTCCGTGAACTAGAGAGAGAGAGAGATAAGGAGGATAGAAGGGGATGGCTTCGTGCGTGTATAGGGTGTTAGTTTATTGGGGTTTTCGGTTTAGGGGAGATGGATTATTTGGGGTAATTAAAAGTTAATTAAGAAATTTGTTAATTTAATTATATTTTAAATTCAAAATCTTATAAATTCAATATCTTATGCGTACGAAGTACAATCGAGATACAGTCTTTCATATTGCGGCCGTAGAAGTGTTGTTTATGAACTGTAGTTGATTTCGTCGAGTATGGAGCAAGTATAATTTTGATCTAAAATCAAACGGCATTTGATTTTAGATCGAGCAAGAGCGCTTTAGCATTGCTTGGAATTTTGGTGAGTTAACTCACCTTTGGATGAACTCTATATGATATATGGTAGATATGAATTATTGTTTGAATGCTTGAATGATTTATTTGTTTGGTATAGTTGAATTACCACTTTGAAAAGTAGATAACATATAAAATGGAAATCATGGAATTTTGTAGAGGGACACGGATTCCTCGTCACTGCTGATTTTAATTTCACTTATATACTTGCTGTATAAATTGTTGAATGCCAAAAGTATTGGATGCAACATTGATATGTGTTAAAAGCTGAACATTTTTAGTGATAAGGTAATAGTAGCATTGCTAAGTGTCATAGTAGCTATTGGCCTCATTTTAGTATTGCAGAAGTGCTATTATTTTCTTTTTTGATTTGACAATGGTTTGTATTCAAAGAATGATTTTTAAATGCGACTTTAGGAATATCCGTTGGTATTCTGTTTAGAAATGTTTTCTTAGAACATTTCTATTTTACTCCAATCTTTTTGATGGTCTCTTCTAATTTAAACGGTAATGTTTTAAAAGCATTTTGGAGAGTATTTATTTTATAGAAATGTTAATATAATAACGGCTGTTAAATATATAGAAAAAGGAATATATCCTATAGTATAATGTGATATTGTTTCTAAAGAAAATAATAATATTTTAGAATAATATTTAGGAAATGCTTTACATTAATGTTGTATAGAAAGATAGATTTGTAACGATATTTTATAAGTAAAAGAATAGATTTATAATGATATTTTATTAAAAGGGAAATGATATCACATCGATAATTTAGACTAATAAATCGTATTTGTGAATTTATAGTGATATACGGAATGATCATTTTATTGAAAGTATACGAGATTTAAATTAAAGAGATTTATAAAAGAGTTTTACAAAAGATATTTATGGGATGGAGTTTTATAAATAGAAAGGAGTTTTATAAAAGAGATTTATAAAAAGAAGTATTACAATTAGAAATGGGTTTTATAAATAAAAATGAGGTTTATAAATAGAAAGTAGTTTTATAGAAGAGATTTTTAAAAAGAATGAAATAAGATTTATAAGAGTTTGTAAACATAAAAGAGATTTATAAATAGGATTTTATAAGGGGAAATAAGATTTAATTCTATAAATGATCATTTTAAGTTATGGTGGCATGGAAAGTATTCTTTTCCTATTTGACACCAAATTTCGAGGTAGGGAAGCTAATCCCTATTTTGGGAATCAAGAATGCGTGTCTAGGCCAGAATAGTATGCTAACTTTTTCGACTACATTGTTAATAGAAGGACGATACAAGTTTGAAATCGAAAGTGATGATAAGTTTACTTACGACAAAAGTGTTTCGGATTTATTATCTATATTTTTAAATGACATTTGTTTTAACCAAAATAAGTATGGTTTTGGATGTGAAATCTTCCTTAAGATATGTGAATATACTTATATCATTGATAAGTATATGGAAATGTTTTCAAAGTACCGAAAATTGAAATGTTTTGTGAATATACTAGTACCGATTAAGTTAAGTATATAAATGTGCTTACTAATTAGTAAAAGTGTAGTGTTTTGTGAGTATACTCACACCGATGAGATAAGTATATGGGTATTTTTCAATAATTGAATGAGTGTAAATGAATAGTTAATAAGCAGCATACATATGTATATTTTGTAAAACTATTTTTATACAAGTACTTACAAAGGTTTTTTAATTAATTGAAAGCTTAGTGGTTGCTTACATGCTTTATCATGATTAGTTTCCATATCGAAATAAATCTCTAATTGGTTTGTTTGCTTATTTAATAATTAAATAATCGACCATCAAATCTTGGCCAGTTTTGAAATTATCGATTGTTGGTTCGAAGGGACAGGGATCATATAAGTATGAATTATCCAAAAGCCATTTCGAACTAGCATAAGCGTTCGAATTAGTTACATCTTGAAGATGATCGAAGACAGAGTTCTATAAAGTGCAAGGGCAACTTGCCCTAACCCCGAGGGTGATTCAAAAATGTATGTAGTAGGAGTAGTGCCTTTGGTTTTTTAACATCCTAGACAACTTTTATGGATGAATGCTGGCAGTGCTTTGTGCTCGGAGGGAAATATTAGCATTCCAAGAGGGATTGCTTATAGGAAAAGGTAATCGTGGCCTCACAAGCCATACAACCCGGTAGTGACTAAAATCAGGAGATGTAACAGAGCTGGTTCGCTACCATTGGAAGTATCATTCCTCGAATCTTGATAAATACTATTTATGATTTTGGTATGCATGAACATGGAAAAGGGTGAGGCTAGGTGCAACTTTTGCAGCCTCAGTGCCTGAGGAATGATGCAATCCAGTATGTCATGTTAACGGGGTGGCCGGTTCTATGTTTATGAGTGATCCATGTGTGGCCCTTGGTACATTATCTAGAGATGTACAATGGTTGGTGGTAAACTGGTGCCTTGTCATTGTATGGAATCCCATCTCCGACATGTGCCTTATGGTTTTAGTTGTAGAACCCAGTGCCGCTGAATGTAATTATGGGTAAAAATTCAAGATATATTATATATTTACCACAAATTGTAAACATTATCTTGATATAGTTGAATTTTTATATTTAAAATAGTTTGTTTATCGTATGGTAAAAACTCATCCATGTTTATATAGGGTGTGGTCTTACTAGATACCTCTATTTTTCTGAAAGGGTTTATAACATTAAAAATCCATATGTTTTGCATTTCTCACGTTGGTTTATCAAACTGATCCAAGCTTTTATTTCCTTATGATGCTCGGGTTTTCTCAAGCACATTTTCAGATTTAGTTATAAATTCATTGAAGCTTCAGGAGAGGAGCTGGATGCCTCCAAGTCATATTTACGTTTCCTTTTTCTACCACATTTGTTGTTATATATTTTTTATCACTTGTGAGAATAGGCTATGGTATGTTAGTTTACATTAATTGATAAATGTATAATAATCATTATTTTTGTAAAAAAACCATTGTATATTATATATTATTCGTCATGTAGTGAAATTCTATTCTGCCTTTTCTTTTCTTTCGCCCTAACAATCTGTCATTTAGGCACTTGGAAGTTTGACATGTGAATACTGTGGATGTATTATTATCGACTTTTAAGGGTTGAAAAGGCGATTCATTACAACATGGTATCAGAGCTTAGGTTGAGCGAACATCTAGGGCTTACTAAGGTAGACTCATTTGAGATAGGGTTTGTAACACCCTAGAATTACTTTGAGTCTATATGATGAGAGCACATATTTGTTAGTGAAATAAAATTGTTTTGTATTGTGTTGATTGGTCTGATGAGTGGTTTATGAATTCTGGTCTAGTAGTAGGAGAACACGGCATCGATGGGGGTTCTAAACATTTGGTTAAGGCAAATCGTTTTTGAAAATTGATAAATGAAATAAGTTTACCTAGGATTATATTTTATATCTAAAAGAATAATTTAAAAAACTGATACTTTTATTTATGACATGTTTTTTAGGAAATGATAATATCCGAGTATTTGTGAAGCTTGATTGATTATGCTTCACCAGTTTATGGGTAACCTGAGTAGTTTTACCTTTTCGCTTCATGGATTGGGTAGGTAGTAATTGTGGAAACAATGAAACAAACACCATGTAAATTAAATTTCACAGTTTGACTATATGGCATCGGGTGATAATGTTGGGTCAAAATTTAATTTAATAAAAAAAAATTGTATAATCTAAACAAAGATAATCATTCGTGAAATGATTTTTTATAAGAAAGTGAAATCATATAAATATGGTTTATAAATAAAAAGGATTTAAAAATGAGAATTCAAGAACTTAAAATCTCGGTGTTTTACAAAATTATCTTCAAAATTTTATGGAAATAATATTAATATAATTTGAAAGTATTGATTAATAGATATATTTTAAAAGGATTTTAGAGGAGGTAGAAGCACTGCACGCATGTTTTTCGCTGGACATAATTAATGACTGCAGCATCATCGGTGTTTATTTTTTAGTTTCTAGGTGGGGGATGATACCACAACAGTTTGCTACAAATTGCTTTGCTAAAGCAGATTTTGATTTAGTCCCAAAAGCATGATTTGGTATATAAAGGGATATATATATATATATACAAACATAATTTTATTTCAAGATGATTTGAAATAAAACCCATTGCTTAGTTCTAAAGTTTTCTGTTAAGTCATTATATGGACGCATGTATCTTATGCATTAATGTAGTTTGGTTTGTACATCTCATTTGATATGATGGTTGGTAGTTTTCATTTGTTGAAATCACATGGAATTTTCATTGATTTTGGACAGTCGACATCCAAAAGTGTGTTAGTGAAAATATAAAAGTAGAGTTTACTAACTCTAGAATGGAAAAATGCAAGAGTTTAAAAAAGTTTTAAATTATTAAGCATTCATGTTAATTAAAAATATGTTGATGTTTTGTATATACTCTTAGGATGTAGAAGATTATTATATGAATATGAACTTAAGTTAAAAAATGTCAATAAACTTTAGTGATGGTTTCATAAATAATTTTAGTATTAAACAAAATACTATAGGTCTAGATGAATATGGTTTAAAATGAAAAGAAATTTGTATAGTTTAGAAACCAATTAGAATAAATACATAATTTGTATGTATACCATTTTATTCACAAACTGTTCTAGATCAAGATTCAAGTACATGATTTTGAGGTGATTTACATCGATCAAATGAGGGATTTTCACTCGATTCCTGATGGGAACACTCGATACAGATTTTTGATATGATTCTGAAGTTTTCTATCATAGTATATGGCTATGTAAGGAGAACAGAGGTTTCTCATTAAGCAACCTAATTGAAGTCCGTACTAAGGAAGTCGAGTGAGTGATACTGGTTTGGGAGAGAAGTTTAAGCGATCGAGCGAGTGACCAGATTTGGTATTGCATGCGGATGACAGCGTACATCGTACAAGCTTTAATATAGTGTACGCTTCTTACATTAGAAATGCAGTTTACATGCTTTGATATGGCATGTTGACGTGAGATGATTACTACATATTTTTTTCGTGCTTTGATTCATGGTTTCATGAATGAGTTATTGTGTTGTCTCATTTATCGTGTTTAAGTCTCTTTTGGATTACGTATGAGAAATTCAAGTAAATGGAAAAAAAGGCTTTCTAGTTGCTATTGGCTTCATGAGTAGAGTTGGCTTGCCCGCAAATGGGTGCGTATTTATGTTTATACGGTGTGTTTGCTATATGTCTTACACACTCTGTAAGGTACATCATCAGCATATATTCATGTGTTGTCCCAAGATATGGCGGGTACCAGAAATGGGCATATATTGATATTGTGATTTTCATGGACCTAGCCGTGCAAAGAAGGTGCTGCCCAAATTTTCGATAAAGTTTCGAAATTTAAAAGTTTAATAACTCATTTTAATTAATTGATTTTAAAGGACTAAGAGCTTGGAGACATTTGCTTCGTTTGGAATTTTGAGGATGAAATTCTTTTAAAGGGGGAAGAATGTAACGACCCAAAATTTTTAACGTTTCTAACAGGAATAATTAATTTATTTAAATATTCAAATCTGATTCAAATCTATTGCTAATAAAACGACTTGACTCTAATGACGTATTTTTAAATGAATTTATATGTTTTTTTCATAATTTTAAATTTTCAAAATATTTTTGATTTATTGTATGATGAATTTTTTGGGAAACTTTGTTATTTTTTAAATTTCATGGAATAAGTTAACCAACATATTTAATTGTTTTTTTGTGATCATGTTGCATTATGTGTGCAGTAGTATTTTTATTTCTTTCATTCGTAGTTGTATAGTGAAGTGTCGGAAGTTATAAAATAAGCAAACCTTACACATAAAATATTCTTCATTTACTTTTCCACTCTTCACCTTTTTTCTTCCTTCTTCCTCTTCTTTTTATTTTTTCTGTAAACACTTTAACCTTGCCTTCTTCTTCAAAAATCAAATCCGACAAGTATAGGCTACTAAAATTAAATCCATTATATCCATTGAGTTCATATTGGAAGAGTTCAAATATGTGTGTTCAATGTTGGATTTAGTCGTGATTAGCATGGAATTATTTTGGTGGTTGTAACTAGCGTTTTACCTAGTCGGAGCTAGAGAAGGCGAGGGGTAAATCGAAGGTTGGCGTTGAGTTTCTTTGATCATGAAGCACCATTTCCCGATTTGCAACATCTTCGATTGATTATAGGGAAACACAACCTGTAGGGTTAGTGAGGAGGATGTCCAGGTCACAATAGGCATGGGTCGTTCGAACTTAGGGTTTTTGGGTCAAGAGTGTAACACATGCGAAGAGAAACTCATTTGAGGTGATTTCATGCGATTCCTTGAACTGGAGAGAGATATAGAGGAGAGAAGGGGAAGGCTTTGTGCATGTATAGGGTGTGCGTGTACAGGGGTTTGAGATTAGGTGAAATGGATTATTAGGGGTAATTAAAATTTAATAATTTTTTCAGTTAATTTAGTTATATTTTAAATTCAAAATTTTATAAATTCAATATCTTATGAACGAGGTCCAATGAAGACATGGTCTTTTACATTGCGCTCGTAGGAGCATTATCTACACAATGGAGTTGATTTTTGTAACGACCCGAAATATCCAGATAGTTATGGAAAAAAAGAAAGAGATAGAAGAAGAAGAAGATCAGAAGCACCAACATCTCACATTCACAGCGGATAAAATATAATAATAAACAATAACAGTTTACAAAGAATAATATTCTGTCGATTACATTTAAATACATCAGAGTTACACATATATTCAATACTGGACATATACAAATCAACATGTCTCAGATTTACAATATTGAAGTACAACGGAAATACTCCACACGTTCCTGCCATCCAGCTCGACTCTTGAGCTCTAGAACGTTCCTACCTGAAAATCTGTAATACTTGGTCTGACCCGAGCTTTACACCAAAGTAACACCTGGGTCAGGCTGGAAACCCGTGTGAGTAAATCCAACTAACAAGGAATACCAAGCAAACAACTTATATAAAACCCGGGGTAACTCGATTCAATTCGCAAAAGCCACAATTAGTTAGTCATCATTTATTCCACATATCCATTTCCTAAGTACCAAGGCTTAGATTTAAATAGTCCAATTTCCTTTAAATCACTTCACTCCAGAATATAGATTTCTTATATCAATCTATAAAAATATTCAAAGTGGTTTCGGGTATTTCCTAATACCCGACCCCGGCCTCTTCGAGACTCGTGTCATCCTAACCCAAATTACCAAAATGAAA
This sequence comes from Allium cepa, assembly GCA_030765085.1. Taxonomy (NCBI): domain Eukaryota; kingdom Viridiplantae; phylum Streptophyta; class Magnoliopsida; order Asparagales; family Amaryllidaceae; genus Allium; species Allium cepa. Next base: position 836,442,688 of record CM060931.1, read on the forward strand.
TACACAACATTTCATATCTGGAATATCATCTCATTCAAGCATCCAATACCATTCCATCATTCATAACAAATTTGATCACTTCCAAATTAATTCAATTGATTCTAATTGAATTTCAATCCTCAATCACTTAGATTTCTTTACTTGTTAATTAATTAATTTCAAATCAAATAATTCAATTATCCCTTCAATATTCATCTTAATTAATCAACCTGGATTAATTATCCTTCAATTTCATTCAAGCAACTCTCTTTAATTAACTTCACCATATTACTTATCCTCAACCAAAACGATAAGTAATCTTAATTACTTCATGAACAAATTAACTATTTAGTAACATTAATCCTTCATTATTTATATACTAACTTCTCATAAGTCACTCATTATTGATTAATCAATCTTAATTAATCAATCTTTAATTACGTCATTGATTATATAAATTAACAATTTTCAATTCTATTTTAGTTGATCCAAACCTAAATTAATTACATTAATTAAACCACAATATTAATCATTCTTGATTTATCTCAATCCTGTAAGTAACTATCCATTTATTTACTTCATTAAATAAATCAATTTCTCCGTAATTAATCATCTTAATTAATCTCCTGATTAATTTCACAAAGTAATTATATTTTATTAATTTCATTAAGTAATTATTTATCAAACCATCCAATGATTATTCTGAATTACGTACACTCAATTAATTAACTTAAAACTTAATTTATTAATTAAGTCAAACCCTTAATTACTAAATTAATTAACCCAAATTATTAATTAATTGGATTAATAAATTTTCTATTTTAATTACCCCACTAATTAAATGAATCACAAATCATTAAGCCCTTATCAATTTTAAGGTGAAACATTTCCTTATTTATGACTTAAGTCAACAACAATTTAAAATCCAAATACTTCGAGTCAAACCACAATTAACTCGAGAACCAACCAAAACCAAAGTCACATTATCATCAGTGCACATCCAAACAACTCAATCAATCAACCAATTTTTTTTAAATTTAAACATTTAAATCTAAATAATAAAAAAAATCAAAAAGAGTGAGATTTACTCACCTTTGATTTTGTTTGCGACACACTTCAATCTGACTTGCTTCCTTTCAGATCTTAACCTTGAATAAACATTTATTTGATTTATTAATACTTGAAAATAATTGGACAAATTTATTTCCATTTAATAATTTTATTTAATAATTTACTTTCAAACCAATTTTCTTTTAATAAAATATTTTTAGCCATTAAAATAATCAATTAAGTCTATGAAAATTTTTTGTCTTCATAACACATATTTTAATATAAACCCCCAAGTCCAAATATATATATATATACCTTTAAGCTTCTCTTTTTTTTTCTTTTTAGAAACCCAAATGCTTATAAAATTTATTTATAGAGATCCGAAAAAATCTAGATTTTATAAAACTTTTAGTACTTGAAATTCCTGTGTAAATTTTTCCCCAAAATCTCATATATTTTTAAATTGAAACCTGCATGTGCATTTATCTATATATATTCTGTTTGTTGCAATTAAACTTGTGTCTGAAGTTTTATATTTGAAAATAAAAATTATACCTTACAGCAACGGTTTCCCCTCATTTCACGAAATCGCCCGGAGCTTAACGTCCCACCCTCCCTCTATCCGCCACATGCATCGCGATGACTACCAAGCTACCATTGTCCCAGCCATGCTCGAGAAACCTAGCAAAATCACGACTACCCTTTTCCAAGCGAGCCTCAAACGCTGCCCAAACCACTCCCGATGACAGACAACATTGCGTGCTCAACTCTCCTCATCAGTCGTGCTTGAGCCCGTGCCAAGATCTAGCCATGCATGCCCCACGAACGAACCCAAACCCTAGCTGCTACTTTGATTGCGTCGAAGGATTTGAAATCGCGAATCGCTGTCCACCTCCCTTGCGCGATTTCGTGAGATCGTGAGATCGAACCGGTCGCCATTTTTCTCTTTCGATTTTCGTGATTTAGAACCTGAGGGTTGCGGCCATTTCCTATTTTCGATTTCGAATTTTATTTCGAATGGAAAGGAAATGTGAACGAGAATAGGAGAGGGGAAGAATGAGGTATTGGATAAATTTTTGTTGTTTTTTTCATTTAAATCGGCCATCAATTTGATTTTCTTTTTTTTAATGAGGTCGATTTCGGTCTGGAAGAATGAGGGGACGATGATGTAATAATAAAGATGGGAATGGCTTCTTGAGTACGCCTGACCATTATATAATTAAATATTGAAAATATCTTGTGTTGTATAACGCGAAATCCCAAACCCCGAATCAGACATGCAGACAGACGTTTAAACGATTTTACTCGCGTTACGAACACGATGGAACGTGTTTCGGAAGCTAATTCGATCTTTTACAGAAGAAAACGATCAAATTTAAATTAAATCCACTAGAACAGTTCTAAGCGCTTTGAACTATCAGGGTCAAACGACAACCCCGATTGCTACGAAAATTGAAATCCGATAATAACTAACTATTACGGATCCAACGAACTGGTTTCGTCGAATTCCGAAACTGTCCCTCGGAAAGCTATTTTTAAATTCAATTTAAATGATATATTATTAAAATTGAACAAATTACCTTTAAATTAAATTTCAATTATTCTATTTCTTTAGTATCATCGTTATAAATTTTATAATCCTTCAAATTATTTAAACAGGCTTCGAAATTTTAGATTCACGATTTACCCAATTTCAATTGTTAAATTCAATACTTAAACTATATAATTCAATGACTTAATTATCAAGTAAATATTGGTATATGGAATTCAAGTTAAAATTAACTTTTAAATATATAAAATCAATTAAATATTCCAATTTAAATTGTTAGAAATTCCGGGTGGTCACATTCCTCCCCCGTAAAAGAATTTCGTCCCCGAAATTACTAGTTAGGAAGAATGGTTCAAAACCCGTTTACCTTTTCCCAAAACCCACAATTCAACATCCTACCAACTGTCTTTTATAAAAGACTTCTTATCCTTCTTTCTCACTTCCCAAACTCTCCCACAGTTTCCAAACAATCACTTTTTACTCAATCATTCAAATTTTAATTTAAAACCAAATTTGGAATTATCAAAAATTTCTCAAAAATTTTCTAACTCTCTAAATTCCCAAAAAATTTTGCTAGCGTCTCCTTTGCACGGCTAGCTCAGTATTACTACAAAATGCCTCTACGGGCTCCCAAATTCCAAAAGAAAACAAAAGCCAAGTGGCTAGATCAAAACCCAATCCAATTTCAAACAGAAATTTAAATGCTTACCTTTTTGTCGGGCAATTCAAATTTATCTTCTAATATCAAATCCAATTTTTCTTTTCCCTTTAATATACCTTCATATCCTACTTAACAAAAAGATTCAACCATAACCTTTCAAATCATTTTATACATTTTCTTTCAGAAGTTTTCACGTCTACTTCTATTCAAATTAGTTTTCCCCATTTTCATACGAATTCAATTTATTTTCAATTTTGAATATTGAATTTTATCTTTTATTTATAACTGATTCATATTAGTTTCATCTACTAATTCACTTAAATTTCCAATTTGAAATCGTTCTGTCGTTAACAAAAAAATTTCCAAAAATTTTCAAATATTTTCTAACTTCATAAATTTTCGTAAAATTTTGGCAGAGCCTCCTTTGTACGGAGGAGCTTTTGCAATTTGACAAGTGATATAAATATGTATACATCGACCCACACGGTCGGAAAAAGCAAAAACAGTTCATATTTCCTATTTTTATTGCGTAGGCATACCTTATTTAGCATTTTAAGCAAGCAGCTTATTAGTTTAAGCAATTAGTGCAACCAAATCTAGCCAAACGGTCTTCAGATACCTGTACTTACTCAATTTAAATATGTAAGTGCCGTACATAGAAAATTCATCAGCATTCACTTACTTTCAATAGCTAAACACATGCGTTACATAAGCAACAAGCACCAAACATTTTCCATAAGCGATTTATATAACTTTAAAGCTAGTTCAACTGCTTTCAACCAGTTCATAAGCCATTCATTCAATTTTAATAGTTTGCAACTCAATTTCTTACATTCAATTGATTTTTAATCCAAACAAGCACATATTTACTTCAATTAATTCTAAAACTAATTTATTTAATCTCTACCAACTCATAGATTACTTTCAACTCATTATGTACTTAATTTTATTTCATTTCTAATTATTCACCAACCATTCATTGCATTTCATTTTATCTCCGCACTAGATTCATTTAAAATTATTTCATTGTGCTTGACAACATTCAATGCTTATATTAATATCCATTTCCCAAAAATAAATTTAACACAATCTTTTATTTAATAACCTTCCATTCTAATAGTCCAATACCAACCAAAACTTTGATTTAGTTTTTATTAAATCAGACTTCATCCATTTATTATTTAATTCAATTAACTCATTTATTCACCCATTTTAAATTTTTAGTTCACTTACTTAATTCAATTTCAAATTTAATTAATTTATACAATATAATTCTCAATTTATTTCTACTTACCTTGGTTTAACTTGCAACTCAAACCATTTCTATTATAATTCACTTACATTTCATTCGACAATACTTGCATTATATCTCATTTACTTACAAATTACGTTGAATATTATTTTTAGTTCACTTGAATTTTATTTGTAATTCAAACCATCACCATTTCGATCCAATTCTATTTTATTTTTATTTTTACAACATCTCTTCTAATTTATTTCATCATTAAATCCAAGTCGAATTCTATTTACAATTTGAATTCATTTCCAAATTCTATTATTAACTTACAATCCATTTTATTTATCCGAGTTAAACTGTCACGATCCAAATTCCAGCGTTGGAAAATCGACATCCGTACTCCACCGTACTTGAATGCCGGAGATTCAAACGTTGAAATTCGAGTCGCGCCGGAGCTTATAACACATTAAGTAAATAACACAGCGGAAGAAATGAATAGCATATATCAATATACAACATTTGATACAATAACTGATACAACATGAATGATACAACAGAATGGTACAATAGATATCAACATTATCAGAGATACAAAGAATAGCAACGGAAATATAATAATAACACTAGCAGCGGAACAAATCTCCAAAATAGTCTTCAAGAAAGAACTCCAGTATCAGCAATCTCCATCTCCAAAGCACCAATCCAGAAATAGCTCGAACTCCAAATCAAGATGAAGAGAAACAACTCGATCCAAAATGCGATTGCCAAATCCTAAAGCTGAAAGCTATCGAATCTACACCTACTATAGATTATCTGAAAATCCAAACTCTAGACTGCCCGTGTGGGAAAATAGTGGGCACCCAGAGTTTAGAAAAGGAATAATAAACTCCAGGTCAGTCATGGGACTGGTATGAGCAAACAAAAACATTTGGTCTTTTAAAAACAAACAAGAGATTTTAAATTTGAAATCCGCAATGCTTTTTGGAAAATGAAACTACCATAAGGCCTCCCGGCACACACACAATGCAAACGCACACATGGGGGAGATTTCTCCTTATGATAGTCAAACATGCTTACTACGAGAAAAATTCTTTGATATTATTACTAGTGCATAGTGGAAAATCTTTCGAAAGTATAATATAAATCCTAGCCAGCATAGGTACCATGATATTATGCCTACTATAGCTGCCATGTTAAATGGCAGGTTCTACAACTAAAACCGTACATGGCACGTAATTGAAGAATGGATTTCCAACAAATGGTCAGGCTAAGGAACTTCCTATTGCCACATGGGAACGCCTCTGGCGGGACGCCCCGAGAACTAACGTTACGGTTAGATCTCTGCCAACACAAGGCCGGGTTACCTCTGTAACTAGGTAACTACTACACGAATATGCCATCCCCCGGTCCTTTGGGACCTTTATCGAGAGCTCTCCAACAACAACATCACACAGTAATAATATAGTGTGTCCACATGAGTAAGTATCTGGGCTCCATACCATGATACCACCCTTTTCCAGAAGGGAATGACATACCCTAAAGGGCGCGACCCTCATAACCTTGCCGCATATTCCTGTTTCGACCATTTCCGGGGAGTGAGGTCTTGATGAAGTCTCGTCCACAAAGCTACGCTTTGTGCAACAAAGCCATGCTTTGGGTCCACAGATGACCAAGCAAAGATCACAAGGATAAATGATTAACAAATGATCATATCACAAACAATCAACCAATGATCATCACACAGCAGCACTCAGCATGTCACATTACCAAATTGGGAATATGTCACTGATAAATATCAACTACATAACCTCTGAGCTCGTACGTCTCAAAGAAGGGTGTTAAGCTAAGAGAATAAATTCTCCGCCACCAAGCAGAAATGTATTTTATAGAGATCAGTTAATATCTCAAAGTGTAATGTCGGACATACAACCATACAAGTCTGTTCCGGGTTCGAACAGAACCGAAGGCACTTCCGAAGAAGCCCTTGCAAATCCGGATAATCCCTAATCACGTCCGGACTTCCCATCACATATGGAGATCTCTATACCGGGGATCGGCCAGTGCAGAGATAATCGACGAGTTATCCTTTCGTTTTCGGAAATAACCGGTCTTCACCACCGGTCTTCAATTGCTATCCATAACGTCGTATCACTATTCGGAATGGGCTATATGACACAAGGTCCTCTCCCGGCTAAACCGAATAATGAGCGCCATATTTTAAAACGTATGGGTATGGGATTTTAATTAAGTCACAATTTATAAAAATCCAAAACTTTTCTTTCAATGGTTAAACAAAATACCATTCTAAATCTTTAAACCAAAAAGATTTATTCACAAAGTTTCACCTAGTTTCACAAAGATCTATTCATAGATTTCAAAAAAACAACTTCCATTTCAATTTGATTAACCCAATAAATCTTTAAATTAAAGATTTAATTTACAGCTTTCAAAACACGTTCCAAAGATTAATTAATAACTCGGAAAAACCATTTTCCATTTTCAAAACTTGAATCCCTTTTTAACACACATTAGAAATCCATTTCTTATATGAAAGCTTCTATTATTTGAAAACAACAGTTTTCGTTTCCAAAATCCAATTCTATAATTTGAAACTTGGGTTAATTTTAAATTCCAAAATATCACCTTTTAAATTGGTTTAAAAACCATATAAATCCATTTATAAGTTGAATAACCTTTTAAACCTTAGTTTCCACATTATAGAATTCAATCTCAAATATTGAATTCAAATTTAAATTAAATTATTTAAATTTCAAACTCAATCAAGTTATTCAAAATACCCATTTTCAAAAGCTTCAATTCCAAAACTATTTTGGATTCAAAAGGTTAAAATTTAAAAAAAACAATTTCAAAATCTGTGACTTAACAAATTTCCACGTGCAACCCATACTTGTGTGTGTATGAGTGTGGTCCAGGGGTTTTACACAATAGTGCAACATCATCAAATATCACAGATTCAATTATTACGATTCGATGTGGGTTTCGGATAACTAAATGGAATCCGACTCCCTGTCGCATCGAAATTCAAATGTCGTTCTACGGGTCAGGGTTTGCATAACAATATATACATCATAGAAATAACAGCTTAGCACAAAACGTCACATAGCATCGCATCACATATCAAATATATCAATCCATCACACAACATCAATAACAATCAAACATCTTTAATTAAGATGAATAGCCCGTGTGGTTAAAATTTTATTACTCACATAATTACCTTTGTTAGTAATTTTAATCAATGATTAATTTTAATTGATTGAGTCTTAACCACCTTCATTAACTAATCACTTCCTTAATTAATTATCTTAATTAATTAATCCTTAGTTGTAATTAATAAAATCTTAATCACTTTTATAAATGGGCCTTAATTAATTAATCTCAAGACTTAATTAAAATTGTTAATTATTTAATCAATCATCCATATTCCTAATTAACTAAATAGTTAATTATCCCACTTAATTATTTTAAAAAATTAATGAACCCAATCATTGAATTTTATTTATCTTTTAGATAAATATTTCTTACTTAATTAAAGAATTTAAATTTCACTTTTAAGTTTCATTTTAAACTTAAGATAAAAATTATCTTAAACAAGGTTTTAATACAATTCAAAAACCTTTATCTCATATTTTAAAAGAAACACATGCTTAACAAAAATTGGTTTTAAAGGTTTTAAATATCAATTCAATTTAAATTCAAACTTATTTTAAAAACTGAAATAAAAGTTTAATTCCAGATTTAAACTCACTTTTAAATTTCTGATTTAAAATTTTAAACTTCCAATTCAATTTCAAAACACATATATGCTTTTACACTTTTTAAAATCTAATTTAAATTTGAAAATATGAATTATTTCAAATCTCAGACAAACAAATTTGAATTCTTATTCAACTTTAGATTTTTCAAACTCAGTTTATATTCAACTTGCATTATAAACTTTACATTTAAAATTAAGAAACAAGTTTTTTGTGTTTTTATTTAAAAACCTAAACTAAGATTTAAAAATTCAAATGATTTCAAAACCTAGATTTAACTGTTGAATCCATATTTAATTTCAGGTTCAAAAACTTAGTTCAGATTTTAGATTTCAGATTCAACTTGTTTTAAAGCCTATATTTATAAATCTAAACTTCCAGATTTAATATTTGAAACCAATATTCTTTTATGCCTAAAAGTTGTTTCAACCCAACTCTAACTTCAAAATTTAAATTATTTCAAATTTAGATTTCAAACTTCCTAAATTCAGATTCAATCTCAGGTTCAAACTTAGTTTAAATTTCTAATTTACATTTTTTTTTTGAAACTTGCTTTGATATTTTAAGAACAGAACAGGTTTCTGTTTTAAACCAGAAAAAATGTTATTATAATTTTTTTTTTTTTTTTAATTTACTTCGAGTCAGATGTTACTTTACTTCGAGTCAGACACCTAAGAACTTCGAGTCACTCACGAAATCGACTCTAGAAGAAAACTTAAAACATTTTTCCCTCTGCTTCAATCAAACACTGATACAACCCAATACCATGTGCACGTGCACCACCACCAGAACCCCCTCCGGCCTCCGATCACCTCACTGGCACATCAGCAACCCATGCAGCTACTCAACTAAATCATCAACTGGTGCTACCATCATCAGGAATCAAGAATGATACCCAATGCCAAAACCTGGAAATGAAACCAAGTCCCCCTTCAAAACCTGTCATCGCCTCGCATCCGCCCCTCCGACCACCGTGACCCCTGAGACTCCGGTGATGACTTCAACCACGTCCAAGCTTCAACTGAGCGAAACCCCGTGCAACTCGATCAATTACATTAGCCGATAGGTTGAATTTTGTCAAACCCAGTAAAACTAGGGTTCAAAAATTCAAATCAAAATCGCAATTACAAAAACGAATTGCAACACAATCTAATATTTTTCCCCTCGTCCCTGATGTCTCCTCCACCTCCAGAAGCGATCACGACATCTCCAATCGATTGTGGAGATCGAAATACCCCAAAATGTATGATACAGTCAAAATAGAAGTGCTCTTGGAATATAGCATTTAAAATCATAATTTTTCTTGGAAAAATCATAGTTTTGTATGGAGATTGGATCTATAATCCTGAAACTTCAAATTATTATACTTGAGATTTCACTAATTTTTTTATTTATCTTCAGTACATACATTCCAGTGATATTCCTATATTTTTTCAACTTATATAGAATTTTAAACTGAAGTTCTAATTTAAACAGGCAAGTTTAATTTAAATCTTAACCTTAAACAAATCAAAGGGTTTTTGAATTTAAATTTGCCTAGCAACTGAGAGATGTGCAGAGAACCATACATGGTCATGTATACAGCAGCTATTCATGTCACACACATTCATTTTTCTCATTTTTATTAGCATGCAACCCATATTTGTATTTAATTCTTAAAAATGAGATTACTCATAGGTAACAAAACAAAGAATCTCTGGTCTTAAAAATAAAATAAATTTGTTCACCTGGATTCCAAGATGAACAGAGACCAGATTGGTTTTCTTTTTTTTAGTTTTAATTAAGTTTGGGCATTTTGTTCTCCCTGTTACACCCTACTTTGTTTAATCACTAAGTATCTTCTTCTGAGTTTATCTTAGGAATGACCTTATAATATCATGCCCCTATTTTCAGTACTCAGGCTTGAATTTGTTTTTAAAATAAGAAGATATATGTTCTTTTCTCATGTTTTCAAAACTGCAACCCAAAAACAATATACTTGTTCAAACAAACACATGCAGCCTTCCAAAATCAACAAACAAGCATCACAAAGCAATTCACAAGTTCATGAATATCAGATTCAAAGAGAAAGTTTTCAAGTTGCTCACAAGCATCAAAACATAAAAAAAAAACAGAGGTGAAAGTTTTGCTCACAAGCATGGAAACAGGGAAGTAACTAACAACAGAGTTTAATATATGCATCATATAAAAGAGGGTGAAGGATTGCTCACCTGTTTTTGAAGGACAGAGGAGAATTTCCTTTGAGCCTGAACTATATTTTTTTTCTTTTTTTTTTTCTTTAAAGCTTGAAGTCACCACTGCAAAGAACTTTGGATTTTGTTTAAAGCTTCCAACTTGTTCTATTTTCCCAGCTGCAGACTTCAGGTCTTTTTCCTTTTTCACTTACTTTGAATTCCTTTTTGTTAACTAATTAAACATGATTGTTTAAATCTTGTTTGAATTACTGATTTCACCATTAAACTCAAATTCATTTTAAAAAAAAACTTACTTGCCTTTGAATTTGTTTTAGAGATACACTGCACTTGACAAAACTGAAGCTATCCCATGTTGAATTGCTTCAGACTTCAAACTGAATTGATTTTGGCCTTTTGAATGTTTGCTTCAACTGTTTTATCTCTGATTCCCAGTTCTTGATTTATTGAGTTGATCACTTAGCATTATTCTCTCACAAGTTCATGTTGTTTTGCTCAAATCTGTATAGACAGATTTTGTTCCAGATTTGATTTTGAATCCCTTTGCATTGCTTAAATCTTTAGATTGTTTCCAGATTTCTTTTTTTTTTTTCTTTTGCTTTGTTTTCGAACTGAACTTAAATTTGAATTGTATACATTCCTTTGGTGTTTAGATTGAAATGCCAAATCTTTGATTACTGATTTGTTCAGATTTTGTGAGATGTTTAATATGATTGCATATGGGAAAATGAAGAGTTTTTGTAATTTTTTTATCTTATTATTTTATTTAAATAATAATGTTGAATGCCATTTGTACAAAAATATCAAAATCTCTAGATCTTGTTAATTATCTTACTCCAAACCCATGTGCAAGTGTATCTCTTTACTTCCTTATGTATATTTACATTTGTAATTTCACAAGACAAAGGTTTTTTTTTTTATAAATTTTTATATCATATCTATTTTATAAATAAATGTACTTTTTCTCTATTTACACAAACAAAAATTATATTCCCATTAATCTCTTGTATTAAATTTTTTTTTTGTTTGTTCAACATGTTTATACACTAATATATTTATACAATTTACATTCTTACATTTTTTTTGTTTTGTACAAAAAAATATTTTATAAAAAGAAAAGAATGACTTTTAAATACTTTGATTTTTATATTAACAATAGTTATATTTATTTATTTAAGGGAATTTGACTTAAGAAAAAATATTTTAAAAATGAGTACACTAATTTTTTTCTTTTATTGCCACTTCCAAAAATTAATAAAATTAAAAATTTTAGAAACAACTATCATTATCTTTTTATTAATCTTAAGCTTTTAAATTTAAATTTTATTTTTAATACATTTTATTTTGAATTTTATACTTTGGTACATTTACAAATAATATTCTCAATTTATTTCCAAAAATAAATTTAATTGCCAAATTAAACTTAATAAATTTTCGGGGATGTTACAGATTTCCCCCCTTAAAAGAATTTCGTCCTCGAAATTGCAAGGAAGACGAGAAAGAATAGATAATAGATAAAGAAATGATTGATCAGATCATAATCGAGATATTTATTCTGTATTTGGTTTACCAAATCAGAATATCGATAATATGAGAACAAACTCATACAATATTACACAAGATATTTAGGTTCACCTGTCTACGAATATGTAAGGGCATTGATTAGTTCGAAGAGATAACTAATCGTTCGTAGAATATGTTGGATCCCAGAGAATAGATAGATGGATCAAATCTTCATATTAGTTAACCGTTTTAACTCAATTTAAAATTTCCCATTTATTCAAATTTAAATTCTCAAATTCATTAGAGTTTAGATCGAAAAGCTGATAAGAATTCGATGAAGATACGAAGTAAGAATTTTCTACAACGATTCGTAGGGCCATCATCACACCGAAACTTCTTTCTGGAGCAGCTACGAAACAATCAAAAGAATTCGAAATCGAATCAAAGGAGATTGATAGAGAAATGTTGTTTCCGCTATTTCAGGGTATTGACCATTTGTAGTGGTATTTCCCTGTCCCCTATCTCGTTGTCGTCTCGCACTCATACTCACTATCAGTGAATAGTAAGAGAATTTACTGAGGCATTCGAATGGATATCTTAGGGATATACTCATTCTAGGGTATACTTCACCCTATCTCTAATGAGCTACTTAATCTGTTATACTCCTGAGCTATGGTTTTAACCATCAGCTCTGATACCAAAATGTCACGATCCAAATTCCAGCGTTGGAAAATCGACATCCGTACTCCACCGTACTTGAATGCCGGAGATTCAAACGTTGAAATTCGAGTCGCGCCGGAGCTTATAACACATTAAGTAAATAACACAGCGGAAGAAATGAATAGCATATATCAATATACAACATTTGATACAATAACTGATACAACATGAATGATACAACAGAATGGTACAATAGATATCAACATTATCAGAGATACAAAGAATAGCAACGGAAATATAATAATAACACTAGCAGCGGAACAAATCTCCAAAATAGTCTTCAAGAAAGAACTCCAGTATCAGCAATCTCCATCTCCAAAGCACCAATCCAGAAATAGCTCGAACTCCAAATCAAGATGAAGAGAAACAACTCGATCCAAAATGCGATTGCCAAATCCTAAAGCTGAAAGCTATCGAATCTACACCTACTATAGATTATCTGAAAATCCAAACTCTAGACTGCCCGTGTGGGAAAATAGTGGGCACCCAGAGTTTAGAAAAGGAATAATAAACTCCAGGTCAGTCATGGGACTGGTATGAGCAAACAAAAACATTTGGTCTTTTAAAAACAAACAAGAGATTTTAAATTTGAAATCCGCAATGCTTTTTGGAAAATGAAACTACCATAAGGCCTCCCGGCACACACACAATGCAAACGCACACATGGGGGAGATTTCTCCTTATGATAGTCAAACATGCTTACTACGAGAAAAATTCTTTGATATTATTACTAGTGCATAGTGGAAAATCTTTCGAAAGTATAATATAAATCCTAGCCAGCATAGGTACCATGATATTATGCCTACTATAGCTGCCATGTTAAATGGCAGGTTCTACAACTAAAACCGTACATGGCACGTAATTGAAGAATGGATTTCCAACAAATGGTCAGGCTAAGGAACTTCCTATTGCCACATGGGAACGCCTCTGGCGGGACGCCCCGAGAACTAACGTTACGGTTAGATCTCTGCCAACACAAGGCCGGGTTACCTCTGTAACTAGGTAACTACTACACGAATATGCCATCCCCCGGTCCTTTGGGACCTTTATCGAGAGCTCTCCAACAACAACATCACACAGTAATAATATAGTGTGTCCACATGAGTAAGTATCTGGGCTCCATACCATGATACCACCCTTTTCCAGAAGGGAATGACATACCCTAAAGGGCGCGACCCTCATAACCTTGCCGCATATTCCTGTTTCGACCATTTCCGGGGAGTGAGGTCTTGATGAAGTCTCGTCCACAAAGCTACGCTTTGTGCAACAAAGCCATGCTTTGGGTCCACAGATGACCAAGCAAAGATCACAAGGATAAATGATTAACAAATGATCATATCACAAACAATCAACCAATGATCATCACACAGCAGCACTCAGCATGTCACATTACCAAATTGGGAATATGTCACTGATAAATATCAACTACATAACCTCTGAGCTCGTACGTCTCAAAGAAGGGTGTTAAGCTAAGAGAATAAATTCTCCGCCACCAAGCAGAAATGTATTTTATAGAGATCAGTTAATATCTCAAAGTGTAATGTCGGACATACAACCATACAAGTCTGTTCCGGGTTCGAACAGAACCGAAGGCACTTCCGAAGAAGCCCTTGCAAATCCGGATAATCCCTAATCACGTCCGGACTTCCCATCACATATGGAGATCTCTATACCGGGGATCGGCCAGTGCAGAGATAATCGACGAGTTATCCTTTCGTTTTCGGAAATAACCGGTCTTCACCACCGGTCTTCAATTGCTATCCATAACGTCGTATCACTATTCGGAATGGGCTATATGACACAAGGTCCTCTCCCGGCTAAACCGAATAATGAGCGCCATATTTTAAAACGTATGGGTATGGGATTTTAATTAAGTCACAATTTATAAAAATCCAAAACTTTTCTTTCAATGGTTAAACAAAATACCATTCTAAATCTTTAAACCAAAAAGATTTATTCACAAAGTTTCACCTAGTTTCACAAAGATCTATTCATAGATTTCAAAAAAACAACTTCCATTTCAATTTGATTAACCCAATAAATCTTTAAATTAAAGATTTAATTTACAGCTTTCAAAACACGTTCCAAAGATTAATTAATAACTCGGAAAAACCATTTTCCATTTTCAAAACTTGAATCCCTTTTTAACACACATTAGAAATCCATTTCTTATATGAAAGCTTCTATTATTTGAAAACAACAGTTTTCGTTTCCAAAATCCAATTCTATAATTTGAAACTTGGGTTAATTTTAAATTCCAAAATATCACCTTTTAAATTGGTTTAAAAACCATATAAATCCATTTATAAGTTGAATAACCTTTTAAACCTTAGTTTCCACATTATAGAATTCAATCTCAAATATTGAATTCAAATTTAAATTAAATTATTTAAATTTCAAACTCAATCAAGTTATTCAAAATACCCATTTTCAAAAGCTTCAATTCCAAAACTATTTTGGATTCAAAAGGTTAAAATTTAAAAAAAACAATTTCAAAATCTGTGACTTAACAAATTTCCACGTGCAACCCATACTTGTGTGTGTATGAGTGTGGTCCAGGGGTTTTACACAATAGTGCAACATCATCAAATATCACAGATTCAATTATTACGATTCGATGTGGGTTTCGGATAACTAAATGGAATCCGACTCCCTGTCGCATCGAAATTCAAATGTCGTTCTACGGGTCAGGGTTTGCATAACAATATATACATCATAGAAATAACAGCTTAGCACAAAACGTCACATAGCATCGCATCACATATCAAATATATCAATCCATCACACAACATCAATAACAATCAAACATCTTTAATTAAGATGAATAGCCCGTGTGGTTAAAATTTTATTACTCACATAATTACCTTTGTTAGTAATTTTAATCAATGATTAATTTTAATTGATTGAGTCTTAACCACCTTCATTAACTAATCACTTCCTTAATTAATTATCTTAATTAATTAATCCTTAGTTGTAATTAATAAAATCTTAATCACTTTTATAAATGGGCCTTAATTAATTAATCTCAAGACTTAATTAAAATTGTTAATTATTTAATCAATCATCCATATTCCTAATTAACTAAATAGTTAATTATCCCACTTAATTATTTTAAAAAATTAATGAACCCAATCATTGAATTTTATTTATCTTTTAGATAAATATTTCTTACTTAATTAAAGAATTTAAATTTCACTTTTAAGTTTCATTTTAAACTTAAGATAAAAATTATCTTAAACAAGGTTTTAATACAATTCAAAAACCTTTATCTCATATTTTAAAAGAAACACATGCTTAACAAAAATTGGTTTTAAAGGTTTTAAATATCAATTCAATTTAAATTCAAACTTATTTTAAAAACTGAAATAAAAGTTTAATTCCAGATTTAAACTCACTTTTAAATTTCTGATTTAAAATTTTAAACTTCCAATTCAATTTCAAAACACATATATGCTTTTACACTTTTTAAAATCTAATTTAAATTTGAAAATATGAATTATTTCAAATCTCAGACAAACAAATTTGAATTCTTATTCAACTTTAGATTTTTCAAACTCAGTTTATATTCAACTTGCATTATAAACTTTACATTTAAAATTAAGAAACAAGTTTTTTGTGTTTTTATTTAAAAACCTAAACTAAGATTTAAAAATTCAAATGATTTCAAAACCTAGATTTAACTGTTGAATCCATATTTAATTTCAGGTTCAAAAACTTAGTTCAGATTTTAGATTTCAGATTCAACTTGTTTTAAAGCCTATATTTATAAATCTAAACTTCCAGATTTAATATTTGAAACCAATATTCTTTTATGCCTAAAAGTTGTTTCAACCCAACTCTAACTTCAAAATTTAAATTATTTCAAATTTAGATTTCAAACTTCCTAAATTCAGATTCAATCTCAGGTTCAAACTTAGTTTAAATTTCTAATTTACATTTTTTTTTTGAAACTTGCTTTGATATTTTAAGAACAGAACAGGTTTCTGTTTTAAACCAGAAAAAATGTTATTATAATTTTTTTTTTTTTTTTAATTTACTTCGAGTCAGATGTTACTTTACTTCGAGTCAGACACCTAAGAACTTCGAGTCACTCACGAAATCGACTCTAGAAGAAAACTTAAAACATTTTTCCCTCTGCTTCAATCAAACACTGATACAACCCAATACCATGTGCACGTGCACCACCACCAGAACCCCCTCCGGCCTCCGATCACCTCACTGGCACATCAGCAACCCATGCAGCTACTCAACTAAATCATCAACTGGTGCTACCATCATCAGGAATCAAGAATGATACCCAATGCCAAAACCTGGAAATGAAACCAAGTCCCCCTTCAAAACCTGTCATCGCCTCGCATCCGCCCCTCCGACCACCGTGACCCCTGAGACTCCGGTGATGACTTCAACCACGTCCAAGCTTCAACTGAGCGAAACCCCGTGCAACTCGATCAATTACATTAGCCGATAGGTTGAATTTTGTCAAACCCAGTAAAACTAGGGTTCAAAAATTCAAATCAAAATCGCAATTACAAAAACGAATTGCAACACAATCTAATATTTTTCCCCTCGTCCCTGATGTCTCCTCCACCTCCAGAAGCGATCACGACATCTCCAATCGATTGTGGAGATCGAAATACCCCAAAATGTATGATACAGTCAAAATAGAAGTGCTCTTGGAATATAGCATTTAAAATCATAATTTTTCTTGGAAAAATCATAGTTTTGTATGGAGATTGGATCTATAATCCTGAAACTTCAAATTATTATACTTGAGATTTCACTAATTTTTTTATTTATCTTCAGTACATACATTCCAGTGATATTCCTATATTTTTTCAACTTATATAGAATTTTAAACTGAAGTTCTAATTTAAACAGGCAAGTTTAATTTAAATCTTAACCTTAAACAAATCAAAGGGTTTTTGAATTTAAATTTGCCTAGCAACTGAGAGATGTGCAGAGAACCATACATGGTCATGTATACAGCAGCTATTCATGTCACACACATTCATTTTTCTCATTTTTATTAGCATGCAACCCATATTTGTATTTAATTCTTAAAAATGAGATTACTCATAGGTAACAAAACAAAGAATCTCTGGTCTTAAAAATAAAATAAATTTGTTCACCTGGATTCCAAGATGAACAGAGACCAGATTGGTTTTCTTTTTTTTAGTTTTAATTAAGTTTGGGCATTTTGTTCTCCCTGTTACACCCTACTTTGTTTAATCACTAAGTATCTTCTTCTGAGTTTATCTTAGGAATGACCTTATAATATCATGCCCCTATTTTCAGTACTCAGGCTTGAATTTGTTTTTAAAATAAGAAGATATATGTTCTTTTCTCATGTTTTCAAAACTGCAACCCAAAAACAATATACTTGTTCAAACAAACACATGCAGCCTTCCAAAATCAACAAACAAGCATCACAAAGCAATTCACAAGTTCATGAATATCAGATTCAAAGAGAAAGTTTTCAAGTTGCTCACAAGCATCAAAACATAAAAAAAAAACAGAGGTGAAAGTTTTGCTCACAAGCATGGAAACAGGGAAGTAACTAACAACAGAGTTTAATATATGCATCATATAAAAGAGGGTGAAGGATTGCTCACCTGTTTTTGAAGGACAGAGGAGAATTTCCTTTGAGCCTGAACTATATTTTTTTTCTTTTTTTTTTTCTTTAAAGCTTGAAGTCACCACTGCAAAGAACTTTGGATTTTGTTTAAAGCTTCCAACTTGTTCTATTTTCCCAGCTGCAGACTTCAGGTCTTTTTCCTTTTTCACTTACTTTGAATTCCTTTTTGTTAACTAATTAAACATGATTGTTTAAATCTTGTTTGAATTACTGATTTCACCATTAAACTCAAATTCATTTTAAAAAAAAACTTACTTGCCTTTGAATTTGTTTTAGAGATACACTGCACTTGACAAAACTGAAGCTATCCCATGTTGAATTGCTTCAGACTTCAAACTGAATTGATTTTGGCCTTTTGAATGTTTGCTTCAACTGTTTTATCTCTGATTCCCAGTTCTTGATTTATTGAGTTGATCACTTAGCATTATTCTCTCACAAGTTCATGTTGTTTTGCTCAAATCTGTATAGACAGATTTTGTTCCAGATTTGATTTTGAATCCCTTTGCATTGCTTAAATCTTTAGATTGTTTCCAGATTTCTTTTTTTTTTTCTTTTGCTTTGTTTTCGAACTGAACTTAAATTTGAATTGTATACATTCCTTTGGTGTTTAGATTGAAATGCCAAATCTTTGATTACTGATTTGTTCAGATTTTGTGAGATGTTTAATATGATTGCATATGGGAAAATGAAGAGTTTTTGTAATTTTTTTTATCTTATTATTTTATTTAAATAATAATGTTGAATGCCATTTGTACAAAAATATCAAAATCTCTAGATCTTGTTAATTATCTTACTCCAAACCCATGTGCAAGTGTATCTCTTTACTTCCTTATGTATATTTACATTTGTAATTTCACAAGACAAAGGTTTTTTTTTTTTATAAATTTTTATATCATATCTATTTTATAAATAAATGTACTTTTTCTCTATTTACACAAACAAAAATTATATTCCCATTAATCTCTTGTATTAAATTTTTTTTTTGTTTGTTCAACATGTTTATACACTAATATATTTATACAATTTACATTCTTACATTTTTTTTGTTTTGTACAAAAAAATATTTTATAAAAAGAAAAGAATGACTTTTAAATACTTTGATTTTTATATTAACAATAGTTATATTTATTTATTTAAGGGAATTTGACTTAAGAAAAAATATTTTAAAAATGAGTACACTAATTTTTTTCTTTTATTGCCACTTCCAAAAATTAATAAAATTAAAAATTTTAGAAACAACTATCATTATCTTTTTATTAATCTTAAGCTTTTAAATTTAAATTTTATTTTTAATACATTTTATTTTGAATTTTATACTTTGGTACATTTACAAATAATATTCTCAATTTATTTCCAAAAATAAATTTAATTGCCAAATTAAACTTAATAAATTTTCGGGGATGTTACATAAACTTTATTAATATACTCTATCGAATAATTATTTAACCAATTAGCTTATTTCCAACTTCTAAATTAATATTCGATTTTAATTATAAAATGACTTCATTAAAATTCCAGTTTGGATTTCCTTTTATTTCCCCAAAATTCTGACGCGCTTATTTAAAAATTTTAGAAATGCTTTAAATTCACATCATACTAATAAAATAGCTCTTTATAAAAAAAATTACTTCTTATAACTCAATGTCTCGACTAGCCCATCCTTGTTCTCATAGAAATTCGGTCATACGTTGATAAGGCGTAAGACTGAAAATCTACAAGTGCTTGGCAGACCCTTTTGAACATCCAGTGAAAATACTTTTGAACATAATTTATTTAAAATATTGAAAGCATTTTGAAATAGAGGAAATATCTTTGGTGAGAATGCTCTGGAAATCATCACCCCGATCCATGGTTGCAGTTACATTCCAGGGTTAAGTTGCCATCGCAGCGAAAGTCCATTTAACTGCAGGTTCTCTGTGGCCTCTCAATTACGCCATGGAACCCACGACAGATCGCAGTTACATTCCAGTGTTACGTTGCCATCACAGCAAAAGTCCATGTAACTACAGGCTCTCTGTGACCTCTGATTTTCGCTGTCAAAATGAAACTTCTCCACCCTACATAGGTCGCAGTCTACCGATATAAGATCAAACGCAGACTGTTGGCTCTTAGCAGCACACACGACTTTCGCTATGTTACTATAAGTCGCGGTCTACCGATATAAAATCAAACGCAGACCGGTGGCTCTTAGCGGCACACACGACTTTCGCTATGGTACACATTACTCATAATCCCCAAGAACTAGTTTTGTCTGGACTCCTCACAAGATCAACTTTAGAACCCCCTTGGGGCTCAAGGCAGCACCACCCGATGGCACTCCTGAGAAGTTCATTTCAAGGGAGCGCCTTTTTCTCCAGAGCCATCATCAAAACACTTTATACTACACATATATAGTATCTTTCAAATCATGAACCTAGTATGATCTCATATAAAGCTTCTTTACACAAAATCGATTATCCCAAAATCGATAATTCTCAAAGCAGGCTTTCCAAATTTTAATACTGATTTTACCCAAAAATCAAAAGCCTTTCCAAATCCAAAGGTTTCCAAAACCCTTTTCCAAAATCCTCATATGATCCTTTATATATATATTCAGATATATATAATTTTTTTAAAACTTTGGATCCTTTCAAACTTGTATAAAACTCCTTTTATACTTCAAACACCTTCAAAAATCCTTTTCTTCCAGTAATTGATTTAACAAGAGGAGATTTATCATATATAACAAAGATATATGACTTGTTTATTCAAAATCAAATATTCAAATTTGATTCTTCTCTTTCAATATCAATTTCATCCAAATCCGTGCGATGTACACTTATCATCCATAAGCTATACCAATCTGATCGCTCACTCGATCACACAATTTTACTTTCGAACTAGTATCGTCCATCCGACTTCCTAGTGCGGACACAGATTTAGTGTAACGATTGCGATTTTTCGTCGCCGAAAAACCGAAATGTTAGGGTTAAAGAAGAAGAAAAGGTAGAAGAAGATTGAAAAAAAAGATATATAAATCCCAATACTATACAAAACATTTCCTTTCAGAAACCATTTACTATAACAACAGTGTTATAGTCCACCATTTCCTTCTTTCTCGAAAACGTCTATTTCAACAATAAATGTTGAAATCTATGGTTTCGATTCATAATACATTTTAAAACATCTTTAAAATAATTAACTTCATTCTATAATATTCATTTTGCCAAACATGACTATTTTATTCAATAATGTATTCACTGTCCGAAATCGTGAATATATTTCTTTAATAAACTTCAATATTCAATTTGTCAAATTAAATTGATTTCGAATTTATAAACAATGTTTATAAATTACATTTCTATTTATAAGCTTCGATTTATAAATCTCATTATTAACAAATTCCATTTATATCTTATTTAAATGCCAAAATCCGATTTATAAGATAATTACTTATAAATCTTCTATTTTACAAAATCTATTCATTTTATAACTTCACAATTTATAAATCTATAAATTCTGTTCACCTATGAAATCCATTTTTATTTCACCTTTAACACTTATAAAAGCTCGTTTTATAATTCCAATATTTTTAACTTATAAAAACAAATTTAAAAATCTTTTATAATGATTCAAAATTCCAAATTAAACCATTTTATAAATTAATCACTATTTATTTCGAAAATCTCAATTTGGTTATATTTTACAAAAACAGTAATTTTTTTATAACATAAAAATTTATAACGTTTTAATTATTTAAAATGAATCAATTCAAAATTTTATAAAAACATATACTTTGAAAAATCACTTTAAAATCCTTTTTTAAAAATCAAAAAAACGTTATTTTTAAACTTTAAAAATGGATCCGATGATGCAACAGCATCAAATAGTCAATCATGACTACAACATCAACAAATATCACAATATCTGTAATCAAATAAATATTATTGAGGAATCCAGTTGGATCCCTCCAACCTGTTTCCTTGCATCCACAGATGTTAGCACAATACCAATTCCGCTCCAGTATGGAATTATCGCGGTATATGGGATTTATAAAATATTATTCGCTTAATAGACGGCGCAATAGGGTCTCATCCGCTATATAATGCGGGAAATCAATTCCAATATATACATATGCCAACACACACACACACACACACACATATATATATATATATATATATATATATATATATATATATATTGCTATATATAGATATATCCTATTATATCTAATATCACAATCAAATAGCAATCAATAACTGCCATCATCATTCAACATACAATCAACAATTTAAATCTAACTATTTAAAATTTAAATCGAAACTGTTCGATTGAGTGAGAAGTTCTCACCTTGGTTTTATTTCCGTTTCAGCTTTTATTTCGAATAAAATTAAACAGACGTTTAATTTTACTCGAAATTTTCACTGACTCCAATCGCTTCCAATCCATCTCCATAGCGTAGTGCTCGTCAATACGAACCCAACGCAATTCGTTTCGTCTCAATCCGACCTCGTATGAACAAGTTATGATATTTATAAATTAACACGAATTTATATAAAATTATTTACAACTTTTATTTTAATTTTTCAAACCCACGTCTATCTGAGCTGTTCGTTCCTAGCCTTAGCAGATCAAGGCTGTAACGACCCGTTAAATTAATAATATTAAATGAATTGAATTAATATAATTTTTAATCTAATTTATAATAAATGTAGGAGTTGGATATAGTAACTGAGATTTAAGATTTAACAATTGAAATGTTATATGGCAATAGGTAGAATAACGAAGATTTGTGTTGTGGTTATAAGTCATAATTAGTTGATTAAAATGGTATTAATGAAATAATAACTGAATTGAATTGCAATATATAAACATCAGAAAAATTTAATTGGTGGATTAAATTTGTTAAAGTTCATAAGTTTTGTAATTTAGTTTAGTAGAACTTTAAATTATAAACGAAGATTGAAATAAACGATAAATTTAATTATGTAAATGGTGACTCAAGACCTAGGTTATAGAAATTGGAACATAATCCAATTTGAATTAAGTAGAAGAAGGATTTGGTTAATATGTAAGTTATTGTTCAAGGTATTGAATAAAAACTTGGAATCCAATCATAATTTAATGATAATAACGTTAGTATTAGAGAATAAATATATTTCAATGCAGTACCCGAATGAATAGAATAAAATGAATATATATTGAATAGAAATGAAATGTAAATTGGCACATTTGGTTGAAAGTTAATTTTAAGAAACATATAAATGTTGAATTTGTGAATGTTAATATAAATATTAACTTGAATGGGATTCATTAATACAAAGATGTAATAAGTGTAGATAGAAAAAAATTAATGTCTGTAGTGGATAAAAATCTAGTAGTAACATAAAATTTATTTATATGGAAAAAGAGTATAGATTTGAACAAATTTATGAAAATTTGATAAGAACGGTGGTTGTAATCAGTTTGGTTATTTAATATTTGGAACAAAGAGATTTGTAAATGCGTTAATGAATTTATAATGGGAAGGAATGGTAAGAATGAAAAAAAAATATATAAGCATTTGATTCAATTAAGGGAATTAAATTATAATAAATGGACTTAAGATAGTAATAAAATTTGTTTTGTTTAGGTGATTATGTATCGATAAGCTATAACTAAATTTGCAGTTTGGTAGTAAATGGGATATGAGAAGACAAATGCATTTAGAAAGTAATAGATGGAATTCATAATAACAAGTAGTACATATATTTGGGCGTTTGTCATAATTACCAAATTTTACCATTCATATAATTTATTTAATTAAAGTCTATAGCAACATTGTTGTTAATAATGTTGTTAGTGAATTTGAATATAAAAGAATGACAAGTGTAGGTTAACCATTTATTTTATTTTGTTAAGAATGGAAATAGTTGAAATAGATCTGAATAAATTATTTTGGCTTGTTTATGTGCCTATTTAATAAAGGAGAATTTATAAGGAATAAAGAATGCACAAATGAAACGTATTATAACCCAAAGGTTATTTATACCCACAAAATGTTTAATTACTGTATAGGAAGAGTCTAAATCCATAGATGAATTTATTGAGATTGCATTTATAATTTATAAGATTTAATGTAGACTTAATTTCAATTAACTGATTTAATAGTGCAATTAGCGTAGATTTGTTGGTAGATGAAGTAGTTAATTCTATTAGGTGAAGTTAAGGCTAATTCTATTTATAAATTGACCTATTGTTGATATAGATTTTAGGAAGCAGGATTTATAAATTAAATTAAGTATTAGATTCAATAATTGCATTTATTGCATAAATAAAGGGAATTTAACGTTAAATTGTACGTTATTGAATTAAAAAGGAATTTGCGGATATTAAAGTGAAAACGTAGACATGTTAAAGGGCATCTTTGTTTTGGATTTAAGTTGAGAGTATAAAAGTATAAGATTAAATAATTGGGTTTTGAGAATAAAATTTATAATTTCTAAATAATAAGAAAGTGCAGAAATGAACACTGCAATTTATATCTTGTCAACTTTTAATTCACATCTAATCTTGTTTAATCATTGAAATTGATTTTGAATTTTATAGGCGATAAAACTTAGTCAATATTTGAAGTTAAATAAAAATTTAGATTTTTATGATTTATTTTAATCTATTTAATTAATATAAAAATAGCCATTTTGGCCACGGACTCGGATTTCGACGAAACTAGTTTCATCGGATCCGTAGGGTTTCAAGTTTCGTATCGATCGGACCTGTCGTTTGATCGTACGGACGCGAAACGCCTTGGAAATCAATTTTATTAAAATCAATTTGAAATCAATTTGGAAATTTTGTTTTCAGCATAACTTCTTCATACGATCAAATTTGGACGTGAAACTTTTTCCATCGCGTTCAGAATATTTTAAATTACCTATTTGGATATATAGATTTACGAAATTTCGTTCCGGAGACATAGCGGGCTTTTTGGGCCATAGTTTGTTCTGCACGTTTATTCTACGGTCTATCTACGCTACCTCTAACCCTCTATATAAACCCAGCTATTCAGCCCTAGCCTCCGCCTAATTTCATTTATCTGCGCGTATTTTCTTCAAGCTTCTCTTCTTCTTCAATGGGGGCTAACCCTAGATCCAGTCAGTTCAAAAACAAAATGAAAATTCAAAATCTCCAGAAAAATTCCACAAAAATATATGTCGATCTTCTCGAAACACGTAATCCCATGGTGAAATTCGTTTTTCAGTTGGAGTTACCGTTTACCCAGAATAAATTCAAACAGTTCGTGGCCATTCATCGCGCGACAATCAACTTCGTCAGATCGAGAATTGCTTTCTGGGTATTGGAGAGGGGACTGAGGGGAGTAGATCCATGTAGTTTATTCCGCGAATCGACAGTTGGATTAGTGGTAAAATTCGTTAGGGTTTAAAACCCTAGGGGCGGCTGCAAACCTTCTTGCCGATCTGGGACGTACGCGAGCGCCGCTTAGGCAGAGATGGAGGTCGGCGACTTGCTTAGGCGTGGAGGACGTGGCCACGAGTGCGGCAGCATGGAGGTTCGTCTATGCGGTGGCTGGGTTTTAGCGCGTGTACAGTACACGTGAATGTTTCACGTGAGTAGGTTAGGTTCTGGGAAGAAGAAAGGCACGTGGGGTTTTGGGTAAGGATGTGTTCTTTTTGCATTTATTTTTAAAATTTGTTTTCAATCGGATTTTTGACATAACTTTTTCATACGTAACCCGTTTCGCGCGAAATTTCTTTCGTTAGGATCCTAGTGAAATTATGGATCTGTTGACGCAGGTTTGGACGAATTCTGAGACGGGCGAATTTTTGGGTTTAAATCGAATTTAAATTCGATTTAAATTCAAAAGGTGAGTGTTTTAACCCACTCACAACTACTAGAAGCTTTTATGTTTGTTTAAATTAATTTTAGAAATGAATAGAAATTTATTTATGAGTAGTTAGCATGTTTATTTTATTCATATCTGTTGAATTGCATTTATTAAATTTAACTGTTAATTTAATTAATTTATTGCGTATAAATTTACAGTTAAAATTTATTTGTTTGTATATGAACTGCTAGTTAACAGTTATATAATTTATTACTGAATATAGACTGTAGATTAATAGCTGTTAAATTTAATTTGAATAAAATTGCCAGTATTACCTGTTATGTAGTACCAAAAATAATATTGTTATTGATTGATATTGATTGATGATTGTGATTTGGATGATGGATGATGTTGATGAATGGATGTTTATTGTATATCATTAAATTGCAAATGATCATGCATATTTCATTTCATTCGGGATTGTGGTTTGAAATGATATATAACCGCAAAATTGTATATCTTTTAAATTGCGGATTGAAATGATAAATATCCGTATCACTTGACCATAGGATAGAAAATTATATATAGGCACCGCGGTATATATATATATAACTATTTAAATGTGATTTCTATGGTTTGGATGGAATACGGTTTATAATAATCTTAAATTTTATATTGTATAAATATTTTTCTTCCATATATATATATACATATGAAGTTGAAAATTTTGAAATTAAAAGGTGTATAAAAATCTTTATTAAAAATGGAAGAAAATTAAGAAAATGGAGTTTAATAATTTATATCATATGTTTAAATGTTAAGTTTGGAAATTTTAAGATATGATATTTATAATTGGATTTTTCCCAAAATAAATTGAAATGAATATTCTAGTATAATTTGAATTGGGAAAATATATATATTTTATTACTAGAAATTGAAGTCTTATTATTTATGGATTTTATGTGAATATTCAAGACTAATTAATAGAACAATTGATCTGTTGAAAGAATAAAATCCAATTTTAGTTTGAAATATTGTTACTCAAAATGGATATACGTATATATAAATAAATTGAAGTGGTTTTGGGACTTGAGAGAGATAATATAAATTTTGGTTTAGACTTTAATAAAGAAATATATTTGTAAAGCCATGTAAATTATTTCTTTACAAAGTAACATTTAAGTTAAACCTTTTAATTCATATACCGTTGAATATCCAAACCATTCAAGTTTTAAAAGTTATGGTTTTAAATTATGAATTTCGAAATATTATGCTTTGAAAGGATATTTGGCTTTCAGACGTTATAAATTTTAAAGCATTTGGATTTTTGAAAAGGTTTATATTTGGGATAAAGGATATCATATTGTTTTGGGTTTTAAAATGATATCGTATTCATAATTTTAAAATGGAAATGTATATTCTGATTTTTAAAGTATAACCTATTTTTAAATGACCGCGGTGTTATAGTAACGATGGGTTGGCAAAGAGACCGGGATCGGATATGGACATACTCTCTGTCGATACCGAAAACCACTTTGACTAACCGTGTACGCGGTGGAGATTCCAGAATGAAGTAGGTGGCGGCGGCGTTTCCTGTAAGGTAAATACGTGGACCCGACTCCCATGAGTTGGCATAAGGTGGCTAAAACAGGAGAGATTCTTAGGCCAATGAGGTCATTCCTCTGATCGGACCCTCCTCTTCGATATTATACTTTGATTTTGGATTGATTCAGTGGCCACTTCTATATTTTGATTTTGGGGAGTTAGTCCGAGGTGGGCGGTAACTGCGGCTACGCGTTTCCACCAGCCGGATAGCAATTTGTATATCTACCCTGGCATTGCCTAGTTGTGCCGTGTCACCTACCATACCGAGCCTTTACTACGAGTTTCTATTTGTGTCGTACCTATAGAGTATCCTCTGGTAGCTTCCCGATCAGGAGGTATTACGGTACTGTATAGACTATTGGCATTATTTGTGTTAAGGGCTATATGGGTAACCCCTTAACGCTATTAAAAAGTAAGTTTATTTTATAAATAGACACTATTATAATAGCGCAATATACTACATAGTAAATAGTTTAACGGATCCTTAGGAGATGTAAATCCCGAGCATCTCTTGAGTTACTGTACTCATATTTATTTCTGTTAATTTAACTCACATAAGATCTTTTAGTTCTGACTCAAGTGTTTTTGTCTTTTCAAATTCGCTCGGGTCAGTCCGAGCGTTTCAAGATCGAAGACTTTTGCTTTGAAGGACGAAGACGAAGGAGTCGTATTATTATTATCTATAGTATTGCACCACACTCATACTGTTCCGCTGCATTGATTTTATTGGTAGGTGTAACTCTGATATTTATTGTATAAAGCAAATCAAGTGTTTGTAAACTGTTTTGAACTGTATATTTATTATTATATTTTATCCTTCCGCTGTGAGATTCTGTTTTGTTTTATTTCTTCTCTGTTTTTTTTGTTTACCCCATAACAATCCGCCCTTCCGTATGTTTTGAACTGGCACGTGTGTCGGTTTAAAGTGTGAGAAAAGGCGGGATGTTACAAAGGCCATCCCCTATCTTCTTCCCCATCCATGCATTTGTCCAGGTCGTTCGAAACCCATCGGCCGCCATTTGCAATAAATTTTCGCGACCCCCTCCATTGTTTTTAGGTCGATCAAGAACCATCATTGCATGCGCCTTCACAAGCTCTACACTCGGCTACAATAGCATAGCACTCGGCCACCCCTAGGCTCGGCAAAACGAAGATGAACGTGCGACTTTGAACACGTTTTGCCGTCGATCGGCTCGATGAAAATTAATCATAGCCGTTGAAAATTAGGATTTCGACGTGCTTAACATTTTTCCAGTTGAAAGATTCTAGAAATAATTTATGGATTGGAAGATAATTGGGGAAGAAGATTGGTGATTTTCGGCCATTGGTTATGATGGTGGCGGCTGTGTATAACTAGGGTTAGGGTTTCTCAATAATGAAAGGGATGGGTTGCTTTTATAGAAATTTTCAACGAAAACACTATTCATCCCGGGTTTTTTGAACTTCGATTTATGCGCGGTAACTGGCGTTCCTAGGGTTCATCCCGCGTTCCAGACACAATGGAATAGGTTTCGGAAGCTAATTCGATCATCTGTGCGAGTTATGGCAATAAACGTTCAATTTAAAATTAAACCGATTATTTTCTGTGCGTTTTAACTTGCACCGGACAAATGGTAAATCCGATTGACACGAAATTTGAAACCTTACTATAATATCACATTACGGATCCGATGAAACTAGTTTCGTCGAAATCCGAGACTGTTTGAAAAATGACTATTTTAACTCGCCGAATAAATATTAAAACAATTTCGATGCGTTTCAAGCTGCCACGATCAAATGACAACTCCGATTGCTACGAAAATTGAAATCCGGTAATAACAAACTATTACAGATCCAATGGAACTTGTTTCTTCGAATTCTGAGACTGTTCAAAAATTGGCTATTTTACAGTCGATAATTAAATATTAAAATATTCAATTTTCACAAATTAACTCGTAATTCGATTTTAAAAGTTCTATAACATAATTCTAACTTCAATATGACAAAATAAAATTTTACAAATCATTTTCAATCATATTTAACCCAATTTTTAATTATTTCTGTAATTTCAACTATTAAATTATCGATTTAATTATCCAATTAAATCCAATTATTCGAAATAAAATTTATTCGACTTATAAATTTCACTTATTAATATTTAAATTCAATTAAATATACAAATTTAAATTAACGAAAATTCTGGGTCGTTACAAACTCCCCCTTAAAAGAATTTCGTCCTCGAAATTACCAAGTAAGAAAAGTTACAGAATCTATTAACTTTCCATAAATCCATAGTTAAACTTCTTACAATACTTTACTATGTTTTCAAATCATGCTTAGTTATCTTTTCAAAAACAACTACTATTGTTTAACTTTCGATTCCAAATCAAATTTATAGTTTTCCAAAATTTTCCAATTTTATCAAAAATATTCTGACGCCTTAAACTTTCGGAAAAATTCGCCAGAGTCTCCTTTGCGCGGCTCGATCTGAAAAAAAATGACAGTATATATATCACAAATATACATCTCATCAAGTGATGAGGCATCCCGCAGGGAAAAAAGTGTAAAAGTACATTATTTAATCCGAGATATGTTCCTTATTTATTATTAGCGAGCGTATACGGCTAATATAGCGCGAAAGCGAGCTCCAAATGCGAAGAAAACGCAATCCGCACCTACTATACACTCAACAAACAAATGAGTAACATGTATATATGAAAATAACATCAATATACAACATATGGCAACATAACAACTACATAATATACCAAATGCAACTAAAGCTACAAATGCAACCATCAACCAACTAAATATTCATTCATATTCTCATTAATATTCAATGAATTTATTTTCAATTTAAATCACATTTGATTTATTTACATTGGATTTACTAACATTCATTCATATTCAATTTTCAAGTAGTTTGCATTCACTAATTTAAATCCAACTCACGTTCAATTGTATTCAAATTTATTTACTTCCAAGTTGGATTCAATTACTTTAGCTTCTAATTTTGCTAATTCAATTTCATTAACACTTAATGAGTTTATATACAATCAATCAACAATCAAATAACAACCAATGTTTATTCAATACAACCAAATTTATTCACTTTACATTCAATTTGGTTCAACACATTTAATTCCAATTGGATCATATTTAAATTGACTTCCATTCAATTTATTCAATTTCCAATAACATTAGCTTTTAATGAATTTACACTTACATCCATTATCCCATATCAATTTTATTTACATTCAATTGATTTTTATTCAATTCATTAGTTCAATTGCTAATCCCCTTAACAATATAATGTTGAATTTCATTTATATAACTCAAGTTCAAATTCTTAATGACTTCATTTCATTAATTCACTTATTAATTTACTTTGACACTAAAAATCAACTTCATTCAACATCACTTAAGTTATATTCCTTTTCAACCATCTTATCAAATCTAAATCAATTTATTTAACTTTCCTTTTGTTAAATTTCAAATTACATGTCTTTGATGACAACTCAAATTTATTTCAACTTGGATTTTATTGACTTACTTATACTTCCTTTAATTTAACTTCATCCTTTAAGTTAAATTTATTCTATCGAAATTCAAATTGTACAAGTTATCAACTCATTTATCATTCCCATAAATATCTTAAATAGGATTCCAGAGTCCTTTCAAATCTTTTAAAACCATTTTTGAAATCAATTCAATTATCTTTTGAATTTCAAAACCCAAACTCAAAATTTTCCAAACAACTTTTATTTAAAACAATTTGGCAGTAATTTCTCTTTTGGAAACTCGAAAATGAATTCTAATGATGTGGCCATCATCATCAGGATTATTTTCCAGCGACCGAAAAGAGTTTAGAGCTTTAATTTCTCCAAAACAATTTTCCAAATTATCAAATCCTTTCAAAACACTTCTCTGGAATTTTATTTTCAGAATATAAATCATATTTATAAGTCTTTTACTTATATAATTTCACTTCTTATATATAAGATTATTTCACAATTTTAAATCACATTAATTATAGTTCCATACTTATAATTCATTTTCTTATACAATTATTCTTTAAAAATTGTTGTTTTTATTTAACTTATTCAACAACCAAACAATCAATTCATATACACTTCAATAATTCTGAAAAATTATTTCCTTTATATATAAAATATAATCAAGGTAAAATTATTTCATTTGCCCTATTAAAACGATATCGTCTCAATTTGGTCTGTACAAGTGTTTTAGAGATCCCTATCAACAACGTTAATTACTCGTGTTGACCAAAATCCATATACCACTCAACAAACCAATCATCACAATATAAAACAATTTCATATTCACTAACAAATACGCGCTCGTATCTATTATTACACTCAACTCATTCTTGAGTACTACTGACTCCATCTCTAATGAGTAATTCCCAACAAAGCCATGGTTGTCGCTTAACCATACGCTCTGATACCAAATGTAACGTTTGCGATTTTTCGTCTCCGAAAAATCGAAATGTTAGGGTTAAAGAAGAAGAAAAGGTAGAAGAAGATAGAAAAAATAAATAGATATATAAATCCCAATACTATACAAAACATTTCCTTTCGGAAACCATTTACTATAACAACAGTGTTATAGTCCACCATTTCCTTCTTTCTCGAAAACGTCTATTTCAACAATAAATGTTGAAATCTATGGTTTCGATTCATAATACATTTTAAAACATCTTTAAAATAATTAACTTCATTCTATAATATTCATTTTGCCAAACATGACTATTTTATTCAATAATGTATTCACTGTCCAAAATCGTGAATATATTTCCTTTAAGAAACTTCAATATTCAATTTGTCAAATTAAATTGATTTTGAATTTATAAAAAATGTTTATAAATTACATTTCTATTTATATGCTTCGATTTATAAATCTCATGATTAACAAATTCCATTTATATCTTATTTAAATGCCAAAATCCAATTTATAAGATAATTACTTATAAATCTTCTATTTTACAAAATCTATTCATTTTATAAATTCACAATTTATAAATCTATAAATTCTGTTCACCCATGAAATCCATTTTTATTTCACCTTTGACACTTATAAAAGCTCATTTTATAATTCCAATATTTTTAACTTATAAAAATAAATTAAAAAATCTTTTATAATGATTCAAAATTCCAAATTAAACCATTTTATAAATTAATCACTATTTATTTCGAAAATCTCAATTTGGTTATATTTTACAAAAACAGTAATTTTTATAACATAAAAATTTATAACGTTTTAATTATTTAAAATGAATCAATTCAAAATTTTATAAAAACATATACTTTGAAAAATCACTTTAAAATCCTTTTTTAAAAATAAAAAAAAACGTTATCTTTAAACTTTAAAATTCATCCGATGATGCAACAAGAACAAATAGTCAATCACGACTACAACATCAACAAATATCACAATATCTGTAATCAAATAAATATTATTGAGGAATCCAGTTGGATCCCTCCAACCTGTTTCCCTACATCCACAGATGTTAGCACAATACCAATTCCGCTCCAGTACAGAATTATCGCGGTATATGGGATTTATAAAATATTATCCGCTTAATAGACGGCGCAATAGGGTCTCATCCGCTATATAATGTGGGAAATCAATTCCAATATATACATATGCCAATATATACATATATATATATATATTGCTATATATAGATATATCCTATTATATCTAATATCACAATCAAACAGCAATCGATAACTGCCATCATCATTCAACATACAATCAACAATTTTAAATCTAACTATTTAAAATTTAAATCAAAACTGTTCGATTGAGTGAGAAGTTCTCACCTTGGTTTTATTTCCGTTTCAGCTTTTATTTCGAATAAAATTAAACGGACGTTTAATTTTACTCGAAATTTTCACTGACTCCAATCGCTTCCAATCCAGCTCCATAGCGTAGTGCTCGTCAATACGAACCGAACGCAATTCGTTTCGTCTCAATCCGACCTCGTATGAACAAGTTATGATATTTATAAGTTAACACGAATTTATATAAAATTATTTACAACTTTTATTTTAATTTTTCAAACCCACGTCTATCTGAGCCGTTCGTTCCTAGCCTTAGTGTAACGGCCCGTATTTTTACGGATCGAAAGATTGTAAAACTGTCAACATTAAGTCGTTGATGTTGTTAAGTCGTATAGAGTCTGAGTCGACCAAAGCTTAAGTCGTGTGAAGTTAACCCGTGTGGTGCTTAAGTCGTGAGTAGCTTGGGTCGTATGGAAGTTAGGTTGGGTGGAGCGACTTATAGAAGTAACGACCTAAGCATTTTGACGAGTTAAGGAATGAAGCGACCTATAAGTTTGGACGAATTAGCGTGTTAGTGTTAGAACGAGTTAATGGTTTAGTGGATTGAGCGACTCATAGAGTTGGACAACCTAAGAGAGTGACCGACCTAATGGGATAAGTGGGTTAGTGGTGGTTGACGACTTAAGGATTCAAGCGACCTAATAGAAGTTAGCGACTTAGTGGTGAGCGACCTATATTAGACATCAGTGTATAGATAGGTCGCGAACGACTTAGTGATTAGGTCACATAAGTGTTAAGTCGTGTGACCTGTATTTAGTTAAGTCGTGTGGTCTGGGTTTGGTTAGGTCGCGGCATTTGCTAAGTCGCATACCAGTTAGGTCGTAGGTCGTGTATATCAGTTAGGTCATTGAGGCGCCTATGTTGCTAAGCCGTTAGGTCGGCTTTGAAGTTGAGTCGCTAAGCCATGTAAGTGTTAAGGGGTTAGGTCATTGAGTCATGTGGGGGCATAAGTCGTAAGTCATTGGGCTTTTAAGTCGTGGACGACTCATAGGGGGGACGACTTAAGGGACGTTTCAGCCTATAAATACATGTCCATGTCTCACTATTTTGGCACCGGATTTTGAAGTGACGAAGTGCTACCATTTTGAGAGCTCGACTACAACACTTCTTCACTTCCTTTCTCCACTTTAATCTTGTGCTTCCATCCATCTAGATTGAAGATCAAATCGAAGATCCAAAAGCCAAAGTTAGAGATCTCCATCCATCAAAGAGAGATTTCATCATTTGAAGAGGAGCTTTGGGGGATCAAGCTAGATCCTTTGCTGTCCAGATCTGGAGTTAGTTGATTTTGAGGTGTTTAGGTGATTCGGTGAGTGGTAGTTATCTCTCACACGGACCCAAAGGAGTATATTGGATCGGTGGCTTGTTTATGTGTTAAAGATAGAGATTTCTTGCATTTTCCTTAAGTCTGCATGTGGATCCATGGTCTATGAAGTTTTGGATACCCATTTTGCTACATGTTAACTTATATAAGTTATTCATCAAGTTGTAGAGATATTTGCTTATAATTCATACTTGTTAGATTTGGACATTTTAATTACGAAATTGCCATTCTTGTATAATTGCTTATTAGATATTGTTTGAATGTTTGATTGCTTGGATTAATGATTGATTTGATTGATAGATTGTTGCAAATTAGCTAATAGTTGATTTGGACAAGTTGGTCGAAGATGATTCAAAAGCTAAGTGGAGAGGCTCTTGAATGGTGAAAGCTGCGTGTGGCATATGAAGCGGATGTTAAAGCTCATATGGATAGATTCGATGATGATGGACTTTGCTATGATGAGATAGAGTAAAGTGTGATGTTGGGATGAGACTTTGCTATGATGAGAGGAAGCAAAGCATGATGTTGAGACGGGACTTTGCTATGATGCGATGAAGCAAAGCATGATGTGAGATAGCCTTGGTTTAATCCAGACGGGATCATCCCAAGCATGTTGATAACTCGATGATGCGGATCGAGTTGGTTGTTAATGGTGGGCTAGAGAGGCGCTTGGGCTAGTATGAGAATAGTCGTCGAGGAGGATGACTAGGAGGCTGAGATTTCATCGTTGTTGAAGGTTCTAGCATGCTCAAAGCAAGAGTACGTTGGGACGGGCTGCGACGACGTTCCAAGCACGGGATGCGACGACGTGCTAGTACTCTGGGCAGATTCGATAGTCCTAGGCACGGGCTGCGACGACGTGCGGAGTTATATCTAGAACCGGGGTTACCATTAGCCCTTGGCGGATGGATGAGATAATGTGACGGTCATTCAATTAACGGTGAAATCAAGGCAATGATAACAGTGATAGCCAGAGTCATGGATGTTTGGATGTTTGGTTGTATCGTCGCTTGGGCCAAGAGCGATGTTTTCAGAGTGCTTATCTAATCTTGGTTTAGGCCTTGTGGGTTTGTACTTGGAAAACATCGACCTTGACGCGAGTGATAATTTCTTTGCTTTGAATGTCTGAATTGCTATGTTTGCTTCTGCTTAGTGTGTCTGGGGGCTATCACTGTAGAAAGAGGTGGAGTGGGATGGTTGGGTTCCTATTCCTTTTACCCTTTATGCTCTTTTGGTATGTTTGATAGTTGATTTACTGCTTACTAAGACTTTTGTCTGACTCAAGGTTTTATGTTTAACTCTTATTACCTTGGGCTGTTCATCCATGTTGGGATGGGCAGACTAGGTAGCAGGTGACAGGTGCTGTTCTTAGTAATCAACGCTCTTGGTGACGAAGACGAGCTGGAGGCTTTAGCATATTATTTTCTTACTATATGTCTGGATGTTCCGCTGTTTGTTTGATACTCTGAGTGTTATGTAGTGAGGCTTGATGTATTGACTATTCAGATGTTTGTAATAAACTACTATGAGTTTATATGATAAGATTCTGTTCAATAAGCTTCACTATGTATACTTTTGTATTGTATTTAATCCCTGCGCTGTGAGTAATACGATAGATTATTCTGTGTTTTACCCTACCTTGACGGTCGTCCATGGCGGCCTGGCACACTTTTCAGCGCACCATTTCCTTGTTTAGTGCAGGAGTCATGGGCGGTCGTCACACTTAGCAGATCAAGGCCATCCCCTATCTTCTTCCCCATCCATGCATTTGTCCAGGTCGTTCGAAACCCATCGGCCGCCATTTGCAATGAATTTTCGCGACCCCCTCCATTGTTTTTAGGTCGATCAAGAACCATCATTGCGTGCGCCTTCACAAGCTCTACACTCGGCTACAATAGCATAGCACTCGGCCACCCCTAGGTTCGGCAAAACGAAGATGAACGTGCGACTTTGAACACGTTTTGCCGTCGATTGGCTCGATGAAAATTAATCATAGCCGTTTAAAACAAGGATTTCGACGTGCTTAACATTTTTCCAGTTGAAAGATTCTAGAAATAATTTATGGATTGGAAGATAATTGGGGAAGAAGATTGGTGATTTTCGGCCATTGGTTATAAGGGTGGCGGCTGTGTATAACGAGGGTTAGGGTTTCTCAATAATGAAAGGGATGGGTTGCTTTTATAGAAATTTTCAACGAAAACACTATTCATCCCGGGTTTTTTGAACTCCGATTTACGCGCGGTAACTGGCGTTCCTAGGGTTTATCTCGCGTTCCAGACACAATGGAATAGGTTTCGGAAGCTAATTCGATCATCTGTGCGAGTTATGGCAATAAACGTTCAATTTAAAATTAAACCGATTAAATAATTTTCTGTGCGTTTTAACTTGCACCGGACAAATGGTAAATCCGATTGACACGAAATTTGAAACCTTACAATAATATCACATTACGGATCCGATGAAACTAGTTTCGTCAAAATCCAAGACTGTTTGAAAAATGACTATTTTAACTCGCCAAATAAATATTAAAACAATTTCGATGCGTTTCGAGCTTCCACGATCAAATGACAACTCCGATTGCTACGAAAATTGAAATCCGGTAATAACAAACTATAACGGATCTAATGGAACCGGTTTCGTCGAATTCTGAGACTGTTCAAAAATTGGCTATTTCACAATCGATAATTAAATATTAAAATATTCAATTTTCTCAAATTAACTCTTAATTCAATTTTAAAAGTTCTATAACATCATTCTAACTTCAATATGATAAAATAAAATTTTACAAATCATTTTCAATCATATTTAACCTAATTTTTAATTATTTCTGTAATTTCAACTATTAAATTATCGATTTAATTATCCAATTAAATCCAATTATTCGAAATAAAATTTATTCGACTTATAAATTTCACTTATTAATATTTAAATTCAATTAAATATACAAATTTAAATTAACGAAAATTCTGGGTCGTTACAAACTTCCCCCTTAAAAGAATTTCGTCCTCGAAATTACCAAGTAAGAAAAGTTACAGAATCTACTAACTTTCCATAAATCCATTGTTAAACTTCTTACAATACTTTGCTAATTTTTCAAATCATACTTTGTTATCTTTTCAAAAACAACTACTATTGTTTAACTTTCGATTCCAAATCAAATTTATAGTTTTCCAAAAATTTTCAATTTTATCAAAAATATTCTGACGCCTTAAATTTTCGGAAAAATTCGCCAGAGTCTCCTTTGCGCGGCTCGATCTGAAAAAAATGACAGTATATATATCACAAATATACATCTCATCAAGTGATGAGGCATCCCGCAGGGAAAAAAGTGTAAAAGTACATTATTTAATCCGAGATATGTACCTTATTTATTATTAGCGAGCGTATACGGCTAATATAGCGCGAAAGCGAGCTCCAAATGCGAAGCAAACGCAATCCGCACCTACTATACACTCAACAACAAATGAGTAACATGTATATATGCAAATAACATCAATATACAACATATGGCAACATAACAACTACATAATATAGCAAATGCAACTAAAGCAGCAAATGCAACCATCAACCAACTCAATATTCATTCATATTCTCATTAATATTCAATGAATTTGTTTTCAATTTAAATCACATTTGATTTATTTACATTGGATTTACTAACATTCATTCATATTCAATTTTCA
Source organism: Allium cepa (assembly GCA_030765085.1). Taxonomy (NCBI): domain Eukaryota; kingdom Viridiplantae; phylum Streptophyta; class Magnoliopsida; order Asparagales; family Amaryllidaceae; genus Allium; species Allium cepa. Next base: position 836,481,252 of record CM060931.1, read on the forward strand.
ATTAGTTTGCATTCACTAATTTAAATCCAACTCACGTTCAATTGTATTCAAATTTATTTACTTCCAAGTTGGATTCAATTACTTTAGCTTCTAATTTCGCTAATTCAATTTCATTAACACTTAATGAATTTATATACAATCAATCAACAATCAAATAACAACCAATGTTTATTCAATACAACCAAATTTATTCACTTTACATTCAATTTGGTTCAACACATTTAATTCCAATTGGATCATATTTAAATTGACTTCCATTCAATTTATTCAATTTCCAATAACATTAGCTTTTATGAATTTGTACTTACATCCATTATCCCATATCAATTTTATTTACATTCAATTGATTTTTATTCAATTCATTAGTTCAATTGCTAATCCCTTTAACAATATAATGTTGAATTTCATTTATATAACTCAAGTTCAAATTCTTAATGACTTCATTTCATTAATTCACTTATTAGTTTACTTTGACACTAAAAATCAACTTCATTCAACATCACTTAAGCTATATTCCTTTTCAACCATCTTATCAAATCCAAATCAATTTATTTAACTTTCCTTTTGTTAAATTTCAAATTACATGTCTTTGATGACAACTCAAATTTATTTCAACTTGGATTTTATTGACTTACTTATACTTCCTTTAGTTTAACTTCATCCTTTAAGTTAAATTTATTCTATCGAAATTCAAATTGTACAAGTTATCAACTCATTTATCATTCCCATAAATATCTTAAATAGGATTCCAGAGTCCTTTCAAATCTTTCAAAACCATTTTTGAAATCAATTCAATTATCTTTTGAATTTCAAAACCCAAACTCAAAATTTTCCAAACAACTTTTATATAAAACAATTTGGCAGTAATTTCTGCTTTGGAAACCCGAAAATGAATTCTAATGATGTGGCCATCATCATCAGGATTATTTTCCAACGACCGAAAAGAGTTTAGAGCTTTAATTTCTCCAAAACAATTTTCCAAATTATCAAATCCTTTCAAAACACTTCTCTGGAATTTTATTTTCAGAATATAAATCATATTTATAAGTCTTTTACTTATATAATTTCACTTCTTATATATAAGATTATTTCACAATTGTAAATCACATTAATTATAGTTCCATACTTATAATTCATTTGCTTATACAATTATTCTTTAAAAATTGTTGTTTTTATTTAACTTATTCAACAACCAAACAATCAATTCATATACACTTTAATAATTCTGAAAAATTATTTCCTTTATATATAAAATATAATCAAGGTAAAATTATTTCATTTTCCCTATTAAAACGATATCGTGTCAATTTGTTATGTACAAGTGTTTTAGAGATCCCTATCAACAACGTTAATTACTCGTGTTGACCAAAATCCATATACCACTCAACAAACCAATCATCACAATATAAAACAATTTCATATTCACTAACAAATACGCGCTCGTATCTATTATTACACTCAACTCATTCTAGAGTATTACTGACTCCATCTCTAATGAGTAATTCCCAACAGAGCCATGGTTGTCGCTTAACCATACGCTCTGATACCAAATGTAACGTTTGCGATTTTTCGTCGCCGAAAAACCGAAATGTTAGGGTTAAAGAAGAAGAAAAGGTAGAAGAAGATAGAAAAATAAAAAATAAAAAACATAAAAATAAAAGATATATAAATCCCAATACTATACAAAACATTTCCTTTCGGAAACCATTTACTATAACAACAGTGTTATAGTCCACCATTTCCTTCTTTCTCGAAAACGTCTATTTCAACAATAAATGTTGAAATCTATGGTTTCGATTCATAATACATTTTAAAACATCTTTAAAATAATTAACTTCATTCTATAATATTCATTTTGCCAAACATGACTATTTTATTCAATAATGTATTCACTGTCCAAAATCGTGAATATATTTCCTTTAATAAACTTCCATATTCAATTTGTCAAATTAAATTAATTTCGAATTTATAAACAATGTTTATAAATTACATTTCTATTTGTAAGCTTCGATTTATAAATCTCATGATTAACTAATTCCATTTATATCTTATTTAAATGCCAAAATCCGATTTATAAGATAATTACCTATCAATCTTCTATTTTATAAAATCTATTCATTTTATAAATTCACAATTTATAAATCTATAAATTCTGTTCACCTATGAAATCCATTTTTATTTCACCTTTAACACTTATAAAAGCTCGTTTTATAATTCTAATATTTTTAACTTATAAAAATAAATTTAAAAATCTTTTATAATGATTCAAAATTCCAAATTAAACCATTTTATAAATTAATCACTATTTATTTCGAAAATCTCAATTTGATTATATTTTACAAAAACAGTAATTTTTATAACATAAAAATTTATAACGTTTTAATTATTTAAAATGAATCAATTCAAAATTTTATAAAAACATATACTTTGAAAAATCACTTTAAAATCCTTTTTTAAAAATGAAAAAACGTTATTTTTAAACTTTAAAAATAGATCCGATGATGCAACAACATCAAATAGTCAATCACGACTACAACATCAACAAATATCACAATATCTGTAATCAAATAAATATTATTGAGGAATCCAGTTGGATCCCTCCAACCTATTTCCCTACATCCACAGATGTTAGCACAATACCAATTCCGCTCCAGTACGGAATTATCGCGGTATATAGGATTTATAAAATATTATCCGCTTAATAGACGGTGCAATAGGGTCTCATCCGCTATATAATGCGGGAAATCAATTCCAACATATACATATGCCAATATATATATATAGATATATCCTATTATATCTAATATCACAATCAAACAGCAATCAATAACTGCCATCATCATTCAACATACAATCAACAATTTTAAATCTAACTATTTAAAATTTAAATCGAAACTGTTCGATTGAGTGAGAAGTTCTCACCTTGGTTTTATTTCCGTTTCAGCTTTTATTTCGAATAAAATTAAACGGACGTTTAATTTTACTCGAAATTTTCACTGACTCCAATCGCTTCCAATCCAGCTCCATACGTAGTGCTCGTCAATACGAACCCAACGCAATTCGTTTCGTCTCAATCCGACCTCGTATGAACAAGTTATGATATTTATAAGTTAACACGAATTTATATAAAATTATTTACAACTTTTATTTTAATTTTTCAAACCCACGTCTATCTGAGCCGTTCGTTCCTAGCCTTAGCAGATCAAGGCCATCCCCTATCTTCTTCCCCATCCACGCATTTGTCCAGGTCGTTCGAAACCCTTCGGCCGCCATTTGCAATGAATTTTCGCGACCCCCTCCATTGTTTTTAGGTCGATCAAGAACCATCATTGCGTGCGCCTTCACAAGCTCTACACTCGACTACAATAGCATAGCACTCGGCCACCCCTAGGCTCGGCAAAACGAAGATGAACGTGCGACCTTGAACACGTTTTGCCGTCGATCGGCTCGATGAAAATTAATCATAGCCGTTGAAAACAAGGATTTCGACGTGCTTAACATTTTTCCAGTTGAAAGATTCTAGAAATAATTTATGGATTGGAAGATAATTGGGGAAGAATATTGGTGATTTTCGGCCATTGGTTATGATGGTGGCGGCTGTGTATAACTAGGGTTAGGGTTTCTCAATAATGAAAGGCATGGGTTGCTTTTATAGAAATTTTCAACGAAAACACTATTCATCCCGGGTTTTCTGAACTCTGATTTACGCGCGGTAACTGGCGTTCCTAGGGTTATCCCGCGTTCCAGACACAATGGAATAGGTTCCGGAAGCTAATTCGATCGTCTGTGCGAGTTATGGCAATAAACGTACAATTTAAAATTAAACCAATTAAATAATTTTCTATGCGTTTTAACTTGCACCGGACAAATGGTAAATCCGATTGACACAAAATTTGAAACCTTACAATAATATCACATTACGGATCCGATGAATCTAGTTTCGTCGAAATCCGAGACTGTTTGAAAAATGACTATTTTAACTCGCCAAATAAATATTGAAACAATTTCGATGCGTTTCGAGCTGCCTCGATCAAATGACAACTCCGATTGCTACGAAAATTGAAATCCGGTAATAACAAACTATTACGGATCCAGTGGAACGGGTTTCGTCGAATTCTGAGACTGTTCAAAAATTGGCTATTTTACAGTCGATAATTAAATATTAAAATATTCAATTTTCACAAATTAACTCTTAATTCGATTTTAAAAGTTCTATAACATCATTCTAACTTCAATATGATAAAATAAAATTTTATAAATCATTTTCAATCATATTTAACCCAATTTTTAATTATTTCTGTAATTTCAACTATTAAATTATCGATTTAATTATCCAATTAAATCCAATTATTTGAAATAAAATTTATTCGACTTATAAATTTCACTTATTAATATTTAAATTCAATTAAATATACAAATTTAAATTAACGAAAATTCTGGGTCGTTACAAACTCCCCCTTAAAAGAATTTCGTCCTCGAAATTACCAAGTAAGAAAAGTTACAGAATCTATTAACTTTCCATAAATCCATAGTTAAACTTCTTACAATACTTTACTAAGTTTTCAAATCATACTTAGTTATCTTTTCAAAAACAACTACTATTGTTTAACTTTCGATTCCAAATCAAATTTATAGTTTTCCAAAATTTTCCAATTTTATCAAAAATATTCTAACGCCTTAAAGTTTCCGAAAAATTCGCCAGAGTCTCCTTTGCGCGGCTCGATCCGAAAAAAAATGACAGTATATATATCACAAATATACATCTCATCAAGTGATGAGGCATCCCGCAGGGAAAAAGGTGTAAAAGTACATTATTTAATCCGAGATATGTACCTTATTTATTATTAGCGAGCGTATACGGCTAATATAGCGCGAAAGCGAGCTCCAAATGCGAAGCAAACACAATCCGCACCTACTATACACTCAACAACAAATGAGTAACATGTATATATGCAAATAACGTCAATATACAACATATGGCAACATAACAACTACATAATATAGCAAATGCAACTAAAGCAGCAAATGCAACCATCAACCAACTCAATATTCATTCATATTCTCATTAATATTCAATGAATTTGTTTTCAATTTAAATCACATTTGATTTATTTACATTGGATTTACTAACATTCATTCATATTCAATTTTCAATTAGTTTGCATTCACTAATTTAAATCCAACTCACGTTCAATTGTATTCAAATTTATTTACTTCCAAGTTGGATTCAATTACTTTAGCTTCTAATTTCGCTAATTCAATTTCATTAACACTTAATGAATTTATATACAATCAATCAACAATCAAATAACAACCAATGTTTATTCAATACAACCAAATTTATTCACTTTACATTCAATTTGGTTCAACACATTTAATTCCAATTGGATGACATTTAAATTGACTTCCATTCAATTTATTCAATTTCTAATAACATTAGCTTTTAATGAATTTACACTTACATCCATTATCCCATATCAATTTTATTTACATTCAATTGATTTTTATTCAATTCATTAGTTCAATTGCTAATCCCTTTAAAAATATAATGTTGAATTTCATTTATATAACTCAAGTTCAAATTCTTAATGACTTCATTTCATTAATTCACTTATTAATTTACTTTGACACTAAAAATTAACTTCATTCAACATCACTTAAGTTATATTCCTTTTCAACCATCTTATCAAATCCAAATCAATTTATTTAACTTTCCTTTTGTTAAATTTCAAATTACATGTCTTTGATGACAACTCAAATTTATTTCAACTTGGATTTTATTACCTTACTTATACTTCCTTTAATTTAACTTCATCCTTTAAGTTAAATTTATTCTATCGAAATTCAAATTATACAAGTTATCAACTCATTTATCATTCCCATAAATATCTTAAATAGGATTCCAGAGTCCTTTCAAATCTTTCAAAACCATTTTTGAAATCAATTCAATTATCTTTTGAATTTCAAAACCCAAACTCAAAATTTTCCAAACAACTTTTATTTAAAACAATTTGGCAGTAATTTCTCTTTTGGAAACCCGAAAATGAATTCTAATGATGTGGCCATCATCATCAGGATTATTTTCCAGTGACCGAAAAGAGTTTAGAGCTTTAATTTCTCCAAAACAATTTTCCAAATTATCAAATCCTTTCAAAACACTTCTCTGGAATTTTATTTTCAGAATATAAATCATATTTATAAGTCTTTTACTTATATAATTTCACTTCTTATAAGATTATTTCACAATTGTAAATCACATTAATTATAGTTCCATACTTATAATTCATTTGCTTATACAATTATTCTTTAAAAATTGTTGTTTTTATTTAACTTATTCAACAACCAAACAATCAATTCATATACACTTTAATAATTCTAAAAAATTATTTCCTTTATATATAAAATATAATCAAGGTAAAATTATTTCATTTACCCTATTAAAACGATATCGTGTCAATTTGTTCTGTACAAGTGTTTTAGAGATCCCTATCAACAACGTTAATTACTCGTGTTGACCAAAATCCATATACCACTCAACAAACCAATCATCACAATATAAAACAATTTCATATTCACTAACAAATACGCGCTCGTATCTATTATTACACTCAACTCATTCTTGAGTACTACTGACTCCATCTCTAATGAGTAATTCCCAACAAAGCCATGGTTGTCGCTTAACCATACGCTCTGATACCAAATGTAACGTTTGCGATTTTTCGTCTCCGAAAAATCGAAATGTTAGGGTTAAAGAAGAAGAAAAGGTAGAAGAAGATAGAAAAAATAAATAGATATATAAATCCCAATACTATACAAAACATTTCCTTTCGGAAACCATTTACTATAACAACAGTGTTATAGTCCACCATTTCCTTCTTTCTCGAAAACGTCTATTTCAACAATAAATGTTGAAATCTATGGTTTCGATTCATAATACATTTTAAAACATCTTTAAAATAATTAACTTCATTCTATAATATTCATTTTGCCAAACATGACTATTTTATTCAATAATGTATTCACTGTCCAAAATCGTGAATATATTTCCTTTAATAAACTTCCATATTCAATTTGTCAAATTAAATTAATTTCGAATTTATAAACAATGTTTATAAATTACATTTCTATTTATAAGCTTCGATTTATAAATCTCATAATTAACAAATTCCATTTATATCTTATTTAAATGCCAAAATTCGATTTATAAGATAATTACTTATAAATCTTCTATTTTACAAAATCTATTCATTTTATAACTTCACAATTTATAAATCTATAAATTTTGTTCACTTATGAAATCCATTTTTATTTCACCTTTAACACTTATAAAAGCTCGTTTTATAATTCCAATATTTTTAACTTATAAAAATAAATTTAAAAATCTTTTATAATGATTCAAAATTCCAAATTAAACCATTTTATAAATTAATCACTATTTATTTCGAACATCTCAATTTGGTTATATTTTACAAAAACAGTAATTTTTATAACATAAAAATTTATAACGTTTTAATTATTTAAAATGAATCAATTCAAAATTTTATAAAAACATATACTTTGAAAAATCACTTTAAAATCCTTTTTTAAAAATCAAAAAAATGTTATTTTTAAACTTTTAAAAATGGATCCGATGATGCAACAACATTAAATAGTCAATCACGACTACAACATCAACAAATATCACAATATCTGTAATCAAATAAATATTATTGAGGAATCCAGTTGGATCCCTCCAACCTATTTCCCTACATCCACAAATGTTAGCACAATACCAATTCCGCTTCAGTACGGAATTATCGCGGTATATGGGATTTATAAAATATTATCCGTTTAATAGACGGCGCAATAGGATCTCGTCCGCTATATAATGCGGGAAATCAATTCCAATATATACATATGCCAATATATATATATATATATATATATATATATATATATATATATATATATATATATATTGCTATATATAGATATATCCTATTATATCTAATATCACAATCAAACAGCAATCAATAACTGCCATCATCATTCAACATACAATCAACAATTTTAAATCTAACTATTTAAAATTTAAATCGAAACTGTTTGATTGAGTGAGAAGTTCTCACCTTGGTTTTATTTCCGTTTCAGCTTTTATTTCGAATAAAATTAAACGGACGTTTAATTTTACTCGAAATTTTCACTGACTCCAATCGCTTCCAATCAAGCTCCATAGCGTAGTGCTCGTCAATACGAACCCAACGCAATTCATTTCGTCTAAATCCGACCTCGTATGAACAAGTTATGATATTTATAAGTTAACACGAATTCATATAAAATTATTTACAACTTTTATTTTAATTTTTCAAACCCACGTCTATCTGAGCCGTTCGTTCCTAGCCTTAGCAGATCAAGGCCATCCCCTATCTTCTTCCCCATCCACACATTTGTCCAGGTCGTTCGAAACCCATCGGCCGCCATTTGCAATGAATTTTCGCGACCCCCTCTATTGTTTTTAGGTCGATCAAGAACCATCATTGCGTGCGCCTTCACAAGCTCTACACTCGGCTACAATAGCATAGCACTCGGCCACCCCTAGGCTCGGCAAAACGAAGATGAACGTGGGACTTTGAACACGTTTTGCCGTCGATCGGCTCGATGAAAATTAATCATAGCCGTTGAAAACAAGGATCTCGACGTGCTTAACATTTTTCCAGTTGAAAGATTCTAGAAATAATTTATGGATTGGAAGATAATTGGGGAAGAAGATTGGTGATTTTCGGCCATTGGTTATGATGGTGGCGGCTGTGTATAACTAGGGTTAGGGTTTCTCAATAATGAAAGGCATGGGTTGCTTTTATAGAAATTTTCAACGAAAACACTATTCATCCCGGGTTTTCTGAACTCCGATTTACGCCCGGTAACCGGCGTTCCTTGGGTTTATCCCGCACTCCGGACACAATGGAATAGGTTTCGGAAGCTAATTCGATGATCTGTGCGAGTTATGGCAATAAACGTTCAATTTAAAACTAAACCGATTAAATAATTTTCTGTGCGTTTTAACTTGCACCGGACAAACGGTAAATCCGATTGACACGAAATTTGAAACCATACAATAATATCAAATTACGGATCCGATGAAATTGGTTTCGTCGAAATCCAAGACTGTTTGAAAAATGACTATTTTAACTCGACAAATAAATATTAAAACAATTTCGATGCGTTTCGAGCTGCCACGATCAAACGACAACTCCGATTGCTACGAAAATTGGAATCCAGTAATAACAAACTATTACGGATCCAATGGAACTGGTTTCGTCGAATTCTGGGACTGTTCAAAAATTGGCTATTTTACAGTCGATAATTAAATATTAAAATATTCAATTTTCACAAATTAACTCTTAATTCGATTTTAAAAGTTCTATAACATCATTCTAACTTCAATATGATAAAATAAAATTTTACAAATCATTTTCAATCATATTTAACCCAATTTTCAATTATTTATGTAATTTCAACTATTAAATTATCGATTTAATTATCCAATTAAATCCAATTATTCGAAATAAAATTTATTCGACTTATAAATTTCACTTATTAATATTTAAATTCATTTAAATATACAAATTTAAATTAACAAAAATTCTGGGCCTTTACATTTGGTTTCTTGATTAGAAACTGTCATTCTCCTTGCATAGCCATAACTATGATAGAGAATATCCAGAACCAATCAACAATTTCATATCCAGGTTCGCCGTCGAAAATCGAGTGAAAAATCCTAACTCAGATCAATATAATCATTTCGAAATTCTATGCTCGAATCCGGATCAAATCACTATGCGAATAGAATAATATACGTACATCCTACGTATTTAATTTTATCAATTTTTAGCCAAAATCAATTTCTCTTCCTATTCACATTTCCTTTAATTTCCATTCACTTATTTACAATCGCTTCAATTCCATTGAATTATCCCTTCAATTCGTATCTCGGTTGGGTATTTAATTAATAACAGTTTGAACTCTGACCAGTTTATATTTAGAAAATAGCTTGAAATTTTTAAAAAATAGATAAGTAGTTGAAAAATAATTATTGGTTTGCAAAATAGCTATAAAATAGTTAACTAATTATAAAATAGTTGAAAAATAGATAAATAGTTATAAAATAGTTAGATAATCACAAAATAGTTTAAAATAGTAATTAGTTATAAAATAGTTGAAAAACAGTTATTAGTTTATAAAATAGTTGCAAAATAGTTAAATAACTCCAAAAGTAGTTATTATAAGTATAAAACAATTTTGGGTTTAATAAGAAAGGTTGTATATATTTAATAGCTTGGAAGAATAAATTTATATTTATAGCAATTTATATTGAAAGTAGTCCAGAGTCAAACGGTTCACATCCCCAACAATTCAATTTAAATTTCCACTTCCACTTAAATTAACCCAATTCCAATTTGAATAACTCCAATTCCATTGGACTTGATTTATTCCCAATTCAAGTTGAATTAATTCTCACTTTCTTCACAACTTCAAATCAAATTCCATTTGATTCTTGCTTATTCAACTTTATTTACAGTTCCGAATTATTCAAATAAATTTGGACTAATTTCAAATTGAATCCACTTCAATTTCATATCATCCTGCTTGAATTTAATCCCAATTCCCATTCAAAGTTTAAACCTTCAAATTAATAACCTTTCCGCTTAAGTTTAAAATTTTCTTTACTTTGGGTTTCACATCATACCACATTCCAAAGAAAATTCAAAACTCAATCGTAGAGTTAATTTCATATTTATTTCCTTTACACACTGTGTTACCTTTAAATTTTTAAACCACCCTTGGTTTTAATTTCAAAACAAATCCCTTAAAAAAAATCTTCCAAACATTTCTTGTTTTAAAATATGACTATATTCAAAATAGTCTGAATTATACTATTTGTTATTTTCTTTAACCCATTTGAAACAATTGATTGTTTTCTAGACTTAGGTTTAAAAACTTTCAAATTTTTAAACCTACTTTAATTTAGAAGCTATACTCGTCTTATAAATTTACTTCATTATGCTGACTTAATAACAAATATATCATCATTAATCATAATAACCATTTATGATAATACTCATGGTAATCATATCCAGATATCAATTCCTTTTATACTATTCTTACTTCTATAAATTAAAGATTAAATTTCAGTTTGAATCCATTTCAAACTTACCTTATTTAATGCCTTTAAACAATTTAATTTCTGAATTCTAATTTTAGAATTTCATTTTCAATTTATAAATTTTAATTTGGTTGTATTTTCGATTTACTTAATTCCAATTCAAGACTTCAATTTGGTTGTATTATATTACTTCTTAATTTTATTTCAATAATTTAACAACCAATCGCCTTAATATTGATTAGAATGAAATATTGCTTTATATATCAAAATATACTTTTATATAAAATCATTTAAAACCTTTATATAAGAAAATAACAAGTACGCTCTCATATAATTATATTCACAACTCATTCTAGAGTACTACGGACTCTATTTAATGAGTAACTCCCACCAGAACCAAGGTTCTCACTTAACCTTTCAGCTCTGATACCACATGTAACGACCCGAAATTTCCGATCCGGAAAATTCTGGATAGTTATGAAAAAAGAAAGAGATAGAAGAAGAAGAAGAAGATCAGAAGCACCAACATCTCACATTCGCAGCGGATAAAATATAATAATAAACAATAACAGTTTACAAAGAATAATATTCTGTCAATTACATTTAAATACATCAGAGTTACACATATATTCAACCCTGGACATATACAAATCAACATGTCTCAGATTTACAATATTGAAATATAGCAGAAACACTCTACACGTTCCTGCCATCCAGCTCGACTCTAGAGCCCCAGAATGTTCCTACCTGAAAATCTGTAATACTCGGTCTGACCCTAGCATTACACCAAAGTAACACCTAGGTCAGGCTGGAAACCAGGGTGAGTAAATCCAACTAACATGGAATACCAAGCAAGCAACTTATACAAGACCCGGGGTAACTTGATTCAATTCGCAAAAGCCACAATTAGTTAGTCATCATTTATTCCACATATCCATTTCCTAAGTACCAAGGCTTAGATTTAAATAGTCCAATTTCCTTTAAATCACTTCACTCCAGCATATAGATTTCACATATCAATCTATAAAAATATTCGAAGTGGTTTTGGGTATTTCCTAATACCCGACCCCGGCCTCTTCGAGACTCATGTCATCCTAACCCAAATTATCAAAATGAAATACACAACATTTCATATCAGGAATATCATCTCATTCAAGCATCCAATACCATTCCATCATTCATAACAAATTTGATCACTTCCAAATTAATTCAATTGATTCTAATTGAATTTCAATCCTTAATCACTTAAATTTCTTTACTTGTTAATTAATTAACTTCAAATCAAATAATTCAATTATCCCTTCAATATTCATCTTAATTAATCAACCTGGACTAATTATCCTTCAATTTCATTCAAGCAACTATCTTTAATTAACTTCACCATATTACTTATCCTCAACCAAAACGATAAGTAATCTTAATTACTTCATGAACAAATTAACTATTTAGTTACATTAATCCTTCATTATTTTTATATTAACTTCTCATAAGTCACTCATTATTGATTAATCAATCTTAATTAATCAATCTTTAATTACGTCATTGATTATATAAATTAACGATTTTCAATTATATTTTAATTGATCCAAACCTAAATTAATTACATTAATTAAACCACAATATTAACCATTCTTGATTTATCTCAACCCTGTAATTAACTATCCATTTATTTACTTCATTAAATAAATCAATTTCTCCATAATTAATCATCTTAATTAATCTCCTGATTAATTTGACAAGGTAATTATATATTATTAATTTCACTAAGTAATTATTTATCAAACCATCCAATGATTATTCTGAATTACTTACACTCAATTAATTAACTTAAAACTTAATTTATTAATTAAGTCAAACCATCAATTAATAAATTAATTAACCCAAATTATTAATTATTTGGATAAAAAAATTTCTATTTAATTACCCCACTAATTAAATGAATCACAAATCATTAAGCCCTTATCAATATTAAGGTGAAACATTTCCTTATTTATGACTTAAGTCAACAACAATTTAAAATCCAAATACTTCGAGTCAAACCACAATTAACTCGAGAACCAACCAAAACCAAAGTCACATTATCATTAGTGCATATCCAATCAACTCAATCAATCAACCAATTTTTTTTAATTTTAAACATTTAAATCTAAATAATAAAAAAATCAAAAAGAGTGAGATTTACTCACCTTTGATTTTGTTTGCGACCCACTTCAATCCGACTTGCTTCCTTTCAGATCTTAACCTTGAATAAACATTTATTTAATTTATTAAAACTTGAAAATAATTGGACAAAATTATTTCCATTTAATAATTTTATTTAATAAATTACTTTCAAACCAATTTTCTTTTAATAAAATATTTTTAGCCAATAAAATAATCAATTAAGTTTATGAAAATTTTTTATCTTCATAACACATCATTTTAAAATAAACCTGCAAGTCCAAATATATATATACCTTTAAACTTCTTTTTTTTTTCTTTTTAGAAACCCAAATGCTTATAAAATTTATTTATAGAGATTCGAAAAAATCTAGCTTTTATAAAACTTTTAGTACTTGAAATTCCTGTGTAAATTTTTCACCAAAATCTCATATATTTTTAAGTTGAAACCTGCATGTGCATTTATCTATATATATATATATATATATATATATATTCTGTTTGCTGTAATTAAACTTTTTTTTGAAGTTTTATATTTGAAAATAAAAATTAAACCTTATAGCAACGGTTTCCCCTCCTTTCATGAAATCGCCCGGAGCTTAACGTCCCGCCCTCCCTCTGTCTGCCACATGCATCGCGATGACTACCAAGCTACCATTGTCCCAGCCATCCTCGAGAACCCTAGTAAAATCACGACTTCCCTTTTCCAAGCGAGCCTCAAAAGCTGCCCAAACCACTCCGTGATGACAGACAACATCGCGCGCTCAACTCTCCTCATCGGTCGGGTTTGAGCCCACGCCAAGATCTAGCCATGCATGCTCCACGAACGAACCCAAACCCTAGTTGCTACTTCGATTGTGCAGAAGGATTTGAAATCGCGAATCGCCGTCCACCTCCCTTGCGCGATTTCGTGAGATCGCGAGATCGAACTAGTCGCCATTTTTCTCTTTCGATTTTCATGATTTAGAACCTAAGGGCTGCGGCCATTTCCTATTTTCGATTTTGAATTTTATTTCAAATGGAAAGGAAATGTGAACGAGAATAGAAGAGGGGAAGAACGAGGTCTTGGATAAATTTTTGTTGTTTTATTCTTTTAAATCGGCCATCAATTTGATTTTTTTTTAATGAGGTCGATTACGGTCTGGAAGCATGAGGGGATAAAGATGTAATAATAAAGATGAGAATTGCTTCTTGAGTATGCCTGACCATTATATAATTAAATATTGAAAATATCTCGCGAAATCCCAAACCCCGAATCAGACATGCCGACAGACGTTTAAAAGGTTTTTACTCGCGTTCCGAAACACGATGGAATGTGTTTAGGAAGCTAATTCGATCGTATGCGCGAGTATGCCCGATTGCTACGAAAATTGAAACCCGATAATAACTAACTATTACGGATCCAATGGAACTGGTTTCGTCGAATTCCAAGATTCTCCCTCGGAAAGCTATTTTTAAATTCAATTTAAACAATTTATTATTAAAATTGAACAAATTACCTTTAAATTAAATTTCAATTATTCTATTATCTTTAGTATCATCGTTATAAATTTTATAAGCCTTTAAATTATTTAAACAGGCTTAGAAATTTCAGATTCACAATTTACCCAATTTCAATTGTTAAATTCAATACTTAAACTATATAATTCAATGATTTAATTATCAAGTAAATATTCGTGTCTGGAATTCAAGTTAAAATTAACTTTTAAATATTTAAAATCAATTAAATATTCCAATTTAAATTGTAACAACCCGGTATTTCGTACCGATTAATTATCGTCTTTGGACGATAACTTTACCTTGCTAACTGCCATTTGAAGTTTTTAAATTTTGAACTAAAAATTCTTTTATAAATTGTTAAAAGGATTGATTGGCTTAGAAAATTTAAGTAGTGGTCCATTTTTATTTGGGCTGTGATAATCTCCTAAGCAAATAACCCGTTCCCCCTTTTTATTTCCATTTTTCATTCGATTCAGCAACCCTAAAAATCGAACGAAGAAAATTAAAAATGGCGGCATCTCGTCTTCGTTCGTCTATAGCTAGGGCGCGTTCAAAATTTATGACGCTGGCTTCTTCAATTCGACGTGCTCGTGCTCGATTGGGCTTCGGTTGATAGCTTCGTTCGTCTTCGCTCGATTTCTGGTCGGCTTCTTCTAAATTCTTCGACAAGGTGAGTAATTTATGTTACTCACATCTTATTCGAACTATTCAAATTCGTTTGCTTGTTTGTTTTCGTGGTCTTCGGCTTCGATTTGATTTTTTTTGTTTGATGTTGATTTCCTTTGACTTCGCCTGTTTCTTTGATTTCGCGAATTTCAGATTTAGTTCGACTTTCACTTGATTCTTTTTGTGTTCACTGACCTAACCATGCGGTGCTTGATTTTGGTCTCTGACTTGGGTTGATACATGATTGTGTCTTCGTTTACCTTTGTCACACTATTTTTACAACTGCTACTGACCACTGTTTCTTTGTCGAATTTGTTACCACCAGCCTCGAGCTTGTTTTACTGATGCATTGAGCTCGTGTAGTCTTCATTTATGAGTAGTCTGAAGTTACCTCGCCTCTGACTTTTTGGGCACCCAGACTTCACTTTGTTGTTGTCGCGTATCAATGTATTGTGCAATTGCATTGGAGTAATTTGTTTTGACCTGTCCATGGTTTGAAGTGTTTTTATTGTCCACGGTTTGACTCGGCTAGTTCAGTAACCTGGTCTGGACATTGCCTTTAAGGACTGTTCTTTTTTGAGTCTAAGTTATGCCGTGATTTTGTTTGAAGCATTTTCACTGATGTTGGTTTTCTTTTTGGTTCTGTCTATGGCTTGAAATATTGCCATTTGATATTAAAAGTCTTGTTCCTGTAATATCATTTGCAGTCAACATTTGTTTTGTTCTACACTTGTATTCATGTTGCAGTGAGCTTTGTGCTTGTTACTGGGTTACCTTATCTTGGGCACACATGTTTGTTTCACTGCCTTTATGTCATTCATGTTGCACTTTCTCTGTAGTACACTTGAACTTGTTTATGCAATTGGTCACTGTATCACATATGACATAATTTCCATTTGAGTTGTACTCATTTCATCATCACTTTTGCAAAGCCTCTGACCCTTTGACATACATACTTCATTTCAGTGTTGTGGTTGTTGCCATTGAATTGGTGCATTAGTTTGCACTATGCATTTAGGTGGACTTCGTTCACTTGCAAACTGCCTGCTCCATATTGCATTTGCATTTGGTCACTTGTTAGAAACTGATACCTTGCATTGATGCATTGTCTTCATTGCATTTGGTCGCCATTGCATTCATGTGATTGGTGTGTTGTGGTGCCATACCCCTGGTGCCCTCACCCTCCTTCTATTTGTACTACTTGTTTCTGTTTTAGGTCGAGATGCTTGTGCACTTGATTTTCAGTTTGTTTGCTGGTGCACTTGTTGCCTGCATTACTTGTTTACTACATTTGCTAGTCTAGTCATTGAACTACACTTGTTTATGTGCACTTGTATATGCACAGTACTTATTCATGTGCATTTACATGTTTCTTGATTTCGTTTTGGTGTACATGACTTGCTACTTTACTCTTCGCCTTGTGTTGAGCCTAAAATTCATTGGGCTTGACCTTGCATTTGTCTCTGCAATTTAATCGACACTTGGCCTTATGACATTCACAGCGATGCTTGTGAATTTTTATCGGGTACATCATCACTGTAGTGGCAAGGCAGTGCACGCAAGCGTGAACCGCAGCCACACGGTATCCATTGGGTACATCATCACTATAGTGGCAAGGCAGTGCATGCAAGCGTGAACTGCAGCCACATGGTATTTCTTTTATTAATATTTCTTTTACTTTTGATTTATGGACCTTTTGCGTATTTCCTTATGCTGTAGTGGCGATGCAGCGCACGCGTGCGTGTACTGCAGCCCTACTCGAAATAATATTTAATTGATATTTCAATGTTTTGAACTGTTTTGTTTATTCAATCCAATATTCTGAATTGCATTCTGATTTGGTTTAATTTGCTGATTTGTTGTTTAACACTGCTTGGTGATATATTTATCGTTATCCGATTTCTTTACTTAAGGATCGGATAAACGAGATTTATTGTGACTGTCGTCTATTTGTTACTTAATTATTATTGCTTCTGTGCACTAATAACTGAGTTTGAATTAGACTGACCCGAGTATTATTTTCTTTTGAATCTAATACTTGGGTCAGACCGAGTATTTACAGGTTGTAGATTTTTAGCTTTGGGTTGCTGCTTGAGCTATGAAGACTTTTCATATCTTTTGGAGTTGTCGTATCATAGTCTAGGTTGATATGTATTCATGTATATTAGTTGATAATGTACTTGTATATATATAACTTCCTGAGTCGACTGTTGTAGTTATATCATACGTATTGTATCACATGTATTGTAACTGATATCAGTTATTATATATATGAGACTTTCTGTTTTTATCTGTGTTCCGCATTTATATTTATCTGTGTTATTATTATATATTTCATTCTAAACTGTTATGAACCATCGTAGTTCGTTTTATACTGTAGTTGGGGTGTGTCGATGGGAGAAAATAAATCAGAGATGAAAAATGAAAGAATATTTATATATATACCACTCCTATCGAGATAACCAATACTAGTGTAAGACCTAACTATTGATGGCCACTCCTCAACAGCCTTATTGTCCGTGCTAGTTGACAGCATTACACCGTAGTGTTCTTGGCTAGCGTGGGTATAGAGGTGGGGCGTCACAGCTTGGTATCAGAGCCTGGGGTTTAGAACAAATATAAAACATAACTTAGATGGAACATATGTTACAACTATTTGTCGATATTTTATCTCTCATCTTTGCATATGATTATCTTTGATTGTTAGGTATGAATTCCTATCGCTTATTCATGTGCCTTTGATTTTGATTTGGTGAAAGTATTTTGGCTTCGGCCTCCGTTTGTTTTGCGAACTTAAGTTGAATTCTTTGGTGATGATGTTGATTCGTTTTGTACTCGACTATGGCCATTAATTGTTGACTTCGACATTGACTTGATTTTTATTTTTGTTGAAGTCATTTATGCATTTATGCTCGTTCTGCTTTGTTTTTCCAATTGTTAATCGATTCTTCTTTTCCGATTAGTTGTTATCTTCTTTGTCGACTTTGATAACTTCTATTTCTGGAACTTTTGGGTATTTCTACTTTGATGGATTTGGAATCGAATTCTTTGGATTTTATTCACGTCTTCGAATGTGAATTTTAGTGAATTGATTTGGTTTCCAAATTTAATCGGTTCTTATTAATTCTCCGATTTGTTGCTATCATTTATTAGAAACTTTGATAACATTTCCTTCGGAATTTTTGTGAACATACCTTTTGATGGATACGGTATCGATTTCTTTGGATTCTATTATCTTTCTATGTGAATTCTTGTGATTAATTGCTTCTACAATCATTTTTGTGATTTGTCCTTTAAAAATATAAAGGTTTTCTATACTAGTAGTAAATATCAAAACCCTTTTCTCCAAACCATTTCAAAACTATTTTACTACAAAACTCTTTTCCTAAACCGTTTTCCAATCTATTAGTATATACTAACCTTTACCTCACTCGTATGACAAATCTAATTAAACGACTTAGTAAAACGAGTGGTATATAACGCTGGCGTTTACTTTGCCGGTTAATTCTTGGACTTATTTGATTGAATCTCTTGTGACAATTTTCTAGTGAAGATTTACAGTTTGTTCGTAAATATTTAAGTTAAGCAAGTGGTTATGGGATATGAAGCTAAACTTTTATATTTACTAGCTTAGTGTAATTGACACTTCTCGTTGATCTTGACGATCATTTTATGAATTAGACTAGCAATTGCACGATGTCTCTTTCATTGCAAGGTTAGGCTAGACACCATTTGTGTGATTCCACTCACACATACCTTTTTGCTTTTTGGTTAGCCTAGACACCATTTGTATGATTCCATTCACACATACCTTTTTGTTTGCGAGGTTAGGCTAGACACCACTTGTGTGATTTCGCTCACACATACCTTTTTGCTTTTTGGTTAGCCTTGACCTCATTCGGGTGATTCAGACTCATCCATATGGGGTAGCTCCCCATGGTCTTCGGACCGTCATGTGATAGGCCTCTTTCCCTTTTTCTGTGATTTCTGGATTTCTTGTATTGATTTCTGGAATTTATGTCATTGACTTATTATGAGTACAAGTTTCGGGTAGGATGCCCCCTTTGGATCTTTGAGAAGATTCTTGTGATATTGATTGATCTCTGGATGATTATGGCGATCATCTTTGTGATTTAGACTAGCAATTGTGTGATGTCTCTTTGTTTGCTTTCTGGTTAGGCTAGACACCACTTTTGTGATTTCATTCACACATACCTTTTTGCTTTTTGGTTAGCCAAGACACCATTTGTGTGATTCCATTCACACATATCTTTTTGCTTTCTGGTTAGGCTAGACACCACTTGTGTGATTTCGTTCACACATACCTTTTTGCTTTTTGGTTAGCCTAGACACCATTTGTGTGATTCCATTCACACATACCTATTTGCTTTTTGGCTAGCCTAGATGCCATTTGTGTGATTCCGCTCACACGTACTTTCTTTTTGTCTGCGAGGGAGACTAGACCCCGCTTTTGTGATGTTTTACCATCGCATATGGTTGCACGTGTTGATGAGTTTTCATGCTCACGTGTAGGTGAGTTTTCATCCTCCCGTTCTCGCTTTGCGTTACACGTGTTGATGAGTTTTCATGCTCACGTGTAGGTGAGTTTTCATGCTCCCGTTCTCGCTTTGCGTTACACGTGTTGATGAGTTTTCATGCTCATGTGTAGGTGAGTTTTCATGCTCCCGTTCTCGCTTTGCGTTACACGTGTTGATGAGTTTTCATGCTCACGTGTAGGTGAGTTTTCATGCTCCCATTCTCGCTTTGCGTTACACGTGTCGATGAGTTTTCATGCTCACGTGTAGGTGAGTTTTCATGCTCCCGTTCTCGCTTTGCGTTACACGCGTTGATGAGTTTTCATGCTCACGTGTAGGTGAGTTTTCATGCTCCTGTTCTCGCTTTCCGTCACACGTGTTGATGAGTTTTCATGCTTACGTGTAGATGAGTTTTCATGCTCCCGTTCTCGCTTTGCGTTACACGTGTTGGTGAGTTTTCATGCTCACGTGTAGGTGAGTTTTCATACTCCCATTTGAGTTTTCATAATCCAATTTGGGTTTTCATACTCCCATTTGAGGTTTCATACTCTCATTTTGTTTTCTGGATTTCTTGTGATGATTTCTAGAATTTGTGCTTCACCAATTTTCGTGATTTCTATTTATAAGTTTTATCAAATTTTGTGCATTGGTGAATTCGTGTGTTATTGACTTGTTATGAATACAAGTTTAGGGTATGATACCCCTTTCTATCTTTGAAAAGATTCTTGTGACATTTTTGATGAATGAAAATTCATTGGTATTACATTTTGATGCCAATTATTTTGATGATATTTTGACGTATTAACTTCAGTAACCGTCAATTTTAAAATGGATTTTCAAACGGTTATCTTGCGATGCTTATTTTGTTTTCCGTGTTTACGGTATTTTAGGAGGTGCAATTTCCTTGACGAAGTTGCTACGGATGTTGCTGCTTTAATCACGTGTTTTAAAAAATTGTTTCAAAATATAAATCAAAATTGTTTTCAAAAATTTTACGATTTGCGCTTTCAGAAGAATGAGGAAGCGAATTAAACGTTTCAGTAAAATCGAGGACTATGACCCCTTTCTTTTGTTGATTCGCTTAATTCCGGACTTGTTCGTTTGAGAATGTAAATTATTATTTTATAAAATAAATGAAAATTGTTTTCAGAAGTTTTATAGTTTACGCTTTCAAAAGAATGAGGAAGCGATTTAAACGTTTCAGAAAAATCAAGGACTATGACCCCTTTCTTTTACTGACTCGCTTAATTCCGGACTTGTCCGTTTGAGAATGTGAAATGTTATTTTAAAATACACAATTTTGCACTTTCAAGTAAACGATGAAGTGAATTAAACGATTTAGTAAAACTCGTGGTTATGGGTCATGTGCATTTGCTATTTCGGTTAATTCCGGACTCATCAATTGAAAATTTTGTGATTTCTGATTATCGTTTTTGAAAATCAGATATTTGTTGTTTTTAATTATCGTTTGTGATAATTAGATATTTGTGATTTGATTATCGTTTGTGATAATTAAATATTTGTGATTTAAGATTTAATTATCAATTGTGATAATTAAATATTCGTTGATTTGTGATTTCTGATTATCGTTTTAGATAATCAGATATTTATTGTTTCTAACTATCGCTTGTGATAATTAGATATTTGAGATTTAATTATCATTTGTGATAATTAAATATTTGTGATTTAAGATTTGATTATCGTTTTGATAATTGAATATTTTCTGATTTGAAATTTGATTACCGTTGTGGTAATTCCTGATTATCGTTTTTGATAGTTAGATATTTGTGATTTGTGTTTTCTAATTATCTTTGTTGAAAATTAGATTTGCTGATATTGCTGTTTTCTAATTATCATATCGATAATTAGATATTGCTGTTTTGTGATTTCTGTATTCTGATTGTCTATTTGATAATTAAATTTTGTTGAGAATTTGTGAATTTCTTTTATGAAATTAAAAGATTTCTTTGGTGTTTACATTGTACTACGCCGATGTACCGGCTCAATTTTCTACTATTCATGACGTTTTCCACATCTCCCAATTACGGAAATGCCTTTGGGATTTCCGATTTTTATTCTTGAGAAACCTTCTATTCACATCATTGCTTCGGGGGTGTAGTACCTTCGAAATAACGATGTTTTTCTCGTGAAAGCTCAGGGGTTCTCAAATCCTATGGATTTCACTTAGGAATCCAGAGAATTCATCGAGCAAACACGTTCAGGCTTACTCTTTCATGCTCTTCATGGTGAACTTCCTATTTCAAATTTCGTCATTTTGTGATGATATGCTTTTATGGTTGTTAACTTTTGTCCATTTATTCCTTAAGATTGCGAGGACGTAATTTCTTTAAGGAGGGGAGTCTGTAACAACCCGGTATTTCGTACCGATTAACTTTGGACGATAACTTTTCCTTGCTAACTGCCATTTGAAGTTTTTAAATTTTGAACTAAAAATTCTTTTATAAATTGTTAAAAGGATTGATTGGCTTAGAAAATTTAAGTAGTGGTCCATTTTTATTTGGGCCGTGATAATCTCCTAAGCAAATAACCCGTTCCCCCTTTTTATTTCCTTTTTTCATTCGATTCAGCAACCTTAAAAATCAAACGAAGAAAATTAAAAATGGCGGCATCTCGTCTTCGTTCGTATGCAGCTAGGGCGCGTTCAAAATTTATGATGCTGGCTTCTTCAATTCGACGTGCTCGAGCTCGATTGGGCTTCGGTTGATAGCTTTGTTCGTCTTCGCTCGATTTCTGGTCGACTTCTTCTAAATTCGTCGACAAGGTGAGTAATTTATGTTACTCACATCTTATTCGAACTATTCAAATTCGTTTGCTTGTTTGTTTTCGTGGTCTTCGGCTTCGATTTGATTTTTTTGTTTGATGTTGATTTCTTTTGACTTCGCCTGTTTCTTTGATTTGCGAATTTCAGATTGAGTTCGACTTTCACTTGATTCTTTTTGTGTTCACTGACCTAACCATGCGATGCTTGATTTTGGTCTCTGACTTGGGTTGATACATGATTGTGTCTTCGTTTACCTTTGTCACACTATTTTTACAACTGCTACTGACCACTGTTTCTTGGTCGAATTTGTTACCACCAGCCTCGAGCTTGTTTTACTGGTGCATTGAGCTCGTGTAGTCTTCATTTATGAGTAGTCTGAAGTTACCTCACCTCTGACTTTTTGGGCACCCTGACTTCACTTTGTTGTTGTCGCGTATCACTGTATTGTGCAATTGCATTGGAGTAATTTGTTTTGACCTGTCCATGGTTTGAAGTGTTTTTGTTGTCCACTGTTTGACTCGGCTAGTTCAGTAACCTGGTCTGGACATTGCCTTTGAGGACTGTTCTTTTTTGAGTCTAAGTTATGCCGTGATTTTGTTTGAATCATTTTCACTGATGTTGGTTTTCTTTTTGGTTCTGTCTATGGCTCGAAATATTGCCATTTGACATTGAAAGTCTTGTTCCTGTAATATCATTTGCAGTCAACATTTGTTTTGTTCTACGCTTGTATTCATGTTGCAGTGAGCTTTGTGCTTGTTACTGGGTTACCTTATCTTGGGCACACATGTTTGTTTCACTGCCTTTATGTCATTCATGTTGCACTTTCTCTGTAGTACACTTGAACTTGTTTATGCAATTGGTCACTGTATCACATATGACATAATTTGCATTTGAGTTGTACTCATTTCATCATCACTGTTGCAAAGCCTCTGACCTTTTGACACACATACTTCATTTCAGTGTTGTGGTTGTTGCCATTGAATTGGTGCATTAGTTTGCACTATGCATTTAGGTGGACTTCGTTCACTTGCAAACTGCCTGCTCCATATTGCATTTGCATTTGGTCACTTGTTAGAAACTGATACCTTGCATTGATGCCTTGTCTTCATTGCATTTGGTCGCCATTGCATTCATGTGATTTGTGTGTTGTGGTGCCATACCCCTGGTGCCCTCACCCTCCTTCTATTTGTACTCCTTGTTTCTGTTTTAGGTCGAGATGCTTGTGCACTTGATTTTTAGTTTGTTTGCTGGTGCACTTGTTGCCTGCATTACTTGTTTACTACATTTGCTAGTCTAGACATTGAACTACACTTGTTTATGTGCACTTGTATATGCACAGTACTTGTTCATGTGCATTTACACGTTTCTTGATTTCGTTTTGGTGTACATTACTTGCTACTTTACTCTTCGCCTTGTGTTGAGCCTAAAATTCATTGGGCTTGACCTTGCATTTGTCTCTGCAATTTAATCGACACTTGGCCTTATGACATTCACAGCGATGCTTGTGAATTTTCATCGGGTACATCATCACTGTAGTGGCAAGGCAGTGCACGCAAGCGTGAACTGCAGCCACACGGTATCCATTGGGTACATCATCACTGTAGTGGCAAGGCAGTGCACGCAAGCGTAAACTGCATCCACACGGTATTGCTTTTATTGATATTTCTTTTACTTTTGGTTTATGGACCTTTTGCGTATTTCCATATGTTGTAGTGGCGAGGCAGTGCACGCGTGCGTGTACTGCAGCCCTACTCGAAATAATATTTTAATTGATATTTCAATGTTTTGAACTGTTTTGTTTATTCAATCCAATATTCCGAATTGCATTCTGGTTTGGTTTAATTTGCTGATTTGTTGTTTAACACTGCTTGGTGTTATATTTATCGTTTTCCGATTTCTTTATTTAAGGATCGGATAAAAGAGATTTATTGTGACTGTCGTCTATTTGTTACTTAATTATTATTGCTTCTGTGCACTAATAACTGAGTTTGAAATATACTGACCCGAGTATTATTTTCTTTTGAATCTAATACTCGGGTCAGACCGAGTATTTACAGGTTGTAGATTTTTAGCTTTGGGTTGCTGCTTGAGCTATGAAGAATTTTCATATCTTTTGGAGTTGTTGTGTCATAGTCTAGGTTGATATGTATTCATGTATATTAGTTGATAATGTACTTATATATATATAACTTCCTGAGTCGACTGTTGTAGTTATATCATACGTATTGTATCACATGTATTGTAACTGATATCAGTTATTATGTATATGAGACTTTCTGTTTTTATCTGTGTTTCGCGTTTATATTTATCTGTGTTATTATTATATATTTCGTTCTAAACTATTATGAACCATCGTAGTTCGTCTTATACTGGAATTGGGGTATGTCGATGGGAGAAAATAAATCAGAGATGAAAAATGAAAGAATATTTATATATATACCACTCCTATCGAGATAACCAATACTAGTGTAAGACCTAACTATTGATGGCCGCTCCTCAACAGCCTTATTCTCCGCGCTAGTTGACAACATTACACTGTAGTGTTCTTGGCTAGCGTGGGTATAGAGGCGGGGCGTCACATAAATTGTTATAAATTCCGGTCGTCACAATTTTGTTGAGTTAGAAGCTAGTAGAATTTTGGGCTAAAATCGAACGCCATTTGATTTTAAATCAAGAAGGAGCACTTAAACATTGGTTGGAATTTTAGTGAGTTAACTCAACTTTAGATGAACTCTATAAGGTTTATGTTAGATATAAATTATTGTTTGAATGCTTGAATGATTTATTTATTTGGTATGGTTGACTTCTCGTTTTGAAAAGCAAATAACATATAAAATGAAATACACGGAATTTTGTAGAGGGATCCAGATTCCTCACCAATGTTGATTGTAATTTTATTTATTGTATAAATTGTTTGATGCCAAAAGTATTGAATGTGACATTGATAAGTATTAAAATTTGAACCTTCTAGTGATAATGGTAATAGCAGCATTGGTCAAGTGCTATGGTAGCTATTGGCCTTATTTTAGGATTTTGTAAATAATAAAATTTGCTTTTTTTGATTTGAAAATGGTTTTTTTTTACAAAGAATGGGTTTTAAATGCGACTTTAAAAATTTTCTATGGAATTTTGTTTAGAAATGCCTTTTTAAACTTCCCTATTTTACGTTAACATTTTTTGGTAGTTACTTCTAATTTATATAGATATGTTTTGAGGAATATTAATTTTTTTTGAAAGTTATTGTAATAACGGATGTTTACTATAAAGAAAAAGGGATTTATCTTTAGTATAAAGTGATATTGTTTTTAAAGAAAATAGAAATACTACGGAATAAATATTTATAAAACACTTTATATAAAATGTTGTATAGAAAAATAAATTTATAAATGATATTTTATACGTAAAAGATTAGATTTATAAATCATATTTCATAGAAAGGGAAATTATATCACTTTGATAATTTGGAATAATAAATCACGTTTATGGATTTATAGTTCTATACGAGATGATCGTTTTATGCAAAATTTATGAGATTTAGATTAAAGAGACTTATAAAGAGTTTTACAAAAGAGATTTACAGAAATAAGTTTTAAAGTAGAAAGGTGTTTTATAAAATAGATTTATAAAAATAAGAATTATAAATATAAAGGAATTTTATATGTAGAAAGGAGTTTTACAAAGAAGATTTATAAAAAGAGTTTTATAAATAGAAAGGAATTTTATAAAGGAGATTTACGAAGAAGTTTTATAAATTGAAAGAAGATTTATAAAAGGTGTTCGTAAATTTAAAAGAGAATTATAAAAAGAAATTTTATCAAAGAAAATGAGATTTGATCTCTATAAACGATCATTTTAAATTATGGATGTATGAAAAGTATTCTTTTCATACTTAACACCAAATTCCGAGGTGGGGAAACTTGTCTTTATCCTAATAATTAAGAATGTATGTCGAGGTAAGGATAGTACGCTAACTTATCTGACTACATGTTAACAGAGGGATACTCCGAGTTTTAAATCAAAAAGTGGTGGTACATATACTTGGTCTAGTCCCTAGGATCCATTTACTTACACAAAAAGTGTTACGGGTTTATTGTTGTCTATGTTTTAAATGACATTTGTTTTAGCGCAAATAAGTATGGTTTTTGAAGTGAAACCATCCTTAGGATTTGTGAATATACTTATACCATGTAAATATAATTATACCACGTGAAAAGTTAAATGTTTTGTAAATATACTTGTAACGGTTAAGATAAGTATATGAATGCACTTACCAAATATTAAAACTATAGTGTTTTGTGAATATACCTACGCTAATAGGATAATTGTGTGGATATTTTCCAATAATTGAAAGAGTGTAAGTGAATAGTGAATGAGTGGTATACATATGTAAGTTTTTGTAAATTATTTTCAAACAAGTATTTACGTAGTGGTTTTGGCTAATGAAAGGATTGATTAAAGAAGCTTAGTGTTTGCTTAGGTGTTTAACCATGGTTGGTTTCCATATGGGCATAAATCTCTAATTGGATTTTTTATTTATTTGATAGTTAAATAATTGACTATTAAATCTTGGCTTGTTATAAAACTATCGATTATTGGTTTCAAGAGATTGGGTTCTGATAAGTATGAATTGTCCAAAAACCACATTGAACAAGCATAAGAGTTTAAATTAGAGACATCATGAAGATGATCAAAAATGGTGTTCTTTGAAATGCAATGGCTACTTGCTACTTATTATGAGTGTGATTCCAAAATATGTGTAAGAGGAGTAATGCCTTTGGTTTGTTCATGTCCTGAACAACATGTATGAATGAATGTTGGCATTGCATTTTGCCTAAAGGGCAATGACAGCATTTCAAGAGGGACTTGGTAAGAGGAAAAGGTAATCGTGGCTCATAACCCGGTAATGACTAAAATTAGGGGATGTAGTTGAGCTATATGGTTCGCTACTATTTGGAGTATCATTCCTCAGATCTTCATTGGTATTTAAGGTTTGTGTAACGACCCAGAATTTTCGATCCCGAAAATCCAAGATAGTTAGGGTAAAGAAGAAAGAGTTAGAAGAAAAGGAGGAAAAAGAAACACCTAAACACAGATTCTCACATTCGCAGCGGATCAAAATATAATATCAAATAAAATAGCAATTACAAAGGAAAATTGTATTAGTTAATTTACATTAATACATCAGAGTTACAACATTTCAAAATCACTGGATAGTTAAAATAACTTCTCCTAGATAAACAACAATATATCACAGCGGAATACACTCCATACATTCCTGCCATCCAGCTCGCCTCCTAAGCTTCGGAACGTCTTTAACTGAAAATCTGTAATACTCTATCTGACCCGAGCATTACATCAAATTAACACTCGGGTCAGGTAGGAAACCAGCATGAGTAAAACCCGTCAAACATGCAATACAACAACATAAAACTTATGTATATACCAAGGGTAACTCGTACTTCACTACGAGTTTACAACTTGTTATAGCCAACACTTATATTCACAAATCGATCCTTAAGTACTTTTACTTAGTTTAAATGGTCCAATCATTTAAATTTATCCCATTCTAGCTTATTAATTTCACATACCAAATCTATAAAGAATTGAATTTCGGGAATGTACTGGTACCCGACCCCAGTCTCTTTGATCCAATGTCATCTTAACTCAAGTTATTCGAGTGAAAACAAATCAAATTTTAAATACAGGATGTCACCTTAACATAGAATTTATCATTGATAGAGAACGTGATTATCTTGTTCAACCCAAACATATCATCTCATATGGCATCATAAATCTCATATCTGAGGTATCAATAATCCAAAGCATTCAATATCGTTCATTCATCTATAAGCAATATTAATTGGTCACACCATTTCTAATTTACATAAATTAAATTAATTACTTCAGTCACCTCTTAAATCCTGCTTACTTGATCATTAACTAATTTCAATCCATTAATTAATCATCCCTTAATTATCCTCTTTAATTATAATTAAGTAATTAGCCTTTAATTAATTGCAAAAATTAATTAACCTTCACCCATTCACATTTGTTACATTTCCTTCATTATTTACTTAAATTAATAATTCTATAATCACTTACATTGATTAATTATCCTTTAATAAATCGCACTCATTAATTAACTAACCCTTAGTTAATTCCTACATTAATCAATCCTTTAATTTATTACACTGAGTAATTAATCCTTAGTTACATCCATTAAGTAATTTTCCTTTAATTACTTTCATCAAGTAATTATCCCATTGGTTAATTATCCTTAATTAATCATCCTCTAGTCATGAATTAATTTAATCTCAAATTGCTAATTAAATTAATTAATCCTCGACAGATTAATCCTTTATTTACTTACAATTAAGTAATTTTCATTTAATACATCATTTTTAGTAATTATCCATTAATTACCTACCTTAATTAAGTAATTATTTTTCGATCATTAATTAATACTTAAATCATCAATTAATTCACCCTTAATTATTAATTAAATAACCTTTAATTAATTAGTTAATTAATTAACCTCAAATTATACACACTAAGAAATTAAATCTTTAGTTAATTACTTAACTATCCTAAATTAAGTAATTAATCTTTAATTACTTCCCTTAATTAATAAGTCTATTAACTTATCTTTTAAACTAAATAATTATTATAAACATAATATCACTTAAGAACGTGAATTCATTTCAAATTTTAAACATTTACTTTCCTTTGATTATTTTAATTATTCTACATTTAAATCAAATAATCTCAAGATAAATCATTACTAATTAAAAGGCTAGACTAGTTTGTAATAAAATAAATATTTTAAATCATTTTAGAAAGACTAAAGTAAACGATTTATTTCTTTAAATAAATTTTTTGCCTAAAATTTAAATAAACATGTAAAGAAGATGGGTTTAAATCATTTACTTTGACCAACTATATTGTTACAAGTTTAAAGGAAAAATTGTGATCAAGGTTATTTTTATACTAAAATCACCTTTTTATAATTAAATCCTGGTTTTTTTAAAAACAAAACTTAATGGCCCAAATCCCTAACCATAACCTAATAATCCTGAACCTTAAATAAAACAATGCAAACCAGTTGGACCCAAGTCCAAATGAATGCACAGAAGTCAACCCGAAACCAACCTATCCTTCTTCCCCTCACTACCCCTCTTCCAAACAACAACATCCCTTCCAAAACACCTAAATACTAATGTGTCGCCGGAAGATCAACTCCGATCAACTCACATAACGCTCTCTGGCAAACACTGCAATGCCACGAACCAACAAAATCCAGATTGAACTCGATAACCTTTTTTTCGTTCATTCCTTGTTCTAGAGCAGGCGCCCTTCGTGCACGCTATGCACATGCACGCCTCCATCTCCAACCATCACACCATCATGACACCGCCACCAAATCGCTAATCATCTCTTAACCCAAAAAGCCACATCGCCGATGACCCACAACCTTCCGATCGAAAATTCGATCGACTACTCGAATTTCCAGAACCGAGAACCAACCTAACCCTTCAAATCGTCCTAACTGAACGATGATTGTGCACTTCTTCGCACGACACCCATTCGATCGAAAGCTCGCCCATGCGTCTATAACTGTGCCAAGCCCTTCGGATTCCCGTTGCTCCATCATCACCCAAATTCGATCACACTCGTCGGCCTTCCAAATCCATTCTTAAACCCTAAACTCGGAAGCTCCCTACGTCCAGGCATCAATTCAGAATTTGGCCACGATCATCACCTTTCCCAAGTCCACAAGCACCTACCTGTCCTGGCCGTGTCACCCCGCGGCAATGAGATCACCGGAAAATATTTTCTAGTGAAAAACGTTCATTCCCAAATCTCTTACAATCTAGATTGTTAAAAATCACGATTTAACCACTAAAAATCCAATTTCTACAAGGAAAATCAACATGCATGCTCAAATCTTTGATTCATTACACTGAAATTTTACAAAAATATGATTTCTACTGTAAAATAAGACCCGAGCTAATTACACATCATAAATCATTCATAAAATTTTTTTAACATAAACTACATGCAAAAATAAACATTTCCCTAGTTTACAACATCATCAGATTTAAACTAGAATCAAAGATATGGATTTTTGAAACTGAAATGACCATTTACTGTTAACAGAGCAACATCTATATTCTGGTTTTTGGAAATAAGGTTTCTCAACTTTTTGAAAAGACAAAGGAACAGGGCTTCCTCTATGATCTGAAAATTTGTTGTTGATTGATTATTTTATCCTTTATCTACACTTGATTGTCTGAGTTAAATCTGCTTTGCTTTGGTCTTTGATTTTGCTTAATTGAAAACATAAATTCTTGCTTAGGAAAAAGCTTGAAGCGGTTTGAATTTTTTTTGTCTGGTTTGAATTGCTTAGATGACTTAAGGTAATAAATTGTTTGATATTTTTTTTCTGCTACGCAAAATTTGATTATAGGCTTTGAATTTTCTAGTTTATATTTTGTTTTACAAATTTTGTTTCTCTTTGCTTTGAAAAGAGAAGATAGGAAAAAGAAATGAAGAAAGTAGATAGGAGCTTATATATTGTAAATTAGGATTTAAAAACAAAAGAAAATGAAAAATAATAGTGACACTTGTCTTAAAATTTAACACTTGTCATTTTTATTAATTAATCACCTTACACTTGTAATTAAAAAGATTTATATATAAACACTTGTAATTTTGCAAATTTTATTAACTTTTAAATGTTAAATAAAAGCTTTTGTATTTATTTACTGATTAATAAATACTTTTCTAAATATAGATATAAATAAAATTCTTTTGAAGAAAATAAAATAAAAACCAATTATATTCAAAATAAAATCATATATAATATATTTTTAAACCAAAATATATTTAATATATAGTTCTTTTAAATTTTCAAATTTAAATTCAAATCCAAATCCAATTTAAAAATCTAATTTAAAAATCAATTCAAATAATACATATATATTTTAAACAACCCCAAATTCAATTTGTAATTAATAATTCTATTTAAAATTTATTTATCTATATTTAAAAACAACCCATTATCATTATTGTTTGAAAATAAAAATTTTATCAATTTAAATAATTTATAATGGGGATTATCACATTTAATTTTGCTTGAAATTTCCGGGATATCATAGTTTGGGTATGCATGCACACGGAAAAGGGTCGGGCCGAGCCTAATGTTTGCAGCCTTGGTGATTGAGGGATGATATAATCCAGTATGCCATGTTAAAGGGGCAGCCAGCTCTATGTTTGGGGTGGGTCCATGTACGGCCCTTGGTATATTTTATGGGGATGTATTGTTGTAGGAGGTACCCCAATGCCTTGTCATTGTATGGAATACAATCTCTATTACATGCCTTATGGTTTTAGTTGTAGAATCTAGTAACATTGAATGTAATTATTGGTAACTATTCCAAATATGTTACATTTTTATATCATTGAATTTTTCAACTTAAAATGGTCTGGTTACTATATGGTGAAAACCCATCATGGTTATGTGCGGTATGGTCTTACTATATATCTTTATATTTTTGAAAGACGTTAAAAATACATATGATTTGTGTTTCTCACGATGGTTTATCTAACTGATCTGAGTGTTATTTTCTTATATTGCTTAGGTTAGCCCAAACATATTTTCAAATTTAGTTATGGATGAAGAAATGTAAAATATACTTACTGATAAATCTTTTGGCACATTATTTTCTAGAACTAACCACCAGGTGAATTGAAAACCCCGTATTTTTCCTCGGTTAGTCCTGTTTGGTAATCAATCTATCTAGTTCCTTTATTTTACTAGAGGTTACTCTACTTCCTTCCCTCATTTCATTTTCCACTCTAACACAATTGAAACCACCCATAACTATCGAAGGTCCATGAATGTAAATCGCATCCTCCATTGAAAGCATCCATAATTTCATTTTTAAATATTCAAAATTTTGAGCATGCACAAATGTACAATTGAAAACTATTCCCCTTTATCATGCAATTCTAATGTTATATGTTAGTCACTCATGCTTATAATTTGAACATTCCATATATCTCTATTTATTACCAATAAGAAACTATATTTGAAATAGCTTCCACATTTGTCAAAATCGACCAATTGTCTTCAAATTTCTTCTTTAGCTTTTTTGTTTGGTGTATTTGAATTTTATTTTCCAAAGCACCAACACAATCAACCTCATAGATATACAATATTTTTTTACTTCAGCTAATCTATTGGGTAAATGAAAACCTAGGATATTCCAACATAGAAATGTCATTTATTTTCCATATTTCTGCTTAATATTTCCCTACCTTAATGTATGACTCTCTTTACCTATTCATTCATACTACTTTCTCCCTCCCTTCTGGGATTGTTTCCACCAACATCTCTTTTTTGAATATTCCATGCTTCTTTGGTTTTTTGACATATGTTATGCAGCAACCTTGAAATTCAAACACTTCGACTTTGAATATCGATACATTTTGAATAATAGTTAAGTGTTATAAATATGATTTTATTACCATGTCAAACATTATTTAAATAATGAATAATGATAAGGAAATTATTATTAAATTTTGTTTAAAATATTTTTTTTGAAAAATACCGATAATGCAGTCGAAAATTGTTTTATCAATAAATAGATTTTTAACCATCAAAAGTTGTTCATATTTTTTTGCATACACTTATATGCTTAGGAAATAAATTTAATGAAATAAAATTTTCCATTTATGGAAATAAACTTCATGAAGTATGTCATGGGTAATGTCATCGTAGAAATTTAGGAAATGAGCAAATATGGAAATAACATAAAGTCAAGCTGTGCGGTGTAAAATTGACATGAAAGAAGTAATTAAGGTTATTAGAGTTTTGAGGGGTTTTTGGTCTTTCCCATCATCATTCATAAGCCAGTATAGTGTGGGGTAAACCCTGAAGAAATAAGTCGTAAATATTTCAAAGCTTAAGAGAAAATTTCAATGCCATCTTCTTATTCTTCATCCTAAATTCCTAAAGCAAACAATTTGCAAATCATCTGCAAACCACCTCAAACTTTGAGGAAAGCCTTACCACCACATAACCAAACCTTCTACCTAGTTGGAATTTGAAAGGGCAAAGCCAAACTCCCCTTTTTCTATTTGGTTGGAGCATTATAGTGGGTTAGGAGGCATAGGAGCAAGGCAAAGCAAAGAAAGGAAGGGAAGGAAAGTTGTTGATAGCTTGGGTTTAGATTTGTTTCTTTGATCTTGGTTATTTGTTGGATAAAACTTGAGCTAACTCACCACTTGGACTAATAATATAACTCATATTTGCTTATATATTATTTCGTTAAAGTTGTTTGAATTAAGTTGGACATATGTTGAAAACATTGATTTTAATTCTTGTTTTGAAAATAAGTGGCACAAAGGATCCATTATGGACTTGAACGGACATGTATGACATATAGCAAGGTTTTGGAACAAAGCACACAGGTTTGAATACAACTTGGATTTGAAAGTGCACTTATAGCGATAGTTGCTGCAGATGCAGTTGTGAACTACCTTGTTTTTAGCGAATTCTATGGAACTTGTAGAGAGATCCTTAGGGATTTCTAACTATATTTACAATATTTTATATGTATGTTTATAGATGTTAAAAGCGTGAATAGTAAAAATTTAAGTCATATCTCAAAAATGACCAAAACTTCACCTGTACAACAAATGCCCGTTTAGACTTGATTTTGGCATTTAAATGGTTTGGTAAGACATTTAAATTTAAGTATTTTGTTTCATTTTTTTTAAAAGTGTTTGCTAACACATATTAGAGTATTTAAAAGTGGTTTTAGATATTTACTGATTTTTAAGAATTAGTTATGAATTTTTAAGGAAGAGGTATTTTTTTGAAAACATGTCATTTCCAAGTTTTTGAGGAAAATTGTTAAGTTGTGTTTTCAGGTAACGTTTTTGGATAAACATTATAAGAGCTATTATAAGTATTTTAAAAATGTAAAAAAATGGTTTAGAAAGGGGTTAGAAGTGCTTAATGGCCAAATGGTTGATTGTTTAATTATTGCTTGAAAAGTAATTTTTTATGCTCAACACTAAAACTCGATGAAGTAAGTCTTATCTATTCATGAGAGTTAAGATTGATAACAAGTAGGGCAGGAGCAATATATCTCTAGCCTACTTGGCTTCCATCTTGACCGAGGAATAGTAATTTGGAATATGATGAAATTTTGTAATCATGTTGATTTCTTATTATTTGTGGAAATCGTTAATATTACACTTAACACTAAAAGGGGATGAGGTAGACTTATCTATTTGCGAGATTCGAGAATGAAGTTTCTAGTCAAGGTTTGATGCAACTAGTGCACAAACCTACCTGGTTTCAATACAGGGTGAGGAATATTTGGGTTGTAATGTCGAAAATGGGTTAAACGTACGAATCATGATTTGTATAAATAATTGTTTTAACTAAATTGTTAATCAGTTGACTTTCTAACTTGACTAATTTGGATGTAATTGAAAGGCTTCACAATTTTATACCCTTAAGAATCCCCAGGAAGAAGTATTGGTATGAAACCTCTTTA
Source organism: Allium cepa (assembly GCA_030765085.1). Taxonomy (NCBI): domain Eukaryota; kingdom Viridiplantae; phylum Streptophyta; class Magnoliopsida; order Asparagales; family Amaryllidaceae; genus Allium; species Allium cepa. Next base: position 836,516,610 of record CM060931.1, read on the forward strand.
GCTTTCTATTACCATCGAAAGAACCAGAATTGAGTTAATTGAAAATTCATCGATTGGTTTTGAAGTGTCCAGGGTTGGTTAGTGTTTTAATTACCGAATGCCATTTCAAAGCTAGTATACAAATTCTATGTTTTGGAAGCGGTTGGGAAATGGCATATATGTGGAGATTCGAGATATATTTAAGATGCTTGAATGCATGTAGTTATTCGTGATCTATTCAAGATGTGGGAATCCATGTGTGATTCCAAGATCATTGAAGATACGAGAATCCACATGTGGTTCCGAGATCTATTAGAGATGTGAGGATCCTATTTGGGATTCATGTTCTTTTTGAGCGATGAAGACTTGTGTGAAAGATGTCGAATGTGTCCTCAACATCAGTAATGGCTAAAAATAGAGTTGGGGCGCGGCTTGGGATTTTTTGGCCCACGACAAGGTATTACCAACTTTAGATCCAGAGTACGCTTCTCGATATATGGGTATCAAGAGTTGATGATATTCGGGATCACATGTTTAGACGTGGATCAACTATGTTTTCCCTAATGGTATATTTTATGTAAAGATATATCGTGCTTGGAGGTAGTTTCTAACCCTCGTGTAGAGGATTGGATTTCGGCATGAATGAAGGGATCACCATGGAAAATCCATTATGCAAATGTACATTAGCTATTTTTAATGTAAACTAAGTATGTTGTGTTCTGACTAATGTAAGCATCACAACTATTTGATATGATTTATATCCTATACCCTAGACATTATATATCATATCACTATATTAAACTTATTGAACGATTGGTTTCTTTTGAGGGGAAAATTGTTATGGGAATCCATACGGTCTCAATATTTAATGTTACGTATTGCATGTATCTTGAGTTTTGACATATCAAACTTGTGTCTAACGCTTGGTTAATGTTTTCCCTAAGTTCCTTGCGTACTCTTCTAAGTACGCCGAGTATGGCAGGTTTTAACTTAGACGCTTCAGAGTTTTGAAGATGAGTTGGAGGCTTCCATTATTTATCTATTTCTATTTCTGTTGTTCCGTACTAGATATGCACATATATTAGCAATGTAAGGACATGTAATTATAATTATCAAGGCTAATGATAGTGTTTAGGGTTTCTAACTCTGAAAATTCTATATTCATAGTAACCCTCTGTACCGTTCTTTCAATATTATAATATATCGTTCCATTGTGAGGTTATGATGTTGTGTTCTTCCTCTGTTGTTCTAATTATTTTTTCTTTCTATTTTTACCCTAACTTCTGTCTTTTGGACAGTTGGGTGTTCGACACATGAAAACGTGGATGTCTTAGTATCGACATTCGAGGGTCGAAAAGTCGGGATGTTACATTTGATATCAGAGCCAAGGTAGAGCATACACCTTTCTTTGATTAGGTATGGCTCATTAGAGATAAGGTAAGAGACACCCCAGAATGAGTCGAGTGGATAGGAGAGTGTATTTGTATTTTCTATAAACCTATATCCCCCTTTCTTCTTTCCTTAGAGGTAACCTCTTTCTCCGAAATAACTATAGCCTTTCATATCCTAAATTTATTCTGCTATGTTCATGTTGTACATCCTGGGTACTAGAGTTTCCAATGCTCAAGGAGATAGAGGTGGCTAGGATAGTACCATCACAAACTGTAGAGATCGAGTGCCAAGGAATGTTGCTCCAGTCTGGGAATGACGGGTTATTGTAAAGGAGGTCGTGCAAGTCAGACCCCGGGTGAATTTTGCTTCACTCTTTTGCAATTATGAGAGGCCAAAAAGTGTTATATTTGTTGGTATAGAGATGATCATAGATGCCTAGATTAAGTTATGTGACTATATGTTTGAGGATATGGAGTTTGATGACGAGATAAAACGTCGGTTGGTATCACGACATCTGATGGATGTGGCCATGGATTGGTGGAGTACTATCACTATAGATGTCCAAGAAAATGAATTCTCTTGAGCCCAATTTAAGGAGGTTTTTGGGATGAAGTTTGTCCTAGAATCTAGGAATTTTTATTATTTAGGAGCTTCTTCGACTTGAAGCAGGGAGCAACTACAATTGCCATCAATCCGATCATATAGTTATGGATTGTCCGATACTTCGTAAGGAGTATCAGTCTCGAACCTTTTCACTCGCTTTAGCATATTCCACTTCCGCCGAAATAAAGGGGAAGTAAGTTTTGTAAGGTATTTTATCTATTTTTGGCATTTTATTCGTATCTTATTTCATACTTGTGCTTCTCTTAGTTTCATACCTTTTATTTGTGTTGATAGGTTGAAACTAGAACCAATTGTTGCTTTTGATTTTATTTATGTGTTGAACCCAGTTGGGGGCATAGCCAATCTTAGTATGGTTTTCTTTGAAATTCCAATCTCTTATTTTGATTGACTTTTTCCTTGCAATATGTATGTTCTTGGTTTTATGGGTTTGATGTTTTACTTAGGATGGATGAGGTATCTCAGTACCAAGCACTCTTGAATTACGATAAGTGGACCGTCTTATTGAAGAAAGAAGGAGGAACTATGACTATGTCTTATGAAGAGCCTAGCTCGCTAATGACTAGTTTTCTTTATTCTCTAGATGTGGCGGAGGAGGAATTGGGTTTGGTCCTTATTGTTTAGGACATTGTGGATGTTTTTGTAAAGGGGTCAGGTTTATCACCTCATTGAGAGTTTGAATTATCGCATTGATTTAGTGAAGGATTCAAATCCTATCGTGTTGCCTATTCGTAGACTTGCACTGAAGGAGAAATTAGATCTAACAAACCAGGTTAGTGATTTGTTGTAGAAGGCTTGATCTGACCAAGTCATTCAAGTTGGGGAGTGACCATCATCTTTTCTATAAAGGTGGACGATTCCCCAAGATTATGAATAGATTATCGTGAGCTCAACAAATAAACGGTTAGAAACAAGTACTTTATGCCTAGGATAGATGCATTGTTCGACCAGCTTCATGGAGCTCGATTGTTTTCTCAGCTTGATCTTGCTAAGGGGTTCCATCAATTGAGGGTAGCAAAAGAGAGTGTAACCTTGATCGCATTTAGATCCAACCAGTTTATGAGTGGTTAGTTATGAGATTCGGCCTAACTAATGCTCCAGCATATTTCATAGACTTAATGAATCGAGTTTTCCGAGATGTGTTGAATAAGTTTATTCATGTTTTTATCGATGATATTTTGGTCTACTCCAAGACCGTGGAGGAATAATCATGCCATCCAAGTATTGTTCTGGGAATACTAAGAGAGCATGTGTTGAAGGCTAAGTTCTGGAAGTGTCATTTTTGGCATTCGGAAATTAGGTTCTTAGGTCATGTTGTTTCGGGAGAGGGTATTTCTATTGATCCCACTAAGGTTGTGGCCGTTCAGGACTAGATGAGGCCAGAAAGTGCAATAGATATTAAAAGCTTTCTTGCTCTAGCAGGTTATAACAAGAGATTCGTATAGAATTCCTCAAAGATTGCCTCTTGCGTAGCGAATTTGATGAAGAAAGATGTCAAATTTGTACGGATAGATAAATGCGAGCAAGCATTCTTAGAACTAATAAAAAAATTGACTAGTGCTCCTATTATTACTGCACTGGATGGAGGTGAGGGTTTGACTGTTTACATCGATGTGTGTGGAAAAGGTTTTGGTGTTGTGTTGATGCGGTAGGGAAGGGTTATCGCATTACGAGTCAGCCACTCAAACCACATGAGGCGAAGTACGCTACTCATGACTTGGAGTTGTTAGCAGTAGTATTTATGTTGAAGATGTGGGTACATCATGTGCTAGGCGAATTATCAATTTATATACAGACCATAAATCTTTGAAGTGTCCTTTTACACAAAAAGACTTAAACATGAGGCAGTAAAGGTGGTTTGAGTTTCTTGTGGCCTATGATCCGGATATAATTTTTAACACTGGAGAAAGCTAATGTCCTAGTAGATGTGCTCGGTAGGAGGTATGCAGTTATGGAAAATGTTGAAGTTCATCCGATTCTGATTAGTTATATTTAAGTGATTCCTTATAGATCTTCATTTTGCTAGTGTAGCTAAAAATGTAAGAAAGAATGAGGTATCGCAGAGGTGGTCGAGCATAAATGAACAAATCCTAACTGGTAATAATAAAATATTGTCATCTCCTAATAATCAACTCATTAATACAATTATATTAATTTGAAAATCATTCTTGTATATATGAAATATATTCCTACATAAAATTATTTCATTTAGTATTTTCAAACAATACTGTATCGGTAGGTCTGTTCAAGCGTTTAGGAATCCCTATCGTTAATGCTGATCAGATGCATCGATCAGAATTATTATACCGTTCAACGGACCAAACGACATAATATAAAGCATTTTTATAACACTAATAAATACACACAATATATATACTTATACTATTAGAATTATCCCAGGACATTACTAATCTTATCCCTTGAGAGATTACCCCACCAGGGCTTAGAGGTTCGCCAAACCTAAGCGCTAATACCAGCTGTGATGATCTGCCTTTCTGACCACTGGGAACGACAACTAATACATCCGTGATATTCATGTGTCATTGCCCAAGTGTCAGAATGACAAGTTGTCTTGAGGAAAAATAAAGAACAGAACAAGATAGAATAGAACCAAACTTTACGACGGAATGGTAGCGTATCATACAAAATGACATAGCACAAAAGGTCACTCCTTACATGTAGCTACCAAAGTTATACAAAAGTACTACATCTTACAGATTTGTGGCTATACATTCCGACTTGTCATTTTTAGATACAAAATACATCTTCGTAATCATAAAGCGAAGAGGAATTACTAGATAAATAAGGCACTGCCTGCTCGATCATCGTCTTCAAGGAGCTCCAAAGAGAAACCTGCTACTCTCAGACTACTCAAATATAATTGAGTACCCAAGAGTTTAGGGAAATAAACAACTCAGGCTAGACAATATGCCTAGTTTGAGTAAAACTCTAAAACAAAAGGGAGTGTATATATCAATATTATGTAAGACCATGCCGTTAATGCATAATGGTTTTTCTCCCACATAAACAACAACTAAACATAAGAATGGAAAAGAACAATATGAAACAAATTCAAACATAGATGATGGGAAAAAAATAGTATAAAGATCCAGACTTGAAAGAATGGAAATCGTCCGAACAAAATCTAAACTGGAAAGAATGGATAAAACATGATAATAGTCCAAACTTAATAGAACGGGCAAAACCTATAATTAAACATTGTAAAGAGTGGTTGACCCTTCCCGTTGCAATTACTGAAAAGTAATTCGAAGGTTCAAATCAAATAAGGAAAGGAAAATTGTCCAATAATGACTATGAGATTGCACCCCCCCCCCCCCTCCCGAAGTATACCTCTAGTTATATACTTCTAAGAAGCTCATTTATTCTGTGCCACTTCTTGGAAACCTTCAAGTAGGACTCCTCCAAACCTTACCAAGTATTCGAATACTTTCACATCTAAGTACACAATCGAATCCAAACTTGATGAGATGTGAAAGTATCGATGTGAAAGTATTCTAATGGCAGCAACCCACGTAGCTTCGCCTCCTCTCACGCTTTGATTTTAGTCATTTCCAACAAATAATTTCAATGCTCAATGGTGAGCAAATCATCTTAGAATGAAGATAATAAGGAAGCTTATGTAACCGATAGCTGAGAAACCAACTAACGAGGATATAAACGATCATATATGGAAATTAAGTCTTGTATACTTATCACCACTCCTTGAATTCAAACTTGTACTATTCGTCGCTTAATATTAATGCCGGACAAGTCAAGGTAGGTTACTCAAAGTCATATGTCACAACCCTTCTTAACTTCGGAATAGTGACAAGTTACTTCTTCGACGTTTAGTGTTAAGCATACAAATAAATCATTTCCATATAAGTGATATCACTTTATAGAAATTAATTCATATCGATAAACGTATAAAACTATATCTTTTAAAAGCCGAATTCATGCTTGGATCCACATTACAAGTATTAGCTTTAAAACGCTTTGTTAAAAGAGTTCGCTGACTTTGTAACATCATTATAATAAGAATTTAAAAAATTAAATACATCCTTATTATATTGTTTAATTAACTTTAAAAGTTCATTAATTTAGTTGATGAATTTACTTTAATAGCCTTTAACCCAAGAGAAGTTAATCTCTTTTAAACACCATTAATTTAATTAAAAATTAATTAAATAAATTATTATCATTAATTAAAATGAATAACAAAGTTAAAACATCCTTCTTACTTTGATAAATTCACTTTGAAACTTCATTAATTAAGCTAATAAATTAACATCAAATACCTTAATTGAAAAGGATAAATTACCTTTAGAACATCATTAACTCAGTTAATTAGTAATATCTAAATATAAATAATTAAATTAAACACTAAATAATTAAATCTCATTATTTAAAAATGATTTATTAATTATAAACATCCGTAAAGGGAAGATTTGTTAAAGTTTAAACATTGAAAAGCCATTGATTAAAAAGATTAATTGATTTAAAGACATCATTAATTTATTGATTAATTAACTTAATCAATCGTTATTAACGATTAATTATTCTTAAACATTAATAAATCAATAATTTTTTAAACAATCATTAAGCAAGTAATTAGTTAAATTTAAAACACATCTTTAGCTAAGTAATTGTTTAACCTTAATCCTTATTAATTGAGTAATTAATTAAATCAAATAATCATTATTAAAATGGTTAATTACTTTTTAAAACATCGTTCATCAAAATATTTATTAACTTGTAAAATAATTCCAAGTACGATAATGAAACCAAATAGTTTCGATAAGGTGAACTTTTCTGTAATTCCCGATATAGCGACTATCGCTATATGGGTAGTTCAGAAATCAAGTATATGTTATTGCAATAAATTCAAACATCGCATAGTAAGGGTATGAACATATATAAATGGTGATTTAAAATATACAACACATATCAAACATTTTCCAACAATACAATTGACTTTAGCTGCTAACTTTTCATATCGATTACTACATTCAAACTAACTTCCAAAAGCAATAACTTTTTGCAACATGAACCAAACCATCATCACACACATACAACAAGCATTCATAGGTCATTAACATGAGCATTAAAATAGTTTAGAACTTTGGTTATAAGGGTGGAGTTTTACTCACCAAATTGCTCGCTAACTTACCCAAACTTGCCCTAACTTAATGCATGCAACTAGAACGATGCGCTATTATGCAATTGACTTGACTTAGTGGGTCTTAAAGGTGCTTTACGGCTCATCCTAAAGGCTATAGGGCATGAAAATGATGAAAAATGAGGAGTTATGGGTGTTGTTTTGAATGTAAAGTGAAGTAGAATGAAGCAGAGAAGCACTACGCCATAGATGGCCTATTGCAACGAAAATACAAGATGTTGCTAGCTACAATGTAACAGTAGCTATGCTGATTTTTGTCTATTACAACATTAGCTTCAGGATGTTAGCATAGATATCAACACTATGTTGCAGTAGCTATAGACTTATAAAAATATCATAAAAAATGAGTGTGGGCTCGAAAAAAAGCAGGCTGAAATAATTTTTAACGTGGGAAGCAAAAATAAAGGGGCAAAAGTTAACAAAATATTGAAAGGTTTCACTCAAACCCTTAACAAAATAAGTACTCCGCCGCTCAACCTCTCAAACTTAACATTTCCAGACCCGAATCCATGTCCGCTTCAGATCTACAACTCGAGTGCTCCACCGCGAACATCTCCAGATTTGAATCCATAGCCGCTTCAGATCTGCAACTCAAACGCATCACCGCGAACATCTCAACCCCAATCCATGCCCGCTTCAGATCGGTGACTCTGGGCTTTAGTTTCAGATTCGATCGCCCGCTTCAGATCCGTAACTCCAGTCTCCAATTCCAGATGCACGCAAACATTTCAAACCCGCGGTTTACTGGTCTGTATTCCATCCTAATGCATGTGACTTAAATGGCATTAAATTTTTTTCATTCTTCAAAAAATTTGCAAGTTTCATTTCAAAAGAAAAAACGGAGATCTACGTAATAGTTTGTTGTATATGCCAAGCGAAAGTTAATGTTTGATAAAAATAATTTTGAGTTCATGTCTTTAAGCACAATACGTTGTAAGTTTCTTACATATTCTCTTGTTTTGTTTATGGGAATTTTTATATAAGGTCGATTAATGGAAATTATTAATTGCATGATGATTTGGTGTTACTAGGATTAAAAGCCGGAAGCGATTCTGATAATTTGAAATTATTGGATGATGATGATGATGATTGCTCAGTAGGCTTAATCCCTTGTCCATTGCTCAGCCCGACCTTTTATATAATGTAAGAAGTTGAATATACATGACATGATTTTCATTTTACCTTTTTGCCTTCATGATTCTAGAAAATATGTACACGGTTGCTTAGAGAAAAATCTGGTGACAACATTTTTAAAATACAACTATATGGATATCTTAACTGGTTGATTACGTTAAACTTGTTTGCAATTTTTTATTAGCTTAATATTGGTTTGTAAATATTTTGTACAAAAAGACAGTGAAGACCCAGAATTTTAGGCAATATCAATTTGATAATCTGTATTAATAATTATATTGATTTGATAACTTTTCTTTATAATTTTAGTTTAAAAAGGTAAATTTAATCTTTTAAAGGTTAATAATTATATAATCTGGTAATTTTGATCAATATCTTTTTAACAAATTAAAAATGGATAAGATTTATCTTTCAAGCTAATAAAATTTTATTTATAGTATATATATTTGATATATATTGTGAATAAAATATCCTTTTTTTTAAATAAAGATGAATTTTCGAATTGTAATATATGTGTAAGTATATGTTATAATTTGGAATTATTTTGAAATTTAATCTATTAATAATTTATATATGTATGAACTGTAATTTGAAGCTTTGTTTTAAAATTAATATTTTTCAAAAGATAACTTAAGCTTTATTCAATTATTTTCAAAGTATAAAATAATTTATTTATTTTAAATATGATAGTTTAAACGAAGTTTTATTTTGTTTTCTTTAATTTGCTAAAATTAAATGATTATAAATGTATATATAAAGTTATTAATAAACTTTCTTTTAAAAAAATTATCTCTTAAACAATAATGATTAATGTTTTTAATTTTTAAAATACATGTATAAGAAATATATTTGTATTATAATTAGTTTTATAATATTTTTTTAAAAAAGTAAATTTATATACATATGTAAATATTTATTAATTAAATAACATAAATAAGTAAGCTTATATTTACATTTTACGTAACATTTGTAAACATGTTAGCTCATCTCTATAAACATGTAAGAAAATTTAATACTATAGTGACAAATGTAAGAATCTAAACAAGTGTCTTTATTTTGAAATTTACTTTCTTCAATTTTTATAAACCTAACTTATGAAGAAAAACTAGTTTCTTTTACATAACACTTTCACTTCTTTGTCTTCATTTCTTAACTCAAATTAATGGCAAATCAGTGAACTATTTCAAATCTGAAATTGGAAATCAAACCTGAGACTTGAATTCAAAAAGCAAATCAAAACCTGAAACTAAATCTGCAAAGAAAAAATCAAATCAGCAACTTCAAATCTGCAAAATCAAGTTTGAAAGTAAAAACTGCAAATTTGCAAATCTGCAATTCAAATCTGCAAATTCAAATGGAATGATGATCAACTCAGCAGTTTCAACATCAGCTCAACACTTTAAAACAACAAATTGGAGACATGTGGTAAGATTTTCAACAGCAAAATCAAAGCATTATCCAGATTTAATGTTCAAAGGGCTGGAATAAAATTGAAACTGCTCTGTTCACTGCAAATTTAAAAGGTCAGAAAATTATTTTAAAAACAGTTTAAATTGATTTAGACTCTAATGCATGTGTGATGATTTATGTAGTAGTTTAGTTTCAATTTTTTTGTGAAGAAGATTGCATGTTTGTATACAAAGAAGTGATGCATGTATGTGACTGCATATGTATGCTCTGTTAAATTACAGGTTATGATCATTCAAATTCATTCAAATCTCCCAAAACATTCATTATTTGTCTTTGATGATTTAATGAAAATTTTTTGTTAATGTTTAATGAAAATTTTAAAAAAAAATTGTGGAATTTTAGTTTACCAATAATTTTTGAATAAGAATAACAGTAAAAAATAAAGATACATATGAAAAATCAACTATCTTAGATTTTAATTTGAATTACATGCATGTAATCATGATGACAAATCGTGAATTTTGATATGCATTTTGTAATTTTTAATTGGATACTTCTTGTGAATTTTGGGTTGGTTCGAAATTGGGATTTTGGTGAATTGCCGATTATCCGCTCAATAATTTGATTTGAAATCTCGTTCGAAGCTAGTTTGTGAGTTGTTGATTATGGAAAAAATACAATTGAAATTTTCAAATGGCTTAAGTGTTTGAATTAGATCGAATTAGGCTTTTAGTTGTTTTTTGTTCGGCTTTGCTGTCGCGACTTTTGCGATTTGGATTCATGATCGGAGTCGTTCGCTTTTAGGGTGGATGATGTTCAGGGTCGTGGCGTTTAGACGGTGGAGTGGGCGAAGTTCAACGGCGTTGGATGGACGTTGGCGATGGGGGTTTTGCGGTCGAGTTTTGCTGTAGTTTTCGTCCGTTTGGTCGAAATTCGATTCGATGATGAATTGTTGGATTAAGGTTGGTTTTTTTGTTCGCACGCGATCGTGTGATGGTTGTTGAGGGTCATGATGATCGTCGCTGGCCGGAGATTCAGGTGCACGTGCACCATGTTTGTTGTGTGCACTGGGAATTTGAAGTATTGGAGAAGACGAGTTGAAACCCGGAGTAGCACTCGCTTTGTATTCGGGGGTGACTCGAAGTAGAGGGGTATGGGGTTGTCTTCGGGGTAGCTGGAGTAGTTCCAGTGATTCGACTCGAGTATTTATGTTTGTGGGCTTTCGGGTTAATACTGTGTAATCTAAAGATAAAGTTGATGATTTAAAACTTGTCGTTTGAATAAAAACAATTTCAAGTTGTATAAAAGGAAATAGAATTACAAAGTTAAAATGTTTGTTGTTTAAAAATAAGTTAATCAAACTTTAAAAAGTATTAATTGAATTTATTTTAAAATTTAAATTTGTTTAAAATGATTTCTTTTGAAGTAATTAACTTCATTAAAATTTGAATTTCAATTTAAAGGAGTGTTTGAATTTAAAGTATTAAATCAAGTTTTAAGTTAAATTTTAAAGTAATGATTAATAACTAAATTTTCAAATTTATATTGAAAATGAATAAGTTTAAAATTAGATAATTAAAGTGTTTTAAATTTTAAATTTAATTAATTTCAAATAATTTATTTATGAAGATAATTAAGGTTAAATTATTATTGATATAAACTTAAGAATACTTAATTAATATGATTTGTTAGTAAGTAAAGAGTTTAATTAAGATAAATGCTTTTCTTAATTAATTAAGGATTTTGAAATACAAGATGTTAATTAATTATTTAATTAATTTTGAATAATTAGTTAAATGTTTAATTAATTTTAAATAATTAGTTAATTATTTATTTAATTTTAAATAATCACTTAATTGTGAATTAATTAAGTGTAGTTACTTAATGAAGTAATTAATGGTTAATTATTAAATGTAATTAAGGAAAGAGAAATTACTTATGAAAAGTAATAAGTGAGTAATTACTTATGGAAGTAACTAATGGAAAATTACTCATGGGAGTAATTAAAGTGGAAGTGATTAATGGATAATCACTTGATGATATTAATCTAAGGAATTGATTAATATGATTGTTTTGAAGTTAATTAATTATGGATTAATTAATTAATTAATTAAGAATTATTTAATGATGGAATTAATTATTTGTTAAGTAATTAATTAAGAGAGTAATCAAGATTTTCTAATGAAAGTAATTAAAGATAATTACTTATGTAAGTAATTAAGGGTTAATTACTTAGTTAATTTTAGTTAATTAATTAATATGATTAATTAATGAATGAATGAGATTAATTTAAGATTAATTACTAAGGTTAATTAATTAAAATTATAATTAATTAATAAAGTAATTAATTAAGGATTATTAATTAATAATTACTTAATGAAGTAATTAAGGATTAATTAATTTGTGTAATTAATCAAAGGATTAATATAATTAACTAAGGAGTTAATTAATTAAGATAAGTAATTACAAGTTGTTAATTACTGTTTATGATTAATAAGATGATTAATTACAAGCTAATTATTTAATTTATTAAAGGAATTATTAATTACTAAGAATTATTAGTTAATGTAATTAATGATATTAATCAAGGTTGATTAATTAAAAGTAATTAATTTAAGTGTGATTAATTCATTGTAATTAACTGAGATTTAATGTAATTAATTATAATTGATTAATTAATGGAAACAAATGAAGGATCATTAATTATTGTAATTAATGATAGTAATTAAAGGTTAATTACTGTATATGGTTAAGGATAATTACTTGAATTTCAAGGATGATTAATCAAGGAAGATTAATTAAGAAAGATCATTAAGAAATGATTAATTTATTTATTTGGAATAAGTAAAAGAGGAAGGATTAAGGTAATCCAATTGATTAAGAGTTAATCAATTCTGTTTATGGATGAATGATTGATATTGGGTGATTGGTTGATATTGGATGATTTGGATATCTCTGATATATGTGATATGCTGCTTTGTGAGATGAATGGTTGTTATGAATTATCTATTGTGATAACGTGATCCATCTATATGTTTATATCATCCTGAATATAAGTTTAAATGTTTAAAAACCTTTAAACAACTTGGACACTAAAATGGCGTTTGGATTCTGTGAGACCGGGATCGGGTTTCCATATTTGGATATCCGAAAACCACATCGATCAAAGTGGAGCTTAGTGAAGACTCGAAGTGTAAGAACTATTTGTCAGTATAACTCTGGGGTTATTCCATGATGAGTTTGACGGAGATAGTACTTATAGGTTGGAGATGGTGATTCAGAGTGTAAGGGCTATGGTCGTTGACTCTGAGGGTCCAAAATGAGTGCAACGAGATAGTGCCTTCGGTTTCGTTCGAACCCGGAACTAACTTGTATGGATTGAATGCTTTCAGAACATCGTCAGGTGGACGATGAGCATTCTAAGATAGATGTGTTCTATAAAGGTAATCGCAGCCTCAAGCCTCACCAACGGAGAATGGCTAAAACAGGGGAGGTGCAGCAAGGCTAGGTGGGTACCGCCCATTTCATGGTGAGGTCATTCCTGTCTAGATGTCCCTTTTATTTCGGCTTAGTGGGTGGTTGGTCGCGCCAACCACGGGGTGATCTTATTCGGGACTGTTCAGTAAGGAATGGTTCCGGCTTTGTGATGTAGGGGATTGGGAGTAATCCTCGGTACTGTGATCTGGGCCACGTACTGTGACGGGGGGGGGGGGGGTACCCCCAGCCCTGCCATTGATGGAAACTCATTCTTCCTACGCGACCCTACGGTTTTGTTTGTATTACCTACTTTTGTAGCTAGTAGCCGGAATTTAATGAATGTAACAATTTCGGCTATTTCTTATTTACTCGAAAACCCTAGACACTATTATAATATCACCAGATTTCCTATGAAATGTTTTGGTTAGCGTAAGGTAAAATTTTTTCTATGTTTATGTGTGTGAAGTCTTACGTGATACCTTTTCTTTTCAAAGGTTTTTCAAAAGTTAAGCAATTTTAACCCGTTAACTCACACCAGACCCCTGTCCGACCCGAGTGTTTATTTTCTGTTTTATTAAACTCTTAGGTCTCATGTTATGTATGAGTAGTCGAGTGATTCAGGTTAGCTTGACGAACTCTGGAGGTGATATGGAGTAGGAGGCTTCCATGTGTAGATATATTATGGTTCCGTTGTGTTTGTATGGTATCTGTATCTTGTGTTCTTGAGTTGTATAGTTAGACAGATGTTTATAACTGTCTAATATGTGTTGTATAAGTTGTGTACTCTGATGTAATATGATACTATGTAATATTTTATGTGATGTATTATATTTCATTCATTCCGCTGTGAGTTATCTGATGTTGTTGTGTTTCTTCTTTTCTTAACTTTTCTTCTTCTATCCCTTTCTTTCTTAATTAGTGATGCGACTTTCTGATGTTAGAAAGTTGGGTCGCTACAGGTGGTATCAGAGCATTAGGTTGAGTGAATACCTAGGCTCTTGAGTGGTGTCTTTCTTGAGAGAGCGTACTTGTAATTTATATAAATACACACACACACACACACACACACACACATATATATATATACACACACACTAAATCTGTTGGTTATCTGTTTGGATTTTCCAGCATAAGTTTTAGAGGTAGATGGAGCAGTGGTGTGCGTAACACGACTACCACTGATGGAAGAGATCCATATGTTTGAGGTTGGAAGTATTGTCGAGACTGTAGACCTAATATCGTCTCGAGTGAGATTTGCAGTTTGGAGTAAGGATTTCTCTGATATCCAAGGAAATCTTTTTAAGGATTCAGAGTCCATCTTGGAAGTGTAAGTTTGGATCTGTCGAAAGTGTAGAAATAAGTGATGATATCTTGATAACTGTGTGATGAGATGCAGTATCCATGGATATTTTCGAGGATGTTTACTCTTGAAGCAGTTTTAGAAGTGGTTAAGAAGCAGTTTTACCTGCCACAGGGAAGATTCATCTGTGTAGAAGTTGTCTACACTTTTAGTAAGGAGGTTGGCTGTTTTGGAATATGAGACTAAGATCTATAAGTTGCTACGCTTTGGCAAGGTCTCATTATCATTCCTTAAGGAGAGCGAGATGTTGATGCTTGGTCTGGAGCCCGAATTTCTTGAGATGATATGTGCCATCTCGAAGGTCCGTAGAGGGGTTTGTTGATCATTTTGGTTTTCGAGAAGCCTTTGGTTTAGAAGTCTTTGGTTAGCCGTGGTAGCGGTGCAATTTGAAATGTTCGGTGTGCTGATGAGAAGGTCTTTTAGCTTTGCAGTATCTTTGAGGTAGAGTTTGGAAGCAGCAGTGTGGCCGTTTCTCCAATGGTTCAGGAATCTTGGTGGTTCATTATCAGCAGTCCGGGCAGTTGGTGAATATTTTCTTGAAGAGTTAACCTTGTTCGGAAAAGCTTAAAGCTGTTCTAATTGGTAAAGAGAGAACGGTTTCTTGGGAATCCGAACTAGGTTGGATTGCAAAAGTGATTTGCGATTAGTTTGGGAGTTTTTCTTGGGCAATCTTTTGTTTGAAGCTGAGGGTTCTCTTATGTAAGTAGGAGCTACTGAAGTAACCAGAAGTTTGTCTGCATCTGGAGTTGAGTTCCATATTGTTTTGGAGTTTGGATTGGCCAGATCTAGCTTTTGAGTTTGGATTTCTGCTATAAGGTTTGGACTGAGTAAGATGGGTCACTAAGATTTTATGGATTTGACGAACAAAGTTTCCCGGATATATTGGATAAGTTTGTATTCATGTTCATCAACAGTATTCTCATCTATTTCAGAATCAGAGTTGTGTTGTGGAAGCGAGGTAGCAGTTATACGAGGAATGAAGCAAGTTCAGTTTGCTATTGCTTGGGAAATAGAGCTTGTGTTCTGGATTTCGAGGGATCTTGGAAGACTTTTCTGTTGGATAGGATCCAGAAACTAGTTTGTTTTGGTCTAGTTGTTTATGAAAGCATCAACATAGGTTGAGCTGATCAGGGAGAAGATTGGCAGCCCAGGATTGTCTGTAGAGTTACGCTGATATGAGATAAGGAGTTTGGAATTTGAAGTTAGAGACTTCATTGCTGTTAAGATTTCTCTGGTTAAGAGGGAAGTAATTAGGTAAGATTGGATGGCTAGTTCTGAGGCATTTGAGATTTCTTATCTGTGTTTTTGATACGATAAGACTGAATCGCCAGTTTGGATAGCTGGAATTCATTGTATTTCATGTATCTCTGAGGGAGTACGTGTATGATTCATTGTTGGCTGTAGAATCTGTAGTCCAGTTGGATTTGGAAGTTATGCTAGACTTGAGTATAGTCTGATGTTCTGTTCAGATTGGTGGATCTAGAGAGGAGAGGAGCTTTGGATTTTGGTAGTGTAGTTAGTTAGCTTCTGTAGAGCTTGCCTCCCGGTGATTTTTACTTGGGAAACTCTAGATAGTGTTAGAAGATTTATTCTGATCTATATCAGGATAATTAGTTAGGCTTGTTTGTTTGTTTGATTGCTATTGTTGTTAGTAACTGGATGATAGGTATGCTTTGCTGATTGAAATTAAAATCTTTGTTGCGTTATTAAATTATCTTTGCTTTTAAATTTCGGGAACGAAATTCTTTTAAGGGGGGAGGAATGTGACGACCCAGAATTTTATGAAATATCAATTTAATAATCTGTATTAATAATTATCTTGATTTGATAATTTTTCTTTATAATTTTAGTTTAAAATGGTAAATTTAATCTTTTAAAGGTTAATAAATATTTAATCTGGTAATTTTGATCAATATCTTTTTAACAATTTAAAAATGAATAAGATTTATTTTTCAAGCTAATAAAATTTTATTTATAGTATGTATATTTGATATATATTGTGAACAAAATATATTTTGTTTTAAATAAAGATGAATTTTCAAATTGTAATATATATGTAAGTATATGTTATAATTTGGAATTGTTTTGAAATTTAATCTATTAATAATTTATATATGTATGAATTGTAATTTGAAGCTTTGTTTTAAAATTAATATTTTTCAAATGATAATTTATAATTTATTCAATTGTTTTCAAAGTATAAAATAATTTATTTATTTTAAATATGATAGTTTAAACAAAGTTTTATTTTGTTTCCTTTAAATCGCTTAAATTAAGTGATTATAAATATATATATAAAGTTATTAATAAACTTTCTTTTAAAAAAATTATCTCTTAAACAATAATGATTAACGTTTTTAATTTTTAAAATACATGTATAAGAAATGTATTTGTATTATAATTAGTTTTATAATATTTTCTTTAAAAAGTAAATTTATATACATATGTAAATATTTATTAATTAACCAACTTAAATAAGTAAGCTTATATTTACATTTTAAGTAACATTTGTAAACATGTTAGCTCATCTCTAAAACACATGTAGGAAAATTTAATACTATAGTGACAAATGTAAGAATGTAAACAAGTGTCGTTATTTTGAAATTTACTTTCTTTAATTTTTATAAACCTAACTTATGAAGAAAAACTAGTTTCTTTTACATAACACTTTCACTTCTTCGTCTTCATTTCTTAACTCAAATTAATGGCAAATCGGTGAACTATTTCAAATCTGAAATTGGAAATCAAACCTGAATCTTGAATTCAAAAAGAAAATCAAAACCTAAAACTAAATTTGCAAAGCAAAAATCAAATCAGCAACTTCAAATCTCCAAAATCAAGTTTTAAAGTAAAAACTGCAAATTTGCAAATTTGCAATTCAAATCTGCAAATTCAAATAGAATGATGATCAACTTAGCAGCTTCAACATCAGCTCAACACTTTTAAAAAACAAATTGGAGACATGCAGTAAGATTATCCACAGCAAAATCAAAGCACTATCGAGATTTAATGTACAAAGGGCTGGAATAAAATTGAAACTGCTCTGTTCACTGCAAATATAAAAAGGTGAGTAAATTATTTTAAAAACAGTTTAAATTGATTTAGACTCTAATGCATGTGTGATAAGTTATGTAGTAGTTTAGTTTCAACTGTTTTGTGAAGAAGATTGCATGTTTGTATACAAAGAAGTGATGCATGTATGTGACTGCATATGTATGCTCTGTTAAACTACAGGCTATGATCATTCAAATTCATTCAAATCTCCCAAAACATTCATTATTTGTCTTTGATGATTTAATGAAAATTGTTTGTTAATTTTTAAAGAAAATTTTAAAATTAATTTGTGGAATTTTAGTTTACAAATAATTTTTAAATAAGAATAACAGTAAAAAATACAGATACATATGAAAAATCAACTATCTTTGAATTTAATTTGAATTACATGCATGTAATCACGATGACAAATCGTGAATTTTGATATGAATTTTGTAATTTTTAATTGGATATTTCTTGTCAATTTTGGGTTGGTTCGAAATTGGGATTTTGGTGAATTGGCGATTATCCACTCAATAATTTGATTTGAAATCTCGGTCGAAGCTAGTTTTTGAGTTGTTCATTATGGGAAAAATACAATTGAAATTTTCAAATGGCTGAACTGTTTGAATTAGATCAAATTAGGCTTTTAGTTGTTTTTTTGTTCGGCTTTGCCGCCGCGACTTTTGTGATTTGGATTCGTGAGCGGAGTCGTTCGTTTTTGGGGTGGATGATGTTCAGGGTCGTGGCGATTAGATGGTGGAGTCGGCGAAGTTCAACGGCGTTGGATGGTCGTTGGCGATGGGGGTTTTGCGGTCGAGTTTTGTTGCAGTTTTCGTGCGTATAGTAAAAATTCGATTCGATAATGATTTGTTGGATCTGGGTTGGTTTTTGTGTTCGCACGCGATCGTGTGATGGTTATTGAGGGTCGCGATGATCGTTACTGGCCGGAGATTCAGGTGCACATGCACCGTGTTTGTTGTGTGCACTGGGAATTTGAAGTATTGGAGAAGACGAGTTGAAACCCGGAGTAGCGCTCGCGATGTATTCGGGGGTGACTCGAAGTAGAGGGGTATGGGGTTGTCTTCGGGGTAGCTCGAGTAGTTCTAGTGATTCGACTCGAGTATTTATGTTTGTGGGCTTTCGAGTTAATACTGTGTAATCTAAAGATAAAGTTGCTGATTTAAAACTTGTCGTTTGAATAAAAACAAGTTCAAGTTGTATAAAAGGAAATCGAATTACAAAGTTAAAAGGTTTGTTGTTTAAAAATAAGTTAATCAAACTTTAAAAAGTATTAATTGAATTTATTTTAAAATTTAAATTTGTTTAAAATGATTTCTTTTGAAGTAATTAACTTCATTAAATTTTGAATTTCAATTTAAAGGAGTGTTTGAATTTAAAGTATAAAATCAAGTTTTAAGTTAATTTTAAAGTAATGATTAATAACTAAATTTTCAAATTTATATTGAAAATGAATAAGTTTAAAATTAGATAATTAAAGAGTTTTAAATTTTAAATTTGATTAATTACAAATAATTTATTTATGAAGATAATTAAGGTTAAATTATTATTGATATAAACTTAAGAATACTTAATTAATATGATTTGTTAATAAGTAAAGAGTTTAATTAAGATAAATGCTTTTCTTAATTAATTAAGAATTTTGAAATATAAGATGTTAATTAATTATTTAATTAATTTTGAATAATTAGTTAAATGATTAATTAATTTTAAATAATTAGTTAATTATTTATTTAATTTTAAATAAGCACTTAATTATGAATTAATTAAGTGTAGTTACTTAATGAAGTAATTAATGGTTAATTATTAAATGTAATTAAGGAAAGAGAAATTACATATGAAAAGTAATAAGTGAGTAATTACTTATGGAAGTAACTAATGGAAAATTACTCATGGGAGTAATTAAACTGGAAGTGATTAATGGATAATCACTTGATGATATTAATCTGAGGAATTGATTAATATGATTGTTTTGAAGTTAATTAATTATGGATTAATTAATTATTGAATTAAGAATTATTTAATGATGGGATTAATTATTTTTTAAGTAATTAATTAAGAGAGTAATCAAGATTTTCTAATGAAAATAATTAAAGATAATTACTTATGTAAGTAATTAAGGGTTAATTACTTAGTTAATTTTAGTTAATTAATTAATGTGATTAATTAATTAATGAATGAGATTAATTTAAGATTAATTACTAAGGGTAATTAATTAAAATTATAATTAATTAATAAAGTAATTAATTAAGGATTATTAATTAATAATTACTTAATGAAGTAATTAAGGATTAATTAATTTGTGTAATTAATCAAAGGATTAATATAATTAACTAAGGAGTTAATTAATTAAGATAAGTAATTACAAGTTGTTAATTACTGTTTATGATTAATAAGATGATTAATTACAAGCTAATTAATTAATTTATTAAAGGAATTATTAATTAATAAGAATTATTAGTTAATGTAATTAATGATATTAATCAAGGTTGATTAATTAAAAGTAATTAATTTAAGTGTGATTAATTCATTGTAATTAATTGAGATTTAATGTAATTAATTATAATTGATTAATTAATGGAAACAAATGAAGGATCATTAATTATTGTAATTAATGATAGTAATTAAAGGTTAATTACTGTATATGGTTAAGGATAATTACTTGAATTTCAAGGATGATTAATCAAGGATGATTAATTAAGGAAGATCATTAAGAAATGATTAATTTATTTATTTGGAATAAATAAAAGAGGAAGGATTAAGGTAATCCAATTGATTAAGAGTTAATTAATTCTGTTTATGGATGAATGATCGATATTGGGTGATTGGTTGATACTGGATGATTTGGATATCTCTGATATATGTGATATGCTGCTTTGTGAGATGAATGGTTGTTATGAATTATCTATTGTGACAATGTGATTCATCTATCTGTTTATATCATCCTGAATATAAGTTTAAATATTTAAAAACCTTTAAACAACTTGGACATTAAAATGGCATTTGGATTCGGTGAGACCAGGACCGGGTTTCCATATTTGGATATCCGAAAACCACATCGATCCAAATTAAACATTTGGTCGTGAATCCAAGTGGAGCTTAGTGAAGACTCGAAGTGTAAGAACTATTCGTCAGTATAACTCTGGGGGTGATTCAATGATGAGTTTGACGGAGATAGTACTTACAGGTTCGAGATGGTGAGTCAGAGTGCAAGGGCTATGGTCGTTGACTCTGAGGGTGATTCCAAAATGAATGCAACGAGATAGTGCCTTCGGTTTCGTTCGAACCCAGAACGAACTTGTATGGATTGAATGCTTTCAGAACGTCGTAAGGTGGACGATGAGCATTCTAAGATAGATGTGTTCTATAAAGGTAATCGCAGCCTCAAGCCTCATCAACCAGGAATGGCTAAAACAAGGGACGTGCAGCAAGGTTAGGTGGGTAGCACCCATTTCAGGGTGAGGTCATTTCTGTTTAGATGTCCCTTTTATTTCAGCTTAGTGGGTGGTTGGTCGCGCCAACCACGGGGTGATCTTACTCGGGACTGTTCAGTATGGAATGGTTCTGGCTTTTTGATGCAGGGGATTCGGAGTAATCCTCGGTACTGTGACCTAGGCCATGTACTGTGACGGGCGGTACCCCGGTAGCCCTGCCATTGATGGAAACCCATTCTTCCTACGAGACCCTACCGTTTTGTTTGTATTACCCACTTTTGTGGCTAGTAGCTGGAATTTAATGAATGTAACAATTTCGACTATTTCTTATTTACTTGAAAACCCTAGACACTATTATAATATCACCGGATTTCCTATTAAATGTTTTGGTTAGCGTAAGGTAAAAACTTTTCCATGTTTATGTGTGAGAAGTCTTACGTGATACCTTTTCTTTTCAAAGGTTTTTCTAAAGTTAAGCTATTTTAACCTGTTTACTCACACCAGACCCCTGTCTGACCCGAGTGTTTATTTTCTGTTTTATTAAACTCTTGGGTACTCATATTATGTATGAGTAGTCGAGTAATTCAGGTTAGCTTGACGAACTCTGAAGGAGATATAGAGAAGGAGGCTTCCACGTGTAGATATATTATGGTTCCTCTATGTTTGTATGGTATCTGTATCTTGTGTTCTTGAGTCGTATAGTTAAACA
Organism: Allium cepa; assembly: GCA_030765085.1. Classification (NCBI taxonomy): domain Eukaryota; kingdom Viridiplantae; phylum Streptophyta; class Magnoliopsida; order Asparagales; family Amaryllidaceae; genus Allium; species Allium cepa. The sequence goes on from CM060931.1 coordinate 836,538,359, forward strand.
GATGTTTATAACTGTCTAATATGTGTTGTATAAGTTGTGTACTCTAATGTAATATGATACTATGTAATATTTCATGTGATATATTATATTTCATTCGATCCGCCGTGATTTATCTGATGTTGTTGTGTTTCTTCTTTTCTTATATTTTCTTCTTCTATCCCTTTCTTTATTAATTAGTGATGCGACTTTCTTGTGTTAGAAAGTTGGGTCGCTACAGACAGGGAAAGAATGACGATATTAATTTGTTGTTATGTTTCTTGTAGTGCAAACAACCATTTATATACATGAGCCAATCAAGTTAAAGGTTAACATTTTTGAACAAATTATTTTCTCAGTTTTGTTTAGTAGTTGACTTTGTGGTGTTCTTGCATCTTTGGCTCTTTAATATGTAAGTAGAAAGTAGTTCTATAGAGTATAATTAAATAGTGGCTTTGAGAATGATCAAATGATTCCTTTACAACAAGTATTAATTCACAATATTATTTTGCATACTCAATTTGTTAACAACCCATACTATGATATAGAATGAGTAACATAGTTAATTATCTTCAAACAATGAGCTTGAATTAATCTTTTTATAGACACTGATGATGTTGGATTGAATGTAACAACCCAATCAATTTGAGTAATGCATTGTCTAAGATGAATCATGGGATATTTGTTATCTCTGTGCTTGCAATTAATAATCTGAAAGCATAGACATATGAGATATTTACTATGCAAATTTTCCTTAGTCCAGCCTTGAATTTTGCAAAACTGATACATCACTTGATACTATGCTTGAAAAAGCTCTAATATTGTTGCTACATATGTTGTGATTTTATACTTTTTATTTCTTTATTTTTGCACTTGTAAGCTGCTTGAGAACTTACTATTGCTCCATTTTTGCGTCTGTGTTGCTCGAGACTTTTAGCTTGTGTGCACTTGTCGTTTCTGTTCTTCATTTGAACCGAGATTTGTTTTTATGTAAATGCAATCATATTTACCATAGTTTTGCTTTGACTTTGAGTATAATTTCTGAATTGATTAGCAATATATGTTCTGGAAAAATTAGTTTGATATCCATTTGCTGTCTAACTTTTTTCATTTAATTTGTATCAGTCCAACGAATCAGATGGAGAACTTTTTGTTAAAACTCGCAAGCGGAAAGAAGGAAAGGTGCACAAGGCTGATACTTCAGTAATGAAGTACAGAATTATAAGAATTTTATGTTCTCTTCAATTAGATGTCAAAAAATGCTTCATTTTACGCGTCGACATTTTTGTAGAATTAGATCCTGTTTTGTTGAAACCTATAGCAGGATATTTTCTGAATCCATTTTAAAACTGTTAATAGGCAAACAATTCTTGTTTAAGAAACTTGTTTCAGAATTGTTAATTTTATTTAATGTCACATTTTGAAACTTCTTTATTTTGCAGGATAAGATTGAAAAAGCAATAGGTGAAGGAGGAAGCAATAAGTAGAATTTAGTATGTACTGGCTGTAACTATGAATATGAATGTACTGCCATTAGATATTTACTATGAATGTACTGTAACTACGAATATGAATGTACTGGCTGTAATAAGCAAACGCTGACATGGGTGATTAAGAATTTAGTATGTACTGCCATTAGATATGATATAATGTTGTAGTGTAATGTTGCCACAGATATGTTATAATGTTGCAGTAGTATAATGTCACAGTACATTTCCAATTTAAATTGCAAACGGTGTTGCCATAGATATGATTTAATGTTGCAGTATGTGATGTTAAATGTGGTGTTGCCATTGGATAGTAAACTTGTTACCATAGATTAATGAATATGGGCCCTATATCTGGGTTCCATAAAGGTGGGACACAAAAATAGTGTGGCCCCATAATGTGGGCCCACACTATGGGGCCCAGATTCTGGGGCCCACTTTTTAGTAAATTTGGTACCTGTGGCAACAACAGAACTGATGTTGCCCTAGGGCCGCAAGATGTTGCAATTGACTCTACGCCAACGCGGCAAAATGCATCACCGAGAAAGTGTTGCCTTTGCCCTTTTTTAGCCTAAAGCAACATTTTTTGGCACTTCCTGCATCACTTCTTGGTATTGCAGTATGCAATCTATGGCGTAGTGAAGGAAGAAGCTAGTTTTAAGTGGATGGAAGTGGAAGAACAAGTGATTTTTGCCATGAACTTGAATATGGAAGCCATGGAAATGTAATGGAAGAAAACGAAGAGATAAGTAGGAAATGAAGAAGGAGGAATTGTAAGGTGGAAAATATGAAGAGGTAGTGGTATTTATACGCATAGAAAACTAGAGTTCACCAAAATACCCTTTGCATAAAATAACATAATCTCATGCATGCTACATCGTGCCTCTCCCACCCCTAACACACGTTACCCCCTTCACTCCTACCTCCTTAAATCATACCACTCATTCCATGAGTATGTACATAGGATATGGAGATGATTTTCATACATATAAGTTTGTTTATATGTATAATTTGTCTTTTATAACATAGTATGTCACATCCGTGCTTAAGTATTAATATGTATATGTAAATATATTTAAGTGTACTTTATTATTACTAATCCTAACATATATAAATGTGTGTGTGACGACTTGTAATTTTTCACAATAATTGAATTAGTGAATTAAACAATAATTTTGCAATTTAATATTTGAAGAAATTAAAAATTTAAGATTTAATAATAAGAAAATAAGTAGAATGAAATGTGATGGTATTAATTTTAGGTAATTGATAACTACTTTAAATGTAGTTCACATTTTATTGAAATGATTAAAAGTTATAATTGGTTATAGATTGTAAATTTATTGTAATAATGTGTGTATTAATTGATAATTGGATTTAAGGAGTAAATGATAATTTTAATGATGTATAAATAAATGAAATAGTATGTAATAAATTGTAACTGAATAAAATTAGTGTTGTATAAATAATTATAATATTTGTTGTAAACAATCAACTTATAAACATGATTAAATTAAGCTAAAAGTGACAAATATTATTCGTTGCTAATTTATTTAACTTGTTGAAATCTGATTGGAAATGAACTGCAATAAATGTAATTAAATATTGCGATAATTTGAATTAAGACAATAATTAAAGAATATTAATGTAATAAGAGATAAACTAGTGTAAACAATGCCCACTGAGTAATGATTGATTGAATAAAAAGATCTAAATCAAATTAAATCAATTTATTGGAAGTAAATTATAATTAATTGGATTTAATTACAGTTGAAATTTGAACATTGTAATTGGTGTAATATTTAACACCGAGTTTATTTATAAATTTTTATTGTAAATGTCCAAGTAATCAAAAATGATGAAAAATTGTTGGTTATTAAATTTGAAATTAAAGTGTGATTTAATCAATATAATAATGATTTATATAAATAACATGAAAATAGCCATTTTGTCCACTGTCTCCGATTTCGACAAAACCAGTTCATCAGATCCGTAACAGTGAATTATTATAGGATTTCAAGTTTCGTACTGATCGGGCTTGTCGTTTGATTGTACGGACTCGAAATGCGTAGAAATCAATTTAATTGAATTCAAATTGAATAAGATGATTTTAAAGCTGACTTCTTCACACAATGGAATTAGGACTTAAAACAAATTTTATTAGGTCTAATAATATAAAAAACATCTACTTTTATATATGGGAAGATCCCCTTTTATTTTGGAGGCAGAACGGGCTGTTTGGATCGCTATTCGTTATTCGTTTTGGAGGCAGAACGGGCTGTTTGGGTCGTTATTCATCGCTCGTACAAATTCGTTATGTGTTTTTTTATCGGGCTTTGTTAATATAAATAGTCTTCTTTCCCAAACCCTAGCAGTCATTTTCTTTTCCAGTACGTATTATTATGTTTATTTGTTCCTTCTTCTCAAACGGCAGAAACTCTATTTCCTAGATTAATTGTAAATCAAATTCAAACAAAAAATCAAACTTCTCAAAACCCTATCATATTATATACCGATTTGAAGATCTTGGCAATACGAATCCGTATCAAGTGTTAGTTTTGGGAGATGATGCTCGAGTCGATCTGAAATCGTGGTCAAAGCCTCGAATTTTCGAAACCCTATGCCAATTTGCGGCTATTGATTTTGGCTTTAATCGATGAAATTGTTTTATGGGTATTGGAGAGATCAGGATATGGAGCTGTTTGATGGCGGCCATATGGTCTAACTCGGCTGGAGGTGTTTAATTTTGGTGGTTTAGGATTTCAAACCCGAGCTCCTCTAGTGGTGGCATCATGCATTGGATGACGGCGGAGCTGTGAGGGTGGTGCAGATTGGCGATGCAGGGGCGTTGGAGGCGGTGTCGTGGTTAACGGTGACACGTTGTTTGAGCAGTGGTTGGTTAAAGTCACGGCATTGGGAGGATCAATGTCTTAGGCACATAAACGAATACAAGGTGACACGCATTCTTTTTTTATTATTCTGTTTTATTTTAATTTAATTTGAATCTTCTAATCGTCATATCTTTTGCATACGAGCTATGAATCTCGCGTGGTTTTCTCCGTTATGATCGTATCAAAATTTCAAACGTTAAGGAACTGGTTTGGATGAATTCTAAGACTGTTCAATGTTGATTCTTATTTTGGATTTTAAATCGATTTTAAATCAAAAGTGAGTGTTTTAACCTTCTCACAACTACTAGATTATCTTATGTTAGTTGAATTAAATTTATGACGTGACTAGAAATTAATTGTTGATGTTTGGTATATTTAAATTTTCATGCCCCTTGAATATGACTTTTATTGATTATTATTGCCATTTAATTTAATATTAAATTTTAATTCATCAGTTTATACTTGTTATTGATAATTAGTTAGTTATTAATGTTTATTGATTGATTTGGGTGATGATTTTGATGGATATTTAATTGTTAATATTGGATGACTAGACGTTATATTTTATATTGTTGTAACACTGCAAGTTCCCTATAGTTTGCAATGAACATACCCAATCGATCTGATAGATTAGGGGAATTCGTTATGAGTTTAAATGATAGACTCGAGTGATTTCATGGATTTGTAATTAAATTCGAGATTGCGGGTTGAAATGATATATATCCATGAATATAAAATAATTGCGGACTGAAATGATAAATATCCATATCACTTGACCATATGATAGAGAATTATATACGGACACCAGATTGGTTAATGTTCGTCGACGGAAATTCTATCGGTTTAGAAAACCGTCGAACGAATTTAAATTAAAAATAACCGCAAGCGCACGGTGTACGAATGTAGCACGTGGCGAATACGGGTCGATCCACAGGGAATTGATGATTTAAATTTTCTATTCAATCAAATTAACCAAAAGCTTGAGAATATTTAAGCTAGAAAAGGAGAAAAAGGAGCAAAAGAAATTGATAAAAAATGTGAGAGTTTGAGGACAATTTAGGGATAAATCCACTCTCTAGATCACATAAATCAACAAAATGAAGTTATGATCTCTCTTTTCTTTTCATTAGTGTAATGAGTTGATGTGCTTATCATAAGTATGGTATATATGTGATATTAATTAGCCCAATATAAACCATCAAACTATAACATAACCACTAATACACATTTAACTCTCATGAAATATGACAACAAGTTGAAATAAAAATTTATTTTAAGCATGGCCTATTAACCATTAATTAGAAATATAAGCCATCAAATTTTAATTTCAACAATCACTTCTTTGCCATAATCATATGTAGATGAAGAGGCAATTTGTGTTTTGTTTGTTTAAGAATAGCCTATTTGTTATGAACAACATAGACTATCAAATTCGAAGCTAAACAACATCATTAAACCACTTCAAGTGTTTCCATTAAAGCACAAAAAGAGAGTATAAACATCAAAATGTTGCATCTACATGCTAGAGAGCTTCATTACCCCTAAATTGTAGGGATTAAGCTCTCATATTTGTTATCAAATCAACAAATGTAGAAAGCAACATGAAAGCAAAAAATAAAGAAAAAGAGAGCAAAGCAAAGAAACAAAACTAATCTACTTGCATGAAATAAGAGAAACCTACACTACAACGTGAAAGTAAATGAACATGAAAAGGAAAGAGCATGTATTAAATTGCATAAAATAAAAAAAGATTACAAGAAATAAAAATTGGCTAAGTAGCCATTAAAAGAGAAAGAGAACTTTCTTTTATTTGATCTAAACAAAACTAAAGAGAAGGAGGCCTAAGAGAGACTAAGAGAAGAGATGGCTACATGAAACATAAGGGGTATTTATACAAGTTAGAAACCCTAATTCACTTTTTTTGGGGAATGCCCAAAATGCCCCTTAGGAAGTGTGGAGGCCAAGTAATCATTAACATGTCTTAATCCCCCATTAAGTGTACATGAAGCCATTAAGTCCAAAAGCATGTGCATTAGCCTTTAATTTGTACATTAAGGTAGGTGGGTAGGTGGGGTCCTCCATGATCTTCACTTTGAATTATTTCCATCTTCATTCCTTTATATTCTTTGTGAATGCATATTTCTTCATGAAACCACTCCTATTTGAGACCATTTTCCTGCAAAAATATATATAAATTTCCAATCAATTTTTCTCAAAGAAATATATGCACTTAAATGACCGTTTTGCCCCTATATTAAGATGAATATGTGAAAATTTGGAATTAAAATGAATTTTGGTTAAAACAAGTTAAAATACCCAATATGATCATTTATTTAATTTCAATAGAATAAATATGGTGGTAAAAATATGCACATTTACGTGCACATCAAATACCCCCACACTTATCTTTTTATTCGTCCTCGAATAAACTAAAACTAAGATAAATCCGTTTTCGTAGGGAGCACGATTGCATTGAGCGTATGCATAAGCCGTTAAACCTCTGGGTGTCCCCAGTAGGACGAGTGTTGTCTCGTGAGGGTTTTCAGCGGATACTACCCACAAAATCCAAATGCAGGATGAAAATATTTACAAATGCAAGATTTATTTACAAAGAGATGAATGCAAGTTTTTGAAAATATTTACAATGAAGGATTTATTTTTAAATTGACACAAATAAGTTAAATATAGGTTTTGGTTATTATCTTGAAAATTTATGTCATTTACTCGTCAAAATTTCCAAAAAAAATCGAGTTATCATAACAAATAGACAATAGTTTAACTTGTTGTTTCGGTTGATAACAAAGTGTAATTATAAAATGGATCCTTAGTTGATTATCAAAGTTTATCAAAGTGGTATTTTCATTTATTTTCAATAAAAAATCAAATCAAATAAGTAAAAATAGTGCTAGGATTTCAATTTCTTGCTCCCTCATTATTTTCAAGAAAAATTACTCACCTAGTTCAGATAAACTGAGGCCAGATATACCACCCATGCACTGCCTTTCGGGCTTATGTGAAGGGAGTACAGAGCATGGCGAGTGCACACACTTTCATGCATACACTATCGACCGTAGGTGGTTTTTATTAAGTCTTTTTTTTTACATGTGTTCCATACACCATAACCGTGAGGACTTTTAAATGAGTATGAAAGCACATAATCAAAAATTCCAAGTAATCACCCATGCATAACCGTGAGGACTTTTAAATGAGAGTGAATACTTGGATGTTATTATTATTATTATTATTTTTTGAGTGGGAGGTTTGCAAAATCATCTTGGCACCATTTAACTTAGAAGACAAAAAAATGTTATATCCTTTACTTTAAATCAACCACTTTTTAAAACAAAGATTTTCAATTAGGTTGTACTTCATAATTAACACGTATGAATCTTCCTAAATACTAGTTAAACCATTATTATTTGTAATCAAACTTCATTTTTATTTTTGTTTAGACAAATAAATTTCCAAAAATTTCAATTTAATAAACCAAAGCCATATATTTATCTTATAGTGTTTCTTTTAAAAATAAATCAAAAGAAAATTTGTTTTTGGGATATTTTTTTTTAATTTTTTTTTGTGATTATAAAGTAAAAATAAACCATGAAAAAAATGAAGATGAGTCTCCCCCCACACTTGATTTTGACCGTGTCCCCACAGTCAAGCCAAGTGAAAGGGATGTTTATTATTATTTTCATGAAAACGAACGGTATTTACACGAGATCAGAAAGTATATTGTCAAAAAGTAAATGAAACGGTCTTCCAAAAACCGATTCATTTGTCTCGTCGAGTATACGAGACACAGCTTAAGCTCGAAAAACCAAATAGTAAAGGATTTCGCAGTTGAATGTGGATTTGGAAAAACGAAAGTCATTTTATTGAAAATCATACGAGTTGTTTTATTTTCGATGATTTTTGGGGTAGATAGAAAAATTGGTTGAAGTTCAATTTCTTTCAAAGTATCGATTTCAAAACCAAAATGGTGATCGAAATTTTCCCCTTCAAAATTCAACAACTCGTTTTCAAAACGTCCATAAAACTCATGTTCGTTAAATTCGACTTCATTTGTTGGATTATCAACAACTTCATCATGTAAATCGAGTTTCAAAGTTGTCGTATTCAAATTTTCAGAAAAAGAAAGATCGAAGTTTAAATCGAGTTTCGCACCCTCAAAAGAATTGAAATCCAACTCAATTACTGTATTTTCAACAACTTGATTAAGATCGTCATCATCAAATTCAAAAGTTGTTATTTGAAAATCGTCGATTTGGGTAAAAGGTGGATTATCACTTGACTCATCACACGTTGAGATTTGACTTTGTTGTTCACGTTGTTTCATATAAGTTTCCAACAAAAATCCGTGTGATCATCGTAAATTTCATTCATTTGTTCAACAAAATCCAATTTATAGTTATTAAATTGAGAATTTTCGATTTGGATTTGTTGAGAACAAAAACTTTTACTCGTAACATGGTTAAGATTATTCCCATTGCCAAATTCGTTTGAAAAGTTTTTCCCATTTTCATGTTGAGTTTGGAATTCATTTTGGAGTTCGAAATTAAATTGGCATGGGTTATAACCGTAATCGTTTAAATTTTGAATTGAATTCAAATTTTGAAATCCTTGACTCGAGTTATTACACAAATCAGAATTACATAAATCATTTATCTCTTGATTTTGTCGTGCAGAAAGTTCGAGTAAAGATGAAATCATTTCAATGCTATTTTCAAGAGTCGAACGTCGGTCATCGTTTTGAAAATTTTGTTGTTCGAAATTTGAATTATTTACAAAATAGTTGTTGTTAAAATATCCATACGATTTTGGACTGAAATCATATGGATTATATTGATTTTCACAACTATTGTAAAATTCACGTAAGTGGGGAAACTCGAACATTTTCAAGAATGTTTTTTATAAAGAAAAAATATTTACAAATTTATTTTTAAAAAGGGAAATTGATTTTTGTTTTTTTTTCATTTTTCAATTTTTTTGTTTTTTTTTGAAAAGATTTTTTTTAATTTTTGTTTTTCTAAATTTTTTTGCATTTTTGAAATTCCAAAGAAAAAGGATTTAAAAATTTCAAAGGAAAAGGAATATTTACAAATTTTTTTAGTTTTGGATTTTGAATTTTTTTTTTTTTGTTTTTTTTTTAATATGCATGAACTAATGCAACTAAATGAATGCAGGGGTTAATTATAAATGATTTATCCTAAGTTAACCCAAAATTGTACAATTACAAATTGTCTTAAATCAACAAGATAGTTCTCAGCCAGGTAACGGACAGGATTTATCGGTGCACCACGAATCACCGTAGCAATGCAGCCGAAGGTTTAAGTACCTTCAGAGGAACAACCACTATAATATTTACGAATCACCGCAATATTTATAAATGGTTATTACTCTGCCGTAGCCTAGACACCAAGAAATTAAATTGTTCAAAGAAGACAACTTGTCAATATACAATTAAGTGTTATCGATGTCTAACCGTTATTATCAATCAAAATCTAAGATGAAATGCAGAACAGAAATTAAACGTGTATTAACAATGTAACTACGAATGGATTTTATTTTTGTTTTTGGTTTTTCTGATTTTTTTCTTCAAATGCAAGTAAACAAAAATGCAAGACAAATAAAAACAATAGATATACACAATGCAAGACAAATAAAAAAAATATAAATAAGCAAGCAGTTATTTTTGGCAAGCTCAGCAAAACAAGCAAATTATTTTAGCAAGCACTTCTGCTTCTTCTACAACTCTGCTTTGGCAACCTGAAATAAGACAAGATTTATATAAGTTTTTTTTTTTTTTTTTGGGGAAATGCAATGCAAAAGGAAACTAGAAAATAAGCAATAAACACTCAAACAAATGCGCACAAAAAAAATTAATAAACACACAATTTTTTTTAGAATGCGCACACACAAAAATCAAATAAAAATAATTCGAAGAATAGAAAATCAAAATCAAAACGATTCCCCGGCAACGGCGCCAAAAACTTGTTCGTCGACGGAAATTCTATCGGTTTAGAAAACCGTCGAACGAATTTAAATTAAAAATAACCGCAAGCGCACGGTGTACGAATGTAGCACGTGGCGAATACGGGTCGATCCACAGGGAATTGATGATTTAAATTTTCTATTCAATCAAATTAACCAAAAGCTTGAGAATATTTAAGCTACAAAAGGAGAAAAAGGATCAAAAGAAATTGATAAAAAATGTGAGAGTTTGAGGACAATTTAGGGATAAATCCACTCTCTAGATCACATAAATCAACAAAATGAAGTTATGATCTCTCTTTTCTTTTCATTAGTGTAATGAGTTGATGTGCTTATCATAAGTATGGTATATATGTGCTATTAATTAGCCCAATATAAACCATCAAACTATAACACAACCACTAATACACATTTAACTCTCATGAAATATGACAACAAGTTGAAATAAAAATTTATTTTAAGCATGGCCTATTAATCATTAATTAGAAATATAAGCCATCAAATTTTAATTTCAACAATCACTTCTTTGCCATAATCATATGTAGATGAAGAGGCAATTTGTGTTTTGTTTGTTTAAGAATAGCCTATTTGTTATGAACAACATAGACTATCAAATTCAAAGCTAAACAACATCATTAAACCACTTCAAGTGTTTCCATTAAAGCACAGAAAGAGAGTATAAACATCAAAATGTTGCATCTACATGCTAGAGAGCTTCATTACCCCTAAATTGTAGGGATTAAGCTCTCATATTTGTTATCAAATCAACAAATGTAGAAAGCAACATGAAAGCAAAAAATAAAGAAAAAGAGAGCAAGCAAAGAAACAAAACTAATCTACTTGCATGAAATAAGAGAAACCTACACTACAACATGAAAGTAAATGAACATGAAAAGGAAAGAGCATGTATTAAATTACATAAAATAAAAAAAGATTACAAGAAATAAAAATTGGCTAAGTAGCCATTAAAAGAGAAAGAGAGATTTCTTTTATTTGATCTAAACTAAACTAAAGAGAAGGAGGCCTAAGAGAGACTAAGAGAAGAGATGGCTACATGAAACATAAGGGGTATTTATACAAGTTAGAAACCCTAATTCACTTTTTTTGGGGAATGCCAAAAATGCCCCTTAGGAAGTGTGGAGGCCAAGTAATCATTAACATGTCTTAATCCCCCATTAAGTGTACATGAAGCCATTAAGTCCAAAAGCATGTGCATTAGCCTTTAATTTGTACATTAAGGTAGGTGGGTAGGTGGGGTCCTCCATGATCTTCACTTTGAATTATTTCCATCTTCATTCCTTTATATTCTTTGTGCATGCATATTTCTTCATGAAACCACTCCTATTTGAGACCATTTTCCTGCAAAAATATATATAAATTTCCAATCAATTTTTCTCAAAGAAATATATGCTCTTAAATGACCGTTTTGCCCCTATATGAAGATGAATATGTGAAAATTTGGAATTAAAATGAATTTTGGTTAAAACAAGTTAAAATACCCAATATGATCATTTATTTAATTTCAATAGAATAAATATGGTGGTAAAAATATGCACATTTACGTGCACATCAGTTAAATTAAATAATTTTAAATCCTTAAATTTTGAGTTGAGTTAGATGATATTTTAAAGAAATTTGATTTATATAAACTGAATTATTTTTTAAAATCCAAGTTTTAAATATTAAAATTGGAATTGGTTTAAACTGAAATTTTAAAGTTAGATTTGAAGTATAAATAAAATTTATTGAAATAGAGTTACTTAAATATTTGAATATTTAAACTTTGAAATCTGCTATATATGAAATAGTTCGAATTTATAGCTCGAACACGGATTTGGAATCGATATCGATTAAATGGTTTAAAGATGTGTTGAAATGAAAGAAATGGCTTAATTTTGGTATTAATTCCAAGTTAATTATTTTAATATAAACTATTGAATTATTTCAATCTATTTTAATCTATCGTAAGCTGTTTCAATCATTTTAATCTATTTTAAATTATTTAAACTATATTAGACTATTTTAATCAATATTTAAACCATTTAACTATTTTAAAGTATTTTAAAATATTTAAACTATTTTAAAAACATTTTAAACTATTTTATTCTATTTTAAAGTATTAGAAACCATTTAAACTATTATCATCTATTTTAAATTATTAAAAGCCAAATAAACACTATTTAAAGTATTTTATCCATTTAAAAGCTAATTTAAATTATTTAAACTATTTTAAAACTATCCAAACTATTTCTAAATTCCTTTGTGTAAAGTTGAAGTGTTTATATTGAAATCCTTGATTTATAAGCAGATATGGTAAAACGATCTTATAAACAAAATTAGGATTTGAAATGATATTTTCTAGTGAAATGACATATTTGAGTAAATATCATGATTTGAAAATATGATTTCAAAGGTGACATGATTTCGAAAGTGAATATGATTTCGCAAGTAATATGGTTTGAACTGAATATAATATTTTGATATTAATTATGAATTAACTTTTGAAATGTAAAAGAACCATTCATTGTGAAATAAGCGTTTGGTTGTTAAAGAGACTGGGATCGTATATTGTCGTACTCTCTGCCAATACCGAAAACCACTTTAACAACTGTATACATGGTGTAGATTCCAAAATGAAGTAGGATGGTTTGGCGAATGATTTTGTATGAGGTATTTCCATAGCCCTGACTCCCATGAGTCAGCTTAGATGTGACTAAAACAGAAGCTATACCAGGCCAAGTGAGGTCGCACCTCCTATCAGGGACATTTCTTCTATATCATATTATGAATTTGTGATTGATTTGGTGGCCATCCCTCGATTTGATTATGGTACTATGTTTCGAGGTGGACGGTTGTAGCTGCTATGCGTTGCCACTAGTCTGGGAGTGCAAATGGTAGAATCCAACCCTGGCATTGCCTTGAGTGCCGTGTTCATTTGCTGTATCGCACCTTCTACGAGTTTCGTTTGTACCATACCTATGGAGTGCGCTTTGAGTAAACCTCACGAAGGATCTTATGATACTATATAGACTATGGAAATATATAAAATGTGTTAAGGGGGATATGGGTAACGTCTTAACGCTATTTTAATACTTTACTTTACTATAGACATATTATAATAGCGTACTGTACTACATTATAGGTAGTTTAACTGACCCTTAGGAGATGGTAATTTTGAACATCTCTTAAGTTACTGCACTCACGTAGACACTGTATAGGAGATGTCAAACCTCGTAAACACCTATGACGCCATTACACTTATATTATTTACTGTTGATTTAACTTACATAAGGTCTTTTAGTTCTGACTAGAGTATTCTTTTAAATTCACTCGGGTCAGCCTGAGCTTTTCAGTGTATCGTAGACTGCTTTTTGGAGGACGAAGATGGAGATTTGTGTACTATATTATTTATTTTAATTTCTGTTGCATCATGTTGTTCTGTTGCATTATTTATTTATTATTGTTGTATGCACTCTTATTTTGTATTGTAAAAGTATAATTAAATGTTATTTGTAAACTGCTTCATGCGCTATTTATTTAATTGTTATATTTTTGTCATTCCGTTGTGAGATTCTGTGTTTGTTTTTCTTTCTTTCTCTGCTTTATCTTATTTTCCCTTTAACAGTACACTTTTCTGAATGGTTAGAGTCTAACATGTATGGTTTATCATCGATTTGAACCATCCAAAAAGGTGGGTCGTTACAATATGCTTGTTGATACAAATGTGCATGATGTTTTCGATGCCGAAAAGTCGTCATTTTTAGAAAAAGTTTTTTGGTCATATTTTCTATTTTTATTTAAACGAACTATATTGGTGAACAAAATTTGAAATGATTTTAACATCATTAATTATTAGTTAAAATATGTTTATTTAGTTATTAAAATCTATTATATAAATATTCAAATGTAAAGTGATTAATTTTATGGGTTGTTACACCTTCGAAGTGGAACTACAACTACTTCTATAGTCGAAACTCTTAGAATCTAGTGTAAAAATATAATGTTACTAGATAGGAAAGTATGAAAATGTCCTCTAAATTTATCCTAATCACTCTTACATACTAACCTAGTGCTCTGATACCAAATGTAATAACTCGTACCTCAATAGGCCTAAATTTCAACAAAAATTTGAAACTCAAGTCCATCAAAGCGTAGATTCTTGGATTTGATACTTGTAAATAAGCATGAGCTTTATCAAAGATTGATAGAAATCTAAACTTACAGCGAAAACAATTATAGGATATGAATACTGGCTATGACTACTACCTTGGAATTAGAAATATTCCTTGGATAGCAGATTGGCACGTCGACATCGAGCATGAGAGAAACAAGGCTTCTCCAACAACAAAGCACCTCTAGCTCCAGTAGCCTGTTCATCAAAATTCTATCCTATGGGTTATAATGAGGAAGCGGCCAGAACAACATTTTGGTGATTAAAAAAATATAAACTTTCTACAACATAAACTTATACTGATAGGTTTTCATTTAATTGTTATGTCCATCAAGTTAGCAATTCTATTCTAACCTCTCATTGCATAATGATTACATACTTACCCTTTCCCAAGGTATGAGATACTAATGAAGCCATATCAACTACCCAATACTTCAAAACCCATTTGACACTTAATACTTTTAAATATGAAACCTTGGAATTAGTAATATTCCTTGGATAGCAGATTGTCACATCGGCATCGAGCATGAGAGAAAGAAGGCTTCTCCAACAACAAAGCACCTCCAACTCCAGTAGCATGTTCCTCATAATTCTATCCTATGGGTTATAATGAAGAAGGGGCCAGGACAACATTTTTGTGATTGGAAAAATATAAACTGTCTATAACATAAACTTGTACTGACATAATGGACGTAACAATTAAATAAAAACCACTAACCACTACTTAAGACTTTCGACATTTAATGTCCAACTATTACCGCATCTATCACTAATAAAATCGTAGTCTTGAAATGAACAGCACCCTAGCCAATTAATATCCTTTATTATAAAATAAGCAGGTTATGGTCATTTAAGACATTAACTAAGGCAGTCCCCATCATTTAAGACCTATCCCTAAGGTGTGCTCCTAAATGGAACT
The DNA here is from genome assembly GCA_030765085.1 of Allium cepa. Classification (NCBI taxonomy): domain Eukaryota; kingdom Viridiplantae; phylum Streptophyta; class Magnoliopsida; order Asparagales; family Amaryllidaceae; genus Allium; species Allium cepa. The sequence continues at coordinate 836,553,794 of CM060931.1, forward strand.
ATTATTACATCATTACCAATGAAAGAAACTGTACTCAAGCCACTTAACACTTCTAAGCAGAAAATAGGAAGATCCTGTCATTTAAGACCTACTTCCAGAATCATGCTTCTCGATAGTGCGTTCTAGCTGTTATTGCTTGGAAATCTCATATAATTGCTTAATACTTCTTTTATAGGAAAGAGAAGGACTTTATAGTCACTTAAGACCCCAAACCTAAAGAGAACCCTTCCCGAGATTTCCACTCTCACTCTTTAATAAATATGGCATCTCATTAAGCTACTTCTTTCGGTAGGGTGGTGGACCCTTCATCCGTTAAGACCTCAACACCAAAGTAAACCCTTTTAGAGACATCCTTATTTATTCATTTGGCATCCACTAGGTTACTTAATACTTTCATTTATGAGAGAGATGGACCCTTCAGCCACTTAATACCTCAAATCAGAAGCGAACCCCTATGGAGATATCCCTTACCACTCCTAACTCCAAAATTTGGACCATTTAATACTATTCAATTAAGAAAGCAAGTCCAATCTCTCATGTAATCATAGATCCTAAGATTAGTGATTTCTCAAATCAGTAGAAAGTACACCCGACTGTTGATAGCCTCAATGTAAAGGGCAGTCTTCCATCGAGTGGCTTTACTGATCTCAAAGCACTAACCCACTAAGTCAAATTAACCATACTCTATTTATTATTTAGGTAGACATTGGGCTTAGTTTACTAATTCCCCATCTATTTAAGGCAAGAAGATTCACCGTAAATATTTATCTATGCATAAATCCCTGTTTAATGTTCATAAGTGTCAATTTGTCCATAAAATCCGAACGGACATTTCATAAAGAGTTTACGTATGATTACTAATTTCAAATTAGTAACCTCTTATACCTATTCTATTTTTATCAGACCCTTTAATCCATTAATCCAATCAAATTAATGCAATTTCCATATTTATTACAATTTATTGGAGTTACAAGCTTTTAATTCTTTTTCCATTAGATAATTATCCAAAACGTGTGTATTATGTAAGTGCCATTATTAACTTTTTATTTAAATATTATATGTGCAGTAATCACATACAAAAATTTACTTTTATCATATATGTTCTAGTTATAAATCTTCATTAGAATATACTTTTCCATGTTAAATTGTTGGAATCATATATAAAAAGATTATCCGCTATAATTTCCATAAATTAGTCGAAAACCAAAGATTTAACTTTAATTTATAAAAGATAACATCGTTTGAAATTACAAGGAATATTCATTTCTTTTTATTTGTAAAATAGACAGTGTAAACAATGATGAACACATATTTTACACATCGCTTTCTCTTTCTATTTGCATTCGTTCCTTGTTGGATCAAACGTTGTATATTTCTAAAAGGGAAAGAAATCAAACTAATTTACAAATATTATACAGATCTAAGTTCCAACAATTCCCAACGTTGAAAAGTTATATTTTAACAAGATTAAGTAATAATTCAAATTTATAACAGTACTGTACAACCTATTTCAGATCTTGAACAATTCATTTAAATCAATATTCTAAATTCATACTCTTGGGACTAATTTCCAAATTAGGTTGTATACAATGCTAAATCATCCCATAAACAAGAATATGTAGAGGATATTTTGTGACACCCCACCGCCATGCTCACATAAGCCAAGGACACTACGGGGTAGTGCCATTGCCTAGCATGAAGAAAAAGGCTGTTGAGGAGAGACCATCTGTGTAATTACTTTGTGTGAGTAACGATATGTCAGATAGAAGGTCACGCATTTCGTTTAAAGAGGAAATCCGACATATCAATTACAAACTCAGTGCTATTGCACAGTGGCTACGTAGCCTTCGGAAACAAATATAAAATAAGCATAACACAAATCATTCACAAATATTCATATTACAAAGGCGGAAACAGATATGAATATAACACATAGAAGTGTACATCAAAGTAGTGCTCATACAAGATTCACTACATCACAAAAGAATAGGTACAAGTGCTAGATAAAAAAATATGTATACATCAAGGATTCTCTATCTCGAATGTATAAAAGCAAAAACTACTAAGCTAAGTAGTTAGCCAAAAGTCAAAAGCTAGTCCCAGTTAAGAAGTCGAATGGAAGCAACTACAACACCTTGGTCTGACCCGGGTACTGTTTAAGAAGAAAATAATAAACGGATCAGTATAGCTATAAATGTTATATAAAATGAGATAGGATAAGAGATATGACAAAAACGTATGAAAGCGATAATGCCATACTGTGACATGTATACATTAGATAACAACAAAAATCATACAATATTTCGAACATTCTCAAACACTAAAAAGAATGTCATATTATTTAACATATTCACCAAACCATAAATATTGATAAAACTTATCAATGTAAATCACAAAAATTGGTGAAACACAAATTCTAAAAATCATCAATTAGAAATCCAGAAATCACAAAGGGGGAGGCCTATAACAAATAGGATTAGAAAACTCATCAACACGTATGTCACAAATTGGTCGCTAACCATAGAGCCGGTGCAACGACGTACTACAGCGTTACGCTCGATGAACCGAAAACTCCAATGATCTGGAACAACGACACAGTGCAGAGTTATGCCCGATGAACCCGAAACTCCAATAATCCGAAACAACGACGTAGTACAGCGTTATGCCCGATGAACCTGAAACTCAAATAATATGAAACAACAACATAGTACAGCGTTACGCCTGATGAACCCGATGAGCCAGAACAACGACGTAGTACATTGTTATGCCTGATGAACCAAACTTCATAAAAGAACATGGATCGCTAGCCCATAAAAGAAATGAGACGAAGCTCAGTAAAATGAGGTACAGTTCCCATGTGGACAAAGAGACATCGCATATCGCTAGTCTAAGCCATAAAATGATCACCATTTATCAGTAAGAAGTTTTAATTACACTAAGCTAGTAAATAAATGAGTTTAGCTTCATGTCGCATAACCACTGGCTTAACTTAAATATTTACGAACAAATTGTAGATTTCCACTTGAAAATTGTCACAAGAGTTCAATTGAACAAGTCTAAGAATTAACTGAAAAAGTAAACGCAAGCGTTTCATACCACTTTTTTTTGCTAAGTTGTTTAATTAGATTTCTCAAACAAATGAGGTAAAGGTTGTATATACTAATCAATTGGAAAATGGTTTCAAAAAACAGTTTTGTATTAAAGTAACGTCGAAACCATTTTTGTGAAGGAGTTTGAGTATTTACTACCAGTATAGAAACCTTTGTATTTTAAAGTGACAAATCACAGAAAACAATTGTAAAAAAAATCGATCACCGAAAATTCACATTCGAAGACATGAATCAAATCCATAGAAATCGATACCAAATCCATCAGAATGTATATTACCAAAAATATGAAAAAATAAGTCATCAAAGTCGATAAAAGTGATAACAACTAACCGGTTCAACAAAAATCGATAAGCATTGGAAATTTACTAAAAAAAATAGGCCAATAGGCAAAACTGAACAGTTCTAGACATCTGGGTGTTCATCTTAACGTCAGGATTTAGGTTCTGGAAATATTTCAGAAACCTCCCAGGCATCTGAACTCTAACAAGACGCCTGAAAACTAGCCAGATGTTTGTTCCAAGTCTCTGCCATTTTTATTTTTCTATTGTCTTATATTTTTTCCTTGGAGGACCATAACCAGATGTCCGGACTTGATCAACCAGATGTTTGGTTGCCTGTTCTGTGCAATAGTTTGCCTAGGCCAGTGATGGCCAAATTGATTCAGAAGCGATCGGACGAGCGACGGAGACAAGTGATTTATGCCAAGCGACAACCCAGCCTTATATACTCTTTGATACACCCCAAATACCATGTCAAAACATCCAAGATGGGATTTTTAATGATTTTGACTTCAAAACATCAAAATTAGAAAATTCACCAAATCAAATTAAATCAAAAGCAATTGAACATGCAATAGATGTTAGGAATTCATACCTAACAACAACGAAATGTATAAACATAGATGTGAGTTAAAGAACTCACCTTTAAACCCAAAACAACAAATGAGAAGCTTTAAAACAAAGGAATGATCAACCCTCTTTAACTTCAACTCTAGAAGCACCAATCTAAGATCATAAGCAAATATTTCCTAAGTTAGAGTTTAGGAAATTCTGGAGATTGGAGAGGGATTGAGGTGGAGAATAACAAGAGGATGCTTACCTAAGCTTTTCTTTGATTTTGCAACTTGAATCTTGAATTTCCTAGCAATCAAGGGTTTAGGAATTTTAATTTCCTCTTCTTTTCCCCATTTTCCTTTAGTTTGAGTGTTAGAAAATAATAGAATGAATGAAGAGGAGTTGGAGTTAGGGTATTATATGAGTTTGTAGGCTGAAACCCAAACCAGAAGCCCAATAGAAAAATAGCAAAATTCTGCTCAACTCCAAACATATCGATGTTTATAATCAATAAGGTCACAAATGCCATTTTAAATTCGATGGAACTGGTCTCGAGTCCTATTTCGACTATTTACAAAAAGTAGCACTTTAGACTATAATCTGACTAACGATGCTATATTTAAATAAATCATTTAAATATATTATTGTAAATATATGTGTGTTGTTATAGACTCTCCTCCTTAAATAAATTTCATCCTCGTAATACTTAAGAAGAAAGTAGAGAGTGACAACCATAAAAGCATATCAACACAAAAGAATACTTTAAAACGAGAAGTTCATCCTTAAAGAGCACGAGGGAGTAAGTCCAGATGTGTTCGCTCGATGAATTCTCTGGATTCACAAGAACAATCCTTAGGATTTTAGGACGATTAAACCTTTACAAGCGGAACATCTTTATTACAAAGGTGTTTAACCTACGAAGCAATTATATAAATAGGATGTTGCTCATAAGCCAAATTAGGTGAAACTTCAATTTCTTTAATAACACCGGGCTCAAGAATAGAATCGAAATCCCTAAGGCGTTTCCATAGTTGAGAGATGTGGAAAACGTCATGAATAGCAGGAAATTGAGCTGGTAATAAAAGGCGATAAGCCATGGAACCAATAGGTTCGATGATAGGAAATGAGCCAATGTATCGAGGTGCGGATTCTCCTGATCGACTGAAACGCACAACACCCTTCATAGGTGAAACACGAATGAACACCAAATTCTAAGACCGGAAACAATGGCCGCGAGCACTAGATCATGAGTGGCATATTCAGTCTCGGTAGGCTTTAATTGTGTAGAAGTATAAGCGATGATGTGTTCCCTTTTTGCATGAGAACGACACCCAAACCAATACGACTAGCATCGGCACGAACAATGAAGTCTTGGTTCCCTTCGGGAATCATAAGAATATGAGCATTGGAAAGGAGTTCTTTTAAATGATCCTCTTTCTCGAAAAGCTCAAAACATTCAAAATTATAATTAACTATAAATAATCATCTTTTTAGAAATTTAACTTGTTACAAGTCTATTTACTATGTCTGACTGTCTCATCATAACGTTTAGGAGATTCATATCGATAACGTTGACCAAGCGCATCGACCAGAATTCTTAAAGCATTCAATGGGAAAAACAACACAAAATCATCTTCTATATGATAAACTTGTCCCTTAAAAATTTTATGAATATTCTTTGTTCGTTTTAAGAACAAAATCCAATTATACTTATAAATATCTTATTAAAAATATTTGCAAATTTTAAATTATTGTTTTCATCCATAATCAATGAATACGAGGATGACCTCATCGAGATATTCGTAAATACTCGATCCATAAGATGGACGAAATAAGATAGAAAAATCGAATGACATCACAAGTCACTCATAAGAATCATAACGAGCGTGGGATGCGGTAAGTGGAATGCTACCCTCCGCAACTCGTAGTTGACAAAAACTAGTGGCAAGTTTGAGCTGAAAAGACCTTAGCACCACTCAATAGATCGCTTAGGTGGTAATCCTAAGACAAGCTCAAAAAGCCAAAAAATTCACAAACTACTTGAATGAGAGAATAACATTTTTCTCATTATGTGGATTTAAAGAAATAAAGGAAATCATCGAACTGGAATCGAAATCATTAAGAAAAATTAAAAACATACTTAATGAATTGAGAATGGTGAAGATGGATAGTCTTCTTGGGACATAAGAAATAGGCTTCATAATGAATAAGCCAATCCTTTTCCAAAAATCATTCTGTAGCCTAAGTAGCACATAACATGCAAATCGGATCGGAAAGCACAATTACATAAAATAATCTAGACATCTTTATAAAGTAAACTGAGTGTTGCGGATTAACCAACCGGATTAGGAATTTTCAGTGAAGTCATCAACCCCATAATTTTTAAAGACAACGCATCAACAAGTTCTTTTGATGTAAAAGAGTGAGATGCACCCGTATCAAAAAGAACATGGATAGGATAATCACGAAAGAAATTAATGCCATCACCGATAGAATGAGAAATATCTTGACCAAGAGAAGTGTTACTAGTGGCTTGCACAACATTCAGCTTTCACTCTTTCTTGCCTTGAAGTTTGGGACATGAAGATGAAAGATGACCCAAACTTTTGCAATAATGAAAAAAAAAGGTTTTGGACCCTTACTTGCATAATGGTCCTTAGAACCACAATTGTAGCATAGTCCACGACTAGAGGTAGGAGTCTTTGCTGTCAAAGTTGCCTGCATCCATTTCTTGTTGGAATTAGGGCTTTTGAACTTAATATACCTCTTCTTGTTGTTATTGAGGCTATTTTTGGAACCTCCAACATCATTATCACTTCTTTTATCGGCCTCTTCTAGTCGAAGAATGACATCTACAAGCTGACCGAAAAGAACTCCTAGTTTTAGAGGTAAAACCTTTTTGGGGTTCTTACTCAAAGCATAGATAAACCTTTGATTCTTTACAAGATCCAAAAGTTATTGGACAGACATGAATATGCCATTTAGAGAAGGACTACTAGATTGACTAACACTAGGACTGCTAGATCTGACCATCTCATCTTCTTAAAGAAAGAAAGAAACAAGAGGAAAAAGTTATTCTCGGAATGAATATCAAACAAGCTTGATTGATAAAACAAGGAATCACAAAAGAATTAGGATAGTACGGAGCCTAAGACTCGGATAAATCCTAAGGAACGATTCCTAAGAAAGACTTAGGACAATGATCCTTGCTAGATTATTCTATATTATTTCGAAGTTTGGCTTTGATACCAAGCTGTGACGCCCCACCTCTATACTCACACTAGCCAAGGACACTATGGGGTAATGCCGTCGACTAGCATAAAGAATAAGGATGTTAAGGAGCGACTGTTTGTGTAATTACTTTGTGCGAATACCAATATGCCAGATACAAGGTCACGCATTTCGTTTAACGAGGAAACCCGATATATCAAGTATAAGCTCAAAGCTACAATACAGTGGCTATGTGGCCTTCAGAAGCAAATATAAAATAAGCATAGCACAAATCAATCACAGATATCATATCACAAAGGCGAAAATAGATATGAATATAATACATAAAAGTGTACATCAAAGTAGTGGTCATATAGGATCCTCTACACCACAAAAGAATTGTTACAAGTGCTAGAAAAAAGAATATGTATACATCAAGGAGTCTCTATCTCTAATGTATAAAAGCAAAAACTACTAAGCTAGGTAGATAGCCAAAAGTCAAAAGCTAGTCCCAGCTAAGAAGCCAAATGGAAGCATCTGTAACACCTCATTCTGACCCGAGTATTATCTAATAAGAAAAAAATAAACGGATCAATCTAGCTATAAATATCATATGAAATGAGATAGGATAAGAGATATGACAAAAATATATGATAACAATAATGCCATACTTTGACAAGTATACATTAGATAACAACAAAAATCATACAATGTCTCGAATATTATCAAACACCAAGAAGAATGTCATAGTCTTTAACATATTCACCAAACCAAAAATATTGATAAAACTTATCAATGTAAATGACAAAAATTGGTGAAACACAAATTCTAGAAATCATCAATTAGCAATCCAGAAATCACAAAGGGGGAGGCCTATCACAAACGGGAGTATGAAAGCACACCAACATGTATATCACAAACGGGTCGCTATCCCATGGTTGCTAACCATAGAGCCGGTGCAACAATGTAGTACAACATTACGCCCGATGAACCAAAAACTCCAATAATATGAAACAACGAAGTAGTACAGCGCTATGCTCGATGAACCCGAAACTCCAGTAATCCGAAACAACGACGTAGTACAGTGTTACGCCCGATGAACCTGAAACTCAAATTATCCAAAACAACGACGTAATACAGCATTACCCCCGATGTACCTGAAATTCAAATTATACGAAACAACAACAAGTACAGCATTATGCCCGATGAACCCGATGAGCCGGAATAAGACGTAGTACATCGTTACGCCCGATGAACTAAACACCATAAAAGAACATGGGTCGCTAGCCCATAAAAGAAATGAGACGAAGCTCAACAAAACGAGGTACAGTCCCCCACGTGCACAAAGAGACATTACATATCGCAAATCATAAAATGATCATCATTTATCAATAAGATGTGTGAATTACACTAAGCTAGTAAATAACTTAGTTTAGCTTCATGTCCCATAACCATAGGCTTAACTTAAATATTTACGAACAAATTGTAGATTTCCACTTGAAAATTGTCACAAGAGTTCAATCGAACAAGTCCAAGAATTAATCGACAAAGTAAATCCAAGTGTTTCATACCACTTGTTTTGCTAAGTCGTTCAAATAGATTTCTCGAATGAATGAGGTAAAATTTTGTATATACTAATAGATTGGTAAATGGTTTTAAAATCAAGCTTTGTAAAGTAACGTTGAAATCATTTTTTTGAAAGAGTTTGAGCATTTAGTACTAGTATAGAAACTTTGTATTTTAAGGTGAAAAATCACGGAAAATGATTGTAAAAACAATCAATCACCAAAAATTCGCATTCGAAGGCGTGAATCAAATCCATAGAAATCGATACCAAATCCATCAAAAAGGATATTCCTAAAAATCCAAAAAAATAAGTCATCAATGTCGACAAAAGTGATAACGACTAATCGAAGCAACAAAAATCGATAAATATTGGAAATTTACTCAAAAAAGGGCAAATGGGCAAAATTAAACAATTCCAGATGTTTAAGGGTTCATCCAAACGTTTGGGTTTAGGTTTTGGAAATATTTCAGAAACCTCCCAGGCTTCTGAACTCTAACCGGATGTCTAAAAACTAACCAAATGTCTGGTAGGTTTGGACCAAACATCTGGTCCAAGTCTTTGCCCTTTTAATTTTTCTACCATCTTATATTTTTTCTCCAGGGACCATAACCAGAAGTATGGACTTGATCAACCAGATGTCTGGTTGCCAGTTCTGGGCAACAGTTTGCCTAGGCCAATGATGGCCAAATCGATTCAGAAGCGATCGAACGAGCGACGGAGACTAGGGATTAATACCAAGCGACAATCCAGCCTTATAGGCTCTTCGATACACCCCAAATAACATGTCAAAACATCCAAGATAGGATTTTTAATGATTTTGACTTCAAAACATCAAAATTGGAAAATTCATCAAGTCAATTCTAATCAAAAGCAATTGAACATGAAATAGATATTAGGAATTCATACATAACAACAATGAAATGTATAGACATAAATGTGAGTTCAAGAACTCACCTTTAAACACAAAACAATGAATGAGAAGCTTTAAAACAAAGGAAAGGTCAACCACTTTTCAACTTCAACTCTAGAAGCTCCAATCCAAGCTTATAAGCAAATATTTTCTAAGTTAGGGTTTAGAAATTTCTAGAAATTGGAGAGAGATTGAGGTGGAGAATAAGAGGATGCTTACCAATGCTTACCTTTGATTTTGGAGCTTGAATAATAAATTTCCTAGCAATCTAGGGTTTAGGAATTTTAATTTCCTCTTCTTTCCCCCATTTTCCTTTAGCTTGAGTGTTAGGAAATAATAGAATAAAGAGGATTTGGATGAGGAGTTAGGGTGTTAGATGTAACGACCCAGAATTTTCGTCATTTGAAATTCGTATATTTAATTTTTTTTAAATATTAACAAGTAAAATTTGTAAGTCGAATAAATTTTATTTCGAATATAGTGATTTAATAGGATAATTAAATCGATAATCAAATATATGAAATTATAGAAATAATTGGAAATTGGGTTTAATGTGATTAAAATTGATTTGTAAAGTTGTATTAAATCATATTGGAGTTAGAACGATATTTTAGAACTTTTAAAATTGAATTAAAAGTTAATTTGCAGAAATTGAATATTTTAATATTTAATTGACGAGTAAAAATAGCCAATTTTCAAATAGTCTCGGATTTCGACGATACCAGTTTCATCGTTTCTGTAATGTTAATTATTGTATGGTTTCAAATTTCGTGTCAATCGGACTTACGGTTTGTCCGGGGCAAGCTAAAACGCGTAGAAATCGATTCGAGTTAATTTTAAATTTAAATTAATCGGTTCGAAATCGTATCTTTCAAATTTGATCGAATTGGCTCCCAATATATATTCCATTGCGTTCGGAATGGGGGTAAAACGCTATAAACGCCAGGCGGTACGCTTCGTTTGGAGTTCGGAAAAATTTCGAGTGAATAGTGTTTTGCAATTTTCTATAAAAGGACCTCATATCTTTGTTTTTGCATCAAACCCTAACCCTAAAGCTTCAGCCGCCACCTAACATTTTAATGGCCGATAATACACGATTTTTCTCCCTTAATATCTTCTAATCCATCAACTAAATCGAGAAATCTTCAACACGAGAGTTGTAGATCTAGTGAGAGCTTCGATTCCATACGGTGATGATCGAAATCAAAGCAGTCGATCGCCGGCAATTTGTTCAAGAGGGTCGCATGTTAACCCATGTTTTTCCACACAAAAGGATGACCGAGCTCCTCGATATTCGAGCCGAGCGGGTGTCATGTGATGGCTGATCATCTGGGGGTGTTCGATCAACTCTAGGTGCTCGATTGGGTGGCGAAAATTTGAAGTAGATCGGCGGCTATGGGTTAGTTGCGTTCGAACTAACCTGTGGAAGGAGAAGCATCATCATGTGGCCTGGATCTGTTGAAGGTGAAATGAACGGCTATGATGGTGTAGGGTTTAAAATTAAAATAAAAGTTGTAAATTATATTATATAAATTCGTTCAAATGTTTAAAACATCATAACTTGTTCATACGAGGTCGAAAATTGACGAAACGAATTGCGTTGGCTTCATATTGACGAGCACTATGCGGTGGAGATTGATTGAAGTTGATTGGAACTAGTGAAAATTTTGGGTAAAATTAAACGCGCGTTTAATTTTATTCAAAATAAAACACTGCGACTGTTATTGAAAGCAAGGTGAGAACTTCTCGCTCAATCGAAATTGTTTCGATTTAAATTTTAAATAGCTAGATTTAAAATTGCTTGATTATATGCTTGGATGACAAATTATTATCTATTGTATTGAAATAGACCCTATGCACCATATATTAAGCGGATGTTATTTATTAAAAACATATAGCATGATATTTCACATTGAAGTGGAATTGGTATTATATATGTACTTGGAGTTGATTTCCCACATTATATAGCGGATGAGACCCTATTGCGATGCATGATAGCGGATAATATTTTATATGAATCCATGTACCGCGATATTCCGTACTGGAACAGAACTGGTATTGTGCTAACATCTGTGGATGCAGGAAAACAGATTGGAGAGATCCAACTGGATTCCTCACCGGTATTGATTTATTTACAGATATTTGAGATATATTCTGTTATCATATTGATATATGATGTTTGGATGCCGTGATTGTTATATTTGGTGTTGTTGCAGCATTGGGCCTATTTTTGGAGTTTTAAAAATGTTAAAATAACGACTTTGAATTTAAAAGTATTTTCAAGTGATTTTTGAAAGTATACGTTTTATTGAGTTATGGAATTGATTTATTTACAAATATTTGAGATATATTCTGTTATCATATTGTTATATGATGTTTGGATGCCGTGATTGTTATATTTGGTGTTGTTGCAGCATTGGGCCTATTTTTGGAGTTTTAAAAATGTTAAAGTAACGACTTTGAATTTAAAAGGATTTTCAAGTGATTTTTGAAAGTATACGTTTTATTGAATTTTGGAATTGATTTATTTACAGATATTTGAGATATATTCTGTTATCATATTGATATATGATGTTTGGATACCGTGATTGTTATATTTGGTGTTGTTGCAGCATTGGGCCTATTTTTGGAGTTTTAAAAATGTTAAAGTAACGACTTTGAATTTAAAAGGATTTTCAAGTGATTTTTGAAAGTATACGTTTTATTGAATTTTGGAATTGATTTATTTTAAATAAATAAACGTTATAATTTTTATGTTATAAAAATTATGATTTTTGCGAAATATAACAGAAATGTGATTTTTGAAATAAGTAGTTGATTTATTTGTAAAATGGTTTAGATTGGGATTTTTGATCTATTATAAATGGTTTATATAAAAGGTTTATAAAATTGATATTTATAAATTAAAATATTGGAATTATAAAACGAGTTTTTATAAGTGTTAGAATGAAGTATAAATGGATTTCATAAGTGAATGAAATTTATAGATTTATAAATTGTGAAGTTATAAAACGAATAGATTTGTAAAATAAAATATTTATAAGAAATAAACTTATAAATTGGAATTTGGCATTTAAATGAGATTTAAATAGAATTTGTTAATTAAGGGATTTTATAAGTTGAAGTTTTTATAAAATATATATAAATGTGAATTTATAAACGTTGTTTTCTAAAACCAAAACCAATTGAATTTGATAAGTAAATATGAAAGCTTATTAAAGGAGATATATCCACGATTTTGGGACAGTGGATAATCCTTTAAATTGAATATGCAGAAGTGTTGAATTTGGTAAATGATTTATATTCACGATTTTGGACAGTGAATAATATATTAAAGAAATGGTTTGGGAAGTGATCTTTTTAAATAGAATTAAAACGATTTGAAGGTGTTCTAAAATGTATTAAGGATCGAAACCATAGATTTCAACATTCATAGTCGAAATAGACGTTTTCGAGAAATAAGGAAATGGTGGACTATAACACTGTTGTTGTAGTAAATGATTTTCGAAAGGAAATGTTTTATATAGTATTGGGATTTTTATATCTATCTTAATTTCGAATCCCTATACTAGTGATTTTGGGTTGTCGTAACGATGTTTTACGCAACATTCTTTTTGACTCAAATAAATGTGTTTAAGAGAATATTTTCCTTAAAGAATGAAATATATACTTAATTGTGATTTAAGTATATTGAATATTTTCTAAGTATTGAAAATAAATAGATTTGTGAATTACTTATTGTTAAATAAGTATTTGGAAATGTTTTTCCAATATGAAGTGAAATGTTTTGAGATTATATCTTTCAAAGATTAATTGAAGTGAATATTTGGCAAGTTAATTTAATTTATGGAAGATTAATAAAAAGGGCCTAGTGATTGTTATGGTGCTGAATATTTGTTGGTTTGCTTTGATAGTTAAATAACCGACTATCAATATTTACCTTTAAATGGGTATTTGTGTGATTTGCTTGAATTTGAATGCTACACTTATTTTTAAAATAAGCGCTCGTTATTCGGTTTAGCCGGGAGAGGACCCTTGTGTCATAAATCCCATTCCGAATAGCGATATGTTGAAATGGATAGCATTTGAAGAACGGTGTTGAAGTCCGGATATTTTCGAAAATGGAAGAATTACCGTCGAATGTCTCTGCATCGGCTGATCTTCGATATTGAGATTTTATCACCCTTTGTGATGGGAAGTTCGGTCGTGATTAGTGAATATCCGGATTGCAAGGGCTTCTTTGGAAGTGCCTTCGGTTTCGTTCAATCCCGGAACGGACTTGTATGGATGTGTGTATGACGTTACCATTTGAGATGTAAAGCTGGTTTCTATCAAATATATCTCTGTTGGTGGCGGAAAATTTATTTTCTTAGCTTAACACCCTTCTCTGAGATGTACGAGCTCAGAGGTTATGTAGTTGATGGTTACTAGTGATATATTCTCGAATTGGTAATGTGGCATACGAAGTGCTGTTGAGCATTTGTTGATCAAAGCGTGGTTTTTGTATAAAGCGTAGCTTTTGTATAAAGCGTAGCTTTGTGGACGAGACTTCGTCGGACCTCACACCCCGGTAATAGTCAAAACAGGAAAGATGCGGCAAGGTTATTAGGGGATAGCGCCCCCTTAGTGTATGTCATTCCATCTGGATAGAGGTGGTATCATGGTATGGAGCCCAGATACTTTACCTATGTTGTTGCTGTAAACTTATTATTTTGTGGTTGTTTGTGAATCACGGGATTTAGGTCGGTTACGACCGAGGGATGGTATACTCGTGTCAGTAGTTACCCAGCAAGCGGTAATCCGGCCTTGTGTTGGCAGAGATCCGGTTAGGTTCTCGGGGAGTCTTTCCAGAGGCGTGCCTATGTGGCAATGGAAAGTTCCTTGGCCTGACCATTTGTTGGAAATCCAAATTCCAATACGCACCTTGTACGGTTTTAGTTGTAGAACCTGCCATTTACTTATGGTGGCGCCCCACTGTTTAGATGGTAGTTATAGTAGGCATAGTGCGAAATGCCTATCTTGTTAGGAGCTGAGTTGATGATGTTTTGATGACAACAACCTTATATAGTTATTATACTTTACTTTATAAAATATATACTAATATTTCTATATATATATATATATATATAGGAAGTATATGCAGGTATTATCAAAGATTGATCAGTATAAAGACTCAAGCATCAAGCTGAAGATTAGACATTCAAGATTCAAGACTCTAGAGAATCAAGATTTCAAGATCTCAAGATAAGTGTCTAGTATTTTGTTAAAACTTCATAATAGCACTCTCATCTTTCTTCCAATTTTCTTTTCGGATGGAACCCAATTTCTATCAAAACTAGTGGCTTACAAACCCATGACAAGTAGCTTACAAACCTACGACAAGTGGCTTACAAACCCACGAAAATCAAAATCATTTAAACTACTTTGTACAAGTTCTCGAGTCCTATGGAGGAGCTCTGTAGGAAGGTTCTTGCAATTTCAGTTTGAATAGATTTTTCAAAATGTTTTTAAATCTGTTTTTCAAAATGTTTTAGCTTTCAAAATCATGTTTTCAAAAATGTTTTCAAACCTTTTTCTAGCCTTGAAATATACCTTCATTCTGATTTTAAAAAACTTCTATTTTTAAAACATCAAAACTTATTCTGATTTTAAATATTACTTATATAATTGACGGTCTATATCAATTATATATATATATATATATATTTAAAATAATGTTTTATATTCATTCTCTATCTCAAAATATTGTTTAAACACTTTATTTTGCTTCAGAGAAGTTTCAACTTGTTTTAAATTCAAATGCTTTTACAAAACAACATCTCTACAATTTTGAATTGAGGGATGTCGACATATGGGGATACCCCATGTCGACATGGTGACAGTTGGTTTCAAAATTCAATTTTCAAAAGAAGTGTCCATTCGTTCAAAAACCTTTCCCCAATAGTTATGACTGTTGTGCATCTATATAAAGGCTTCCAAAACGAATTTTTTAACAACTACTTTCTTATTTTCTTCACTCTTTCTTCTCCGCCATTCCATATCCATAAAACTTCATATTTTCAAGATCGTGCCATCATTCTGCCAAATTCTCAATAGGAAATCATTTAGATACTCTCTCTATTTGATTCTCCATCATTCTACTAAAGAACAAAGTGCTATTCAGAGTTATAGGATTAATTTGTATTCAAAAAGTCCATAGAGTCTATCCATTCAATAGGATTGTTATTAGAAAGTATTAGGGTGATCTTGTGTCCCGTAAATCAAGAGAGTTTACCCCAGACTCGGAGATAGGAGGGTTCCTCAAGGCCTTAGAAATTGAGGGTTGTAATTTGTATGTTGGCTTATAAAAATCTATACAAGGATATTGCCTTGGTGCAGGACTGGATGTAGGAGGATTCCGCACCAGTATAAAATCCGGTGTGTTCTTTCCTTTTACTTGCTTTACTTTACTATTTGCATTTGTTATATGTTCTGTGAGCATTCTGTGTTATAATTCTATTTAGATTAGTGTTGAAAGTTTTAATTTAGTCATATAGTTCATATATTCTTTAAAACACTATTCACCCCCCTCTCTAGTGTTATTTCTGCCTTAAGATCCTTAATCCGCATCCCCAACATATCTTGGCTAAGATTTATATTATACTTTCAAAATGTTTTCCTACAGTTTGCACTTATAATAATAATATCAAAGAAATTTGCGTATCAAGCATGTTTGACTATCGTAAGGAGAAATCTCCTTCGATTCTGCGTTTGCGTTGTGTGTGTGTGCGAGAGAAGGTAGTCTCATTTTCTAAAAAGCATTGTGAATCTATCTGAAAATATTTCCTCATTTATTTTTAAAAGATAAACTGTTTAAGTTCTCACACCAGTCCCATGACTGACCTGGAGTTTATTGTTCTCTTCCTAAACTCTAGGTGCCCACCAATTTTCACACGGGCAGTCTAGAGTCAAGTTATCAGGTTATTATGGAATTAAGAGTTGATGTGGAGATCAGGGGCAAGCTGGATGGCATGGCGTATCAACTAGTATATAGTATTTCTTTTCCGCTGTTGTTGTTGTAAACTCTGATAATGTAATGTGATGTGATGTAATGTAATAATTGATATAGTTATTTGTTTTAAAGATTATTCATTTATCTATTATATGTTGTTCCGCTGCGATTGTGAGATTCTGATATTGTTTCTGTTGCTTTTCTTTCATTCTTTCTTCTTCTATCTTCTACTTCTTCTTTAACCCTAACGGTTCGGTTTTTCGGCATTTGATTGCTCGGCAGTTGATACAGTGGACGTATTAATGTCGACTTTCGGGAGCCGGAAATCTCGTTCCTGACGTTAGATGAGTTTGTGGGCTGTAACTCAAACCCAAAGCCCAATAGAAAAATAGCAAAATTCTACTCAATTCCAAATATATCGATGTTTATACTCAAAAAAGTCACAAACGCCATTTTGAACTCAATGGAAGTGGTCTCGAGTCCTAATTCGATTGTTTACAAAAAGTAGCATTTCAGACTTTAATCGGACTAGCGATGATATATTTAAATAAATCAATTAAATATATTATCATAAAAATATGTGTGTTGTTACATATGTATTATATTCAAATCATATTCAATTCATTGCCGACAACACATAAACAGTTATCCAATTAGGCATAAAAATCAAATGAACACCAGCGGGATAATTTTCATATTATAACAATCTATAATATTTTCCACCCACGTTTTAAAGGGATCAAAATCTCCAGATCTAACGTAGAACCTTTAATTAATCTCCAAATCCTTTTTAATCCAAGTGATATGTAAGAAAGTGTATGTACATACATTATAATTATAGATCAAAGAAGAGATTTGGGATTCGGAAAGAAACTATATATATATATGTATGTATGTATGTATGTATGTATGTATGTATGTATGTATGTATGTATGTATGTATGTACGTATAAATTACCTCAAATACATGTACGGTTGATCCTCTTCTCTTCTCCTATTTATTAGATTTCTACTCTTCTCTGACTTGTATCAGTATAGATACAAATACCTTATCTTTATAATTTAGAAAGAACATGGAGGAGAAGAAATTGAAGAGCTTTACTACTGCCTCCATAAAAATATGAGAAGAGAAGGAAGGGCTAGGATTGAATTTATAAGCGTTAGAATCAACCATAATTGGCTGTTGCGGTCTAGGTTTATTAGAGCCGCCAGGTCGCCATAGATTGACCTCCCTTGGATGACCGGTCGACCGCTAGTGGTCGACCGTCCCAATAACAGGTCATCCTGTGGGCCCGGGTATTTAAATAAAAACACTAATTTCTTCTTGTTTAATTATATTGTTCGAATTCATTTTTCGTTTGTAACTTCTACATCTGGACACCGATCGCAAAACTCCGAATATGAAAATTACTCACAATTTCGACATGAACTCAATAGCGCAAGTTTTGCGATTAGATTCCATTGTTTGCACAAGTTCCATTTTCGAAGCCTAATTAACTAACTAATTAATTAAATAACTAACGCCAAATTACGTGGTGATACATGAAAGAAAGTTATAGTAAAGGAGAAAAGAGAAGCAGGAAGATGAAGCGCAAAGAGTAAGTGTGATTCTTCAATCAAGGTTAGTAATTCAGTCACTAACTATGTTTTTTTGATGATATTACAATGTCTGGAATTGGATGCTTGTTTGTAAACCTAATCAAACCCAAATGCTAATATACTACTCCTGCCTCCATGATTGTGTATTGTCTTTTAATTGATAACTGATTATTATTTGCATTGATTGAAGTATGGTACGATTGCGCAATGTTGTTTGTATACAGTTGAGGAAGGAGGCGGTGGAAATGAGAACGAGATTGGTCAGAGATGCACAAATACAAGCATAAAAATTGCATGCATGTAGGTTAATTGATCGACCTATTTGACCGATTGGTCGACTGACCGTTGCCTAATTCCAATATATATATATATATAATTAAATTAATATATAAATAATATAAATATACCAATATATTATAATATATATATATATATGTAATTGGATATTATTTAAGATGTTTAATAATTAAGTTAAATGAATTTAAAAAATATTACTTAAATGGAAAATTAAAAAGATTAGCAAGTTCTTGTGTATAAGTTATCAAAAGTACTTATAAAAATTATGGGAGATTATACAACCTATATTATGGAGTTATGAAGGAATTCTATGGTGTATAAATATAACTAAATGAACATTCTCTATAATAAATACTTAAATAGTAAAATTATTACGTTTTCGTATATTACCTTGATAACTATTGTGTTATTTATGCGTTATTATGTGATAAGTAATTAAATAAATGGATTAGTAATATCGCGCGGTAAAGGAATTTAGGTAACACTTTTTTGGTTATTCATCGGGCGTGTTACGTAGGGATATCGAGGCGATTGAGTGTAATTCACGAGCATTGAATAAACAAAATAGTATGACGCTATGGTATCAAACGTCGATATCATACTTATTCAATTACTCCGGGTAAGTAGATGCCACTCAATAGATAGGAATATGGATTATATTTAAGTGAGGTGACGCTCGAGGTAGATCAAGCTTATATGCTTGGCGTAGAGCAGGTTTATATGCTTAGTGTAGAGCATGTATATATGCTCGAGGTGGAGCATTATGGATGGTTGAGCTATGTTGTTGTACCCATAATTATGTTGTCTATCACAAAGCGATTTGGGATATGATTAGGAGTTAGCAGGAACCAGATGGCCGGCGTCCACCCTGAAGGCAGATCATGGGATCGCGTCCTCAATTCATGACACCTTTATTTTATTAGATATGCATTGCAGTATTGAGTGAAGGGCGGTGTATCCCTAGCCCCTTTAGTCATGAAGGCCAATAATCTATTACAATAAGGGCATGATCTGGGTCCTCATAGCTGAGTCTTGTAGCATATTTATGACATGCGGTGGATATTGTCATGATACCAGGTTGGTAACTAAAGACCATAGGAGCACATTCCGGCGGTGTAGCCTCAGGCTTTTAGAGTAGGCAATGTAGCTGTCAGTCTCCCTTCTAGTTCTGCGTTATGTGATTAGTGAGTAAATATTGTATATACCCTCACTAAAGTATACATTCAGGTGGTGTAAAACATATATTATGAGATGACCCCTCCAGAGACATGATGTCCATCATGCCATCGATTCCCGTCACCACAAGACTGATTTATACACATAGATATGCTTACATA
This sequence comes from Allium cepa, assembly GCA_030765085.1. NCBI lineage: Eukaryota > Viridiplantae > Streptophyta > Magnoliopsida > Asparagales > Amaryllidaceae > Allium > Allium cepa. The sequence continues at coordinate 836,573,648 of CM060931.1, forward strand.
CATACATACATACATACATACATATATGGATACGTGTATATGGATATGTGTTATGATAAGGATTACCTGATGTATGTTATAGTTAATTATATGGTATCGTAGTCTATTGAGTTTCACATATCCATGGAATACATTTATGTTACCTACATATGTCACATCTCTTATATATCAATAGAGAGATAGTATAACTCGTGTATTTTATACTTGGGTCAGTGGAAGAGACTTTTATTACAGGTGCCCAGTGATGTTAGAGCATGAAGGACTTTTGGGGAGGCTAGTAGTAGATATAGGATGATACATATCCTATCTATTTTGTAACCTTATTGATGTATCTATTATGTAGTAGTTGATGATGTATTTATATACTGGGCTAGTGACTATCACTTTGTACCCTCGGGCTATGTATTTTGTATATTATGTATTGTATTTTCACTATTGCGTTCTGACTCTATGTTCTCTGATATTCTGTGTGATTATGTATTATCCATCCTGGAGCCACATGGGTTTATTACTTTGTACCGAGACTGTATACCTTTGTAAGTACTATTGATATTCGAAACATGTACCTATGTTGGTCTGAAAGATTATTCAAGTGTGAACCCCATATCGCCTCATTCTTCGCGTGACTCAAAAGTATTATGATATAATACTCTTGGGTAGTATGAGTATAGAGGTGGGGGTGTTCACACTCTGTGATCCTCAAGATCCAATAAGGGTAACGGAGTCGTCACATGTTACTATCGATAAATAAAGCAACATGTATTGTAGACCTTATGAGAATTCCACAGAGTTAGGTGTCTAGAAAGAGCATTTACCTAACGGGAAGGTTACTATAGTTAAAGAATGTTCTTACGAATAAAAAAACCTCCATACTCCTAGTCCTTACCTGGCCTGCAAGGTGGGCTGTCTATAGGCAATGACATAAGTGTAAAGCCTAAATTATCTACGCCATAGATTGATTTAAATATGAATTTTTTTGAACATTATTGTTAAATATGAATTTTTAAATGTTATAAATCCAAATTTTAAAATAATTTAAAATTTGAATTGATATTTTTAGTAGTAAAAAAACATAAGTTCAAAATGGTTTAAGTTTGTGTAAAATGTAAATTTTAAATCATTAAAATTTAAATTAATTTATAAATGTTATGATAACCAAAGTCAAATAGTTTAAATTTAAGCATGAAATTTAAGTTAGTTTAAACATAAAAAATAAATTTAATTATAAATTGATGTAATTCAAAAATTATTTTAGAATTATTTTGAATTTAAATGCATTAAATTACAAATGTTATAAGTTATATTTAAAAAAGATTTAAAACAAAATATACATTATAAAGGTTACAACTAAATTAATTAAAATAAATAGTTTTTGTGAGTTAAAATTAATTAAATACTAGGAAATGATAAACTTTTTATGATATAAGGAATGTGTATATAATATCGAGTTATGATATATTGTAGGATACTGCATACTTATCATCCCTTTTTATCTATAACACTCAATTCATTTAAATAAATTATGAATGCATAGATAAAAGTTACTCTATCACACAAATCGATTTGCTAGGGTGTATGTGAGATAAGGGTGTGTCCTAGGGCAGTTATGTAACCTTAACTCTGTAAATAATCTTTCTTGAAATAAAATATTTTTTTATTATACTGTTGTTATATTATGATATAAGTAATGAATTAATAACATCAAAAATATACAAGTAGAAATGCTTTGGGAGTAGTGCTTTATCGATTGTAGTTACGAATGAGTTTGTAACCTTAAGTCTTGAACTGATATTAAAAAACACCAACTACTTTAAGGTGGTCAAGACATTGAGAAAATGATCTTGGTATATCGATTAAGATAAATGTACATGACACACTCTTTATGATGGATGGTGATTTACCCATGACTGTTAGGGGCATCAAGGTGTAAGTACTTGTGGTTGTTTAGAATGATCATAGAGAGAACCAATGAGAGTATTCTATAGATTAATATAACTGTGCTAGGATGCTCTTGGGGTAATGATGTAATTCTGATTTGAGAGCACTATCTAACTTAAGCTTATGGAACATACTTTAATTATGGTCAACTAATGTCATGGCGACCAAGTAACAACCATAATTAGGTACATATTGAAACACACGAAGTGAAACACAACTCAAGAGAGTATTTGTCTCCTTTCTTATAAAATTTTAGTGTCATTGTTATTGGTAAATAAAATTAAAGTTAAAGTTTATGGCTAGAGCAAATCAGTTAATCGATAAATATTATCGAATTAAAAAAAGGACATTAAAAGAGACTTACATAACTAATACCAATTGTAAAAGAGTTTTTGATCTTAGAGCAACTCTATATATATATATATATATATATATATATATGTATGTATGTATGTATGTATATAAGTGACACGGTGATGACTAAAAGAATATGTGTACAAATTATCATTACCGGTGAGCTTATTTTAGATCAGAAATACGATTTCACCAAAGTAGTCGGCAAGCTTTGAACTTGACCTTATGTTATACTTCAGCAAAGTCGACACGAGCTACAACATTTATTGTTGTTTAATTGTGACTATGGATTGATTTCACATCGAAGAGTAACCACAACCGCATTGTCAATTACATCTGATTTTGATCAATGGGAAAAAATAATTTATCAATTTATAAATTAATACATTTTTTTTAATATTTGGCTATTTTGATAATTTATTTAAAGATTAAGTCGAACAAAATGATGTATAAAAGTCATATGATGGTTTTTTCGATTATGGAGTTAGAAGTTATAAATTAAATGGTGATCCAAAAAGTAGTAAACAGGATGTTTGACCATGTTAGGTCAATATCATGGCCAGCCACATATGGGGGATATTTAGGGCTTTACCAAGTCTACCCAGCTAGATGATGTGGTGGAGAATGTGGTGCAAACCTTAAGTAATAGTTAGAATAGCCTCCGCTATATTTCAACATATAATTTTCTAATGTTCTATCCTAAACTGTAGCCACTTACTTCCAATCTTATTGGAGAAAATTTTTCAATTAAAATTGAAGAGAAAGAGGAGTCAACGTAGCTCTAAGTGGATATGCTAAACAAAAAGCATATTTGCTATTGATAAGATCATTTCAAAGAAAGTAAAAATTTCGATATATATATATATATATATATATATATATATATATACACACACACACACACACACACTCACCAATGTAAACGTGTATGTCATTATAACCTTTAACCGTGAATTATATATGTAAGGCCATTTAATAAAAAAATTAAAAATCATTCCTAATTTTTAGATCATTTTGTAACATAAAACATATTTTCAATTATATTTATGTACACACACACAGATATATATATGAAATAAAAATTTATATTATTATAATTAAAAAAAATTCAACAAGACTTAATAAAAAATTAAACACTATATATGTGAATATAAATATTTAAAATGAAATTATTTTAAAATTAGTTTTCAATTTTAAAATAACTGAAAATATTTTTAGTTTGTTGTTTCGAATAATTTTTTTGATATATATTTAATTATTTTACTAAGTCAAAATGTTTAAATTTAAAATTTTGAATTATTCAGAACATATTTTTTCCAAAATTAATTAAAAAATTTATATATGTTAGCCGATGAAACATATTAAAAAAGTATGTTAAAATATTTAAATTTGAATTTTGAAATTGATACATACACACACATATATTTATTTAGCCAAAAATAAAGGTATATATGTGTGTGTGTGTGTGTACGTATATACATTTACAAACAAATAAATTAAATGAATTTCTTAAGCCGGGTAATTTTTTATAATTGTTTTATATATAGACTTTAAAAAAATTTCATATATATGTATGTGGGTGTGTGTATATATCTGTGTGTGTATGTATATATTAAACACAAATGTTGTATAAAATATTTTAATTGCCAAATAATTAATGCTGAACAATGAATTATTATTTGTTTCTGCATAAATTAGGATAATTTATATTATATTATATATATATCTACTTAGACGTCTTATTAATATAGGATAGAGTGGTCAATTTTTCCCATGAACCCCTAGAATACGTTATATATTTTATCATTGTGATGTTCTAATACCAATATCATAAATTATTAACATATAATATTCTATTAGCAAAGCTAGCTAGCTTTATAGTAGGCTGTGCCATTGGATAGAAATAGAAAAACAGGTGTTTTGTACATGCATGGAACAACTAAATGGGTTTATAATGACAATACCACTGTAACGACCCGCCTTTCATTCCATAGAAAGACGCATCATTAAGAAGAAAGAAAGGGACAGAAAAGAGAAAGAAAGAAAAGAAAGGAACATACAACATCAAAATCTCACAGCGGAACGAATAAATTATATTATATCACATAAAACTTTACATAGTATCATATACATTAGAGTTATACAGCTAATACTACACAAACTAGACAGTTATAAACATCTGTCTAGCAATTACAATTCAAGTACATCAGAGAAAATGATACAACTCAAACACAGCGGAACCACTAAATATATCTACACACTGAAGCCTCCTGCTCCATTATCTCCTCCAGAACTCGTCAAAGCAATCCTGAATCACTTGACTACTCATACATAATATGAGTACCCAAGTGTTTAATGAAACAGAAAATAAACACTCGGGTCAGACAGGGGTCTGGTGTGATTAAACGGGGTTAAAGTTGCTTAACTTTAGAAAATCTTTTGAAAACAAAAGTTATCACGTAAGACTTCCCACACATAAACATGGAAAAGTTTTTACCTTATGCTAACCGAACATTTGATAGGAAATCCAGTGATATTATAATAGTGTCTAGGGTTTTCAAATAAATAAGAAATATCCGAAATTGTTACATCTATTAAATTTCAGCTACTAGCCACAAAAGTGGGCGATACAATCAAAATGTAGGGTCTCGTAGGGAAAATGGGTTTCCATCAATAGCAGGGCTACCGAGGGTACCGTCCGTCACAGTACGTGGCCTAGATCACCGTATCGAGGAGTACGCCCGCTCCCCTGCAACACAAAGCCGGGACCATTCCTTACTGAACAGTCCCGAACAAGACCACCCCGCAGATTGGTCGTCGCCAACTGCCACACAGCCGAAATATAAAGGGACCTCTAGACAGGGGTAAATCTTGCTCTCAAGTGGGGGCTACCCATGAACCCAGTTAATTAATTATTCACTAAGTATTTAACTTGATTAAGCACCTTTGATTATTCATCCTCTAATTACAATAAGTAATTAGTCTTAATTAATTTTCTCAAATTAATTAACCTTATTCATAAGTAATTAACATTTAATTACTTTATTAAATAACTATAATTAATTATATTTATCCTTAATTAATTACAATTAATTAATCACTTAATTAATTAATTATTACTTAATTAAACAATCATTAATCACATCATTAATTATATTAATTAATGATCTCTAATATTGAAATAAATTACTTAATTAAAATTAATTACATTTAGTAATTAATCTAATTATTAATCACCTTGATTAATATTCAATTCAGTAATTAACTATCTTTAATTACTCATTAACAAATTAATTATCCAATAATTAATTATCTTTATTAGTTAATCCTTGCTTAATTACAAAAGTAATAATCAAAATTACTTATTTAAAATAAATCACCTTTCACTAATTACATTCCAGTAATTTATCATTCATTACTTCTCTAAGTAATCCTGCTCCATCAATTACATTTAGTATTACTCTCATAAAATCATCAAATGATTTACTTAAATTAATTAAACTAAATTAATTAATTTAAACAAATCACATTATCAAAAATTATTACAATAAGTAATTAATTCCTTAATTACTTTATCAATTAATTATACTTAACAAATTACAATTGATTATATTCAATTAATTAATCTAGTTAATTATCAAAATTAATTACATTAATTAATTACTTAATTATCCTTAGATAATTATCATTATTTATTAATAATAATTCCTTAAATTACTTCTTTAAGAAAATTTTCTTGAATTAATCATTAATCGTCTTTAATTAAATTAATTCTAAATCATTATTTAAAATCAAATAAATAAGTAAAATTTTAATTATCTTAATTATTTTCAAAATAATTTATTTACTTATCAAATGACTTTATTTACATTCAAAATGTATTTAAACAATATATTTCTAAATGAAATTCAATTTCATTTTAAAATTTAAGATTTTAAAATGTTTAACCAAACATTATCCAAAATTTAAATAAACTTAAAATCCTTGAAATAAAACTAAATGTTAAAGAACATTCATTACTTAATATATAAGAAAAGTTTAAAAACCAAATTACTTAATTAAAGAAATCAAGCCTCTAAAATGAATTGATCATTTTGCTTTTCAAAATAAAGTTAAACACACTTCATATCTTTTTTATTGAATATTTAAGAAAAGAATTCTTTCAAGCTTAAACCTTATTTGAAATCAAATTCATTTTTAAATCTACTTTTAAAACATTTGAATCTGTCCATTATTTAAAAATTTACAATACAGTTTTGAATTCAAATCTGGTTTTTAAAGTAAACCTGAAAACTATATTTAACTTGATTTCAAAACTAAATTTAAATCTTACTTAAATTTAAATTCTTTCTTTTAAAAACCTTGAATTCAAAAGCTCACTTGAATCCAATTTCATCCAAACTTGGAATTTAAATTCTTGTTAAAATCCTGTTTCAAAAATTTGAATTCTTCCAAGTTTTAAAAGAACTGCACACTTCAGGTTTTAAACCTGTAACATAACTAACCCGAGAACCCCCCCATACCTACTTCGAGTTAAAGTCCTATCTCCTTCGAGTCACTACACAATATACTCGAGACCATCTTCGAGTCAAATACCCTACACAACCCCCAAAGGTTCATCAGACTTCAGATATGTACTATGCATATGCACCGTCACCTTGGCGATCTCCAGCCACTCTAACCCACTTCTACAAGTCACCGACCATCTCCTCACACGATCACGACCATCCAAACCCGCATATCAGCTTGAAATCAATATTGAGAAATCAACTGCAACCTGGAAATCAATATTGAATATTTTTAAAATAATATTTAAAACTAATTTTCAAAAGAGAAAATTTTTAAAAGAAAAATAATGTTGAATTCATTTTATTCAAGAGTTTCAAATCGAATATTATATTATAATATAATTGAACTAAGTCTTATTTCAAAAGAAAAACAAATTTTAAAATAAAACAAAACAAACTTTTATTATAAAATACTATTTAAACTATTTTATACTTATGAAACAAAATAAATTTATACTTATATTTCTTTGATAATGTAAGAAAGACTTTTAAATTTACCGTTGAAAAGTTTTCAATACTAATTTAAATCAATTTAATCAATTCATAAATTATACATCTTATATATATATATATATATTGGAAAATATTCTTTATTAAATTTAAATTAAAATCAAAACTCCTATTTACAATGTATACACATATATACATTATAAATAAAATATCTTTAAATCAGCTTAGAAAGAAAATTTTATCATTTAAATATTTTTAACATTTGAAAACAATAAGATTCTCAAATTAAATTATTATTATTATAAATTTTGAAAAGAATATCATTTGACAAATCAAATGATTATTAATCTTCAAAGGAAAATTCCTGTGAAATGACCCTCTCTTTTTATACCTAAATTTGTCAGGATTTTTTTTTTTACATGGAGATATATAGATATATTTGTTATATATATATATATATATATATTTCCAAAGCCTAGAGTCATTTTTCTTTTTATCAAATAAACAATTTTCATCCAGGATCAAAATTTTTTACCAATATAAATATATTAATGTATTCACAAAGATATGACACCATATCAAGATGTATGTGCCCCTTTTGTTTTAATCAGAGTTATGGTAAACAAGAGGATAATTTGATTGATTAAATTTAATCAATCCACCCATAGTTCAATTTAACTCATGCAATAAAATTTCATCTGTATATATGTATCTGTATATATACATTTGTAAGACCTCAACTCTTGATTTCTTACTGGCTTCTCTATAAAGTGTAATTCCTAAAATCAAGGAGAATGTGTTATGATTATACATAAATTAATGATGTAGTGCTTATGTTCTGAAAGTGATATGAGTTTTTATCATTTTCTATGTTCGCTTTTCTATAGAATCTACCTTAGTTACAAACTCTTTTCTGCAATATTTCTAAGTGAGTTATCTTATTCATATGTTACAGATCCTTCCCCCATTCAAGAAAAAGGTATAAAACCTTTGCATAGTACAAATTGCGTTATGAAAACATGCAGACACCTAATACATTTTCCTTATGCCTTTAAACTCTTGCATGCAATTGTCATAATGAAAGAATAACCATATTGTTCATTGAGGCTCAACTGTCCATATTTCCAATATTTAATTCTTTTTAAAGACACAAGATTGACTAATACATTTACAAAATATATCCATCCTATTTATCATAGTGTTCTTACTCAATTTTTCTTACAAAATCATAGATTAACTTCTTCAACTTTTCAGACAATATTCAGATTTATAACTCCGGTTACAATTCAATTCCTTAGCAAAACACTGAGCAAAACACTTAGCAAAATATCCATTCAACTGTTAGTACTTAATACAAGTTACGATTTAAAAGTATCAATACATGCAGATTTCATCATTTAAGCTCTTATCTAATTAAATTTTAGCATGCTATAACCTTCTTCTCAAAGCCTTGCTCCTACTCCTACTTAGTTGCTGCAGTCCCTGAAAATGCATTTGAAGCTGCCCCATTTTAAATGAGACACCCTAGAGGCCATTAGCACACTAGGGTCAGACACATGTCTGGTATGAGAAAATCCACTAAAACAATTTGTTAATCAAGTTAAAGTTGAAACATGTATATATGTATATAACTCTGCCTTTAAAAAACATATAAGTCATGTGTGCATGTTCTGTGTCATTGTGCATGTGCACACTTAAATCTTTCTTTCCAGAACCTTATGAAGATATGATACATTCATACATTCATACAGCTCAGTCATAAATAAAATAAGCATCCATACAAAACAGAGACATCACCAAAATGAATTAAATCATTTGTTCCCTACTCAGATTTCATTCGAGGAAAGCTCTAGTTCCTCTTTATACCAAGTTCCCTTACTTTGATATATTTATCTAGCTTGGTCTCATCTGCAACTAATGAATCAATGGACACACTGTAATGGACTAATTCACTCCATTACACACAGATCTCAGGACTTAAACAAGCAATGTGTCAACTTGCATTACTCAAGAACACAAGTCATTCCTGCAGTGCTCTTGACCCACCATTTCTTAATCAGGTTTCCTTTTTTTTTAGATAGTAACACTTTTGATTTTCCATGGCAAACCCATTCAGTGAATCATTTCACTAAAACAAACAATCATGTCATGGCATTCAACATCACTCATAAACAAACAGAGGTAATCAGGCAATTTAACATAGGTGTCTATTAAATAGATTCGGCACATATACATATATATATATATATATATATATATATATATATATATTCTTGCAATTTTAAAAGGGGTATAGACAACTAACATTGGCCTATGGCTTTGTGAGTGAGTTTTTTTTCTTTTTTCTATCATCTGTGCTTCAATTTAACTCAGAATGACTAAGTTTTACTGAATCACAAAATTTATTGGCTATGTATATGACTATTTGTATTTTGAGCATCAGCACATAGGCAACCCTATTGCACCCCTAATTTTTTTTTCAAGCCTCGGCACTTATACATAAGTATATTGCAGCTTACATGTTTATATTTTTCAGGGTTAAGCCAATGCCAACACTACTTGCTTATATTCAACATTTAATTCTCTGGGTATTTACTTATGTTTCTAAACATTAACATATCAGAGAGATCTGGGTTTTTAAAATATATATATACTAATAATTCTTAGAACTTTCACATAATAAAATCAGCAGAACAACCAGTTAAAAATCAAAACATTTTTAACCTCTGAAATCACAGATAGACCATCACATATGAAAATACATTTTTCTTCTTCTTTTTTTTTAAGAAAAAATAACTTATGAACTGGCTTCCTTCATTAGGACTTAGTGCCTTAGATTTTGAGTGAGTTTTCTCACCTAGCTCTATTTCACTTCCCTAGTTGATTGGTAAGCTTCTGCCTTCAAACCCTTTTCTTCACTTGTTTTTATATATATATAATGTATTTTTTTTCTCAAGGGCTATCCGGGGAGCGGAGGAGGTTCCTCATATCACTGCTTATTTATGCAGGGTTTTTCTTAGGGTTTAAGGCACTAGCTAAAGACATTTTTGGCCATCAGAAATCATGTCATTTGCATTTTATCTAAACCCAAAATCTTACCCTCTCCGGCTTAAGTTTGTGAAGAGAAAAGTGGTTATATTCTTTTGGTTATTTTCAGAAATTTTGCTTTTCCAAAAAATACTTTTCCTCTTGTCTACTAACATGCTAAAAGTGTGACTTGATTTCGATTGGTTATTATATATCTATATATCAAGTATCCTTCTTAATTCTGCCTATACAAAACATTTCTCTGTTTTTATCTTATTTTCTATTTTTAGCTTTCACTTAAATAGTATGTACTTCCTTTATTTATTTATAAAAGGATTGCTCCTTTCATACCTTCATTCTTTTCATTTTGTTTATATTTAAAATATTTTTGTGTATTTTATTTTACTGATTTGAACTCTAGTACTTGATTAGCATACCTATATGTCTATATATGTCTTACAGAAATAATTAGTGCACACACACATATATATACATTATTTTATACTGGCACACCTGCAAATGTACTCTCAAATACAATCAGTTGCATCCTTATATATATATATATATATATATATATATATATATATATATATATTTCATATAGCCTTTTAAGGATTTATTTTATTTATCTGCATAAATATATATATTTTTCCCATACACATTAACATATGTTCATTCATATCATTCAGGGATTTAGCTTCAATTCATGTGTATTCCCTGTGCACACATGTACACTCATATAGTTACACCATATCAAGCCATATCAACTTCCCTTTTAAAATTTGTTTAAAAATTATTTTAAACTTATTTATATTTTTCAAAATAAATTCCTAAAATCTTGGGTCATTACATACACCCCACCTTTAGAAATTGTGTCCCATAATTTTTCCTAAGCTTAAATCAATTTCAAACTTAATTTAGAGAACAAGTACATTTTCAATCAAATAGATTTTTAGTTCTATCATAATAACTAAAAATACATGCGTCCAAAAGGAAAACAATTTAAAAATTAAAATTACCTTTAATCTGAAAATAGCTTAGGGTAGTTCATCCTAACTTTGCCCTCTAACTCCCATGTGCAATCACTAGGATCATGACTCCACTATACCTTCACAAGTTTCAGTGATTTATTCCTTAATTTCTTCATATCCTTTGCCAAAATTCCTACCAGATCCTTTTCATAAATCAAATTAGGTTTTATTTGCACTTGGGTTGGGGTCTACTGAATTTCTGCCTTGTCATGGACCTACCTTCTCAATTTTGATACATGAAAAACATCATGCATCCCTTGCATGTCTTCTGGTAATTCCAACTTATATGCCAAGGAACCAATTCTTTCCAGAATTTGTGTGGCCCAATATATCTTGGGGTTAACTTGCCTTGTTTCCCAAATCTCAGTACATTTTTCATAGGTGAGATTTTGATGAAATTAAAATTTCCTACTTCATATTCCACCTGCTTCCTTTTCATGTCTGCAAATTTCTTCTGCCTATCTTGAGCTGCTGCCATTATTCTCCTTACCAACTCAATTTTCTCTTTAGTTTCTTGTATGTATTCAAGCCCTAAAATAGCCCTTTCTCCTGCTTCTACCCAACAAACAGGTGACAAACATGGCTTGCCATATAAGGCTTCAAATGGAGCCATTCCTATGGTGCTTTGATAGCTGTTGTTGTATGTAAACTCAGCTAAATGGAGACAGTCTTCCCAGTTGCCCTCAAAATCCAGTGCACATGCCCTCAACATGTCCTCTAAAACTTTGTTTACTTCCTCAGTCTGCCCATCTGATTGAGGATGGTAGGCAGTGCTTAAGCATAATTCACTTCCAATGGCTTCTTGAAAGCTTCTCCAGAATTTTGAGGTGAAGATGGTATCCCTATCACTCACAATGGTTTTGGGAATGCCATGCAATTTTACCACCTCTTTCATAAATACTTGCGCTAATTTTGGTGCTTTCCTTTGTGATTTAACTGGGATGAAATGTGCCACTTTAGTTAGCCTATCCACTATTACCCATATGCTTGTGTTTCCTCCTTTAGATCTAGGCAGTCCATCTATGAAATCCATAGATATATCTTCCCACTTCCATTGTGGTATGCTAAGAAATTGCAACATCCCTGATGGCTTTTGTGTTTCAGCCTTGACTTGTTGGCAAGTCATACATTTGGCAATATATTTGGCTACATTTGATTTCATTCCCTTCCACCAAAAATATCTTTATAAATTTTGATACATCTTTGTCCTGCCTGGGTGTATGGAGTACTTACTTCTATGATATTCATTCAATATCTCCTCCTTCAATTCTATGTTTTCTGGCACACACATTCTATTCTGGTTTCTCAGATAACCATTTTTATCAATATGGTGATTTGTCACCTCCTCCCCTTTCAATATGAAAATTTTCTTCTCCAATAAGTTTGTGTCTTGTTCTTGCATTTTTCCTACCTTCAAAATTAAATCTGATTGAAGTGTCATCAAGCTTAACTTCCCTCTATTTTCCTGTGCACCTTGCACCTGGACATCCATGTGTACACAGCTATTCTCCCCAATTTCTAACTCAGCCAGCAAAGACAAGTCCTTAAACTCTTCCATCATCATCATAGCCAATTTAGCATGTTGTCTACTTAGAGCAACATCAACTTTGTTTGCTTTTCCTGGTGTATAGTGTAAAGTTCAAACTTAGTTCCTAACAAATAATGTCTCCAAAGTTTCAAGACATAAATCACAGCTGCTAATTCAAAATCATGTGTGGCATACCTTACTTCATGGGGTTTGAGTTGTCTGGATTCATATGCAATGACTTGGCCTTGTTGCATCAGCACTGCACCCAAGCCAAAACCACTAGCATCAGTGTATACAACTAATTCTTCATTTCCCAGGGGTACTTTCAAAATTGGAGCATTCACCAATGCCTCCTTTAACTGTTCAAAAGACTTCTCGCACTTCTCTGACCAAACAAAAGCTTGGTTTTTCCTGGTTAGGTTAGTAAGTGGTTGAGAAATTTTTGAAAAATCTTTTGTAAATCTCGTATAATACCTTGCCATCCCCATAAATGATCTCACTTCACTCACAGTGATAGGCCTCTTCCATGCTTGATAGCCAATACTTTATTAGGGTTCACAGAAATTCCTTTGGCAGAAATGACATGGCCAAGGAAATGTACGTCCTCTTTCCAAAATGCACATTTTGAATATTTTGCCTTTAAAACTTTTTCCCTCAGTCTAGACAAAACCATATGTAATTGACTCTTATGTTCTTCCACTGTTTTGGAATAAATTAAAATGTCACCTATAAAAATAAGCACAAATTTGTCTAAATAATCTCTAAAGTTTCTGTTCATTAAATCTACAAAGTATGATGGTGCATTAGTCAAGCCAAATGGGATAACCAGAAATTCATACAACCCATACCTAGTGTTAAAGGCAGTGTACTTGATACTTGACTCTTCCGCCTTCATTTGATGAAAACCAGATGATAAATCTAGTCTAGAAAACACTCTTGCCCTAGCTAATTGATCAAAAAGATCATTTATTCTTGGCAATGGATATTTATGTTTAATAGTTACCTTGTTCAATTTTCTATAATCTATACAAAGTCTCAAGGAACCATCTTGTTTCTTAACAAATACCACTGGTGCTCCCCAACAAGAATTACTATGTCTTATAAAACCCTTATTTTCTAATTCCTCTAACTGTTTCTTTAATTCTTTTAATTCATTTGGCCCTATTCTAGTTAGCTTTTTAATCACTGGACTTGCTCCTGGAACCAAATGGATTTTGAATTCCACTGGTCTATGGTCTGGAACACCCTTAACCTCCTCAAAAACATCCAAGTATTCATTGACTATGGGAATTTCTTCAATAGTGAGTTCAATGAAATCTTTTCCCAAGTTAATCAAATGATATAATTTCTTTCCCTTAGCCACTTCACACAAAATTATGATCCTCTGGCCTCTAAGGTTTTGTAATGATATGGTGGATGAGTCTAAGTTAATTATGGCTTTAAATTGTCTTAACTAGTCTACTCCCAATATAACACCTATATTTGCGTAGTTTAAAACAGATAAATTGGAAATAAAAGTATCTCCTCCTATGTTTAATTCCACATCCACGCAAATCATATGTAAAACACTAGAACTCCCCAGTGGGCTTTGTATATGTTATGGGGTTTCAACCAATATACCATTTAATTTTAGCATTTTAACTAATTCATAAGAAATCAAGGAGTGGGTTGCCCCGGTATCATATACTACTGCTATGGGTATAGTACAAATAAATAGTATACCTTCCACTTGACTTTGATTCTCAGCATTAATCTCTATTGTGGATTTGCCTTTGCCTTCCAAGTTTGCTAATTTTCCTTGCTGTTTGTACTCAGGACAATTTCTCTTCATATGCCCCTCTTTCCCACATAGATAGCACTTGAAAGCTCCTCCTTTCAATTCTGGACACCTTGGTTTGATATGTCCTTCCTTTCCACATTGATGACACTCAATTTTCTTTTTGGTTTCCTTAGCTTTAATATCTCCAGTACCCTTGTTACTGACCTCTTCTTTCTTCTTATCATAAGGGTGATGTCTTCCCTTACCCTTCTTGATGTTATTATTCTTAAAATTTCTGAACTTTTCCCTTTCCTTGTCATGCTGCTCCAATCTCAAAACCAAGTCTATTAATTGATCAAATGTCCTGTCAGAATAAGGTAACATGGCTCTGCTAAGTCCTGGGTTCAAACCTTTTATGTATCTGTCATTTTTGGATGCTTCATCTTCCACTAGCATTGCTCCATATGTGGAAAGCCCCTCAAACTTTTGAGTGTATTCAGTGACATTTAATGTTCCTTGCCTAAGTCTAATAAATTCTTCCAGTAAAGTGGTCTTAGCTGATGCTGGTACAAATCTTGCTTCCAATATCTCCTTGAATTGATCCCAAGTGATTTCATTCTCATTTCTCCAAGTAATGATTACTTCCCACCAGCTTAAAGCTACTCCCTTCAGGTGTCTTGAAGCCACTTGCCTCTTCCTTTAATCATCAAGCTGCATGTCATTGAAAATCCTATCAGATGTTCTCAACCATGCTTGAATTTCCACAATACTCTCTGTCCCTTCAAAGCTTTTGCCTCCTAAATGGGTATAAGTCTTGAGTAATTTTGAGAGCTCTTCATGGGGATTTTCTTGCCTTTGCCCTGCCCCATCCCTAAGTGCTCTCACCAAATCTTGTAGATTGTCCATTGGTGGTGCATTAGAGGGTCCTGCTCCCTGAATTGGGTGTCTTCCTACCATTGCTTGCTAGTAATAATTTACACAGTTGGTTAGTTTCTTTTTTTTAAACTATGTTTTTAGTAACATAGCTCTGATACCAAATGAAATGACCCTATCTTTTTATCCCTAAATTTGTCAGGATTTTTTTCACAAGGATATATATATATATATATTTGTTATATATATATATATATATATATATATTTCCAAAGCCTAAAGTCATTTTTCTTGTTATCAAATAAACAATTTTCATCCAGGATCAAATTTTTTTACCAATATAAATATATTAGTGAATCCACAAAGATATGCACACACATATGAAGATGTATGTGCCCCTCCTATTTTAATCAGAGTCATGGTAAACAAGAGGATAATTTGATTGATTAAATTTAATTAATCCACCCATAGTTCAATTTAACTCATGCAATAAAATTTCTTCTATATATATGTATCTGTATATATACATTTGTAAGACCTCAACTCTTGATTTCTTACCGGCTTCTCTATAAAGTGTAATTCCTAAAATCAAGGAGATTGTGTTATGATTATACATAAATTAATGATGTAGTGCTAATGTTTTGAAAGTGATATGAGTTTTTATCATTTTCTATGTTCGCTTTTCTATAGAATCTACCTTAGTTTGTTACAAACTCTTTTCTGGAATATTTTTAAGTGAGTTACCTTATTCCTATGTTACAGATCCTTCCCTTATTCAAGAATAAGGTATAAAACCTTTGCATAGTACAAATTGCGTTATGAAAACATGCAGACACCTAATACATTTTCCTTATGCCTTTAAACTCTTGCATGCAATTGTCATAATGAAAGAATAACCATACTTTTCATTGAGACTCAACTGTCCATATTTCCAATACTTAATTCTTTTCAAAGACACAAGATTGACTAATACATTTACAAAATATATCCATCCTATTTATCATAATGTTCTTACTCAATTTTTCTTACAAAATCATAGATTAACTTCTTCAACTTTTCAGACAGTGTTCAGATTTATAACTCCTGTTACAATTCAATTCCTTAGCAAAACACTAAGCAAAACACTTAGCAAAATATCCATTCAACTGTTAGTACTTAATACAAGTTACAATTTAAAAGTATCAATACATGCGGATTTCATCATTTAAGCTCTTATCTAATTAAATTTTAGCATGCTATAACCTTCTTCTCAAAGCCTTGCTCCTACTCCTACTTAGTTGTTGCAGTCCCTGAAAATGCATTTGAAGCTGCCCCATTTTAAATGACACACCCCAGAGGCCATTAGCACACTAGGGTCAGACACATGTCTGGTATGAGAAAATCCACTAAAACAATTTGTTAATCAAGTTAAAGTTGAAACATGTATATACATAACTCTGCCTTTAGAAAACATATAAGTCATGTGTGCATGTTCTGTGTCATTGTGCATGTGCACACTTAAATCTTTCTTTCCAGAACCTTATGAAGATATGATACATTCATACATTCATATAGCTCAGTCATAAATAAAATAAGAATCCATACAAAATAGAGACATCACCAAAATGAATTAAATCATTTGTTCCCTACTCAGATTTCATTCCAGGAAAGCTCTAGTTCCTCACATGTTTATAGTTTTCAGGGTTAAGCCACAACCCACACTACTTGCCTATATTCAACATTTAATTCTCTAAGTATTTACTTATGTTTCTAAACATTAACATATCAGAGAGATCTGGGTTTTTAAAATATATATATATACTAGTAATGCTTAGAACTTTCATATAATAAAACCAGCAGAACAACCAGTTAAAAATCAAAACATTTTTAACCTCTGAAATCACAGATAGACCATCACATATGAAAATACATTTTTCTTCTTCTTCTTTTTTTTAAGAAAAATTAACTTATGAATTGGCTGCCTTCATTAGGACGTAGTGCTTAGATTTTGAGTGAGTTTTCTTATGTATGTAATGTATATATTTTTTCTCTCAAGAGCTATCCGGGGAGAGGAGAAGGTTCATCATATCACTGCTTATTTATGCAGGGTTTTTCTTAGGGTTTTAGGTACTAGCTAAAGATGTTTTTGCCATCAGAAATCATGTCATTTGCATTTTATCTAAACCCAAAATCTTACCCTCCCCGGCTTAAGTTTGTGAAGAGAAAAGTGGTTAATTCTTTTGGTTATTTTCAGAAATTTTGCTTTTCCAGAAAATACTTTTCCTTTTGTCTACTAACATGCTAAAAGTGTGACTTGATTTCCATTGGTTATTATATATCTATATATCAAGTATCCTTCTTAATTCTGCCTATACAAAACATTTCTCTGTTTTTATCTTATTTTCTATTTATAGCTTTCACTTAAATAGTATGTACTTCCTTTATTTATTTATAAAAGGATTACTCCTTTCATACCCTCATTCTTTTTTTTTTTTTTTGTAAGGCAAGAAAGAATCTCATATATTGACTTAATCCAAATTACAAAAGTTCCAAACATAACACTATAACCTATTACAATCATCATAACAATAACAACAAATTAACAACAAAACAAAAAACTACATTCAGCAAAAACCAAAATTATATCCCAGACCTCTCTAAAAAACTACCATGAAAACAGCAACCCCGAGCTATTAGCAAAGTTCCAGAAAAGGTGCATCAGTAACTAGTACTATCCTTCAGTAATATAACCATTTTGAAACAACTCCAAGCCATAATCAGTGTTCCAGAAAAGGTTCTTCAGTAAGTAGTGCAATCCTTCAGAAGATATCCATCAGCATTATGAGAATAAACCATACAAACATTAACTTTACTCATTCCTTAGATCTCTAAGAATACTACCATGAATCAAATTATACAGTTGCATTGGATTCTTGCTGCCATTACCAAAGATTCTGCTATTCCTCTCTGTCCACACATTTTGAATCATCCTTTTAAGAAGCTTTAACAGCAACTTTGTCTTATTATTCTTCCATCTTGTTGCTTTAAACACATTGAACCATTCAATTGAACTGAGAGGTGATGGCTTATAAAAACCACCATTTGATAGAAGTCTATACCAAATTTGATAAACATAAGAACACTCAAAAAATAAATGAGTATTAGTTTCAGTTTCACAGTTACACAAAACACATAAGTCCTCTGGAATAACTCCAATTCTACATAGCCTTTCCTTAGTGATTAGAGCATTTGCCATCACCTTCCACAGCAACAAATTTTCCTTTGCATTTCCACCAATCTTCCAAATCCTTGAATGCCAGGGGAACAGAGAACTATTTTGACTGAGAATATTATACACAAGACTTATTGAATGATTCTTTCCTTTATCTGACCAAATTAGAACATTATCGCTACTCCTTAAGTGGCCACTTGTTATGAGATTGCATAAATTCCTTAAATGAAAAGAGCTAGAATAAGGTAAAACTAAACCATCATCATGTATAAACTCATCAACTGTAGCATGCTCATGAATACCAGAATTTCTTCTCAAGTTATAATCAACAACAGAGCTTAAAATCAAACCCTGTTTTGCCCATGGAGAATGCCAGAAGGATAAACCCTTGATCAAGACATAGTTACATTGCAAGTGAGGAATAAAAGTCTCCCTAAGTTTGAGAATACATCTCCAACTCCAGCTGCAATTTTGTGGTATAGGCATTGTCCAAAAATTCCTCTTTCCAATAAGGTTATGATTGACCCATTGAGACCATAGATTTGTATCAACTTCAAAAATCTTATTAAAATAAACTGAAATTGCAGCTCTATTCCAAAGAAAGATATTTGTAATACCAAGTCCACCATACTTTTTAGCATCAAACAATTTATAAAAGGAAATTGGTACGAGCTTTCTAGAAAATAGATCACCATGCCATAGAAACCTATTCAGTGCACTAGAAATCATATTGATTAACTTTATTGGGAGAATGTAATGCCTAGTCCAATAAGTAGTCATGGCCACAGCAATAGATTGAATAATTGTAAGCCTACCAGCTTGTGACAATTTATCAATTGGCCAAATTTGCAATCTTTCAATAATCTTCTCATAAAGTGGTGACAATCATTCTTGGTAATTCTAGAACAAAATAAAGGCAGACCTAGATAATGAGAATTTTTGGGTAGTTCTTGAAAGCCTAAGAACTTTATAATGTCATTCTTCTGAGCAATATCAAGACCAGCAACCAAGATATTAGACTTTGATAG
This sequence comes from Allium cepa, assembly GCA_030765085.1. Taxonomy (NCBI): domain Eukaryota; kingdom Viridiplantae; phylum Streptophyta; class Magnoliopsida; order Asparagales; family Amaryllidaceae; genus Allium; species Allium cepa. The sequence goes on from CM060931.1 coordinate 836,593,415, forward strand.
ATTTATTTGCAGTCCAGTCATAGTGTAGAACAAATGCAGAGAGGATATAATACTTTGTATATTATGATGAGTAGGCTTTGTGAAAATTATTAAATCATCAGCAAAAAGTAGATGAGTTATAAGTGGATTCTTACATTTAGGATGGAGCTGGAGTTTCTTTTTAACAACAAAATCCAACAGAATAGTGTTAAGGAGCTCCATGACAATTATAAACAAATATGCAGAAATTGGGTCACCTTGTCTAACACCTTGCAGCCCTTTGAAATAACCATACAACCCCCCTTCTCTCGAAATAGAATACATTGGTGATGATATGCACGTATAAATCCATGCTAGAAAAGGTTTAGGAAAATTCATCTTTGACATAATGGCTAAAATAGAATTCCAAGCAATTGAGTCAAAAGCCTTTCTAATATCTAATTTCAACACGCATCTTGGTGAAATGTTCTTTCTCTCATAACCATACAGTAACTCTCGTGTCAATAGAATGTTATCACTGATTGATCTAACACTTATATATGCAGCTTGATTATTGGAGATAATGGATGGCAAGACTGGTTGTAATCTATTAGTTAAAACCTTTGATATGATCTTATAAATGATATTACAACATGAAATAGGCCTAAAGTCAGCAACTGAAATTGGATTTTCAATCTTTGGTATCAAAGCAATGGCAGTAGATGATAAACCATCAGGAAGTTTATTAAACTGGAAGAAAAATTGTATAGCTCTAATAACATCATTTCCAATTTTATTCCAACTCTGTTGAATAAAACATGCATTAAAGCCATCTGGACCTCCACAACTTTCACTGTCTAAATTGAAAACTGCATTCCTAATTTCATCAGCAGTAATTTCACAAATCAAAGCATTAGATTGAGTCGTGGAAATGGTTGGAAGAGTAATATCAAAGAGAGGGTTTATATCAGGAATGAATAAATTTGTAGGGGCTAAAATAGATGTAAAATATTGAATAAAAGCATTATTAATACCATCAAAAGAATTCACCACATTACCATACATATCCTTTATCTGAGAAATGCACTCACGATTCCTTTTAACCTTTAAAAAATTATGAAAGTATTTGGTATTCCTATCTGCCTCTTTTTCCATCCTCATATGAACTTTTTGCTTGATAGATGACAATTCCATATCAAGAGCTTGATCCAAGTGTTTCTTTAATTGCAACTCCATGTGATGTAAGACAGAATCAAATGGCCTTACATTCAATTGTTCCTGTATCTTAATAAGTTCCTTTCTAATTTGAACAGATTGTTTATCCTCCTTACCAAAGAAAGCTGCTGACCAATTCCTCAGATGAAATTTGAGTACCCTCATCTTGAGTGTAACATTAGTTAAAGGATCACTGCCAAATTGCATATTCCAAGTCCTGTTTAAAATAACATGATAATCCACCTGTTTTGTCCAAAAATTAAAAAATTTAAAAGAGTGTTTCCCTCCACAAAAATTCTTAACTCCCCAGTGAAAAATTAATGGACAATGATCAGATAAAGAAGGCTGAAGAATGTTATAAAAAGAATTTGGCCAGTGATGAAGAAAAGAAAGATTGATGAAAATATGATCAAGTTTACATAAAGTTGGATTACCAGTCCTATTACAATTAGACCAAGTAAAACTGGATCCAAAATGTTTAACTGAAATAAGATTTGCTTGAATTATAGCAGAGTTTAAAGGAGTAATATCCTTTAGAGATAAAGGATAGCCACCCATTTTTTGATTGCTAGCAAACATACAATTAAAATCACCACCAATTATCCAAGGAATAGAAGATGAATTCAATGATGGTATAAGATCTAAAAAAACTTGTCTCAAAGATAAGGAATTTTGAGCATAAACAGATGTTAAATGGAAATTGGTATTGGAAGGCAAATGAAAACAATTATAATGTATGAATTGATCAGAAGCACTTAATCTGGAAAGCCTGAAAATATGGGGGTTCCATAATGTTAGCAATCTGCCATAGTTAGATTCAGCAAAATTATCATCAAATGACCAGGAAGGAGAAATTAAACAAGAAGCCTTTATGGAAGAATGAATATCAAGTTTAGTTTCAGAAATACACATTAAATGAATATCATTATCCTTAATAAGATTCCTAACCTCAAGCTGTTTAGAGGGCAAATTAGCCCCCCTTATATTCCAAAAAGCAATCTTATTCATTTGGAAGGAAGAGAAGGGAGCAGAGGTGAAGGATTCTTCCTAGTATGCCTTGGATGAGATTTTTTGTTTGAAGAGGATAATGGTAAGATTTCCTGAGGTGTAAAATCTTTCCCTTTATTGAGATCCCCAGATTTCAAAGTATTAGAACCAGAGTTATTAAGAACAACTGAACAATCACCTTTTTCAGAAGGAGGTGGAAGTATGATGTGACTAGGAGGAGACAAATGCAAATAAGGTGAAGGAATATTTGAACTTAACAAAATGGGAGATTTGGAACTAAAATGAGAACTACAAGAAGTTGATACAGAGATAGTATTGGAAGAAACAGCTGTTGTTACAATAGAAGATTCAGAGTTTTCAACAGGTAAAGAAGGATCTCCAGAATTTTCAATAGAAGCATCAAGATTTGATAAAGCTGAAAAAGAATTCAATATGGTAGTAGAGGAAGGACCATTAAGATTATGTGATTCATACTCTTTAGCCCTAGCATGTTCCATGCCATTAGTAGAATTACTTCCTTTATCAACAGATACTTTTTTCTTCCATACCTCATTATTCTTTCTATTGATGTTTCTCCAACTTTTATTAGCTTTACTGATATCAATTTCACTTTTATTGTTATTCACATCCTCTCCAAAATCATGAACCTTACTAACCTTAACCTCTTTATCTTCCTTCACAAACTCACAAGAAATAGAATCATGTCCAAAAATCTTACAATGAGAGCAAATTCTGGGTTTCCAGTCATATGATAGAAGAACATCAGGACAATTATTACCCAATTGTGGAATGTGAATAGATTAAGGCAATTCAAATTCAGGGGAAATTTCCACTAGTGCCTTAGCATATTTGAATCTTTTAAGTTTTTCAGTATTACTATCAAAGCAAATCAGTCTTCCAACATGACAAGCAAGCCAATTAATTCCCATCAACGTCCAGAGAATAATAGGAATCCTATGAAAATGCATCCAAACTGGAACTTTTTTAATTTGAGCATGAGAATTGCCAAAAGATGGATCCCATTTTGTAATAATGAACATTCTTCCTCTTATAAAAACAGGATCCGATTTAAGTACCATATCTTTGCCTTCTTGATTAGAAAAATTAAAATAGAAATTAAACCCATCCGATTTAAAATCTACTTCACCTTTGAGTTTCCAGTATCTCTTCAAGAAATTGACTACACTCAAAAAAGATAGCGTTCCATCCAAAAAGAACCCAACAAGATGATTGTTCCAGTATTTTAAACCTTCTTCCTTCACAATATCCGGCAAAACAGATGGAGGCTTATCCCGAGGAATATCAAAGTGAACAGGTTTATAAGATCCAGCATTTCTGGGCAAAGATTTAAAGAGTGAGGACCAATTAGAATTTAAAGAAGGTTTAACAGATTCAATGGATGAATTCAAAAAAGATCGAATGAGAGAAGGATGATCAGTTGACGTCGAGGAAGATGAAGAAAGTAGAGAGGAAGAAAGAGTAGAAGAAGAGGAAGAAGGCAGAGGAGGAAAAGAAGAAGAATCAAAAGAAAAAGAAAAAGAAAAAGAAGAGGACGCCATTAAAATTTCAAAAGACAGTTAAGAAGAGGGAACGTTTCTGCTCAAACTCATTCTTTTCTTTTTGTTTATATTTAAAATATGTTTGTGTATTTTATTTTACTGATTTGAACTCTAGTACTTGATTAGCATACCTATATGTATATATATGTCTTACAGAAATAATTAGTGTACACACATATATATATACACATTATTTTATACTGGCACATCTGCACATGTACTCTCAAATACAATCAGTTGCATCCTTATATATATATTTGCATATAGCCTTTTAAGGATTTATTTTATTTATCTACATAAACATATGTATTTTGCCCATACACATCAACATATGTTCATTCATATCATTCAGGGATTTAGCTTCAATTCATGTGTATTCCCTGTGCACACATGTACACCCATATAGTTACACCATATCAAGCTATATCAATTTCCCTTTTAAAATTTGTTTAAAATTATTTTAAACTTATTTATATTTTTCAAAATAAATTCCAAAAATCTTGGGTCATTACATCATGTTTGAATTATATTATTAAATCAACATTTCACATTTTAAAATGATTATTAATGGAATTATTTAATAAATATTTATTGCCTAAATTTCCGGGGCATCACATTCCTCCCCCTTAAAAGAATTTCATCCCCGAAATTTAAAAGAAAAGGTAATTTAATAATCCCGTATAGATTTTAATTTTAAAGTAGCAAACATATGTTATCAATCAAATACTAGCTACCATAGCAATCAATTCAAACAAACAATTTTAGTTATCCAGACAAAATTCTGTTTAAGATTCTCTAGAGTTTCCCAGGTACAAACACCGAAACACTCGTCCTACAAAAAATAAACTAGCTACACCACACAGATCTAGAGCTCCTATATATCTAGATCTACAAATCCTAACAGAGAACTGGACCACAGACACGTCCGGACCAACTTCCAAATCTCCCAGAACTACCGATTCTAAAACCAATGATAAACCATACACGTACTCCCTCAGAGATACGTGACGAGCATAACAAATTTCAACCATCCGAACTGGCATTTCAGTCCGGTAGACCAAACACTTAGCTCTTGAGAGAAAATAGAAAGATCCAATACTCTTGTCCACAAATCTCTCCTATCGATCCTGGGCTGCCCTCAACCTTCTAGATCAATCCAATCTTCATAAATGCTTCACGGAACAAATTTGGACAAAGAAATAAATGATCTCCAGATCCTACTCCTATTCTGGAAACAGAACAGATGTACAAGAAAATCAAGCCTCCAGGTCAAAAAAATAAATTTCTTGTAGAAATCTTCTGATCCAAAACAAACTCAAATTCCCAATGACTCGGGTGCTGCTTCTATTCTGAAACAGCTGCCACTATGCTTCCACTGCATAACTCTGATTTAAGAATGATGTTGATGAACACAAGTACAAACTTGATAAATCCATCCCGGAACATTGTTCATCAAATTCCATAAAATCTCAGTGACCTGTCTGATTCGGTCACAAACACCACAGCAAAAATTCAACCCGGAAACTTGATCTGATAAATCTTGCCAGCTTAACATATCTCTCCCTCAAAGAACCCTCCTACTAAGCTGAATCACTGGTAAAGCTCCAAGAACCAAGTCGAAACAGAATTCAAACTCTTGATGCGGATGCAAACTTAACTCTTTCGAAGATATCCAGAAAATACCAAGCCACTTCGATAACTACAACATCCTCTAGAGATGCTTCAATCCAAACAAAGATTACTCATAGAACTTCCTGTTAACCCCGCTGAAACTTGAACTGACTCATTTACTCAACTAATCCCGACTCATCCATGTAGAGGGAAGGACGACTCATCAAGACCCCGGCTCAACAACCTCACGACTCTGCAAGTCCTTGAGTTAACAGGCCACGACTTAAGGTGCTTAACGGTTCAGGAAGGATCTACGACTCAACGACCCAAGGAGAGATTGTACGACTTAAGGAACCTTACGAGTTAAGGAACCTTACGAGTTAAGGAAGGCTTGCGAGTTAAGACATTAACGACCTGAGGAATGTCACGACTTATGGAAGTCTACGACTTAAGAGGTATGCGACATAAAGGTGATACAACCTAAGACTTCAGAGACAAGTTCAATATCGTGCTATAATGAGATAACTCGTTGACGACATACGACTTATGATGAGTCGTGTACGACTCATACTAACATCAAGGAAGGTTGCACTGGTTAACTCGTGAACGGCTCAGGACTTGTGTTATTCATTTAAATGGGAGCCTAGCTTTGGACCAAGCGGTGAGCTAACCCAGTAGGTCGGCCGCGACCTACTATGAGTCGTGAACGGGTTATGGCTCATCATGAGTCGTGTACGAGTCATGACCTAATTCCGAGAAATGCCTATAAATACGACCCTAGCTCCAACTAGGAAGGGACCTTTTTGGCTCACTCTCTTCAAGCGCCGATACTCTGCTGCATTCCGAACCAATCTAACACTTGAAGCTCTCAAAACACTAAGAACGCTACAAACAACTTCAAGGAGAGATCACATGCATCCAACATGGATTCGAAAACTCTCATCTTCATCGAAGTTTAGGCTACTTGTTCTAAGTCTCTTGTAATTCAAAGTATATTGTACTTGGGAAGAATTGTATCAGCTTATAACGAGATCATTAATAAAAGTACTTAAAGTGGACGTAGGCTATACCCTTAAGCCGAACCACTATAAAATTGTTGTTGTTTACTGCTTTTCTGCTATTATCTGCTTGTAATCTGTTCCCGAGCTATCGGGTGGTGCTTTCACAACTATAACTCATACACCGGGGTGTTAGCGTTCGAATTTTAGCGTCAACATTTTTGGTTCTTTCACTGAGAACTCGAACTCAGGCAAGTTATCATCATTGCTTCACAGAGGTTTGTAGAGAGAATTTCCTTGAAAACCAGAAGTCTATCCGAGATTATGGCTCCTGGAAGGAAGAGTAGATCTGTCAGATCTGGGAATATTCAAGAGGGAACCTCCGCTTCCCCCATATCGAATCAAGCCACTCCAGCTGTCGGAGTTACAAAGGCAGAGCTGGATGCTGCAATTTTGGGGCTGAACCAACAGATTAATGCCCAAAATGCACAACTCGAGGCTCAAAATGCCCAGAATGCCCTAATTCTGAATAGGTTGAACGATCTGCTTGGGGTAAACCGTCAACCAGCGGGTAATGAGAGGAATTTTGCTGGCAACCTTCACGATGCTGAAGAAAGAAATGCTCCTGAAAGGGCTGCTAGCCCCTTTGAACAAACACTTCCAGAGGCTGGTGGGTTTAGAACTCGACATGATGAGGAGTATCTTTCTGGAATGGTCCGACAAATTATGAAAGAGAGTATGCAGAGGGTTGAAGACGAGAAAGAATGGGGTTTCGCCCCAAGTAAGACTCCATTTACTGAGAAAATCTTAAAGGCTGAATTCCCAAGGAAGTTTGTCCCTCCAACCATTCCAGCTTATAAGGGGACAAGTGATCCGAATGAATTCCTATACAAGTATGATTGGCACATGACAGGTGCCAGAGCCTCGGATGAAATAAAGTGCCGATATTTCCCTGTGTATCTCGAAGGCGTAGCTCTGCTTTGGTTTACCAAGCTGCCCGTCCGATCTATCGATCAGTTTTCTGACTTGACCCGGAAGTTCAAGGAGCAGTTCAGACTATATGCCTCAAAAGCCAAAGATATCATGTCATTATCAAGTTTGGAGCAGAGTCCAGGAGAGACTATCAGATCTTTCTTAAACCGCTTTAATATAGCGTTAGCTGAGGTGGACAATGCAGAACTGCGAATGATACTGACTTATCTGATGAGGGCTATTGATAAGTCGAGCGAATTTGGGAAATGGCTAAACATGAAGGAGCCAACCTCCCTCGAAAAGTTCTACAAAAAGGCAGATGAATTCATACGCCTGGAAAGCCGTCCTTTACCAGTAAAGGCAGTGTTGGAGAAAGTTGAAGATAACACTGTCGCTCCACGCAAGAATGAATCGGTGGGGCAAAAAAGGGAGAGTAATAATGGAAAGAAACAGGGTAATCTGAAGAAGCCCCGATCCTTCAAGCCATCAGAGTATACTCCATTATCACATACGCCGGAGCACATCTACCTTGCCACTAAAGATTCTGTTGATTTTCCTAAACCTATCCCTTTGAGGACCGGAAAAAAGGCTATACAAAGTGGGAAGTTCTGCCGCTTCCATAATCAACCCGATCATGAGACCGATGAATGCCGCCAGTTGAAAAATCTGATTGAAGAATTGCTAAGAGAAAACAAGCTGCAGCAATTTGTGAAAAAGAATAGCAACAATCCTGCATCGTCAAGTCAGGGGCAACAGGCTCCTGTTCATCAGCCTAGGATAGGTGAGAAAGCTACGGGGCATGAATCTGGAAGGCCCATTATCAATGTCATTACAGGAGGACCTCACCCAGCTAGCAAGAGCTGGGGTGAGATGGAGAGATATACCAGGGCTTTGAAATATGTTCCAGCCGAAGAAGACGTCTTTGTTTTAGAAGACACTACGCCCCTGAAACAACAGAAAACTTTCAGTGATGATATTATTTTCAGAGCCAGAGATTCCACAGGTATCGAAGCTCCTACCCTAGATCCCTTGGTCATCTCAGCTGGTATCGGACCGGCCATTGTCAGAAGAGTTCTCATTGACTGCGGAGCATCATGTAATATCCTCTTCAAGAAGACATTCGACCAAATGAAAATCCCTATGGTCGATGTACAAGCCTCATCGCAGAAGATCGCTGGCTTCACTGGGGAGCCAAAGCAACCAATAGGAACCATCGATCTGCTTGTAGAACTTGGGGAAGGAGAAAGGAAAGTAGTCCGCAAGCAAACATTTGTGATTGTCGATGAATATTCTGCTTATAATGCTTTCCTTGGCCGTCCAATGCTCGCAGCGTTCAGAGCTATCCTAGCCCCGTGGTGCCTCACTATTAAATTCCCTACAGACAATGGAGTAGGAGTTATAAAAGGGGATCAAAATGCTGCGCGAGAGTGCTATTTGACAGAGTTGCGAGAGTCAAGAAAAAGGGAAATGGGAAAGGATGCGGCCGCCCCGGTCCGCATCAAAGAGCCAGCCTTGTAGCAATTACGGGGCGGACCCTGCACTGGCGAGCATAGCAGGGCACGGAAAGAGATGGATCCCAGAAAAGCCAGTGCAGGGGAGAATAGAGTAGTGCCGGTTGAAACGACAGTACCGGTACCTGTTGACCCGAAGGACCCAAATAAGGTGTTGAATGTGGGTTCACAGCTTAATGTGTCAATTCAGAATATCTTGATATCTTTCCTGAAAGCAAATCTGGATGTCTTCGCTTGGACTCATGCTGATATGTGTGGAATATCTCCAGAAGTTGCAGTACACGCTCTGAATATTGACCCAAAATTTACACCAGTAAAACAGAAAAGAAGAACCCAAGGTCCAGAAAGGTCAGCAGCATTAAAAGAGGAAATTGATCGACTCATGGAAAATAACTTCATCAAAGAATCTACATATCCGAATTGGGTTTCAAATCCTGTGCTGGTTAAGAAAGCTAATGGAAAATGGAGAGTGTGCATCGATTTTTCAGATCTGAACAAGGCCTGCCCCAAAGATTGCTTTCCTTTACCCAGGATCGATCAACTGGTAGATGGAACAACGGGGCATGAATTGTTATCTTTCATGGATGCCTACTCCGGATATAACCAGATCATGATGCATGAACCGGATCAGGAGGACACGAGCTTTATCACCGATGTTGGTCTTTATTGCTACAGAGTTATGCCCTTCGGATTGAAAAATGCAGGGGCAACCTACCAAAGACTTGTTAATGCTATGTTCAAACCGCAATTGGGCAAAACCATGGAAGTCTACGTCGATGACATGTTAGTAAAGTCTAAGAAAGCAGCGGATCACATTGAACACTTAGCAGAAATGTTCGCAGTCCTCCGGAAATACAGAATGAAGCTTAACCCTCTGAAATGCACGTTTGGGGTCGAGTCCGGAAAGTTCTTAGGGTTTATCGTCAGCGCTAGGGGCATTGAGGCCAGTCCAGCTCAAATTACTGCCTTGAAAGAAGTCAAAGCTCCTAGAACAAAGAAGGAATTGCAAAGTCTCAATGGAAAAGTTGCCGCCTTGAGTCGGTTCATTTCCAAAGCCACAGATAAATGCATCCCATTCTTTGACGCCCTAAAGAAAGGAAAGAAAAACTTCGATTGGACTCCCGAATGCCAAAAAGCCTTTGATGAATTGATTCGCCATATGGAGACGCCTCCAATACTTTCTAGGCCTGGCGATGGCGAGGATCTTCTTATATACTTGGCAGTATCATCTCATGCTTTAAGTGCAGCGCTGATACGGGAAGACAAAAGGATTCAACATCCAGTTTACTATATCAGCAAAAGACTCACTGGGGCAGAGATGAATTACTCTAAGTTGGAAAAACTCGCCTATTGCTTACTAATTGCGTCTAGGAAATTGAGGCAATATTTTCAAGCTCATCCTATCAGAGTCCTCACTGATCAACCTTTAAAGCAAGTCTTGTTTCGCCCTGAAACTTCGGGTCGTCTTCTAAAGTGGAATATTGAACTCAGTCAGTATGACATCACTTATCATCCCCGGAAAGCAATCAATGGACAAGCTTTAGCGGATTTCATTGCAGAATTTACAGATAAGGGTAACAGTGAGGAAGAAACGGTCGACAATTCCCCTATCCAGTGGAAGTTATATGTCGATGGTGCGAGAAACGACTACTGTTCTGGAGCCGGAGTTGCACTTGAGACTCCTGAAGGTCGATCATTATGCTATGCACTAAGATTGGAATTTCCTTCAACAAACAATGAAGCAGAATACGAAGCCCTTATCGCTGGCTTAAGGATTGCTAAAGAATTAAACATCCGAGCGCTACAGATATTCAGTGATTCTCAGCTTATTGTATGCCAAGTCAAAAAGGAATTCCAAGCAAAAGGGGGGAATCTGCCGCCTACTTGTCAAAGGCTTGGGAACTCCTAGGTGATTTCGATCATTACATGATAAGCCACATTCCTCGAGAAGAAAACATGAAAGCAGATTCTCTCGCGAAGTATTCGAGCACAGGCGAAGCTTAATTTCTGGGGCTAACTACAGTGGAGGTCCTGTCGACTCCTAGCATTGATGAGATGGACATTGATTGGATCATGAGCATGTCTCAAGAGCAAGAATCATGGATGACTCCGATAATAGAATATCTTCTCAATGGATCCTTACCAGGGAACTCAAAAGAACGACAAAAGCTACTGAGAAAAGCCTCTCGATACGTAATCCAGGATGGCCGGTTATACAGACGGGGATTCTCAATGCCATTACTTCGATGTGTATCCAGGGAAGAGTCTAAAGCAATCTTAGCAGAGGTACACGGAGGAGAATGTGGTGATCATTCAGGTGGCCAAACATTAGCAAAGAAAATTCTCCGGTACGGATATTTTTGGCCAGAAATTAATCGAGATGTAGCGGAGTATTCCCGAAAATGTGACAGATGTCAAAGATTCGCCAAAATTCCTAGAGCTCCTTCCACTGAACTCACACAGATGGTCAGTCCATGGCCGTTTGCGATATGGGGAATCGACCTTGTAGGACCGTTACCAACTGCCAAATCTGGAATTAAATATGTCATTGTTGCTGTAGATTATTTTACTAAGTGGGCAAAGGCTGAACCACTGGCCACTATCACCTCAAAGAAGATGATAAGTTTTGTGACTAAAAACATCATTTGCAGATACGGTGTGCCTCAAAAAATAATTACAGACAATGGAACTCAGTTTGAAAGTGAAGAATTCCAAGATTTTTGCAAGCGATTCAAAATCCGGAAAAGCTTCTCAGCAGTAGCTCATCCGCAGGCAAACGGGCAGGTGGAAGCCGTGAACAAAATTATTAAGTCAACCATCAAGAAGCAACTTGAAAGAGCAAAAGGTGGTTGGGTCGATAAGCTACCACTGGCACTATGGGCATACAGAACCACTCACAAAACTGCGACTGGGCACACCCCGTTTTCATTGGCATACGGGTCAGAGGCAATGATTCCGGTAGAAATAGAAGTCCCTTCACACAGAAGAATCCATTTCAATCAAGCAGAAAACGAAAAGCTATAGCTTGAAGCGCTAGATCTCCTTGATGAAAAAAGAGATGAGGCTAATCTCAGAATTGCAGCTCATCAGCAAAGAATAGCCAGACATTTCAATTCCAAAGTTCGCCAACGCAGCTTTGAGATTGGAGACCTAGTCCTGAAAAGAATTATGACAGCGACAGGTGTGTTTGGGCCAAATTGGGAAGGACCATATGTAATAGGTCAGAAGCTTCTTGACGGCACATTCAAACTCACCACTGTTGAAGGAGATCAAATTCCAAGGGCATGGAACAGCAACCATTTGCGTCCATACTTTACTTGAAAATTTTGTTGAAATATTGTAAAAAGAATTATGAATGTATGATTCTTGTAATTGAAAGAAATTGTAAAACTGATGCAAGTAAATAATGAAAGAATATAAAGTGGATGTAGGCCCAATTTCCTGGCCGAACCACTATAAATCTTGTGTTCCTTATTATTATTACATGTTTGCTTTATTTTCGATATAAAAAGTACATAGAATGTATTGCTGAAATGTCGATTTAAATTTTTGCAGACAATGGAAGTGAAACTTGCACATAAAAAGACCAAGTAATTCTCGCCAAATTTCAAGTCACAAAAGCCCTGAATTCAAATCCTAGATAGGAAGTACTTCAATTGAACGGCCTATGATTTCGACAGAAACGGGTCTTTGCTAATAAATTGAGATCGTTTGAACAAACAAACGTCCAATTAAGAAGCTAGTGCTCGTTCTCACGAAATTGCCTGACAATGAAGCGCACTTCCTTGGATTAAACAAGTTACTTGTAAAAAAAAAAAAAAAACGGGGGGGGGGGGGGGGGGGGGGGGCAGAGGATCATTGAAAAGGCATAAGCAAGTGAACAGAGGAACAACCAAAGCCATCATCGGCAGCACAAGTCCTCTTCGGAGACACAACTCTTCGGAGGATAAAGATCTCTAATGGGTCATACGCCACAAAAAAGAAAGTTCTCTACTCAACAAAAAAAGATTGGAGGAGTCATGACCCTCCAATCATGAGAGAGTAACTTCCAGGCGATGAAAATCATTTTTGAGGCACATTTCACCAGGAATTGAAGTGTTATGACCGCTCTTCGGGATTTCACTTCACCAGAGTTGAAATGCAAACAAAATAAAAGCCCTCTTCGGAGGCCCATTTCACCAGGAGTTGAAGTGTTATGACCGCTCTTCGGGATTTCACTTCACCAGAGTTGAAATGTAAACAAAATAAAAGCCCTCTTCGGAGGCACATTTCGCCAGGAGTTGAAGTGTAACAACCGCTCTTCGGAATTTCACTTCACCAAAGTTGAAATGCAAAAACAAAATAAAGACCTTCCTGAAAGCCCACGTTTCACCGAGATTGAAATAAAACTTCCAAGTATTGAAACGTGAAAAGGCTTTCTTCGAAGGCACAACTCTTTGGAGGTACACGTTTCACCAAGATTGAAATAAAACTTCCAAGTGTTGAAACGTGAAAAATCCCTCCTTAGAGGTACAACCCCCTCCCGGGGACACAATTCAAAGGAAAGACCTCTTCGAAGGCACAATCAAGAAGAAAGACCTCTTCGGAAGCCCACGTTTCACCAAGATTGAGATAAAACTTCCAAGTGTTGAAACGTGAAAAGGCTTTCTTCAAAGGCACAACTCTTTGGAGGTACACGTTTCACCGAGATTGAAATAAAACTTCCAAGTGTTGAAACGTGAAAAATCCCTCCTCCGAGGTACAACTTTGTATATAAAAAAAAAATCCTCATCAAAAGCGTACTTTAACTTTCAAAGGAAGAGTAATTTACCTACTCTGGAAAATGATCTTCAAAAAAAAAAAAAAAAAAAAAGAAGTTAAAGTACCCTTCAGAGGTCCGCTTTACCACATAGAAGAATTCACTTGGTAAAATATGCACATAAGCAAAAGAAAAAAGTGATTTCTTCGAACGACAAAGCGTAGAAACTTATACGAAGGGAGTTGTACTCTACAAAAATTTTCTTTAAAGAATAAAATAATTATTCTTTAGCAAATAAGAGTGCAAGTCCCCTCGAAGTATAAAATATTGCAGCAAGCTTAAGGTATGGGGGCAACATGGTATAATGGTATAGCTGCATCAGTAAAGTAATACTCAAACAACATACCATAAGCCCGCTGCAATATCATATAAATAAACTTGTGCAAAAATGAATAATAAATGCATTCTCAAATTCAAACAGAAGTCTGTACAAACAAAGGATCATTTTATTCAATTAAAATGCAGGTACAGGTTTCAAAATAAAGAAAAGCGGGGGCCGGTACCCGCACAATTCTCGACCAGTACATACAAAAGGCAAAAAGCTAAAATCTTCACTTCTTTTTACTACCTTTGGACCCTTTTCCCGGCCGAATGATTAGCTTTTCAGGTCGGTCAGTTGGCACAAGGGAAGAAGGAGGGGTAGGCGCAGCTGGTCCAACTTCTGGCTCCTCTTCAGTAACAGTGATTATCTTCCCCCTCCTCTTTGACGTTCCGTGCTTTTTCCTCCTCTTTGAGGAAGACTCACTTCCTGGAGTGACAAGTTTAGACAAAGTTATGTCATCAGAAGGAGTCCGCTCCGGAGATATCTCACCTCCCTCAAGTCCCTCGTCTCTATGCTCTTGCGAAGCGATGGGATCGTCTAAACCATGAAGGGCCTCTATTTGTTCCTCTTGCGACCCGGGCTGTGAAGCAGGAGGAGGAGCCACCTGGAGAGACGGAGGAGGGATAACCGGAGGAGGAGAAATCTGAGCGGTGCTTGATACTTTCTCTACAGAAGAAAAGAGGTTAAAGTCAGTAAAGAGAGGAGATGAAGGCTCATCAAGGTTGAGAAAATAGTCAAGGAGCTCATTAAACCCATGTGAAATAAATGAGCAATCCACTTGAGCGAAATTTACAGTGGAATTACCTACAGAAGTTGTCTTTATTACGTCAATTTCATAGTCCGGAGCTTCAGCACTCTCTTGCGATTCATCTGTGGCTTGAGTAATTTTGGCCCCGGTATCAGTTTGAGCAGGGATCGGTACATAAGAGCTAGAGCCAATAATGCCAGCATCGGCCGAAGTTGAAGGAGGGACAGGAGCAGTCAAATTTGTTTCTTTTTCTTGATGCTCTTCCCCCACTATTTCAACCCGCGATCTGGCAAGTTGCTCCTTCCCTCTGGCAAGGGCTGCGCGAGCCTCAAAGTCTAAGTAGTGCACCTCCAACTCCTCTTCAGTGTATCCGGCCCCTTTAAACATATCTAGTGCGGCCTCCCACACTTCGGCCAGGGTAATCTCATACTTGGGGCCCAGGAATGCAAGACTGCCACGCCCTAATATACAATGCAAGTAGAAATCAAATAGTGTCGAGCCAATATCAGCTTTGGTAGCTTCATGGGCCTCTTCAGCTGCAATTCTACCCGCAACAGCCTCATCCCGCTCTCTCTCGACTTTGGATAACTGGGCTTTCAATTTTTCAATCTCTGCAGCCTGAAGGCCAGTTTGTCCTCGTAACTGAGTAATATCAGTACGGTTGCCCTCTATAATCTGCTCCAACCCATCAGCCTTGGCCTCAGCATCCCTTTGCGCGGCATGAGCATCCCGCACCTGTTGAAGAAGCACACTCTCCCTTTGAGAATAAGAAGTGGAAGAAGTAGCAAGCTCCTCTTTAAGTTTCCCTACTTCTGCCTCAAGTTTCTCATTATAATCGGCAATACTCCTCATTTCTGCATCATGCTGTTTAAGGATCTTTTGCCATTCAGTTTTGTCGTTCTCCATGGTAAGCATAGCTTCGAGATTGGCCCTATTCACCCTTTGGAGCTCATCAACGAGTTTCTGCCAAGATGACATCCTCTCAATATCGGTTCTGACTGCATCAAGGTTCCGTAACATAGCACTTTTATCTATGGGAACCAGATCGAGGTCAAAGCGAACTCCTTTTAAACACCAATTAGGAAATCGGCTTTGAAGAGTGGCTGGACGTGGTCCAACTTGGTAAGATGGCCTATTGATGATTGCTTGGATATCAGTAGGGGAAGGGGCAGGAGATTGAGAAGAAGTAGGAGCAGTAATCTTCTCTGAAGGCGCAGGCATTGGCTCCTCAATAACTTTGGCCCGTTTGCTCGAGTCATCAGTTGTGTGACTCTTCCCTCTATCATCATGAGATTTGCGTTTAAGGGAGTCACTCTCTCTGTGGGAGGAATCATGTCGATTATCTGGTCTTCCAAAGCGTTCTTCATAATCACGTCTTTCCCGAGCCTTCCGGGCAGCCCTTTCTTCATCAGTCTCTCTATGAACAGGAGGATAGGATTGATAGCCATACTGGCTGCGTTTCCCATATCGCTGAAAGTCATTATAGTACGAGCTGGCTCGCCTCATTGAAGAACCTAAAAAAAAAAAGAGGAAACAAAACTTGAGAATTTTTCAAATATCAAAAAAAAAGAGCATAAAAGTGCCAGGAATTCTAAGTGTGTGTGATGTGCAAACTACGCGCATCAATCTACGAACCACTCTTTGATTGGGGAGTAGTTGTGGGTGTAATAGTTAGCGTCAACTCTTGAGTCGACGGCGACTGTTGCAAAATAGAAGTAGCTTCAACTACTGAAGAAGAAATCCCGGCAGTGATAGGATCGTCTTTAAAGATCTCTTGTGAAGTAGCAAAGAGGTCGCTCAGTCCTTCGAAAGTATCGTCCCTGCTCTGCTTAACAGGACTGGATTTCTCAGCTTTTTCACCAGATTCTTGTGAATGATGGGAAGATCCCTGAGGCTCTTCTTCCTCGATAACCGGGGCAAGTTTGTCAGATGGCCCCGCAGCATCAACAGAAGTGGAACACTTCACTAGCGAAGCCTCAAGAGCAGGTCCTTTTGATATGGATGTGCTAGTAGAAACTGAGGCATCCAACGCTCTAGCTGGGGAGTCTGGGATTTCATGAGGACGTGTAGAACGAGAAGTATGCAAAAGTCCGTACTGATGCAAAAATTCATCTTTCAACAGAAATTGAATATCTCTCTCCTCAACCGGCACGGCCTTAAGCCTCTCAAAAGTCGACTTGTGACTGGGATCCCTAGAGGGAGGAGGCAGCGCTGAAAATAAAAAGAAGCAGAGTTAACACTTAGCAGGTCAGTCTCACAAAGGCCAGATAACAAACGAAGTAAGGATGGATGATCTTACTTCCTTCCCTCCACACAGCATAAAGCCCCGGGGGGCAACGAACGAAGAAGAACTGGGTTAGAAACCCATGAGCAGTGTCAGAAAGGCCAACAATTAATTTGCGGTTTCGGGCGCTTCTCACAACAGTAATAGAAGGATGATCTTTGGTTCGGGTAAAGGAGCATAAGTAACAAATTTCATCAAAGCTCGGAAGTCGATCAAGTGTTCTCCTAAATAGCACACACAACCCCATTAGAATGGCGTAGCCGTTGGGGTGTAGCTGGGATGGAGCAATGGCCAATTGATGAAGAAGTTGTTGGAAAAAGTCATTGAAAGGAGGAACGCCCCCACTTAGGCACATTTGTCGGTTAACTGTCACAAAGCCAGAAGGTGCTATGTCAGCAGTGTTACTTCTCTCAGGAAGAATGGCATCTGATTCAGCAATGCCAAACTGAGCACACAACTGGCGAAAAACTTTGTATGATAGTGTGGTAGGGACTCTTTCGGGAGGATTAACTAGTGGAGCCGGAAGAACAGTTGCCTCTCCAGTCTGAACTGTTGCATCTTCTTCCTGAGAAGTCATTCTACACAAGCAACTGGATATTCAAATATGAAGGTGCACGTTTCCTAAAAGTGTGAAGTGTCGTGCAAAACTGATAAAAATAACAAGTAAATATAACTGGAATTAAACTGGTCGACGATTGATCGACTACGGTAATTTCAGAACTTGTTAATTTAAAGTTCAAGCATAATATTAGTGCAGGCTGGTCAGTTTCAATTGACTATTTCAGTGTTGCTTTAATATTCTACTTGAAATCGATAGCACTTCGTTCACACAATTTATTTAAGTTAATTATCTGTTATTAACTAATCTGTCATTTGATGTGAGCGGTTGATGGCAGTATATTCGTCCCAATTTTCTGTAAATATCATATTAAACAGATTGTTAACCTACAAGTCAAAGTAATCTGTAAAAGAATGCAGCAGAGTTCAACAGTTTGAAATTCAAGCAGCAGTTCAAAGTTCAAGCAGAGTTTAGGAGTGCAAGTGCTAAGTCGTAGACGACTCAAGTGCTAAGTTGTAGACGACTCAAGTGCTAGGTCGTAGACGACTCAAGAGCTAAATTATACACAACTCGAATGCTAACTCGGCAGCGACTTAAGTGCTAACTCGCCAACAACTCAAGAGTTTTTCCTATGGGTCAAGACAAATCATCGGTTCTCTGGCTAGCTCGTCCACGACCTAAGGATTGGGGGGCAAGCTAGGATGAGTCGATTTAATTTTGGGTCGTTGGTGTTTTGAGCCGGCAGCGCTCTGAATCGTGAGTCGTGGTGAAAAGAAAAAACTCTAGTTCTAAGCAGCAAGAAGATCTCCAAGTCCTATCTCCAAATCCTAACCCATAACCCGTTAACCCAATGGCATCTCCAAAAATAACAACTTTAATCCTATCACGATACAGAGTCGCCTCGAATGACGAATCGCCACAAGACAAATCAGGCAAGCCCAAATTCATCGGCGATCAATCCAACCAAACTCGTAAAGCTCGAAGGAACGAACCGGAAGTGGAAAATTAAACGAATGAGCCAGTGATGATCGACAATCGGAAGGAAAGCAGGATTGCTTACGTAGTGTGATGCCCGAAAAAATTGAAGGTGGATTGAGTTGAAATCGTCTTGGGAAGCTCGAAGAAGTGTTAATGGCAGATGCGATTTAGGAGATTGGTATGAGAAGAAGAAGATAAAAGTGACGATTCATGCCTTTTATACTAAGGTAGTAGGACATGAGTCGGCACATGCGGGTTAAGATAAGTCGAAGCACGCGACCTACGACTTAGGCGTGTGCTTCGAGGGGCAAATGTTAACCCCGCTGAAACTTGAACCGACTCATTTACTCAACTAATCCCGACTCATCCATGTAGAGGGAAGGACGACTCATCAAGACCCCGGCTCAACAACCTCACGACTCTGCAAGTCCTTGAGTTAACAGGCCACGACTTAAGGTGCTTAACGGTTCAGGAAGGATCTACGACTCAACGACCCAAGGAGAGATTGTACAACTTAAGGAACCTTACGAGTTAAGGAACCTTATGAGTTAAGGAAGGCTTGCGAGTTAAGACATTAATGACCTGAGGAATGTCACGACTTATGGAAGTCTGCGACTTAAGAGGTATGCGACATAAAGGTGATACGACCTAAGACTTCAGAGACAAGTTCAATACCGTGCTATAATGAGATAACTCGTTGACGACATATGACTTATGATGAGTCGTGTACGACTCATACTAACATCAAGGAAGGTTGCACTGGTTAACTCGTGAACGGCTCAGGACTTGTGTTATTCATTTAAATGGGAGCCTAGCTTTGGACCAAGCGGTGAGCTAACCCAGTAGGTCGGCCGCGACCTACTATGAGTCGTGAACGGGTTATGGCTCATCATGAGTCGTGTACGAGTCATGACCTAATTCCGAGAAATGCCTATAAATACGACCCTAGCTCCAACTAGGAAGGGACCTTTTTGGCTCACTCTCTTCAAGCGCCGATACTCTGCTGCATTCCGAACCAATCTAACGCTTGAAGCTCTCAAAACACTAAGAACGCTACAAACAACTTCAAGGAGAGATCACATGCATCCAACATGGATTCGAAAACTCTCATCTTCATCGAAGTTTAGGCTACTTGTTCTAAGTCTCTTGTAATTCAAAGTATATTGTACTTGGGAAGAATTATATCAGCTTGTAACGAGATCATTAATAAAAGTACTTAAAGTGGACGTAGGCTATACCCTTAAGCCGAACCACTATAAAATTGTTGTTGTTTACTGCTTTTCTGCTATTATCTGCTTGTAATCTGTTCCCGAGCTATCGGGTAGTGCTTTCACAACTATAACTCATACACCGGGGTGTTAGCGTTCGAATTTTAGCGTTAACACTTCCGAATCATCGCAAGTCACTTTTCCAATTCCACTCAGTTCAGATTCTAAGAAATCGTTCTCACTTCATAAATCAGCACAACTAAGACTTCTAATCCAAAGAAGAAACTAGTGGTCCACCTCCAACTACAAACATCATACCCATCTGGGCTTCCAGAAGAAATGGACAAGCTCCACCATCTGCCTGGTCTACTGACAGAAGAATCATAGAGATTTCTGAACCAACGAAGAAATAGGCCACTCACTACTGCTGCTGCTGCCAAAGTCTTCCTTATCCAAAAGCTCATCGAATCACAAAGCTACACCAGCCACTTCCACAATAGAGCCTTCAGTAGACAGATATCCCTCAGGAAACTCGCTCCCAAACCAAGCACAATACATCCTGCCAAACTGAGTCTCAAACTCAAATACATACAGAACTCTTTCCTAAGGTTGCCAAGATACCATCGCTGGCTACAGCACTTCCTGCTGATCCGAACTCAAGAAAATCCACCCACATGAGTCAAACCAAGCTTACAATCCAAAGATGAACTCCGAAT
Organism: Allium cepa; assembly: GCA_030765085.1. Lineage (NCBI taxonomy): Eukaryota > Viridiplantae > Streptophyta > Magnoliopsida > Asparagales > Amaryllidaceae > Allium > Allium cepa. The sequence continues at coordinate 836,613,860 of CM060931.1, forward strand.
CTTGAAAAGATTTCATTCAGAGATCAGTGAAATCCTTCACACCAAACTGCAAAACCACTTAAGATTCCCAATACTGCCTAGCAGATTCACTACCAATCTCAAACATTCGGACTCCAACCATTGGTAGTTGTGTTACACACACCACTATCCTATCTACCTTTATTACTTATATTGGAAAACCTGAACGGATAACCCAATCTAATAAGTAGAAATATAAATATATATATATATATATATACCCATTCAAAATTACAAATACGTTCTCTTAAGAAGGACACCACTCCAGAGCATAGGTATTTTCTCAACCTAGTGCTCTGATACCACAATGTAACGACCTGCCTTTCATTCCATAGAAAGACGCATAATTAAGAAGAAACAAAGGGATTGAAAATAGAAAGAAAGAAAAGAAAGGAACAGACAACATCAGAATCTCACAGCGGAACGAATAAATTATATTATATCACATAAAACTTTACATAGTATCATATACATCAGAGTTATATAGCTAATACTACACAAACTAGACAGTTACAAACATTTGTCTAGCAATTACAATTCAAGTACATCAGAGAAAATGATACAACTCAAACACAGCGGAACCACTAAATATATCTACACGCTGAAGCCTCCTGCTCAATTATCTCCTCCAGAACTCATCAAAGCAATCCCGAATCACTTGACTACTCATACATAATATGAGTACCCAAGAGTTTAATAAAACAAAAATAAACACTCGGGTCAGACAGGGGTCTGGTTTGAGTAAACGGGGTTAAAGTTTCTTAGCTTTAGAAAATCTTTTGAAAACAAAAGGTATCACGTAAGACTTCACACACATAAACATGGAAAATATTTTACCTTACGCTAACTAAACATTTGATAGTAAATCCAGTGATATTATAATAGTGTCTAGGGTTTTCAAATAAATAAGAAATAGCCCAAATTGTTACATCTATTAAATTTCAGGTACTAGCCAAAAAAGTGGGCAATATAATCAAAACCGTAGGGTCTCGTAGGGAAAATGGGTTTCCATTAATGGCATGGCTACTGGGGTACTGCCCGTTACAGTACGTGGCCTAGATCACCGTACCGAGGAGTACGTCCGCTGCCCTGCAACACAAAGCCGGGACCATTCCTTGCTGAACAGTCCCGAACAAGACCACCCCGCAGATTGGCCGTCGCCAACTACCACACAGCCGAAATATAAAGGGACCTCTTGACAGGGGTAAATCTTGCTCTCAAGTGGGGGCTACCCATGAAGCCTTGCTGCACCTCCCCTGTTTTAGCCATTCCTGGTTGATGAGGCTTGAGGTTACGATTACCTTTATAGGACACATCAATCTTAGAATGCTCATCGTCCACCCGACGATGTTCTGAAAGCTTTCAATCCATACAAGTTCGTTCTGGGTTCGAACGAAACCGAAGGCATTATCTCGTTGCACTCATTTTGGAATCACCCTCAGAGTCAACGACCATCTCCCTTGCACTCTAAATCGCCATCTCGAACCTATAAGTAATATTCCGTCAAACTCATTATAGAATCACCCATAGAGTTATACTGACGTATAGTTCTTACACCTCGAGTCTTCACTTGCTCCACTTGGATTAACGACCTAACGTTTAATTGGAATCGATGTGGTTTTCGGATATCCAAATATGGAAACCCGATTCCGGTCTCACCGAAAAAAAACGCCATTTTAATGTCCAAGTTGTAGTTAAGGGTTTTAACCAATTAACTCATTTCATTATTATCTATTTCACATAGATAGATAAACTACATATCACAATAGATAATCACCTTCTCATCATAAATAGGTAATCTGTACCATCATCACAAACAGATAATCCATCACAAACCATCATACTTTAACCAAGCATCCATATCATACAGATACAACTCGTCTCATTACTGAGATCACAACCATTCAATTAATAACATCCATAAGCAATGATTTATTAATGATCAATTATAATTAATTTAAAATGAATTAAATTAATTACATCTATCTCTAATTAATTTGAATTAAATTAAATTAATTACCACATTTAAATCCTGCTTAATATCCATTAATTAATTAACCCAGTTAATTAATTATTCACTAAGTATTTAACTTGATTAAGCACCTTTGATTAATCATCCTCTAATTACAATAAGTAATTAGTCTTTAATTAATTTTCTCAAATTAATTAACCTTATTCATAAGTAATTAACATTTAGTTACTTTATTAAATAACTATAATTAATTATACTTATCCTTAATTAATTATAATTAATTAATCACTTAATTAATTAATTATTACTTAATTAAACAATCATTAATCACATCATTAATTATATTAATTAATGATCTCTAATATTTAAATAAATTACTTAATTAAAATTAATTACATTTAGTAATTAATCGAATTATTAATCACCTTGATTAATATTCAATTCAGTAATTAACTATCTTTAATTACTCATTAACAAATTAATTATCCAATAATTAATTATCTTTATTAATTAATCCTTGATTAATTACAAAAGTAATTATCCAAATTACTTAATTAAAATAAATCACCTTTCACTAATTGCATTCCAGTAATTTATCATTCATTACTTCTCTAAGTAATCCTGCTCCATTAATTACATTTAGTAATTACTCTCATAAAATCATCAAATGATTTACCTAAATTAATTAAACTAAACTAATTAATTTAAACAAATCACATTATCAAAATTTATTACAATAAGTAATTAGTTCCTTAATTACCTTTATCAATTAATTATACTTAACAAATTACAATTGATTATATTCAATTAATTAATCTAGTTAATTACCAAAATTAATTACATTAATTAATTACTTAATTATCCTTAGATAATTATCATTATTTATTAACAATAATTCCTTAAATTACTTCTTTAAGAAAATTTTCTTGAATTAATCATTAATCATCTTTAATTAAATTAATTCTAAATCATTATTTAAAATCAAATAAATAAGTAAAATTTTAATTTTCTTAATTATTTTCAAAATAATTTATTTACTTATCAAATGACTTCATTTACATTCAAAATGTATTTAAACAATATATTTCTAAATGAAATTCAATTTCATTTTAAAATTTAAGATTTTAAAATGTTTAACCATTTCATACATTATCCAAAATTTAAATAAACTTAAAATCCTTGAAATAAAACTAAATGTTAAAGAACATTCATTACTTAATATATAAGAAAAGTTTAAAAACCAAATTACTTAATTAAAGAAATCAAGCCTCTAAAATGAATTGATCATTTTGCTTTTCAAATTAAAGTTAAACACACTTCATATCTTTTTTATTGAATATTTAAGAAAAGAATTCCTTCAAGCTTAAACCTTATTTGAAATCAAATTCATTTTTAAATCTACTTTTAAAACATTTGAATCTGTCCATTATTTAAAAATTTGCAATATAGTTTTGAATTCAAATCTGGTTTTCAAAGTAAACCTGAAAACTATATTTAACTTGATTTCAAAACTAAATTTAAATCTTACTTAAATTTAAATTCTTTCTTTTAAAAACCTTGAATTCAAAAGCTCGCTTGAATCCAATTTCATCCTAACTTGGAATTTAAATTCTCGTTAAAATCCTGTTTCAAAATTTTAAATTCTTCCAAGTTTTAAAAAAACTGCACACTTCAGGTTTTAAACCTGTAACATAACTAACCCGAGAACCCCCGGTGTAACGACCCGCCGCCCTGACCGCCCCCAGTCGGTAATTAAACCAACTAGAAACGTTCAAAATGACGGATTGTTGTTCAGTTTATGGAGTTTAAACAGAATCAGCCACAGAATCACAGAACAATCATATATTTCTCATAAATAATTTTTCTTACATATATCAGAGTTTGTACAATGCATTAAATTTTATACAGCGGAATATATCTTTTATTATTGAGTACAAGAAAAATTTTCCAGAAAAAAACTTTAGTGGAGTGCTTTCCCCTCTCTCTCTAACTTCACGGCCTGAAAATCTTCAAGCTGTAAAAATACTCGGTCTGACCCGAGCGTTTATTGCAAAACACAAAACACTCGAGTCAGGATTAATCTTAATTCAAGTAATTAAATTTGCAATGGATTGAAGTAAATGGTAACAGAGATGACGAAACAAATGAATCAATTTAAATCTATTATGGATTTTTTTCACATTAACAACTTCAATTTTTAATAGCATATGTCAATCCTGTGTGGCTGCAGTACACACGTATATTTGCACACATGTGCACTGCCTCGCCAACACGTGTGCATCAAGCATGAAGCATACAACCTCAGATAACCACTGCAACAATACTTTAAAATGGAGGCAGAACAACAATGAAAAAGCAAATGCACATCTAAACCAATATTGCAAGAGGCAACAAGAATGGCCAGAACAGTGAATGGAAACATACACTTGCAATAGAAAGTTTTGAAAAGGAGAACCAGAAGTGCAAGTGTGTAAGCACAACTTCACAACAACAAGGCAATGCACTATGCAGTGGACAACAGCACCAAAGTGCAAAATCTCAAGTGATCAAGAGCACCAAAACCAACTACACTACTCAAAGTACACAGTGGCCAGAAAACATGAAAAAGGATACAACTCAAGTCTGGTAACAACATCACAATCAAGTGCAGCTATAGTTAACAAGTGCAAGACCATGTTCAAGTGCAGACATCAATGACTGTACAACTACAATGGCAACAACATGCAACTATAACAGATCAGATCAATGTAAGACTAACAAGATCAACCAATGTCTACAGTGGCTACAGTTTAACAAACAAGTGAAACAGAGGGAACTGGGAACTGTGTGTACAGGGAAACAACTACATAGTTCAAATGGAATACAAACATGTATCAGTGGATTCAAAAATGCAACAAGTATACAAGACAGGTTTAGACTAAAATTTAAATTTGCTTTCATCTATTTCTGAAAATATAGAACAGGTCTTAAACCAAAGTTAAACTTGTTTACAATTTTTTTTTTCAAAAGCAAAGAGGAGGAGAAGGATTTAAAACCTGGTGTGAGCCTGTAACTCAAACAAGTTAAACCAAATTGAACCAAATGCACATGTATGAAACCAAAGTGCAGACCAAAATACATGAGAAATATTGAAATAAAAATTAATTTCTGGGCTGCAAATATGAATAACGATGCTTTCTTACACATGGAAAATTTTGCTTGGAAACTAGACATTGGATGAAATGCTATGTATAATGCTGGTGGCTTCAAGCCTGATTTCTAACGATAACTGGAAAAATAATGTGAACTGTATTCCTGATCAAATCCAGTGTATTGTGAAGAATATTAAAATCCACAGCCAAAAGCATCAAGATTATTGGGTTTGGGTTGCCATCAAGTTTAAATTCAAGGCAAGGAAGCAACTCAGTAAACATACAAGTTCAATGTCACTGGAAATCAAATGTTTCAGCAAACAACAAGATTTTCCGATCAAAGCAGAAGTGAAAACAATTTACATTCACAAGTTTAAATCAAATTCCAACTTACTTACTTTTTTTTTCTCTCAGTAAGGTTACAACTCTATTTTTATTAGTTTTCTAAAACATGGTGGCAGGCTCATCACAAATTCAATTTGTTACCAAATTTTTTTTTTTTTTTTTTTTGATAAAACTGGAACATGGATGAGAACAGAGTATCATGTTTACAGGTATTCAAACTGTTAAATGAATATGCATTCAATCTTTAAATCAAGCATGCAAACATTGATATTATGTTTATTCACAAGAAATTCCAGGACTAAAGTATTTGTCTTTCTTACTACGTTTCCTTGAACAACTCAAGACTGTCAGGTAAAAGAGGAGTGATTTGGGGGTTCGAATTTTTTTTCTTGTATCTGAGAACAGAAATAGGGGTTTTACAGACACATATGTACATCACATATGCACAGAGGTTCAAAACAAGCACATGCAACAAAATTTTCCTCATCTAGATTCAAAAATCCATCACATGCAGCAACAACAAATAAGCAAGGTTTTTTTTTATAGCATCTGTTCTTATCAAAAAAAAAACAAATTATCAGCAAGTGTCTGTTCTTACCAGTTTAAAACAATCACAAATAGCCTCTGTTCTTATTAGTTTAAAAACAAATATCAAATAGCATTTGTTCTTATTAATTTAAAAACAAATATTGGGTAGAATCTGTTCTTAACAGTTTAAAAACAAATTTTATAGCATCTGTCCTCATCAGTTCAAATCAAATTCAAATAACATATGTTCTTATTAATTTAAAATCAAAATATCAGAGCAAATGATAGCGAATAACAACCAACAACCAACATGCAGTGACAAATCTGCTCATATCAGTTTAAATCCAAAAAAAATCTGAGCAATTGATAACGAATAACCCCCCAAAACATAGCATGCAACCAAACATACAATTCAAACAAATTTAAACACTTGAATCAAAATTAATCGTGAGAAAAAAATTCACCTTTCACCGAATCGAAATGGCCGAAGAGTAATGAGCCAAGTTGAACGAAGATTGAAGCTGAAGCCCTAATTGTTGAAGCACGGAATCGAAGAACGAAGAGGAACGAGGACGGCCGCCATTAATTTTTTTTTCTTTCGTTTGATTACTGAAGGGTTTTTGAATGAGAAAAGGGGAAAAGGAGGTATCGGGTATAAAAGAATAGGGAAGACGTGATTTTAGCGTGTTTGAAGGCGTAGGTTTAGGCGTGTTTACAGCTGAACAAAGTAAGGCCGTGTATACTTATTATTATTATTATTATTATTATTTTATTTACTTTTTAAATTCAATTTGTTTTGTATAATTATTTTCTTAAATAAACATATAAACGTTTTGCGGTTCAAATATCAAACTTAAATTTATAAATTTTCCTTAAAAATAATTCGTAAATCCAAACTATTTTTTTAAGTCATTAGTTCAAATTTCAATTACAAATTAAATATTAAATTTTAACTTCAAAGTCGAATTTAAATTTTATTCAACTTTTCACTAGATTAAATTCTTAAATTTAATCGCCAATTTATTCTGATAATTTGAAATTCAAGTAAATCATCATTCGAATATTTAAAATTAATTAAATATTTTCATTTTTAAATTGTTCTAAATTCTGGGTTGTTACAATCTTCCCTCCTTAAAGAATTTCGTCCCGAAATTATAAGTTAGGAAAACGATTGCTAAAATCTCACCGATATTTATACCCTACACAATTTTGCCAAGTTCGAATCTTATAAATAAATATAGGATTCATTCCATTCATTTTATCTTGGCAGTTTTGTTCATCGATTTCAATAATCAAGACACAAAAGTCTTTTACCAAATTTTTGACTTACAAAACTCAGATTTTTAAACTTGAAATCTTTCATGCTAAATATTTGCATATTACATCTTTTCCAAAGCTGTGTGCTTTCAAGATATTGTAAAGATCTTCTTCCTTAATTCATTAAGTTAGAATTATGTAATTCTAATTTCAGATTATTGATTTTCTATTCAAAGTTTGAAAATACTTGCTAACTCGAAGTTTAACAAGTCCATCGTCGTTCTCACAGACATTAGGCATACGCTGGCCAGGCGCAAGACTAAAAATCTCCAAGTACTAAATATACTTGCTTCAACTCCCAGTGAAAATACTTTTTAAAAATTCTTTTAAAAATGGATATGGAAAGCACGTTCCCCCATGGATCACAGTTTACCCGGCGGTTACGCTACTATCCCAGTAGAATCGCTTGTAACCTTAGATTTCTCATCTCTCTTGAATTTCGCCATGGTTGTCGCCTTAGATCGCGGTCCACACGGCGGTTACGCTACTATCCCAGTAGAATCGCTTGTAACTGTAGATTTCACATCTCTCTTGAATTTCGCCATGGTTGTCGCCTTAGATCGCGGTCCACACGGCGGTTACGCTACTAACCCAGTAGAATCGCTCGTGGCCGTAGGCATCACGCCCCTCGAATTACGCTTCGGTTTCTAGATCGCAGTTTACACGGCGGTTGCGCACTATCCCAGTGGAATCGCTTGTAACTATAGGCATCACGCCCCACGAATTACGCCAACATCAATTCACATAATCCCAAACACGATGATCCATCGTGAGGGATCCCAGTCAGTCCCAATGGACATTCCACTAATGGAAATTCTACGTAGCTACGATTTCCAATGGACACTCCACCGAGTTCCAATCACCTTCACAAATAATAAATGGAAGGTACATTTCCATATCCTCAGTTTTTAGAAAACATATGTCATATACATATAGTACTTCATTTCACATTTCGTACATATCATACCTATGTAAACCTACACAGGACTTTTCATAATAATGACTTTCCAAACTGATGGTTTTCGATTTATTATATTCACGTATATAAGTTACGAAAACTCAATTCACATTCATAACAAATAGAGGATTCCAAATTTTCCATCACGTTTAAAATTTTCCTCTAAATCGATTTGAAAATTTAAGGTTATCTCAAACCTAATTCACATTCATAATCCAATTCATTATCGACTTCACATTCGATTTGGATTTCACGTTACATCGTCAATTCTCAACACATAATTGATGTCTACCGATATATAACCTCTAAGCTCGTACGTCTCAGAGAAGGATGTTAAGCTAAAAGAATAAATTCTCCGCCACCACAGATATATATTTAATAGAGATCAAATGCTATGTCATCAATTCACAATGTTAGACATACGATCCCAATCGACTATCCAAATTTCAAAGCTCAACTTATATTGTTTTTGGTGTCAAAGTTAAACTCAATTTAACTCAAGATTCAATCTTTTTTTTGAAAAATTCAAGTTGAACTAATTGTTCATATTTCTCAAAATAATATCTTTACAAGATATATAATTTTCACACTTAGCCATTTGAAACAAATTTCAAATATTCATTTCTCAATTTATCTTTAAAAGATAAAATTTCAAACCTTTCATTTCATATTGGAAAACATTTCCATACTTATTAAATAATAAGTAATTCACAAGTTCATTTATTTTCAACACGGAAAATATTCAATATACTTGAATCAAAATTAAGTATATATTCCATTCTTTAAGGAAATCATTCTTTTAAACCCATTTATTTGAGTTAAAACGAATGTTGCGTAAAACATCGTTACAACAACTCAAAATCACTAGTATAGGGATTCGGATTTAAAATAGATATATAAATCCCAATACTATAAACAACATTTCCTTCCGAAAACCATTTACTATAACAATAGTGTTATAGTCCACCATTTCCTTAATTTTTTTCGAAAACGTCTATTTCAACAATTGAATGTTGAAATCTATGTATTCGATAGTTAATGCATTTTAAAACATCTTTAAAACTATTAACTTTTTCAACTTCAACTTAATTCATAGTTTGAATTCTTCATACTTTTCACAATATAAATTTAAACCGATTTCAACTTTTCAATATTAAGTTTTTCACTTAATTTAATTTTCCCACACGTTTAAATTCAAATTCATCACTGAATTTATTAAACCTATAGTGGATTATCATGTTGACAACTTCAAATTTGAAATCTAAATTCTATTTGAACTTTGCATTTGCTTTTCTATTCCAAAAATAATCAACTAGTTCTTTAGTAATTCATTCATCAACTTGGTTCCATTAAATTTATATTTCCACATTAACCTCATTTCATAATATCACTTCCCTAAAACATATCTGTTTTAGTTAATAGTATATTCACTGTCCAAAATCGTGAATATACTTATCTATTCAATTCAATGTTTCTACACTTTTTATTTAAAAGATTATCCACTGTCCAAAATCGTGAATAAAATTCCCAACCAACATTTACTATCACAATATTTAACTTAAAGGATAATTCGTTGTCCAAAATCACGAATATATCTCCTTTAATAAGCTACAACAATTTACTTATCAAATTCAATTGATTTCGAATTTATAAACAATCTTCATAAATTCCTTTTTTAGTTATAAAACTTCGATTTACAATCTTTTTATTGATTCAGTTCAATTCAATTTATATAACTCAGTTATATACCAAAAGTTCATATTATAAGTTAAATACTTATAATCCATTTATTTATTAACTCGTTCTTCAAAACATTTGAAATCAATTTTCAAAAGAATTCAGAATCAAATTCCCAAGTTATAGTTTAATTATCCTCTTGGCTATAACTAAATTGAAATATCATTTTATTTCACAATTATTATTTTGGAGATATTCACAATATTTGATTCAAACCAATTCATTAATTCATTAGTTCACTTAACTCATATTTCATTTTCATAAATCTCAACAATTCGATAATGAGTTTCCGAACGATTGAAACTCAAATCTAAGGAGTCCTCACCGAATAGAACTATCGCAAACCTAAATTTAGAGAGGGGAATTTCCGAAAATGATTCTAATTTTCAAAATACCCTTTATTTTAAAGAAAACAATTTTATACTTCTTTAGATTTGAAAACACTTTCTTTAAAGTGATTCTAGTAACTATTCATATTAAACATCATAAACTGAGCTTTGAGTAAACCAAAGCTCCGATACCACTTTTGTAACGACCCGTCGCCCTGACCGCCCCCAGTCGGTAATTAAACCAACTAGAAACGTTCAAAATGACGGATTGTTGTTCAGTTTATAGAGTTTAAACAGAATCAGCCACAGAATAACAGAACAATCATATATTTCTCATAAATAATTTTTCTTACATATATCAGAGTTTGTACAATGCATTAAATTTTATACAGCGGAATATATCTTTTATTATTGAGTACAAGAAAAATTTTCCAGAAAAAAACTTTAGTGGAGTGCTTTCCCCTCTCTCTCTAACTTCACGGCCTGAAAATCTTCAAGCTGTAAAAATACTCGGTCTGACCCGAGCGTTTATTGCAAAACACAAAACACTCGAGTCAGGATTAATCTTAATTCAAGTAATTAAATTTGCAATGGATTGAAGTAAATGGTAACAGAGATGACGAAACAAATGAATCAATTTAAATCTATTATGGATTTTTTTCACATTAACAACTTCAATTTTTAATAGCATATGTCAATCCTGTGTGGCTGCAGTACACACGTATATTTGCACACATGTGCACTGCCTCGCCAACACGTGTGCATCAAGCATGAAGCATACAACCTCAGATAACCACTGCAACAATACTTTAAAATGGAGGCAGAACAACAATGAAAAAGCAAATGCACATCTAAACCAATATTGCAAGAGGCAACAAGAATGGCCAGAACAGTGAATGGAAACATACACTTGCAATAGAAAGTTTTGAAAAGGAGAACCAGAAGTGCAAGTGTGTAAGCACAACTTCACAACAACAAGGCAATGCACTATGCAGTGGACAACAGCACCAAAGTGCAAAATCTCAAGTGACCAAGAGCACCAAAACCAACTACACTACTCAAAGTACACAGTGGCCAGAAAACATGAAAAAGGATACAACTCAAGTCTGGTAACAACATCACAATCAAGTGCAGCTATAGTTAACAAGTGCAAGACCATGTTCAAGTGCAGACATCAATGACTGTACAACTACAATGGCAACAACATACAACTATAACAGATCAGATCAATGTAAGACTAACAAGATCAACCAATGTCTACAGTGGCTACAGTTTAACAAACAAGTGAAACAGAGGGAACTGGGAACTGTGTGTACAGGAAAACAACTACACAGTTCAAATGGAATACAAACATGTATCAGTGGATTCAAAAATGCAACAAGTATACAAGACAGGTTTAGACTAAAATTTAAATTTGCTTTCATCTATTTCTGAAAATATAGAACAGGTCTTAAACCAAAGTTAAACTTGTTTACAATTATTTTTTTCAAAAGCAAAGAGGAGGAGAAAGATTTAAAACCTGGTGTGAGCCTGTAACTCAAACAAGTTAAACCAAATTGAACCAAATGCACATGTATGAAACCAAAGTGCAGACCAAAATACATGAGAAATATTGAAATAAAAATTAATTTCTGGGCTGCAAATATGAATAACGATGCTTTCTTACACATGGAAAATTTTGCTTGGAAACTAGACATTGGATGAAATGCTATGTATAATGCTGGTGGCTTCAAGCCTGATTTCTAACGATAACTGGAAAAATAATGTGAACCGTATTCCTGATCAAATCCAGTGTATTGTGAAGAATATTAAAATCCACAGCCAAAAGCATCAAGATTATTGGGTTTGGGTTGCCATCAAGTTTAAATTCAAGGCAAGGAAGCAACTCAGTAAACATACAAGTTCAATGTCACTGGAAATCAAATGTTTCAGCAAACAACAAGATTTTCCGATCAAAGCAGAAGTGAAAACAATTTACATTCACAAGTTTAAATCAAATTCCAACTTACTTACTTTTTTTTCTCTCAGTAAGGTTACAACTCTATTTTTATTAGTTTTCTAAAACATGGTGGCAGGCTCATCACAAATTCAATTTGTTACCAATTTTTTTTTTTTTTTTTTTTATAAAACTGGAACATGGATGAGAACAGAGTATCATGTTTACAGGTATTCAAACTGTTAAATGAATATGCATTCAATCTTTAAATCAAGCATGCAAACATTGATATTATGTTTATTCACAAGAAATTCCAGGACTAAAGTATTTGTCTTTCTTACTACGTTTCCTTGAACAACTCAAGACTGTCAGGTAAAAGAGGAGTGATTTGGGGGTTCGAATTTTTTTTCTTGTATCTGAGAACAGAAATAGGGGTTTTACAGACACATATGTACATCACATATGCACAGAGGTTCAAAACAAGCACATGCAACAAAATTTTCCTCATCTAGATTCAAAAATCCATCACATGCAGCAACAACAAATAAGCAAGGTTTTTTTTTATAGCATCTGTTCTTATCAAAAAAAAAACAAATTATCAGCAAGTGTCTGTTCTTACCAGTTTAAAACAATCACAAATAGCCTCTGTTCTTATTAGTTTAAAAACAAATATCAAATAGCATTTGTTCTTATTAATTTAAAAACAAATATTGGGTAGAATCTGTTCTTAACAGTTTAAAAACAAATTTTATAGCATCTGTCCTCATCAGTTCAAATCAAATTCAAATAACATCTGTTCTTATTAATTTAAAATCAAAATATCAGAGCAAATGATAGCGAATAACAACCAACAACCAACATGCAGTGACAAATCTGCTCATATCAGTTTAAATCCAAAAAAAATCTGAGCAATTGATAACGAATAACCCCCCAAAACATAGCATGCAACCAAACATACAATTCAAACAAATTTAAACACTTGAATCAAAATTAATCGTGAGAAAAAAATTCACCTTTCACCGAATCGAAATGGCCGAAGAGTAATGAGCCAAGTTGAACGAAGATTGAAGCTGAAGCCCTAATTGTTGAAGCACGGAATCGAAGAACGAAGAGGAACGAGGACGGCCGCCATTAATTTTTTTTTCTTTCGTTTGATTACTGAAGGGTTTTTGAATGAGAAAAGGGGAAAAGGAGGTATCGGGTATAAAAGAATAGGGAAGACGTGATTTTAGCGTGTTTGAAGGCGTAGGTTTAGGCGTGTTTACAGCTGAACAAAGTAAGGCCGTGTATACTTATTATTATTATTATTATTATTATTTTATTTACTTTTTAAATTCAATTTGTTTTGTATAATTATTTTCTTAAATAAACATATAAACGTTTTGCGGTTCAAATATCAAACTTAAATTTATAAATTTTCCTTAAAAATAATTCGTAAATCCAAACTATTTTTTTAAGTCATTAGTTCAAATTTCAATTACAAATTAAATATTAAATTTTAACTTCAAAGTCGAATTTAAATTTTATTCAACTTTTCACTAGATTAAATTCTTAAATTTAATCGCCAATTTATTCTGATAATTTGAAATTCAAGTAAATCATCATTCGAATATTTAAAATTAATTAAATATTTTCATTTTTAAATTGTTCTAAATTCTGGGTTGTTACAATCTTCCCTCCTTAAAGAATTTCGTCCCGAAATTATAAGTTAGGAAAACGATTGCTAAAATCTCACCGATATTTATACCCTACACAATTTTGCCAAGTTCGAATCTTATAAATAAATATAGGATTCATTCCATTCATTTTATCTCGGCAGTTTTGTTCATCGATTTCAATAATCAAGACACAAAAGTCTTTTACCAAATTTTTGACTTACAAAACTCAGATTTTTAAACTTGAAATCTTTCATGCTAAATATTTGCATATTACATCTTTTCCAAAGCTGTGTGCTTTCAAGATATTGTAAAGATCTTCTTCCTTAATTCATTAAGTTAGAATTATGTAATTCTAATTTCAGATTATTGATTTTCTATTCAAAGTTTGAAAATACTTGCTAACTCGAAGTTTAACAAGTCCATCGTCGTTCTCACAGACATTAGGCATACGCTGGCCAGGCGCAAGACTAAAAATCTCCAAGTACTAAATATACTTGCTTCAACTCCCAGTGAAAATACTTTTTAAAAATTCTTTTAAAAATGGATATGGAAAGCACGTTCCCCCATGGATCACAGTTTACCCGGCGGTTACGCTACTATCCCAGTAGAATCGCTTGTAACCTTAGATTTCTCATCTCTCTTGAATTTCGCCATGGTTGTCGCCTTAGATCGCGGTCCACACGGCGGTTACGCTACTATCCCAGTAGAATCGCTTGTAACTGTAGATTTCACATCTCTCTTGAATTTCGCCATGGTTGTCGCCTTAGATCGCGGTCCACACGGCGGTTACGCTACTAACCCAGTAGAATCGCTCGTGGCCGTAGGCATCACGCCCCTCGAATTACGCTTCGGTTTCTAGATCGCAGTTTACACGGCGGTTGCGCACTATCCCAGTGGAATCGCTTGTAACTATAGGCATCACGCCCCACGAATTACGCCAACATCAATTCACATAATCCCAAACACGATGATCCATCGTGAGGGATCCCAGTCAGTCCCAATGGACATTCCACTAATGGAAATTCTACGTAGCTACGATTTCCAATGGACACTCCACCGAGTTCCAATCACCTTCACAAATAATAAATGGAAGGTACATTTCCATATCCTCAGTTTTTAGAAAACATATGTCATATACATATAGTACTTCATTTCACATTTCGTACATATCATACCTATGTAAACCTACACAGGACTTTTCATAATAATGACTTTCCAAACTGATGGTTTTCGATTTATTATATTCACGTATATAAGTTACGAAAACTCAATTCACATTCATAACAAATAGAGGATTCCAAATTTTCCATCACGTTTAAAATTTTCCTCTAAATCGATTTGAAAATTTAAGGTTATCTCAAACCTAATTCACATTCATAATCCAATTCATTATCGACTTCACATTCGATTTGGATTTCACGTTACATCGTCAATTCTCAACACATAATTGATGTCTACCGATATATAACCTCTAAGCTCGTACGTCTCAGAGAAGGATGTTAAGCTAAAAGAATAAATTCTCCGCCACCACAGATATATATTTAATAGAGATCAAATGCTATGTCATCAATTCACAATGTTAGACATACGATCCCAATCGACTATCCAAATTTCAAAGCTCAACTTATATTGTTTTTGGTGTCAAAGTTAAACTCAATTTAACTCAAGATTCAATCTTTTTTTTGAAAAATTCAAGTTGAACTAATTGTTCATATTTCTCAAAATAATATCTTTACAAGATATATAATTTTCACACTTAGCCATTTGAAACAAATTTCAAATATTCATTTCTCAATTTATCTTTAAAAGATAAAATTTCAAACCTTTCATTTCATATTGGAAAACATTTCCATACTTATTAAATAATAAGTAATTCACAAGTTCATTTATTTTCAACACGGAAAATATTCAATATACTTGAATCAAAATTAAGTATATATTCCATTCTTTAAGGAAATCATTCTTTTAAACCCATTTATTTGAGTTAAAACGAATGTTGCGTAAAACATCGTTACAACAACTCAAAATCACTAGTATAGGGATTCGGATTTAAAATAGATATATAAATCCCAATACTATAAACAACATTTCCTTCCGAAAACCATTTACTATAACAATAGTGTTATAGTCCACCATTTCCTTAATTTTTTTCGAAAACGTCTATTTCAACAATTGAATGTTGAAATCTATGTATTCGATAGTTAATGCATTTTAAAACATCTTTAAAACTATTAACTTTTTCAACTTCAACTTAATTCATAGTTTGAATTCTTCATACTTTTCACAATATAAATTTAAACCGATTTCAACTTTTCAATATTAAGTTTTTCACTTAATTTAATTTTCCCACACGTTTAAATTCAAATTCATCACTGAATTTATTAAACCTATAGTGGATTATCATGTTGACAACTTCAAATTTGAAATCTAAATTCTATTTGAACTTTGCATTTGCTTTTCTATTCCAAAAATAATCAACTAGTTCTTTAGTAAGTCATTCATCAACTTGGTTCCATTAAATTTATATTTCCACATTAACCTCATTTCATAATATCACTTCCCTAAAACATATCCGTTTTAGTTAATAGTATATTCACTGTCCAAAATCGTGAATATACTTATCTATTCAATTCAATGTTTCTACACTTTTTATTTAAAAGATTATCCACTGTCCAAAATCGTGAATAAAATTCCCAACCAACATTTACTATCACAATATTTAACTTAAAGGATAATTCGTTGTCCAAAATCACGAATATATCTCCTTTAATAAGCTACAACAATTTACTTATCAAATTCAATTGATTTCGAATTTATAAACAATCTTCATAAATTCCTTTTTTAGTTATAAAACTTCGATTTACAATCTTTTTATTGATTCAGTTCAATTCAATTTATATAACTCAGTTATATACCAAAAGTTCATATTATAAGTTAAATACTTATAATCCATTTATTTATTAACTCGTTCTTCAAAACATTTGAAATCAATTTTCAAAAGAATTCAGAATCAAATTCCCAAGTTATAGTTTAATTATCCTCTTGGCTATAACTAAATTGAAATATCATTTTATTTCACAATTATTATTTTGGAGATATTCACAATATTTGATTCAAACCAATTCATTAATTCATTAGTTCACTTAACTCATATTTCATTTTCATAAATCTCAACAATTCGATAATGAGTTTCCGAACGATTGAAACTCAAATCTAAGGAGTCCTCACCGAATAGAACTATCGCAAACCTAAATTTAGAGAGGGGAATTTCCGAAAATGATTCTAATTTTCAAAATACCCTTTATTTTAAAGAAAACAATTTTATACTTCTTTAGATTTGAAAACACTTTCTTTAAAGTGATTCTAGTAACTATTCATATTAAACATCATAAACTGAGCTTTGAGTAAACCAAAGCTCCGATACCACTTTTGTAACGACCCGTCGCCCTGACCGCCCCCAGTCGGTAATTAAACCAACTAGAAACGTTCAAAATGACGGATTGTTGTTCAGTTTATAGAGTTTAAACAGAATCAGCCACAGAATAACAGAACAATCATATATTTCTCATAAATAATTTTTCTTACATATATCAGAGTTTGTACAATGCATTAAATTTTATACAGCGGAATATATCTTTTATTATTGAGTACAAGAAAAATTTTCCAGAAAAAAACTTTAGTGGAGTGCTTTCCCCTCTCTCTCTAACTTCACGGCCTGAAAATCTTCAAGCTGTAAAAATACTCGGTCTGACCCGAGCGTTTATTGCAAAACACAAAACACTCGAGTCAGGATTAATCTTAATTCAAGTAATTAAATTTGCAATGGATTGAAGTAAATGGTAACAGAGATGACGAAACAAATGAATCAATTTAAATCTATTATGGATTTTTTTCACATTAACAACTTCAATTTTTAATAGCATATGTCAATCCTGTGTGGCTGCAGTACACACGTATATTTGCACACATGTGCACTGCCTCGCCAACACGTGTGCATCAAGCATGAAGCATACAACCTCAGATAACCACTGCAACAATACTTTAAAATGGAGGCAGAACAACAATGAAAAAGCAAATGCACATCTAAACCAATATTGCAAGAGGCAACAAGAATGGCCAGAACAGTGAATGGAAACATACACTTGCAATAGAAAGTTTTGAAAAGGAGAACCAGAAGTGCAAGTGTGTAAGCACAACTTCACAACAACAAGGCAATGCACTATGCAGTGGACAACAGCACCAAAGTGCAAAATCTCAAGTGACCAAGAGCACCAAAACCAACTACACTACTCAAAGTACACAGTGGCCAGAAAACATGAAAAAGGATACAACTCAAGTCTGGTAACAACATCACAATCAAGTGCAGCTATAGTTAACAAGTGCAAGACCATGTTCAAGTGCAGACATCAATGACTGTACAACTACAATGGCAACAACATGCAACTATAATAGATCAGATCAATGTAAGACTAACAAGATCAACCAATGTCTACAGTGGCTACAGTTTAACAAACAAGTGAAACAGAGGGAACTGGGAACTGTGTGTACAGGGAAACAACTACACAGTTCAAATGGAATACAAACATGTATCAGTGGATTCAAAAATGCAACAAGTATACAAGACAGGTTTAGACTAAAATTTAAATTTGCTTTCATCTATTTCTGAAAATATAGAACAGGTCTTAAACCAAAGTTAAACTTGTTTACAATTTTTTTTTCAAAAGCAAAGAGGAGGAGAAGGATTTAAAACCTGGTGTGAGCCTGTAACTCAAACAAGTTAAACCAAATTGAACCAAATGCACATGTATGAAACCAAAGTGCAGACCAAAATACATGAGAAATATTGAAATAAAAATTAATTTCTGGGCTGCAAATATGAATAACGATGCTTTCTTACACATGGAAAATTTTGCTTGGAAACTAGACATTGGATGAAATGCTATGTATAATGCTGGTGGCTTCAAGCCTGATTTCTAACGATAACTGGAAAAATAATGTGAACCGTATTCCTGATCAAATCCAGTGTATTGTGAAGAATATTAAAATCCACAGCCAAAAGCATCAAGATTATTGGGTTTGGGTTGCCATCAAGTTTAAATTCAAGGCAAGGAAGCAACTCAGTAAACATACAAGTTCAATGTCACTGGAAATCAAATGTTTCAGCAAACAACAAGATTTTCCGATCAAAGCAGAAGTGAAAACAATTTACATTCACAAGTTTAAATCAAATTCCAACTTACTTACTTTTTTTTTCTCTCAGTATGGTTACAACTCTATTTTTATTAGTTTTCTAAAACATGGTGGCAGGCTCATCACAAATCCAATTTGTTACCAATTTTTTTTTTTTTTTTTTTTTATAAAACTGGAACATGGATGAGAACAGAGTATCATGTTTACAGGTATTCAAACTGTTAAATGAATATGCATTCAATCTTTAAATCAAGCATGCAAACATTGATATTATGTTTATTCACAAGAAATTCCAGGACTAAAGTATTTGTCTTTCTTACTACGTTTCCTTGAACAACTCAAGACTGTCAGGTAAAAGAGGAGTGATTTGGGGGTTCGAATTTTTTTTCTTGTATCTGAGAACAGAAATAGGGGTTTTACAGACACATATGTATATCACATATGCACAGAGGTTCAAAACAAGCACATGCAACAAAATTTTCCTCATCTAGATTCAAAAATCCATCACATGCAGCAACAACAAATAAGCAAGGTTTTTTTTTATAGCATCTGTTCTTATCAAAAAAAAAAAATTATCAGCAAGTGTCTGTTCTTACCAGTTTAAAACAATCACAAATAGCCTCTATTCTTATTAGTTTAAAAGCAAATATCAAATAGCATTTGTTCTTATTAATTTAAGAACAAATATTGGGTAGAATCTGTTCTTAACAGTTTAGAAACAAATTTTATAGCATCTGTCCTCGTCAGTTTAAATCAAATTCAAATAACATCTGTTCTTATTAATTTAAAATCAAAATATCAGAGCAAATGATAGCGAATAACAACCAACAACCAACATGTAGTGACAAATCTGCTCATATCAGTTTAAATCCAAAAAAATTCCGAGCAATTGATAACGAATAACCCCCCAAAACATAGCATGCAACCAAACATCCAATTCAAACAAATTTAAACACTTGAATCAAAATTAATCGTGAGAAAAAAACTCACCTTTCACCGAATCGAAATGGCCGAAGAGTAATGAGCCAAGTTGAACGAAGATTGAAGCTGAAGCCCTAATTGTTGAAGCACGGAATCGAAGAACGAAGAGGAACGAGGACGGCCGCCATTAATTTTTTTTTCTTTCGTTTGATTACTGAAGGGTTTTCGAATGAGAAAAGGGGAAAAGGAGGTATCGGGTATAAAAGAATAGGGAAGACGTGATTTTAGCGTGTTTGAAGGCGTAGGTTTAGGCGTGTTTACAGCTAAACAAAGTAAGGCCGTGTATACTTATTATTTTATTTTTTTTATTTTTTTTATTTACTTTTTAAATTCAATTTGTTTTGTATAATTATTTTCTTAAATAAACATATAAACGTTTTGCGGTTCAAATATCAAACTTAAATTTATAAATTTTCTTTAAAAATAATTCGTAAATCCAAACTATTTTTTTTAAGTCATTAGTTCAAATTTCAATTACAAATTAAATATTAAATTTTAACTTCAAAGTCGAATTCAAATTTTATTCAACTTTTCACTAGATTAAATTCTTAAATTTAATCGCCAATTTATTCTGATAATTTGAAATTCAAGTAAATCATCATTCGAATATTTAAAATTAATTAAATATTTTCATTTTTAAATTGTTCTAAATTCTGGGTTGTTACACCCGGTACCTACTTCGAGTTAAAGTCCTATCTCCTTCGAGTCACTACACAATATACTCGAGACCATCATCGAGTCAAATACCCTGCACAACCCCCAAAGGTTCATCAGACTTCAGATATGTATTGTGCATATGCACCGTCACCTTGGCGATCTCCAGCCACTCTAACCCACTTCTACAAGTCACTGACCCTCTCCTCACACGATCACGACCATCCAAACCTACATATCATCTTGAAATCAATATTGAGAAATCAACTGCAACCTGGAAATCCAAATGCACCATATACCCCAAACCTATCAACACCGAGGAAACCTACCTCCGACCACCATCGTTGATGCGATTTTGGCCATCTCTTCTTCCACGACTCCTCTACAACTTCCCAAAAACTGATAACACTCGGTGTACCATAGAAATCAAGAAGCTAAAAATAAACAACCACCTTAAAAACTAGGGCTAGAACCTGGAAATCACTACTACCCTCGCCACCACCCACTGATAAATCTTCTGACAATTTTCCCCTACCCCTCCGTCTGTACTCCACCTCCAGAAAGACCCACAACCTCCACAATCCACTAGAACAACAAACAAACCCAAAAACCCCAAGTTTTTCTCAAACAGAAATACTAACTCCACAGTCATTTTAAAAATGTGAAATTTGTTTTAAAATTACTGATTTCTAACATACATTCCTGTTATAAACTTGTTTAAATAATTATTGATGTTTGATATCCTTGTTTTATTGAAAATGTTTACTGTAGTATTTGTTTCAGAGGTAACAGATTTCTCAATAGAACTAAATTATGATTTAAGAACATAATTTCTTACTAAACAACATAATTTGTTTACACATATTTATTTCTAACAGAAATCAAACAAGTTGATAAAGTTTTTTCTATTAAACTTAGTTTAAATATATACAGGTAGGCAGATTCTTGACAATAACAACCCATATGTATGTTTATACATATATACCCAGATAATAATCACAGTTCAATAATACAAGCTTGCTCGTTAATATCAATTCATAAGCACAGATAAGTATTGTGAGGTTAATCACTAAAAAAACATAGCGGTTTTCATCTAACAGTTTTTAATTTATGTGAACTAGTACTTAAGTTCTGGAAATTTTATCTAGCTTTGATTTTAAAAGAGAAACTGCTTTTAAATAAAGAAGTTTACTCACTTTAAAATTGAGGATGCAGAGAACAATTCAGAGAAACATTTTCACCATTTCCTGAAACTGCAAATTGAACCTGCATGTTAAATCTGGATTTTTGCAATTGCTAGTTGAAGTTGATTTTAACTTGTTGTTTTTAATTTTTTGAAACTGCATTTGTTTCCAGTTTGAAGATAATGTTTTAACAAAATGCATTGTTACATTTCTTATTAATATATTTTTAAATAAAATGTTTCTAAAACAATGCCACTTGTTATATTAGGATGTAGATAAATTTACAAGTGTCTTTATTATGGGTTAAGAGTCTAACACGTGTTTATCTAAATTTTTAAAGAAATTTCTTTAATTTATGAATGTGTTTTAAATCTATTCAAAACCATTCCTAATTTAATTTAAGATGTTTTAAATGTTTTATTACAATATTTATCCTTACATGAAAACTTCTTTTATAACATTATACATTTTAATGTTTGCTTGAATATTTTTAAAATAATATTTAAAACTGGTTTTCAAAAGAGAAATTTTTTAAGAGAAAAATAATGTTGAATTCATTTTATTCAAGAGTTTCAAATCAAATATTATACTTTAATATAATTGAACTAAGTCTTATTTCAAAAGAAAAACAAATTTTAAAATAAAACAAAAGAAACTTTTACTATAAAATACAATTTAAACTATTTTATATTTATAAAACAAAATAAATATTTACTTATATTTCTTTGATAATGTAAGAAAGACTTTTAAATTTACCTTTGAAAAGTTTTCAATACTAATTTGAATCAATTTAATCAATTCATAAATTATACGTCTTATATATATATATATATATAAATTGGAAAATATTCTTTATTAAATTTAAATTTAAATTAAATCAAAACTCCTATTTACAATGTATACACATATATACATTATAAATAAAATATCTTTAAATCAGCTTAGAAAGAAAATTTTATCATTTAAATATTTTTAACATTTGAAAACAATAAGATTCTCAAATTAAATTATTATTATTATTATAAATTTTGAAAAGAATATCATTTGACAAATCAAATGATTATTAATCTTTAAAGGAAAATTCCTGTTTGAATTAAATTATTAAATCAACATTTCACATTTTAAAATAATTATTAATAAGATTATTAAATAAATATTTATTGCCCAAATTTCCGGGACATCACAACCACTAAAATAGGAAAGCACATGAGCTAGACAAAAAGCCCTAAACTACTATAAAGAACATGACTAAACACCTTCAAAAGAGGACAAACAGCCATGACCATCATCCGACGTTGGACCAATAACATGAGAAAAACTAGAGAAGAGAGTAGCCGAATTAGAATCATAACCCTCAAAAGGAGGACAGTAAACAAATTTCCTATTCCAACCGACATCATAAAAATTACTTTTATTTGCCTCGCCAATCTCTCCAACACTGGTAAGGGACAGACCCTCACCCTTAATATGATAGATAAGACAATGACTCTCACCCTCAATATCACTAATATAGGCTTAAAAATGTCAGTCCCAGGCGAATACCGCATTTCAGATGGAACATGAAGCTAAGCGCGTTCCTTATAATTCCAAATAATAGAATTGGACAATGCATTAGTGGAAACCTTAAACTAGACCGGAGACAAACTAGCGAAGGGAGGAACTGCGCAAGCATCAACAATGGGAGCTACACAAACTGGAGCTTCAGGAGAAAACAGATCAGATGAGGGAGGCACAACCTTAGGAACCCCTTTCCTTAAAGGAGGACATGGAAGAGGAATTCGATTAGCAAAGCGAACAAGGCCAGCGAAGGCCGAAGTAGAACACGCATCTGAATGATGCCCAAAAGACTGACATGACGTACAAATATCTGGTATTCAAATGTATCGTATTCTGACCTTAGCAAAATGGCCCTCGTCTACTCTGACTTTTAACACCGAATGTAATGATTTGGTAGGAGCAATTTCAATCAGAGATTTGGCATAAACTAGTCTGTTTCTGGCCATAGTATTAGCTTCATAACATATCATCTTATCAACAAGATCTGCTAGCCAATCAATCAACAGATGGACTCCAGGTGTAATAATAAATGGTTTCCCTTCTATGAGAATAGGGTCGACTTCTAGAATACGCTGTCTTTCATCACTACGGGTGAATTTAGAATAGAACATAGCATTAGCGAAATGAATCACCCAGCCCCCCTAGGCTCTCAAACCTGGTTGCATCGCGCCTTAACAAGCTGATAGGAGGGATTGGAGCTAAGGAAGATTCCAACCAAATAATTTTTCCAGTAATCTACTCCGGCTTCAATCACTTCCATCGATGGTATCGTAACACCATTGATCTCAACTTTGTCAAAACAACGCAGAAAATGCACTCCAGCATTTTTTTAACATAAATATTACTAATTTTAAATTACAAAAATATTCAAATAAATTATTAACATAGAAAGCCTGCCCCAAAGACTGCCCCAAAGTACTCGTTAAGAAAGCTAACGGAAAATGGAGAGTATGCATCGATTTTTCAGATTTAAACAAAGCCTGCCCCAAAGACTGCTTTTGGTTACCCCGGATTGACCAGTTGGTTGACGGAATAGCGGGACATGAATTGTTATCTTTTATGGATGCTTACTCCGGATATAACCAGATCATGATGCATGAGCCAGATCAGGAGGACACGAGTTTCATAACCGATGTTGATCTATACTGCTACAAAGTCATGCCCTTCGGATTAAAGAATGCAAGGGCAACTAACAAAAGACTTGTTAATGCGATGTTCAAGCCATAGATTGGAAAGACGATGGAAGTTTATGTTGACGATATGTTGGTTAAATCAAAGAAAGCAGTAGACCATATGGATCACTTGGTAGAGATGTTCGCTGTCCTCCGAAAGTATGGAATGAAGCTTAATCCTTTGAAGTGTTCATTCGGGGTGGAGTCCGGAAAGTTCTTGGGTTTCATTGTGAGCGCTAGGGGCATTGAGGCTAATCCTGCTCAAATCACTGCCTTAAGAGAAGTCAAAGCTCCTAGAACGAAGAAGGAACTGCAAAGTCTCAATGGAAAAGTCGCTGCCTTGAGTCGATTCATTTCCAAAGCTACTGATAAATGCATTCCATTCTTTGATGCTCTGAAGAAAGGAAGGAAAAATTTTGACTGGACTCAAGAATGCTAGAAAGCTTTCGACGAGTTAATTCGTCATATGGAAACGCCTCCGATACTTTATAAGCCCGACAATGGTGAAGATCTTTATGTATACTTGGCGGTCTCAACTCATGCTCTTAGTGCGGCACTGGTACGAGAAGACGCAAAATTTCAGCACCCAGTCTACTACATTAGGAAAAGGTTTACTGGGGCAGAAATGAATTATTCAAAGTTGGAGAAGCTCGCTTATTGCCTACTGATCGCATCAAGGAAATTGAGGCCATATTTCCAAGCTCACCCTATCAAAGTCCTCACTGATCAACCCCTAAAGAAAGTCCTATTTCGCCCTGAGACTTCGGGTCGTCTTCTGAAATGGAATATTGAACTCAGCCAATACGACATCACATATCATCCCCGATGAGCAATTAATGGACAAGCTTTGGCAGATTTTATCGCAGAATGTACAGACAAAGGTGATGGCGAGGAAGTGGTGGTTGATAACAGCCCGATTCGATGGAAGTTATATGTGGACGGCGCGAGGAATGATTACTGTTCTGGAACTGGGGTTGTTCTTGAGACCCCTGAGGGACGGTCACTGTATTATGCATTGAGGTTAGAATTTCCTTCGACCAATAATGAAGCGGAATATGAAGCTCTTATTGCCGGCCTGAAGATTGCTAAAGAACTGAACATCAAGCCATTGTAGATCTTTATTTATTCTCAACTTGTCGTGTGCCAAGTTGAGAAAGAGTTTCAAGCTAAAGGGGGAAATCTGCCTGCTTATTTGTCAAAGACCTGGGAGCTTCTTGGTGATTTTGACCACTACACAATAAGCCATATACCCCAGGAAGAGAACAGGAAGGCAGACTCTCTTGCGAAGTATTCCAGTACTGGTGAAGCTCAATCATTAGGATTAGCTCCTGTGGAAGTCTTGTCAACTCCTAGCATTGAAGAGATGGATATTGACTGGATCATGACCGTATCATAAGAGCAAGAGTCATGGATGACCCCAATAAAGGAATATCTTGTCAACAGTTCACTGCCAGAAAATCCGAGAGAACGCCAGAAACTGTTAAGAAAAGCTTCAAGATACATAATTCAAGATTGTCGATTGTACAGACGGAGGTTTTCAATGCCATTACTCCGATGTGTTACCAAGAAAGAAGCTAAGACAATTCTAGCCGAAGTACACGGAGGCGAGTGTGGAGATCATACATGTGGCCAAACTTTAGCAAAGAAAATTCTCCGTTATGGATATTTTTGGGCGGATATCAATCGAGACGCTGCCGGCTATTCCCGAAAGTGTGACAAATGCCAGAGATTTGCCAAAATCCCTAGAGCACCTTCCACCGAGCTAACACAGATGGTCAGCCCATGGCCATTTGCTATTTGGGGGATAGATCTTATTGGGCCTTTACCGACTGCCAAATCCGGAATCAAATATGCTATTGTTGTTGTCGATTATTTTACTAAATGGGCTGAAGCTGAACCACTAGCTACTATTACCTCTAAAAAGATGATAAATTTTGTGACTAGAAATATCATTTGCAGGTATGGTGTGCCTCAGAAGATAATCACAGACAATGGTACCTAATTCGAAAGTGAAGAATTCCAGGATTTTTGCAAACGATTTAAGATCCGAAAAAGCTTCTCGGCAGTGGCTCGTCCGCAGGCAAACGGGTAAGTGGAAGCAGTGAACAAAATTATCAAGTCAACCATCAAAAAACAGCTTGAGAAAGCAAAAGGTGGTTGGGTCGATAAGCTGCCACTAGCACTATGGGCATACAGAACTACCCACAAAACTGCGACAGGGCACACTCCATTTTCACTGGCATATGGATCAGAGGCAATGATTCCCGTGGAAACAGAGGTCCTTTCACATAGAAGAATCCATTTCGATCAAGCTGAAAATGAAAAGCTGCAACTTGAAGCCCTTGACTTCCTTGATGAAAGAAGAAAAGAGGCTGAGCTCAGAATTGCGGCTCATCAGCAAAGAATAGCCAGGCACTTCAATTCCAAAATTCGCCAACGCGGCTTTGAAGTTGGGGATCTAATCTTGAAAAGAATTATGACACCTATAGGCGTGTTTGGGCCAAACTAGGAAGGGTCGTATGTCATAGGCCAAAAGCTTCTTGATGGCACATTCAAACTCATAACTGTCGAAGGAGACCCAATTCCAAGGGCTTGGAACAGTAATCACTTGCGTCCATATTATACTTAAAAGCTTTGCTGAAATGTTGTAAAAGAATTATGAATGTCTGATTCTTGTAATGAAAGCCATTGTAAAAGCTAGTGCAAGTGAATAATAAGAACCATAAAGTGGATGTAGGCCCAGTTTTTGGCCGAACCACTATAAATCTTGTGTTCTCTACTATTATAAAATGCCTGTTTTATTTCAATATATAAAGTACTTTGAATGTATTGCTAAAATGTCGATTTAACATTGCAGTTAATGAAAACAAAGCTTACCCATCTCGAGACTAAGCGATCCCTGACATCACTCAACAAGCAAATGCTAAGCCATTCAAAATTTCCATACTCAAATCCTACGTAAGAAGTGCTTCAAGCAAAAAAGTTAGTGATTCTGCTGGAAGTGGGCCCTTGCTAACTAATTGTGGCTGTTTGTACAAACAAGCATCCGATTAAATAGTTGTGTCTGCCCCTGCAAATTCGCTTAACTATGAAGTACACTTCTTTGGATAAAGGAAATTACCGGCAATAGAAAGGGAGGTGCGTTTGGAAAAGATAACGGGGATCGCCGATATGAATAAATGGCAAAGAGACATGGGCGAGCAAGCATCAAACAGCCAAAGACCTCTTCGGAGGCACAACTCTTCGGAGGATAAAGACCTCGAACGGGGCATGCAAGAAAACAAAAGTTTTCTTTCTCAACAAAAAAGATTGGTATGGAATGACCGGGAGCACCTTCCCAACTGGAAGGCAAGGCGCTTGTTCACTAGCTGAGACAGTTTGCGCGGACGAACGTCCAAGTAACTTGCGTCCGCCCCGTGAATCCATGGGATGATCGGAGGCACCTTCCCAAGTGGAAGGCAAGGCGCTTGTTCACTAGCTGAGACAGTTTGCGCAAATAAAAGTCCAAGTAACTTGCGTCCGCCCCGTGAATCCATCCAACCATGAGGAAGAAACTTCCAGGCATACTCGGAGGCACATATCTCACCGAGATCTGAAATAAAACTTCACAAGACCTGAGATGTGAAAAGCCCTCTTCGGAGGCCCATTTCACCAGGAGCTGAAGTAATTCACCGGAGCTGAAATGATAACAAGACCTCTTCGGAGGTACACATCTCACCGAGATCTGAAATAAAACTTCACAAGAGTTGAGATGTGAAAAGACCTCTTCGGAGGCACATTTCACCAGGAGTTGAAATGATAAAAGGCCTCTTAGGGGGTCCATTTCACCAGAGCTGAAATGCAACAAAGCCCTTTCCCAAGGCACCACAAGACCTCTTCGGAGGCACCAGCCTTCTCCAAAGGCACACATGCCCTCTCCGGAAACAGGAAACCCTCTTCGGAGGAGTACTTCTACTCTTGAGAGAAGATCAATCTATCCACAGTGAAAGTATCCTTCTCTTGAGGCTAAAGTACCAAATCAAAGCCTTCTTTTGAAGCTCACTTCATCGAACTGGAAAATTCATTACTTTTCTTTCTAAAAAAAAGTGAAGAGTGATCATCTCCAAAAGTTGAAGTGTTTTTAAAAAAACAGAGAATAACTTCTCCAAGACAAGGCATATTCTGCTAAATAAGAGGAATATGTCCTGAAAAAGGAAAAAATTATTCTTTTAAAAAAAGTACGAATGTAAGCCTCTTCAAGATGGAAAAGTCATTCTCTAAATAAAGAGTACGAGTCTTCTTGAAACAGAAGAGTCGTTCTCCAAAATTTCGACAAAGTGAAAGAAGTTGCAATAATCCATGGTATGGGGGCAATATAATATAGTTACATTCACAAAAGCAATGCTCAAACAACATACCACAGGCTTATGGAAACTTCACATAAGGAAAATAAAAAAACTTGCATGAAAACGGAAAGTAAATGCGTTCCCAAATACAGAAAGAAATTTGTAAAAATAAAAGAATCATTTTATTCCGTACTATCAAAAATTTACATACATGTGTAGGTTTTAAAATAAAAGAAGGAGGGGACCGGTACCCGCACAATTTCCGGTCAACGCAAGCTTATATACAAGAAAAAAGCAAAAAAGCGAGATAAAAAGCACAGGACCAAAGCCATCATTTCTTCTTCCTTCCACCATTTGAGCCTGCGCCTGGCCGGATGATCAACTTCTTGGGTCGGCTTGTAAGAGTAGGGGAAGAAGGAGAAAGGGGCACAATTGGACTTTCTTCTGTTTTTCCTCGCCGGCTGAAGCTTCCTTCTTCTTCTTTGAAACTCCACTTTTCCCCCTCTTCTTAGAAAAAGACCCGCTTCCTGGAGTGAAAAGTGTGGTTAACGGCATATCGTCAGAACCAATTAGTTCCGGAGTCTTTTCGCCCTCTTCAGGTTCTTCTCCCCTATGTTCTTGTGAAGCAATGGAATCGTCCAAGTCTTGGAGAGCTTCTATTTGCTCCTCTTGTGATCCTGGTTGAGATGCAGAAGGAGGATGACCTATAGAGACGGAGGAGGAATAACTGGAGGAGGGGAAGTCTGAACAACGCTCGGTGCTTTCTCTACAGAAGAAAAGAAGTTAAAGTCGGTATCTCTCGTAAAGAGAGGAGTTAGTGGCGCGTTGAGATTTAAAAAATAATCAAGAAGTTCATCAAACTCATGTGAAGCGAACGAGCAGTCCACTTGAGCAAGATCAGCAGTAAGGTCACCTGGCGAAGCAGGCTTTACTATGTCAACTTCAAAGCCCCGCGCGTCACCGCTCTCTTGACTCTCATCTCCATTGTGAGCGGTTGCACCCTCAGTGATGGCTTTAGTAGAAGGCGGAGAATGGGAACCGGAACCAACAATGTCGATATCGGCCGAAACCGAAGGTTGAACTGGGTCGGTTAAAGTTGCCTTCCCTACATGTTCTCCTTCTGTCATTCCTACTCTCTCTTTGGCAATTTGCTCCTTTCCCCTGGAAAGAGCGGCACGTGCATCGTCATCAAGATAGTTTGCCTCTAAATCCGCCTCAGCATAGCCAGCACTGCCAAACAAGTCAAGTATGGCCTCCCACACTTCGGCCAGAGTTATTTCATATTTGGGGCCTAGAAAGGAGAGACTACCACGCCCCAGGACGCTATGCAAGTAGAAGTCAAACAATGTTGAGCTGATATTGGCCTTCGTTGCCTCATGAGACTCTTCAGCTGCAATTTTGTCGGCAACGGCCACATCACGCTCTCTTTCAGCTTTAGAGAATTGAAGTTTTAGCATTTCGATCTCCACATCCTGGGAGCTAGTCTTCTTTCGGAGCTCTGCGATGTTAGCAATATGGCCCTCATTAATTCTTTTTTGCACATCAAGCCTTTCTTCGGCATCTCTTTGAGCGGCACGAGCATCTCGCACTTGTTATTGAAGCACTTGCTCCCTTTGCGAATAGGAAGTAGAGGAAGTGGCAAGCTCTTCTTTAAGTTTTTCAACTTCCGCTTCGAGCTTTTCATTATAAGTAGCAATGCTTCTCATTTCCGCATCATGTTGCTCAAGAATCTTCTGCCACTCAGATTTGTCATTTTCCATTGTTAACATGGCTTCAAGATTCGCGCGATTTACCCTTTGGAGCTCATCGACAAGCTTTTGCCAACCTGACATTCTTTCGATATCAAGTTTGACAGCATCAAGGTTGCGCAGCATAGCCTGCTTATCGATCGGGACCAGGTCAAGATCAAAGCGCACTCCTTTCAGGCACCAGTTCGGGAATCGACTCTGAAGAGTAGCTGGGCCTGGACCAACTTGATATGGGAGCCTTCCAATGATTGTTTGAATATCAATACGTGTCAGGGCAGGAGATTGAGATAGTACAGGAGCAGTAGGTTGTTTGGAAATCTCGGATGTTGGTTTTTCGCCATGTTTGGCTCTTTTACTTATATCTTCGGCAACTTGACTTTTCCCTTTGTCGTCACGGGACTTCCGTTTATGAGAATCATCTTCCCTGTGGGAAGAATCATGTCGCTTGTCCCGTCTTTCATGGCGTTCTTCGTGGGCACGCCTTTCACGAGCTTTTCGTGCGGCTCTTTCTTC
This sequence comes from Allium cepa, assembly GCA_030765085.1. NCBI lineage: Eukaryota > Viridiplantae > Streptophyta > Magnoliopsida > Asparagales > Amaryllidaceae > Allium > Allium cepa. Next base: position 836,645,113 of record CM060931.1, read on the forward strand.
GTCAGTCTCCATATAAGAAGGAAGATATCTCTTGGGATCAAAAGAGCCGCGTCTCCCGTAGCTCTGAAAGTCATCGTAATAAGAGCGTCGCACCATTGAAAGACCTGAAAATGGAAAAGAGGCAAAGCTTGAGAATCTTTGAAGTAAAGTGCATGTAAGTGCATAAGAATGCTAAAAATCCTAAGTGTGTGTAACGTGCAAACTACGCGCGTCAAACTACGAACCGCTCCTCGGCTGCGGGGAAATGATGGGTTTTATAGCTAACGTCAACTCTTGAGCTGACGGAGTCTGTTGTAAAGTGGATGTTGCTTCAACTGCTGAAGAGGTAACTCTAGCAGAAACAGGGTCATCTTTAAAGAGCTCCTGTGAAGTGATCATCAGATCGCTCAACCCTTCAAAAATGTCATCCCCACTCTGCTTGGCAGGACTCGGTCTCTCGGTTCCCTCATCATCGGATTTCCCTGAATGATGAAAAGGCTCTTCCTCTTCGATGATCGGGGCAAGTGTAAGTTTTTCAGATGGCCCCGCAATATCAGTAGAAGTAGAGCACTTCACCAGTAAAGCCTCAGAAGTAGGTTCCTTCAGTATAGGTTCCTCAGCAGAAACTGGGTCATCTGGCGATTTGGCCGGAGAATCGGGAACTTCGTGAGGTTGAGTAGAGCGAGAAGGGTGCAAAAGCCCATATTGGTGCAGAAGTTCATCTCTCAGCAAAAACTTAATACTTCTTTCTTCAGCCGGCACGACACTTAGTCTATCAAAAGTCGTCTTGTGACTGGGATTTCTAGAGGGAGGGGGAAGTGCTTTAAAAGAAAAGAATGAAGTTGGCACTTATCAATTCGGATCTTGAAAAGATGAAATGGAAAGAACGGGGAAGAGCAATCTTACTTCCTTTTCTCCAGATAGCATAAAACCCTAGGGGGCAGCGGACGAAGAAGAATTGATTCAGAAAACCGTGAGCACTTTCGGAAAGAATCCCTAGGTCGCTTCTGGTGTAACTCAGCCATTTCAAGTTATCTCCTTAACCCACTGCCTCCTCTCCAATCAATGACCCGCTATCTCATTAGCTTAAAACCCGATAACCCGTTATCATCCAAATCATCACAAATCCAACGCACTGCTGAATCCTCGTGGATCACAACAACAGCACAGCCAGCTGCGATCGAAAACCGATCGCAACATGGCTCGAAAGTGGAACACGATGTATGGATATTAAACTGGGGGAAGAAAGCGAAAATTTGTGGTTCGACTGTAATTGAGAGATGGATAAAAGATCAAATTCACTTACACGATGTGAAAGTAAGGATGAATCGACAACTCGATTGAAACAGGTTCGCTTTTGAAGAGTCGAAAAATCGTTAATGGCGAAGAAGGTTATCGGAGCAGTTAAGGGAAAGAAACGAGCTAGCGGCTATATAAGGCAGAGGCAAATGGGTGTACGAGTTAAGTCATCTCGTAGGTCGCTCACGAACTAGCGGGATTAGATCGAAGCACGCGACCTACGACCTAGGCGAGTGCTTCGAAGGGCAAGTGTTAACTCCGTTTTGAAAGCGACTTAATGATCTAAGAGGTGGAACGACCTAACGAGTTAAGAAGTGGAACGACCTAACGACCTATGGAATAAAACTGCTCAACGACCTAATAAGTTCAGCGACCTAAAGGAGTCCACGACCTAGCAACTTAGCTATGAGTTCGACCTAACTGCCGAGAGGAGTTCGCGACCTTGCGGCCCAGCGAGTTAACAACTTACAGGGAGTAAGCGACCTAACCAATGAAGTGGACCTAACGACCTAATACTTAGCGACCTAAAGTCTGAAGTGACTTAGCGACCTAAGAACCTCATGACCTACCATCTCAAACGACCTAGTGACTTCAGTCCTCAGTGACCTAAAAGCTTCAGCGACTTAAAAGGTGGAACACTACTAAGCGACCTAAAAGGTAGCGACCTATGACCTAAGTGAATCCACAGCTTAACGACATAATGAGTTAAGCGACATAACGAGTTAGCGACTTAGCCTAGGTCGCTGCATTGGATGTCTCTGCGTTGTAAGGTCGCCAACTACTCCCCTAGGTCATTCACGACCTACTACTTCATTCGGAAGAGATCAAGTGTGTTCTAGTTAAGCCGTAAAGCTTAGGTCGCTACCACTAGGTCGCCCCCACGACCTACGACCTATCTTAGGTCGCCAACGACCCATAACCAACGACCTAACTCCGAACTCTCCTATAAATACGGCACTAGCTCCAACTTGAAGGGGACTTTGGGATCATTCTCCGGAGCATCAACACTCTGCCATTTTCTCAACTTAAACAGCAATTCAAGCACCTTAAACACCAAGGACATTACGGCAAATTTCAAGAGAAAATCTCCATCATTCAATATGAACTCAAAAGATTATTCTACATCAGAGTTTGAGCTACTACTCTAAAGTGTGTTGTAATTGAAGAAAGTTGTATAAGTTGTACTTAAGTCAGCAATAAAGAGAATTAAAATGGACGTAGGCTTGACTATAAGCCGAACCACTATAAAAACTGCGTCTTTTACTGCTTTTCTGTAATTTTCTGCTTATCTCTAATTCCCGTATTGACGGGTGGTGCTTTCACATTCACTCTACATACACCGAGGTGTTAGCGTCTGATTTTTACGTTAACATATTTCAAACCTAGTTTATTAGTAAAAATTTGTATAAACAAAATACGGCTTACATGAACATAAATAAAGACCCTATGCAATTTTATAAAAGGAAAAAAAAAATTAGTTCACCCTTTTAAGACTACGGCTAGTGCATCTAACCAACAATGGTATCAAAACCTACATTATGCCTATGTAAATAATTAACCAACACTAAGAGCGATACTCTTAACAAATCAAAGTAGATGGATGTCTAAGGAAAAGGAACTTAAACCAAGGAGAAGGTTGCTCTAACTAAGGACCACTTTTGAGTGGAAAACCTTTCGATTTTCTAGCTTTTACCTAACTCGTCGAAAATATCCGTTTCTTGGGTACACCCATGTGAAAGACTCAGAAGTGTTTTCAATCTTAAGCTAATTCAAATATTGTGATTGATTACTATAAAATAATGATAAAATTGGTTGAAATTAAATAAGTAATTATATAACTTTGTAAAGGGTTGTAAAGGGTTATAAAATGTAAATTTAAAAAAAATTTAACATCAAAAAAATAAATATAAAAATTATATTTATAATTTAATTAAATTGTTGAAAAAATATATATATAAATTAATAGATAATAGATGTTATAATAATTATATGAGTGTGTGTGTATGTACAGATGCATGTATATATATGTATGTATGTATGTATGTATGTATGTATGTATGTATGTATATGTGTGTGTGTACTATAGAAAATGAGAGGCTAAAAATAAATAAAGCCAATGAGACGTAAGGGAATATACAATAGATGTATATAAAAAATATTTAATATCATGATTTATAATCATTGTGCTCATCTCTTTCAAATATCGTTAATACTTTACAAATAAATATTAAATTATAAATTTAAATAATAATGATATCCATCATTTACAATATAAATATAGTGCCATGCAGATCTATGGTTTTTTGAGCTAACTCATGCTATAAAATACTAAGATGATGGGTATATTATTTATAGATAAGTTATACTGTTTACATAACTTTATTGAGCAAACTAAAGGGTTAAAACCCTTAGGATATGATGAAATGATGGATTTAGGATATCGAATATACTTTATGATTTATTGAAAAAACTCAAGATCATGTAGATGATTTAGATCATAGTTAAAATTATGTTAAGATTTACGTAAGAGATATAACTAGTAAAGTGTTACATACCTTTATAGGGACTATGATTTGTTAAGCAAAGTCAAGGTCTTACTAACATGATAACGGATCCTTCACCAATTGATGAAATTTATGAAATTCTCGTATCAATTTTAGGTATTTGAGACATACAGAATTCAACGAGTTCCTTTTTAGATAAATATAACAAATCATTCTAATAAGTATAAAAACACATGCAATGATATCGAATTTACTCTATTGAATTTTTGTAATTCAAATGATGACAATGAAGCTTTTTTGTGAAAAGAACACACTAACTAGCATAAACTATTAAGGAAGGCTAAATTACCCTTTGACTAAACCCAATATAAATGCCACCTCAGACAAAAAAAGGCTTACGAGGATTGGCAAATGAATTGTGAACTGGTTTTTATATGTTGTCCACTATAAGTATCAAGCTCCATTGGAAATATGACAATATGGGTAATGGTTCTTTGGTCCAATACCATGTGCCTAATACCATTAGGTATATTGAACGGTTAGTCAAGCTTGGTACTCCAGTTGATACCGAGCCTCAGACCGTATTCATTCTTGGGCCACTAACTCGACAATTTGGCCGCTTATATTGAACTTCAATATGACCACGTCGAAGTGTACGTTCAAGAAGGAACTAAGAATGGTGCACATTTTCACGTGTAGCTCTTCATTGAAAGATTCAAAGAAGTGAAAACTTAGGTCAAAGGGTGGAAAGGGGAATTCAAAGGCTGAAGAGAAATGTTCTGTCATTTACGCTCAAAGAAGGGATATACAATCAATTAAAGTGTAGCAAAGGATGGATCCAAACATATAAATAAATGAGATATAGAAGTATAAGATATAAACCATGTAAAATGATAAACATATGAATAAATAAAATTAGAATGTTACCTCGATACGTAGCCAAAAAACTCAACTTGAATGATGAATAAAGCTTCTAGATTCAATTGATTCAACCTCCAAAAATTGCAACGATCTGAAGCGTCACTTTTGTATTTATTTGATATGATTTTCTATTTTAGTTTTGAAATTATTTTGGCTATAAAGCCATTAATTTTAGGCTATATGAATGAGGACGAGACACTAGTACAAAAAATGCATATTGCTTTACCTCATTTGAATTGCTTGAAGTAAAAACTGATGCAAATAGAAATATTTGCATCAATTCTGTCTTAATAACTGATACAATTGGTACGTGGAAAGCATTAGGTAATAAAAAATCAAATTTGCATCACTTGTTATCAACAACTGAGAAAATACATGGATCCAAAAAAATTTAGTCGCATTGGTTTTAAAGTCGATGCAACTAACTTAATTTGCATCCCTTATTCAAAATAATCGTTTTCGCAACTGGCCCACTTAATTTTCCTAAACCCTGTTGAATCGCGCTTGCTTCAGCCGCTAATTCATAGTTCATTCCCAAAAATAATTAAACTTGTTGATTTTCGTTCCCGAAAGAAAAAATCAACTCCCAAAATTTACGCCCCTGCTATGGTAATGAATCGACGACTCAGTTGATGGATTTTGGAAAACCACTCTTCTCTGGTGAAAACTCAATTGGATAAAGAAGAAGGCACCCAATCGCTCACCAGTCTGCAGTTTCTCAAATTTGTAGATGAAGGCGTAATTTTAACTACCGCTGCTACTGAATTCTAAATTTCACGCTACCTTTGTTCAAGCTTGTAAGTAGCCATAATCCAGTTTCTCCGCAGTTCACCTGCTTGCCCGTTTTTATTTTTTCTTAATATAATAAAAAACTGATTCTGATCCACTCTCTCCCCAGATTAGCTTGAAAGGCATCGTCAAAAGATATGGTCAGCTAGAAGATCGTGATCTTCGACCTAGCTTTGTATTTTTTTTATAATCTCTTTCATTATATAATGAGCATGAAAAAATGACTCAACCGAGTAAATAACAGGAATATTGAAATGGGTACGAAAATAAAATGAGAATTGAACTGTAACAAGTATGATGAATAATTCAATCAAAGATGAATCAAGGGAAAGTTTGAGAAATTATAACAAGTAGATCAAGGAGACTTTAGGGAAACTCAATAAGTTTTTTATCTTGATACTAAGAATCGATGAAAAATTATGGCGTTCTTATTTCTTTATCTTTATTTCCCTTGCCTAATCTAATTGACTAAATAGTTTTGAAGTATAAAATTGCATATATTTCAAGTAACAGTGGAATAACTATCTTTATCTTTATTATATTTTTATCCAGGCCAAAGGCTTGGCCTAAGCACTGAACACAATATCCTCCACTCATTTTACATATGATCATATGTTATAGCTGTTTATATGATATCTTATGAAGAAACGAATGGGATTATGTGTCTCCGCTAATAATATATCATCAGAAACTATTAATCTCCTCCTCCTACACTATAGGAATTTCCAAAAATTGGTTTCCTCTTTGAACTTTTAAAGCAACTTTATCCCCAACATTATACTCATCAATTGTCTTTGATAGTTCTGCTTTATTTCTGATCTGATCAACCAAAAAAAGAATTACCTTTTACATATATTCAGAAATGAGCATAGCTTACAAACCAGTCATCTGTACTAAGAAACCCCAACTTAACAATGATATATATTCAGGAATGGGAGGACTTTCAATTGGAGAGAAGCAATTTATAGAAGATGGAATTGCCTAAGATATACGAATAGATGGCAGACAAAGACGTGACTTTTGTCGAATTTCTGTTGAAACTGGAGTCATCCCTCATGTGAATCATTCAACCTTTGATTGCTTGTATGATCATTGTAATTATTTTGGCCTGCATCAGTTTGCTTCCATTATTTTCCAGCTTTATGTGGCATCATGAGGCAAATGGTTCAGCTCGAGTTAAATTAGGTGCAACAAATGTTATTGCCACTGTGAAGGTAATTAACATACTTTATAGATTATTAATCATTTTCAGTAATGTAAGTTTACAAGCATCAAGTATTTGCGTATGTTAATATTAACTCTTTTAATTTTATCTTCAAATTCAGGCTGAACATGGAAGACCGAGCTCTCTTCATCCCGACAAAGGCAAAGTCGCTACATTTGTCGACTGCAGCCCCACTGCAGCTCCTGTGTTTGAGGTTAGCATGTCTAATACTATTGTCATTGCTCTCTTTGTTTTTTCCCTCAATGATTATGAGTAAAAGATTCTATTAACTAATTATAAGTTGTATGAGGAATCTTTTAGGTATTATATAGTAATTTATTTGATGAAGCCAAACTAGGAGCAAGGATGGAGATCATCACAAAGGCCCTATACTTGTCTCTGCATTTTTTGAAGAAATCCTTTGGAGCTACAGATTAAGGAGATGGTGAGTTTACATGCTAATTTACTAATTTTAATGCCATGTTTATTTGCAAACTGTAATGGTATTGTAATTAGAGTCATACACATTCTGTGTGATGTGCTAGCTAGTTATTGCGTAGAATGGAAAGCAAGGTCTTATATATTAACCAAATTGCCAAAACAAGTTTATTTCTTATTTTCCCAGGTTCAAGTTGACATTGGAAACATGGAATTAATGCAGCATATGGTTTTGAGCTGAAGCCTAAAAGTTTGGATTTTCAAGATTCCATGAAGTTTTTAAGGTTTTCACTATACTATTTCTTAATGGTTGTACTAATTAAAGATCTGAATTAAAACTATACCAATTAATGATTGTACTAAAGTTCTGAATTATGCAATAATTGTACTAAAGATCTTATTTTGGTGTTATGTTATTCAGTTTTTATTTCCATCAAATTTAATTTTGAATTATTGTAATATTGCATGCAATAATTGTTTGTTATAATCAATAATATATATATATATATATATATATATATATAGTCTATTTGAGTACTGTAATAATGATTTCTGAGAATGACTTTTTTGCATCAGCAACAAACAGCTTATGCAATAGAGGGATTAGTTTGCATCGGTTGCTATAAAAAACCGATGCAACAAAGAAGCCTTCTAAACTCAAAGACTCTTATGTTGCATCGGTTTCCAACAACAACCTATGCAACAAGTTCCTTTGTTGCATCGGTTTTCATTACAACCGATGCTATATGAGGGCTGTGTCCAAGCAACCAACCATATTTTGCATCAGTTGTTAGTAACAACCTATGCAAAAAGGACCGTTTTGCATCGGTTTTAGAACTGATGCAAAACTGTTAAGCCTGTTACATCGGTTGCATATGCATCGGATGTTGAATTGATGCAAAATAGGGGTAAACAACCGATGCACATGGCCTATTTTATAGTAGTGAGAGAAAGAAAAATGAAATGTCTATAAAATCATGAATGAATGAAAAAATTATATTAAAAGAAACATTGAAACCTTTTAATTCCTTTCTTCAAAATTTCACTATTTATTTCCTTATTCAATCTCATCAAGTCCTCTCTGTCGTCATACATGGTTGGCCATAAAAGAGGTAGCGTGGGCCTTAATTTTCCAAAACCACTTAGTTATTAACGTATTCATATCCAATTTTAATATTCTATCAATATCGTAAATCGGTATGTGTGTGTATAACTTCTACATACGTGCTTTATTAAACACTAATGGTACTCAATAAAATCAAATAAAATTTAATAATTAATATTTCACAACTATTAATTAATTTAGTTAATACGCAAAGTTTATAAACTAATTTAATCATGTGGTTTTTCGGAGTTGACATTATTATGGTTATGCGACTCAAAGGTATAAATTTAGTTAGCAATTAATATCGAACAATTTGACTATTAATGGTCACATGTAATCTTAGCTAGTTGAATGACATTTTGGCATTATTTATTACTTAAACATCTTTTCAGAAAAAATTGGTTTTGCTGTTATAAGTGGTACCTGGTAGTAATGATTATTTAGATCAATTATCTTCATCAAAATTATATCACATTATAACTTATGAAATTTGGTTTTGATCAGATTTCAATATCTCCCATGTTCAACGTGATTAGTCCAAACAAAAAAATCCTTGGTTCAGCAATAACAGTTATTATTAACTATACTTCTTTGACTAGAGACTTTGATTCTAAGTTGACTATAGTTGTCCGTGATACTAACCACCTATAACCAAGGGGACGATTTTTTTTATTGAATCGCGTTTCTTACAATACTTTAACTTAAATCCAAATATAGTAGTCTGATGGATGTCATGCCACTATTTAGCTATAGTCAAAGTGGAGTGTCCACATTGAAATTCAACAATATTTTCAAGTTAAGAGAACTATTTAATATCGTCACTTTGAGATTCTCTGTTTGAGCTTGATTATATTAACCAACGGAAAACTCCCTAGTGAGTCATTCCATAGGTACCCAATAGCTATTACTATGTAACCCCTTGGCATCTCAACATCCATTAGTAATACATTGCACAATATTTGAAAAACATTACGTACTATGGTCTTAATGGATGTATTGATATCTAGTCTCAAACATCTTGACTAGGACTATTTAAAATAATAAGTTATTTTAATGTAATAAATTTACCATGATTACCACACATTGTAATTACTATCATATAACATATCATTTAAGGATTACCTATTTGTTAAACTTTAAATTAATTTCTTAATTAATTATACAATAATATAATATTAAGAAAACGCCTTCTATTTTGAATAAAATTGGTTATCGATTTAGATATATGTAACAAATTGCATAACTGACCCTAGGCATATCCCACTACAAGAAAAACCATTTACGGTTGCAAAAACCTGTGGCGTTTTATCATAAATGCAACCAAAAATATTTTTCCCAAAATATGTTTCGTGACTAAAATTTTTTTGTTCTTGCTTCTTAGAAAACTTTTTCTGCCTAGCCAAAAATAAACGTGCCCAGTCATTGTTTTCCATCCCACACATACTTAGAAAACTCTCTTCCCATTTCGATCTACTTCTAAAGAGTTTTTTTTCCCTTTTCATTCCTCGCGGTAGCCAGCAATCGCTCAAATTTCATCAACTAAAGATCAAGTTTCGCTTTTCATCATCCACTCCGTCCTTGCTCAATGTCCTCGCGGCATTCCTCACATTCCTCACGGCAGCTAGCAATCGCTTAGGTATACTTAGGTACAAATCGTCTAAATCGATTTTGTTCGATTTTGTGTTTCTATTTTGATTTAACCCTAATTTGCATGCATCGTACATTCGAATTTCTACCTAATTTCTAACTGAAACTGTTGATTCAACCCTAATAACGAAGTCGTTTTATTCAACCCTAGTTTACACCTTTATATATTTATGTTTTTTTATTAATTGAAAAAAAGCTTGGCTATGTCCAGGGTTAAACCGTGTAATTGTTTTACCACTTTAACCAAAGTACAAATTTTGTGCACCAAGTACGAATAATCACAAAATTGAATTATGGAAGATATTGAATATCAACATGTCTGGACATGGAGAGTCGGGCTACACCCATGATTTTTAAAAATTATCTGTAATACTATACTCCAATTTGGAAAATTAGAACAGTAGTGAATTGCAAAGTAATACATAATCTTTTGCCTTCATATGTTAAGACTTTGAGAGAGACATGATAGTTGAGTAAGTCTAATTAAAGGAGTTGCATGATCCATACATTTACCAATTTGTTAATGTACAATTAATATAACTTACATCATAGAGAAAGTCATCAATAAGTGTCTTCATCATGTCTTTTGTCCGATAATTAAAAAAACTAGGTAAACGGCAAATGGCAAGTGGCTTTGCATGAAACCTGGAAGTAGTCGGCAAATATAGATCAAAAACAGGGATGCATGTTGCATCTGTTTATATGATGTAAGGTTTTACATAGATTCCATATGCGTCACTTAAGGTGTTACGGCCTGCATGAGTTCAAGAAATGCCTTCTAAGCAGAAAATCAGTTTCTTTCTTTAATCTATAGTTGCAATTATTTAATGCATATGTAATCAAGTCTGTTATCTGGAAAATAACCATCTGATCACACTCCTCATCTTTGTCACTTTCAACTAGTTTCCATTTAGTTGACTTTAATAATTTTGCATCAAGTACGTAATTGTTTTACATAAGTTAGATTTAATAGCTTCAGAGCTTGAAAAATTATTTGTTTTATTAATCATATTGTTTGTCTTCCAATATAAATTTAATTGGTTTAGAATCTTTATATATTTTATGGCATATGTAATAAATTTTATGGCGTGTGTAATAAATTTTAAGTGTAACAATCTATGCTATAGCACTTTGTTGTTTTGACCATAACCTTCAAACCATTTAGAGCCTGCGTAATAGGAATTAAAAAATGCTTATTTGATAGCACCAAAAATATACGTAATCACCTTTACGACTGTTCCTAAAGCAGCAAAAAAACCTATTACCATGTTTTGAAATATCGAATTTGTTAGAAATTACAGTTCAAAATACCATATTCATTCGATGTTATTATACTCAACGAACTGATTTTTCAGTAAAACCTACATGTATGAAATCACTTACACTTGTTCATAATTTATTAACAAAAATTAATTGAAACATCATTGAACAAAGTTTTATTTGGCTAATCTTTAGAATGATTGGGTGGCCTGATATTAAGAAGTACTATTAACGTAGTAACTTATTTTTTTTTAAATTAGTACTAGACATAGGAAGAGATGGTGTCACCAATTTCTACGTTAAAGATTGGGAATTTATTTGCCTTCATATGTCGACGATGGAAAAAGATTGGGTTTTTTGAAACAGGTGATAAAACAATGCTTAACTTAATATGTATTTTCAGAATTAGCATGTAATATAATATTAACACTTAATTTATTTTTTAATTTTTTAACTTTTGTCATAGAACTAGCATAGAGTATCGACAAGGAGCAATGAATTTCGTGCATGCTGCAAAGTGGAATGTAAGAAGTGTAGAAAAAAATTTATGCCCTTGCAAAGATTGTCGGAATCTTAGTCGTCTTGATGATCACATCATCGTTGAACATTTAATTATTAGAGGAATGGATCCTAAATACATACACGGTGTATGGTTTAACCATGGCGAACAGATAATTGAAGAGAAGAATACAAATACGTTTGACGTATATGATTTATTCAAGATGATTCACTATGAAGATGAAGATTTTTTGAATGATGATTTTTTTCATGATGATAAAAATAATATTGATTCTCAGAGTAAAGAGGATGAGTTATTCAAGAACTTGGAAGATATAGAAACTCCATTATATCATGGTTGCACAGATCACAAAAAATTATTTGCCATCACTATCTTGTTTAATCATAAATGTGAGACTGACTTGTCTGATAGTGGGTTTGATAAGCTTTTAAATGTGCAACATTTATTTTTACTAAAGAATAACATGCTTCCCAAAACCTTATATGAAGTAAAGAAATTTCTTAGAACATTCGATATGGGTTTTGAAAAGATACATGCTTGTGAGAATGACTATTGCCTTTTAAGAAAAGAATACAAAGATTTAGATATTTGTCCAAAATGTGGTTCTTCGAGATGGAAGAAAAATCAAGATACTAAAGAGGCTATAAAAGGTATTCCAGTTAAAGTGTTGAGATACTTTCCAATAATTCCGAGATTTAAAAGAATGTATAGATCTCAAAAGACGGCAACAGATTTAACATTGCGTATTAAAAGTACAAGCAAAGATGGAAAAACGCGCCATCCCATGGATTCTACGACATGGAAAATGGTGGATGAAAAGTATACATCTTTTTCATCCGATCCACGCAATCTTAGGCTTGGTCTTGCTATGGATGGATTCAATCCATTTTCCATGTTGAGTTCGAAATATAATTGATGGCCGGTAATGCTTGTGACATACAATCTTTCGCCTACGTTGTGTATGAAGGAAGAAAATATTATGTTATCTTTTCTTATTCGAGGCCCAAAGCAACCCAGAAATGATATTGATGTATGTTTGACGCCTTTGGTGAAAGACTTGCATCATTTGTGGTATAATGGAGTTAATGCTTACGATGCATTTAGTAAAACTTTGTATAAATTGAATGCAATTTTGTTATGGACGATTAATGATTTTTCGGCTTATGGAAATCTTGTTGGATGTCGTGTGAAGGGGGAAAAAGGTTGCCCATTATGTGGTGTCAATACCCATTCTCGTTGGTTGAATCACAGTCGAAAAAGCGTCTACATGGGTCATAGAAGATTTCTGCCTGCTTCACATCCACGGAGGAAACAAAATGCGTAGTTTGATAACACCATAGAAAAAGGTAGTGCTCCTAGAATTCTAACCGGGAGAAACATTTATGCATTGTTGAAGGATTATCCAAATGATTTTGGAAAAGAAAACGAAGAGAAAGGTAAGAAGAGAAAGTGTGCTTATGATACAGAATATGAGTATGATAATATTAACAATTCTACAGAATTGTTTATATCAAGATGGAAGAAAAGATCGGTTTTCTTTTATTTTCCATATTGGAAGGTTAGTAGTTAACTTATTTATTTTTCATTGTATTAACATAAGAAACACCAAATAATGCGTTATAATTTTGGTTTTCGTAGGAACTTCCATTACGTCACAACATAGATGTAACGCATGTGGAGAAAAATATCAGTGAAAGCCTATTGGGCACGATGCTGCATGGTAATAAATCAAAAGATGGAAAAAAATGCAGAAAGGATTAAGAGGATTGGGGAATTTGAAATGAGCTTCATGCACAATCTCATGTGAATAAAACATATCTTCCACCGGCTCCATACATGTTGTCAAATTACAAGAGAAAAATATTTTGCAAAAGATTGTACGATTTCAAAGGACCAGATGGCTACTGTTCAAATTTGAAGAATCGGATTTCGTTGCATGATTGCAAAATTAGCGGAAAAGCAATAATTCGCTTATGTTCTTTTTTCAACAAATTATGTCAACGTGTTCTTGATAGAGATAAGGTATAACAAATCAATGTTGGGATTATCAAAATTTTATGCGAACTTGGAAAAAGTTTCCACTATCTTTTTTTGATATAATGGTACATTTGTCCATTCATCTTGTAAAAGAAGCACTAATGTGTGGACCGGTTCATTTTCGTTGGATGTACCCATTCGAACGATATATGAAGACACTTAAAGATTATGTAAGAAACTATGCATGACCAGAGGAATGTATTGCAGAATCCTATCTTGCAGAAGAATCCATGATGTTTTTTGATGAATATAGAGGAGAAAGAAGCTCAAAATGAGATTACGAAAGCAATGTAATACATGAGGGACATCCGATTTCAATGTCCAAGACAGTTACATTGTCAGCTATGAGAAAGAAATGGCTCATTTAGCCGTGTTAATGAATGTGAATGTGGTGGAACCATTTACAGAGTAAGTTTATGTTACATTGTTTTAATCATTTTGATGTGTTCGTAATGCTATTTATAACTTATAATCACTTGTTTTGTACCTGTTTGCATTTGGAGAAATTAGAAAATTCAGACCAGTGCATGAGAAAAAATGCGACCTAACTTTGGGACACACATACAAAAAATTTTGCCAATTGGATTAGAAGGAAGGTTAGTTAGATTCCAAATGTATTCTCATTTGAGTACTAATATTACTCTAAAATATTCATGCTAAATGGAATTTGTTGTAGATACCTATTGCCTCCAAGGATCATGATGACATGTTAAGATGGATTGCATTGGGTCCGAAGAATGATGCCTTGTCTTACAAAGGATATGTTATCAATGATCAACGTTTTCATATAAAAGAAGTAGGGAGAGAAACTCAGAATTGCGGGGTGACCTTTGATGCGACTACTTTGTGTAGAGCAAGTGCAAAAGATATGTCCCAAGTGGATGATGTGGTCACTTATTATGGAATATTGACAGATATAATTTTATTCGACTAGCATTTGCTTTATATTCCAGTTTTTAAGTGTCGTTGGGCGTATATAGGAAATGGAGTAAAAGTTGATGATAATGGGTTCACTCTTGTTAATTTACATCAAGCATCGTTTTCAAGAGATCCATACACACCAGCATCTCAAGCAAGACAAGTATTTTATTCAAGAGAAAATGATGATTCTAATTGGTATGTTGTAATGAAAGCACCATAAAGAAGTTTTAAGGATTTAGAGACACATCATTGCATCGAGGAAGTTATCCAAGCCGTGGAAGATTATGAAATAGCCGAAATGGATGATGAAGATGTTAGCTATGTTAGGGAGGACTACAAAGGCATAATTGAGTAGATTATATGTCCACCTACTAAGTCAGATCCATACATTAGACTAATGCATTAGTCATAGTTGTAGACTCATTTTACTCTCCGAATGTCTCTATTTTTATTTTGCAAGTTGTGTTATTCATTTTGTTTTTATTAAATTCACTATCAAAACTTGTTTTAGTAAGGAATGAAAGCATGCATGGATTCAGATTTTATTGTCTAGTTACTGATTTTGCTGGATTCATATAATTTACTCATTGAATTAGAGTAACAAACAATTCCAGTCCATTTGCGGTTCTAATTAATGTAATATTATGATTTCAATTTGTTAATGAAATAAATTCATATCCACTATGAACCAACCAGTTTTAATTTGTGATTGTTATTTGTACGAAGCATGAATATGCGACGCAATAAACTACCACCTCAGGCAATATTGACCTAGTTCATTGTTGGTTATATATTTGTAATGGAATAGCCCATAACTATTGGTTTTTGAACTAAAATAATCTGAATTATAGCATGCAAATTTTCATTTGATAGTTCTGAACTAATGCTTTTCTATTCATGTTTTCAATTTTTCAGTTGGTACTTGAATAATTAAAGTCAGCAAATTTGGCTCTATAACTCTCCCACATCATCACTCATCTTCGAGGATTTCCAGGCCCCCATTCTGTTCATCCTGAAATCAGGTTGAATATATTAAAACTTTTCATGGTAATTGTGTCTGTACTTAACCGTGTTGAAAATAATAAATGTGTGATAAAAAAAGTTGCATGCATACAGATGATCAACACTGCATAAGATTAAGTGTATGTCTTGTTCGATTAACTATTTAATAACCTACTTGAAGAAATTTACACCATATTAAATGTTATATTTCTTGTTTCTTTTTTAATTTGTTTACTTCACCCTTTTCGCATTTGATCTGGTCTATATTTTTTTTTAAATAACTCAAGCTTTCATTTGTAATGAGGTGTGGACGTAACAAAAATATCGGTTGCCATGGATATGTTTTATTGATTAAGTTATTTTCAATCAGGATGCTTCTATTAACAAAACAACTTGGATGCATATCCTGTTCATAAAGTCTGTGTTTATGGGTACTCAATGTTCATAAAATAATGCATGTCCTGTTCTACTAGTTTGTTGCCAAAGAAGCACGAATCTTCTGTGAATAACATGATAAACAAGAAAAAATATTTTACCATATTTTAAGTTGTGTGAGAGAATCTGTACAGTTTGCTTCATATGTCTAATTATCTTCTTCTTGCTTCCTCGGTTTTTTTTAGTTACCTCTTTCAGTCTTACTTTGCCACCTGATTACTGATTGATAAGATTTCTTTTAAAAGTAACCAAATGACAAGATTATGATCAGATTGAATTTTGTTTTGGATGAATGGCTATTGATAAATCTATTTAATTATTTTAGCACACACTTCAAAACAAGTAAGTTGGCCAAATAATATAAAGGGGATTTTCACTTCAAGGGCTTATTTGTGCAGGGTAATAAGTTTTAATGATACTACTTCTGAAAAATTAGTTTTAAGGACATTTTACAGGAAAATGATAAAAGAATTTATCATTTTCAGTTATACATAAATAATGATAAAAGGATTTATCATTTTTCTGTATAACTTAAAAAGATAAATGAATTTATCATTATGCTGTAAATTGTCCTTAAAACTAATTATTCAAAAGTGTTGTCCTTAAAACTTATTACCCTGCAAGTAGAAGCCCTTTAACCTAATTTCCACTAATATAAACTCGTAGCATTATTACATATAAGCTCATGAAACTCATGGTAGTTGAAAACATTTCTTTTTATATATAGAAAAAAATTGATGACTGCATTCTTGGAAATTACAGTTATTGAAAGCCATTCTTGTTTAACCATTTTGGTTTTACTAGTGAAATTAGTTAAACCATTTACTATTCTATTTTTAATTTGTTTATAGGTGCAATTTTATTCATTAGCCTACTACAGTTTGTCATGGATGGTATATATTTTTCTTATAGGCATAGTCAAAGAACTAATTTTCAAATCACGAAATGGACCTGGAAAAGGATTGAACTTGCTTAACATGACTACTCTATAACATTTTTTGTGACAATCCACTATTTCGTACCATTCAAATCGACAATAATCCACACATGTCAGAGTTGAAAGATGAAAAATAACAGATTGTAAATAAATTTGGAGCAAATGAAATCAAATACACAGAATCACAGACACAGAACAATCAGAATAAATCACAGCAGAATATAAAATACCATAGTAGTTCATGAAGCTACTATAACAAAGACTCAAAAAAATACATAATATCAGTCTGAAAACAACATAATAGAAATCCCAAATACAAAGAAGTTCACTAATATATGAGATAAACTAGAACAACTGAAACTGAAATAGATATATAAATAGATAGGCATAATCTCCAGCAAAGACCAGCTCCAGAAAGTGAATCCAAAGCTGTGAATACTCAAGCTGACCCGAGCGTAAAGAAAAATACAAAACACTAGAGTCAGGACATATATATTTATTGTAACAACCTAGTATTTTGTGATTATTTTAATTGTTTATTTTAATTTTTAAAATTGAAACTCCTGATTTAAAAACTTTATTATATGGATAAGTTTTGTTATTTTAATTATAAATTTTGATTTTCATGTGAATTATAATTTCAAACCTGAATAAATAGGATATTCCCAGAAAATGTGGATTTTGGTCAATCTGGTCAAAACTTTGACTTTTAAATTTAAAATTTAGACATTTAAACATTTGAATTTTATTTTTTCTTATGAAATTAGATTAAATTTGAAGAACACTTCTTTTCGTTTCGTTGAAATCCGATTTATATTGTGAAAATTATACTTTTTACAATATTGTGTGTAAATTAATTTATTCAACAATATTGTTTATTTTAGTTTATATATATTTGTCATATTATGTTATAATATGTGTTATATGACTTGTTAGGTATATATTTTTAATTTTAAATATTTTTAAAGTGATGTTTAAATTTTTCCAAAGTTTATTGCATTAATTTTCTATTTTTAAAGCCTAGTTTCCAATTTTTGCTATTTTCTTAATTTATTTATATTTAATTATTATTATTTTTTTATTTTTTTTTGCATTCATCGTATTTTCGTATTTTTATCTATATTTATAAGTAACTGATATGTATTTAAAATTTCAAAAGAAATTAAGGAAATTTGAAAGTTTGTGACCTTTTATGTGCTTAGCCTCTTCATATTCTCCACCTTTTAATCACCAATCAACACCACTTCAATTTGCTGTCTTATTCACTTTGTTCGTCCTCTTAATCTTTTCTAACGTGAAAAAAACTTGTCAACCCTAAAAAACAATCGGCCTGCACCTGAAGCAAAATTTCTGTAAAAATCTTTCGCTCTTTTTAATTTTTTTCCATTGTTTGTATTGATTTTACACTTGCATTCATCTTCTTATGTTCGGCCCCTCTATACTCCACCACTTTGGCCGACCATCCTCCACCACCACCAGCCACAACCTAGGCCTATGACCACTGCCACACCTGCAGATGACCTTTCCAGACCTGACCTTGTCCATCCATGCTTGGCCGAGACCTTTGATGGCCTTGTAATCTATGTATTTGCCTTGAAATTGAGTATTCATGCACACATATACCTCTTCTACTTTATATATTGTTATGGCCGACCTATATGACCTTAACCTGATCTAAACCTGATCCAAAATCACCCCTTTATAGCGCTTTTCTAGCCCATAGTTGAAGCATATGATGTTGAATGCAAGTGCAAAAGCGTTAGCTTTGTGTTACATGTTTATTTCTAGCATTGTTTTGAAATAGTTTGGTTGAAAATTCATGTTGTACTTTGTTTTGTTTGACATTTAACAAGGCTATTAGATTTGGCTCTCCCACTCACAAATCATTGTTATGTTATCGTGCCTTTGAAGTTCCTTGTTTGTGCATTTGGTTGTCATCTCCAGCTTATACAAGTGAGTTATTCTCACCAGACAGTTTTATACTTATATAACTAGTAAACCGATCACATTTGAATCTGTAAAATGTATCATCATGTTACACCTGCTATGTTATGATCATATGATGTTCACCCATGCTTATTTACTTGTTATATCATCTGTTACTAGTATATAATGCTATTCTGTAATTTATATCAGTTTATCACACTGCAAGTTCCCTTATTAGAATCACTATGGGTTGAAATGATACATACCCGAACGGACTTTAGAATAGGAAAAAATTGTTATGGACTGAAATGATAGGCCTGAGCGATTTTTATTTATTTCATTTTTACTTGGGATTGCGGGTTTGAAATGATAGAACCTGGGTTTTCTTTGTAAATTACGGATTGAAATGATATATTATCCGTAACACTTAACGTAGGCTAGAAAATGATCTATAGACCCGTGGTTAAAATATATATTTTTATAATTTTTAAAATATTTTATAAATGTAAATATTATAATATTTTGATTCAAACTTAATTAAAAATGATTTTATAAAGTATTTTTGATTTTCTAAAAATTTATAAGTGAAATAAATTAATGGTAAAGTTAGAAATTTGAAATTTAAGTTATTTTGGAAATTATGATTTGGTTATAAATGGAATTTAAATTAAGTAGGAAGTATGAAAATAGATTTAAAATTTTGTTTAAAATGAATTTAAATGATTTTTGTAAAGTGTTAATGATTTTTGAATAAGTTAAAAGTGAAGTAAATGAATATTTAAGTTGAATTTTGAAATATAACTTAAATCGAAAATTTGTGAATTTTGTTTAAAAGTGAATTTTAAGTTAAGTAAATAAGATGAAAAAAAGTTATATTTGAAATTTAAACTTAAGTGTTAAGTTAAAAATTTAATTATAAAGAATTGAAATTGAATGTTGAATTATATAAGTAAATTATTATTAAATTGATTTTTGAATGAAATTTAACTTTATAAAATCATGAATATAAGGGTATGTAAATGATTGTTTTAAAAGTAAAAATATATGATTTTATAAGTTTAAATGATTTAAATAAAATTTAGTTATTTGTAAAATTATATTGAATATTTGAAATTCAATTAACAGCATTTTGAAATGTTATTATTTCTAATGCAAAGGATATTACCGCATTTGTAAATGATGTAGTTGATAGAAATGAACTAAATGGCTAAATTGAATTAAGGGCTGTTATAGCACTTTGTAAGTGCTGTAGTTGCTGAAATTAACTAAGGCTTTATATGAACTAAAGTTACCCTATTACAGCATTTTTAAATGCTATCTTTTGTTAAATTGAATTGTTTTAAAAGTAACTTTCTGTAGCATTTTCTAAATACTGCGAAAGTTGAATTTTCATTATTTTTATAAATTTAAGTGAATAAATGAACTTTGAAAGATTAAAATTTTGGAAATTTAATAATTAATTATTAAATATAATAACTTCATTTTAATGATTTAAAATGAAGTAATTTGTTTTGAAATATAAACTATTTTGAAGTGTGTGTTGAAATGGAATTTTAAATAAAATGAATATGGTTTTGAAAAAGATACAATATTTTGATATTTTGAAACGGATTTTGAATGATATTGAATTTTGAAATGATATTTGATTTCGAAGTATAAATTACTATTTTGAAATTTTTAACCACGGGATGTATTTAATTTATAGTTTAACTAATCCTTAAAAGATGGGCGATCCCAAGCATCCCTTAAGTTATTGTACATTATACTACATTTCACTTGAGTTGGTTTACATTATACAAGTATATGTGTCCTAACTCGAGTGTTTTGTGTTTTACTTTACGCTCAGGTCAGCCTGAGCATTTACAGCTTAGCATTGGATTTCTTTTTTGGAGCTTGGAATCGCTGGAGATTCTGCTTGTCTACTTATTTGTTCCCTATCAGTTTCAGCTGTTCTATTTCAGCTTTGGTATTTATAAACTGCTATGTATTTTAGATTTCTATTGTATATGTTTTTTCAGACTGATATTATGTATTATTTTTTTGAGAGTTTGTTATAGTAGCTTCATGAACTACTATGGAATTTTAATTTCCGCTGCGAGTTATTCTGATATTTGCGTGTCTGTGATTCTGTGATTTGTATTTCATTTGCTCCAAATTTACTTACAATGTGGAATTTTGAGCAATTCATGTCCGGCATGTTTGGATGCGAATGGATGAAAACATAGTTGTTACAGTTGGTATCAGAGCATTGGTTTTAGGCAAACCTTAGCCTGCGGAGCAAAAACTCATTAGAGATAGGGTAGAAATACCCTAGAATGAGTGAAATCAATCTCGGAATCATTTACTTGTCAGAGAACGTATTTTCAAAGTATAAAATGATTTCCAATTGATTTTAAAGGATTTTCAAAGATTATTTTGGTATAAAAAATTTCTTATTTTGAAACCAAGATATTCAAAACTTCATCCCTTCGGTATCCACCTTATTAGAAATCTCTTGGTTAGGATTCTTATCGATTAGGATTCCTTGAACTTTGGAACGCTCCTACTTGTTCTGATATCTAGCCTTGTCTTCCCTATTTTACCCTTTTGATTTTGGGGCATTCCATAACTCCATTTTGGAATGACCTCTCTAAAGATCGGTGATTCCGCCAATCATTGAATAATTTGTAAAGGGGTGAAACTCCTTTACAATTGGCATTGATTCACCGAATATTTCTGTATCTTCGGTTTACGATGCTATCTATCTCCTGCTCTACCTGGATTCTATCTCTGGCGATTGAATGTTGATTTGCCTTAAATTTTCGAATTGATTATATTCATAAAGTCACGGTTGACCATTTAAGGTCGCTCGCGATTTATAAAGGCTTATCCATCTTCTATTTGGTAATTAAATTATCTTATCTCTGTTCGAGCTTATCTTTGAACTAGAATTCAATTTGATTAGAGTCCTCTAAATTTGAATCTCTGTTTGTTTGAAATCTATCCTTGAATCACTCTTTGGAAAAAAAATTGGTTGTATTTTTAAATTGTGCATATGTCGAAATTATAATTTTGATAAGGATGGCCAAATTTTATATATAAAAGTGAAATGTTTTCAATAAGGATTATATACCTTTTAAAAATGAAAATTTGAAATTTCAAAAGTATTTGAAATTTTGAAAATTTTATAAGAATTTGACTTATATAAAAATGATTTACAAGTGAAAGGTTTTTGAATTTGAATTTCAAGGAATCGAACACCGGTGTTTTGAAATTGGTTTTAGGATTTTGGAAAATATATAATAATAATATGATTCAAAGATATTTTTCCAAATAAGAAGTGTTTCAAATGTATTCGAATCAATTTCAAATGATTTCGTAGAGACTTCAATGAAATTTCAAGAAAATAGAAGTCCAGAACCCGCTTATGTCTCTGGAAAATGATTTCAGTGATGAATGCATGCATCATCGACATTGATTTTTGAGTTTCTGATGGGGGAGAGGCCATTCTAGTAGCGTTGCTATGCGAGTGATTTTGTGAAACCAATTTTGATTTCAGTTTTTGAAGTATGGTTTGATATTCGAAAGATATATGTATACAAATATGTATTTTAAATGATTTAAAGTAAGCCGGTATTCAGTCCTCGAGTTTAAGATTGTTTGGTATAACCTTATCTATTGGAATTGATTTACTGATTTATTGTTGATTTCCAACTTTAGGATTTGGAAAATTTGGTTTCTTCGACTATTTTTAAAAGTTCGAGCACTTCCAAATCAAGGTTAATTTTCAAAGCTAAGTAATCCCGGAAAAATATAAATCATTTGATTAAGTAAATGAGTTTGAAACTGTTTTGTTAAGCAAATGAAGAAGACCATTTCGAATTATACTGATTTGGAATTTAGTTTTGGAATGTTTTGAATGAATTTAGTTTTAAATAGTTTGAAAAAGGTAAATTGATCTTTTGAATTGAAATAAATAGTTTAAAGGTTTTAAAACAAGAAAAAGAGAAAAAAAAGATGGTTTTAAACTTAGTAAACATTTTAGATATTTTGATGATTGAAATGGTTTGGAAAGGATTTAATCTTTATTTTGATAAAGAATGTGAATTTGAAATGATAATTGATTTTAATAAATGAATATTTGAAGTTTATATTTGTATGAAAGGATATTTGGTTTACTTGTAATTTGAGTTCATTTAAAAATGATGGATTTATGAAATGAATATTTCAAAACTAAGTAATAACGAAGTAAAATTTGAGATAGATGAAGTTATAAAATTTAGTTTTGGAATATGGTATATTTAAGCTTTGAAATATATTAAAGATTGAATAGTTTATTTTATGGATCAGATCTTTATTTGAAATTTGATAATATTTGAAATGGTTTGTTGGAAAACTAAATTGAACTGAAACTGATGGTTTGAATTGAATTAAAATTGGAAATTTTAGATTTGGGTTTAATTGAATAAATTTGTGAAATGTAAAGAATTAAAGGAATTTTTTATGATTTCAAATGTATGATTTCAAAAGGTTATGATTTTGAAAAGGGTAATGATTTCAAGTATTTTGGTTATGATTTAAAATGTTATAAATATATAATTTTTAAATTGAAATGAATATGGTTTTAAAATAATGTCCATCCTTGTCTTTTAACCTACTTTCACTTCTAACTATTTCTACCTTCTTCCTCTTTGAGGGTCCTTTTCGCAATTGTGGAAAGAGTCGGTTCTTTGGCTTATCGTCTGGATTTACGGAGAAGCTGTCTGGAGTGCATGATGTATTCCATGTCTCACATTTTCTCCAGTATCTTCATAACTTATCTCTATTGTTCAACCTTCTGCTCTTGATGGTTAGGATATTGACCCTAATCTGACTGTCGAGAGTAAGCCACTTCGTATAGTCGACAGAGGTACGCAACAGCTAAGAAGGAAATTTGTTAGTTTGATCGAAGTACGATGGGCTACTGATGATCGAGATTGTACCTGGGAAACGGAGGAGAGCATTTGTGCTTCGAATCCAAAAAAATTCCTGGTACTATTTGTTGTCTATCGTACTTTTCCTTATTTTCCTTGTCCGTTCTTTTCGAGTAAGAAAAGATTTGAGTGGGGGAGAGTGTAACAACCCAGTATTTTTTGATTATTTTAATTGTTTATTTTAATTTTTAAAATTGAAACTCCTGATTTAAAAACTTTATTATATGGATAAATTTTGTTATTTTAATCATAAATTTTGATTTTTGTGTGAACTATAATTCCAAACCTGAATAAATAGGATATTTCCAGAAAATGTGGATTTTGGTCAATCTGGTCAAAACTTGACTTTTAAATTTAAAATTTAGATATTTAAATTTCTGAATTTTATCTTTTATTATGCAATTATATTAAATTTCAAGAATGTTGCTTTTCGTTTCGTTGAAATCCGATTTATACTGTGAAAGTTATGCTTTTTACAATATTGTGTGTAAATTAATTTATTCAACAATATTGTTTATTTTAATTTATATAAATAATAATTTTATTTGTCATATTATGTTCTAATATGTGCTATATGACAAGTTAGGTATATATTTTTAATTTTAAATATTTTTAAAGTGATGTTTAAATTTTTCCAAAGTTTATTGCGTTAATTTTCTATTTTTAAAGCCAAGTTTCCAATTTTTGCTATTTTCTTAATTTAATTATATTTAATTAAAATTTATTTATTTATTTTTGTGCATTCATCATATTTTCATGTTTTATCTGTATTTATAAGTAATTTACATGTATTTAAAATTTCAAAAGAAATTAAGGAAATTTGAAAGGTTTGTGACCTTTTATGTGCATAGCCTCTTCATATTCTACACATTTTCATCACCAATCAACTCCACTTCAATTTGCTGCCATATTCACTTCGTTCAGCCAATTCCTTAATCCTTTCTAACGATAAAAAAACTTCTCAACCTAAAAAACAATCGGCCTACACATGAAGAAAAATTTTGGTAAAAATCTTTCACTCGTTTTCATTTTTTTCCATTGTTTGTATTGATTTACACTTGCATTCATCTTCTTATGTTCGGCCCCACCTTACGCCACCACTTTGGCCGACCATCCACCACCACCACCAGCCACAACCTGAGCCTATGACCTCTGCTACACCTATAGATGATCTTTCCAGACCCGACCTTGTCCATCCATGCTTGGCCGAGACCTTTGATGGCCTTGAAATCCATGTATTTGCCTTGAAATCGAGTATTCAAGCACACATATACCTCTTCTACTTCATATATTGTTTTGGCCAACCTATACAACCTTAACCTGATCCAAACCTGGTCCAAAACCATCCCTTTGCAGCGCTTTTCCAACCCATAGTTGAAGCATATGATGTTGAATGCAAGTGCAAAAGCGTTAGCTTTGTGTTACATGTTTATTTCTAGCATTGTTTTGAAATAGTTTGGTTGAAAATTCATGTTGTACTTTGTTTGGTTTGACCTTTGACAAGGCCGTTAGCTTAGGCTCTCCCACTCTCAAATCATTGTCGTGTTATCGTGCCTTTGAAGTTCCTTGTTTGTGCATTTGGTTGTCATCTCCAGCTTATACAAGTGAGTTATTCTCACCAGACAGTTTTATACTTATATAACTAGTAAACCGATCACATTTGAATCTGTAAAATGTATCATCATGTTACACCTGCTATGTTATGATCATATGATGTTCACCCATGCTTATTTACTTGTTATATCATCTGTTACTAGTATATAATGCTATTCTGTAATTTATATCAGTTTATCACACTGCAAGTTCCCTTTAGATTAGAATCACTATTGGTTGAAATGATACATACCCGAACAGACTTTAGAATAGGATAAAATCGTTATGGGCTGAAATGATAGGCCTGAGTGATTTTTATTTATTTCATTTTTACTTGAGATTGCGGTTTGAAATAATAGAACCCGGGTTTTCTTTGTAAATTAGGAATTGAAATGTTATATTATCCGTATCACTTTGCCTAGGCTAAAAAATGATATATTAACCCGTGGTTAAAATATATTTTTAAAAAAATTTAAAATATTTTAGAAATGTAAATATTATAATATTTTAATTTAAACTTAATTAAAAATGATTTTATAAATTATTATTGATTTTCTAAAAATTTATAAGTGAAATAAATTAATGGTAAAGTTAGAAATTTGAAATATAAGTTATTTTGGAAATTATGATTTGGTTATAAATGGAATTTAAATTAATTTGGAAATATGAAAATAGATTTAAAATTTGATCTAAAATGAATTTAAATGATTTTTGTAAAGTGTTAATGATTTTTGAATAAGTTAAAAGTGAAATAAATGAATATTTAAGTTGAATTTTGAAATATAACTTAAATTGGAAATTTGTGAATTTTGTTTAAAAGTGAATTTTAAGTTAAGTAAATAAAATTAAACATAAGTTATATTTGAAAATTTAAACTTAAGTGTTAAGTTAAAAATTTAATTACAAAGAATTGAAATTGAATGTTGAATTATATAAGTAAATTATTATTAAATTGATTTTTGAATGAAATTTAACATTATAAAATCATGAATATAAGGGTATGTAAATGATTGTTTTAAAAGTAAAAATATATGATTTTATAAGTTTAAATGATTTAAATAAAATTTAATTATTTTTGAAATTATATTGGATATTTGGAATTTGATTAACAGCATTTTGAAATGTTATTATTTCTAATGTAAAGGATATTACCGCATTTGTAAATGTTGTAGTTGATAGAAATGAACTAAATGGCTAAGTTGAATTAAGTGCTATTATAGCACTTTGTAAGTGCTGTAGTTTTTGAAAGTTACTAAGGCTTTATTTGAACTAAAGTAACCATATTACAACATTTCTAAATGATGTCTTTTGTTAAATTGAATTATTTTAAAAGTAACTTTCCGTAGCATTTTCTAAATGCTGCGAAAGTTGAATTTTCATTGTCTTAATAAATTTAAGTGAATAAATGAACTTTGAAAGATTATAATTTTGGGAATTTAATAATTAATTATTAAACATAATAACTTCATTTTAATGATTTAAAATGTAGTAATTAGTTTTGAAATATAAACTATTTTGAAATGTGTGTTGAAATGGTATTTTAAATAAAATGAATATGGTTTTGAAAATATATGATATTTTGATATTTTGAAATGGATTTTGAATGATATTGAATTTTGAAATGAAATTTGATTTAGAAGTATAAATTACTATTTTGAAATTTTAACCATGGGATGCATTTAATTATAGTTTAATTAATCCTTAAAGGATGGGCGAACCCAAGCATCCTTTAAGTTATTGTACATTACTACTACAGTTCACTTGAGTTGGCTTACATTATATTAAGTATATATGTCCTGACTCGAGTGTTTTGTTGTTTTACTTTACGCTCGGGTTAACCTGAGCATTTACAGCTTAGCTTTGGATTTCTTTTCTGGAGCTAGGAATCGCTGGAGATTCTGCTTGTCTAGTTATCTGTTCCCTTTCAGTTTCAGTTGTTCTATTTCAGCTCTGGTATTTATAAACTGTTATGTATTTGAGATTTCTATTGTATATGTTTTTTCATACTGATATTAGAATTATGTTTTGAGAGTTTGTTATAGTAGCTTCATAAGCTACTATGGTATTTTAATTTCCGCTACGAGTTATTCTGATATTTCCGTGTCTGTGGTTCTGTGATTTGTATTTCATTTGCTCCTAATTTATTTGCAATGCGGTATTTTGAGCAATTCAAATCCGGCATGTGTGGATGCAAATGGCTGAAAACATTGAGTTGTTACAGTTATATAATGTAAACTAATTCAAGTGAACTGTAATAAAGTACAAGAAACTTAAAGGATGCCTGGGACCGCCCATCCTCTAAGGATCCGTTAAACTATTTACTATGTAGTAATATTGCGCTATTATAATAATGTCTACAGTAAGTTTTACTTTAAAATAGCATCGAAGTGTTACCCATATAGTCCCCAACACATAATAGTCCCAGTAGTCCATCCAATATCAGCATATCTCCAGATCGGGAGGCTACCCTAAATACTCCATGGGCTATGGGAGAAAATCAAACTCATAGTAAGGCTCGCTATGGTAGGTGACAAGGCACACGAGGCAATGCTAGGGTAGATATACCGATTACGCTTCCGTGCTGGTGGTAACACATAACAGCCACTGCCGCCCACCTCGAGCTACACTCCTAAAATCAAAGAAGGT
Source organism: Allium cepa (assembly GCA_030765085.1). Taxonomy (NCBI): domain Eukaryota; kingdom Viridiplantae; phylum Streptophyta; class Magnoliopsida; order Asparagales; family Amaryllidaceae; genus Allium; species Allium cepa. The sequence goes on from CM060931.1 coordinate 836,673,228, forward strand.
GCACCCAATCAATCACAAAAGTAATAGAATGGTATCGAAGATGTGTGTCCGATCGGAGGAGCTACCTCACTTGGCCCGTCGATCGCTCCTGTTTTAGCCACCTTAAGCCAACTCACGGTAGTCAGGTCCACGTTCATACCATAATAGGATCGTCGCCGTCATCCTACTTCGTTTTGGAATCTCCACCACGTACACAGTTGTTAAAGTGGTTTTCGATATCGACAGAGAGTATGTCCATATCCGATCCCGGACTCTTTAACAACCAATCGTTATTATAACCCGTGGTTATAATTTAGAAATGGTATTTATATTTTAAAAATTAAATATCATTTCAATAATTCAATATTATTTCAAATCCATTTCAAAATATCATATCTTTTCAAAACCTTATTCATTTAAATTTAAATATCATTTTTCTCACATTTCAAAATGGTTTATATTTCAAACCAAAATACTCCATTTAAAAGTGAGCTTATTATATTTAATAATTAAATTCTCAAAATTTTAGCCTTTCAAAATTCATTTATTCATTTAATTTATCAAAACAGTGAAATTTCAACTTTCGCGGCATTTAGAAAAATGCTACGGAAAGTTATGTTTAAAAAATTCATTAGCAAACGATAGCATTTAAAATGATGTAGTAGGTTAATTTAGTTTCAAATAAGACTTTAGTTAAATTCAGCAACTACAGCATTTACAAAGTGCTTAGTTCATTTTTAGTTATATAGTTCATTTGTATAAATTATAGAGCTTGGAAATAATGTAATATCCTTTATTTAAGAGATGATAGCATTTCAAAAATACTGTTTATTAAATTCCAATTATTCAATACAATTTCATAAATAATTAAATTTTTATTTAAACAAATTTTAACTTATATAAATAATATGTTCACACTTTAAACTTATCATTTAAATACCTTTTAATTAATGATTTTATAAAGTGAAGTTTTTCAAATAATTATCAAATATTTAATAATTCACTTATAAACAAATGTAAAATCTTTGTAGCCTTTCATTTACTTTACATTTTAATTTACCATTTCATGAATTAAATTTAAATTCCATTTTATTTTCTTAACTTAACTTTTAATTTTAAAACACATTTCACATTTTCAAAGTTAAGTTATTTCATATTTAAATTTTAAAAATTTATTTATTCAACCAATTTTAATTTATAGAAAATCAATATCACTTTATAAAAATCATTTCAAATTCAAATTTGAATCAAAATATTATAATATTTACTTTTTAAAAATACTTTAAAATTTCTTGAAAAATATATAAAACCACGGGTCTGTATAATATTTTCTATCCTAGGTAAAGTGATACGGATATTTATCATTTCATTCCGTAATTTACAAAGAAAACCAGGGTTCAATCAGTTCAAACCCGTAGTCCAAGTAAAATGAAATGAAAATCGCTCCGGCCTATCATTTCAGCCCATAAAGATTTTTCTCTATTCTAATGTCCATTTAGGAAAGTATCTACAGGGAACTTGCAGTGTGATAAACTGATATAAATAAACAGAATGGCGTTATATAATTGTAACAGATGATATAATAGGTGTATAAATAGGGATGAACATAATATGATCATAGCATAGGAAGTTATAATATGATGATATAATTTACAGATTCAATTGCTATTAGTTTACTACTTATATAAGTATAAATTGTCTGGCGAGAATTACTCACCTTTGCAAGCTGGAGATAACAACCAAACACACAAACCAAGATCACAAGGCACGAAAGCACGACTACGATTCAAGTGTGGGGAGAGCCAAAGCTATTTTCTTGTGCATATGAAACAAAACAATATATATAACATAAATTTCAACACCACAATATAGCATTAAACACTAGAAATAAAGGAACAACAAATAATTAAATGTCTTGCACTTGCTTTCACCAATACTAGGCTCGGCCATATGATGATAAAGCACGGCAATGCGGTGTATTTAGTCAACTATGGTTCATATATGCCTATCCTAACTAAGGTATGAAGTTATAGAAGTTTTTATACAAGCACAAGGCAACAAAGTGGATTTTTGTATAACAAGAAGCTTCGGCCATGGCTTTATTTGACACAGCTAGACCTGATGGAGTCTAGGGTTGGTGTGGCAGTGGCCTTGGGTTAGGTAGGGGATGGTGGAAGCTGGTGCAAAGGTGGCCAAAAGGGTATGCATGGGTGATGATGGCATATATATGGAGGTCGGCAACGCATGATATAGGAAGTGTTTGCATTTTTGAGTGGATCTTGCAACCAAGGGTGGCCACGGCCATGATAGGACAGAGGTGCTAGAGGAGATGACAGCTAAATATGATGGTGGTGGAGGTGGTGGTGATGGAGGAGGCTATAGGCCGAACACCCAAAGTGAAATCAAGGCAAGATAAATGCATAAAACAAGGAAAGAAAGAGTAAAAAAAAGTAAAAATCATTACCAAAATTTTCTTCAAAAATGTAACCGAGAGTTTTGGAGATGAGAGACTATTTTCTTTTGTGCATGAGAATGAAATGATATGCGACTGAAGAAAAGTGATATGGTCAGCCAAAAATTAATGCAAATGTTGATTGAATTGAAAAGGCAAAAAGAAGGTGAAAAGACAAAGGCAAGCAAAAGGTCTAAAACTCTTCAAATTTCCTTTTTCTTTCTACATTTTTAAAATATGAAAAATGAATATAAATAAAATAAAAACACAACAAAATAATGTATGAATATAAATAAATAAATAAATTTTAGATAAATACAAATAAATTAAGAAAACATGTAAATAGCCACAAGGAAGAAGTTGCCAAAAAATTTAGTCTCAGGGACAAGAAGTTTGCTTTTTATCTTAAGGAAACTTTTTAGTGTAAACTGAAAATGATTGTTACAACTATCATTCTGCAATTTACACTAAAAGTGTCCTTCGGCCTAAAAAACAAACTTCTTGTCCCTGAGACTAAATTTTTTTGCAACTTCTTCCTTATGCCTAAAAACCCCTTAAGAAAATAGCTTAAAAATAGAAACAAGGTTATAAAAATTGTAAATAAATACAATAAGATTTGGAAAATTTTTACCATAACTTTTAAAATATTTAAAAATGAAATCTTGAAATAAAAACAAATTTAAAATAATTTGAAAATGAAACAAAGTAAAATTTAAAATTATATTAAAAAATTTAGGGCTGTTACCCTCTCCCATACTCAAATCTTTTCGTCCTCGAAAAGAACGGACAAGGAAAATGAAGAGAAACAAGATAGAAAAACAAAATAGTACCTGAAACAAATAATTCCGAATTCGAAGCACGAATGCTCTCCTCCGTCTCCCAGGTACAATCTCGATCATCAGTACTCCACTGTACTTTGACCAGACTAGCATATTTCCTTTTGAGCTGCTTCGTAGCTCTGTCGACAATACGAAGTGGCTTCCTCTTGAAAGTCAGGTTAGGCTCAATATCCAAAATATCAAGAGCAGAAGGCTGGACAATAAGAGATGGATCATGAAGATATCGACGAAGATGCGAGATATGAAATACATCATGCACTCCAGAAAGCTTCTCGGGTAAATCCAGATGATAAGTCAAAGAACCAACTCTTTCCACAATGCAGAAAGGACCATTGAACCTAGAAGAAAGCTTCCCTCTACGACCAAAGTGAATGACATTCCTCAGTGAAGAGACCTTAAGGAAAACCTGATCACCAACAGCAAATTCCAAACTCCGCCTACGCCTATCAACATACTTCTTCTGCCTGTCCTGAGGAGCTCTCAACCTCATCTTAATTTCCTCAACTCTCTCAGAAGCTTCCAAAATAGCATCAGGACCAAGAACCAAACAATTACCGGATTCAATCCAGCATGATGGAGATCTACAAGGTCGTTCGTATAGTGCAGCAAACGGAGACATTTTTATACTGACCTGAATGCAAAGATTGAATGAGATAGATAAAGATATTAATAATAGGCTGGGAACATAAGATAAGAGAATGCCTGATGGCTATTATTGTAGGTGAATTCGACAAGATGGAGATGTTCTTCCCAAGATCCTCAATAATCAAGCACACAAGCAAGAAGAATATCCTCGAGAATCTGATTCACTCTTTCCGTTTGACCATCGGTCTGTGGATGGTAAGCAGTGCTCAGCTTCAAATGAGTACCTAGAGATTCCTAAAAAGCTTTCCAAAACTAACTCATAAATATAGGATCATGATCACAAACAATACTGAGAGGAACACCATGGAGACGAACGATCTCTCTCATGTAGATCTCAAAAAAGCTAGAAGCCGAACGAGTAGACTTGACCTGAATGAAATGAGTGGACTTGGTCAGTCTATCCACAATAACCCAGATACTCTCATTACCCTTCCGAGTCCTAGGTAAACCATCAATGACATCCATGGAAACTTGTTACCGCTTCCAATTGGGAATCTCATGGGGCTGCAACAAACCAGGCGTCTTCTGGTGATCGACTTTGACTTGCTGACAAGTCGCACCCGGACTAATAAAGATAGAGATATCCCTCTTCATCCCCTTCCACCAATAAAGCCTCTTCATATCCTAATACATCTTCGACACCCCAGGATGAATAAAAATCCTAGATCGATGATTCTCTTGAAGTAACTCCTGCCTCAGTCTATTAACAATCGGGACATAAATCCTACTATTAATCCTCAAAATCCCTCTATCATCGATCTGAGCCCCACTACCACTACTACTACCACCACCAACCCTGCTATGAACACTCTCCTTCATCAATCTAAGCATCTCATCCTCATCCTGCTTAGCATGATACGATCCAAAAGGGAAGAAGAAGAAACAACAAGCCGACACAACAAAGCCTTCTTCCGACTCAAAGCATCGGCCACAACACTAGCTTTACCCGGAGTATAGCTAATATCGAGGTCGTAAGAAGCCAGAAACTCAAGCCAACGAACTTGCCTCTGATTCAAATCCTTCTGGAAGAAGATATATCTCATAGACTGATGATCGGTGAAAAGCTCAAACTTGGTTCCTAGAAGATGATGCCTCCAAAGCTTCAAAGCAAAGACAACAGTAGGCAACTCTAAATCATGAGCAGCATAATTTGCCTCGTGGGTTTTCAACTGACAGATGGCATAGGCAATGACCTTACCATCCTACATGAGAATAGCACCCAAACCCTCACAACTAGCATCAGTATACACCGTCAATCCCTCACTTCCATTCGAAATGGTAAGAACTGGTGCAGAAGTTAGCTTGCTCTTTAACTCATTGAATGCGTCTTCACACTTCTTATCCCAGATGAATATAGCATTCTTACGAGTCAAAGCAGTGAGAGGTGCAGCAATTCAAGCAAAATTCTCGATGAATCTTCAATAGTAACTGGCAAGGCCCAGAAAACTATGAATATCAGATGGAGTCTCTGAAGTTTCCCAATCCTGCAACAAAATAGGGAGAACATAAGGACAACAGAAAAGATAGAATAATTTAAATGAAAAGGAAAGAGAAAGAATAGAAAGCTTACATTGATCACAAAGATCTTGACTGGATCAACAAAAACTCCATTACCAAAAACCATATGCCCGAGAAACCGAAGTTCATCCTTCCAGAAATGGCATTAAGAGAATTTAGCCTTCAGTTGATGATTTCTGAGGGTCCCCAAAATAGATTTCAAATGCGACTCATGCCCTTCCTTGGTCTTAGCGAAGAGAAGGATATCATCAACAAACACTAGAACAAATTTATTAAGCACATCACGAAAAACACGATTCATCAAATCAACAAAGAAAGCAAGAGCATTAGTCAAACCAAAAGGCATGACTAACAATTCATAAAACCCATTCTCAGTGCGGAAAGCAGTCGTGGAAATGCTATCCTCGGTAACCCTGAGCTGATGAAAACATGTGGCAAGATCAAGTTGAGAGAAAACAGTGGCACCATAAAGCTGATCAAACATATCATTGATACGAGGCATTGGATATCTGTTTTTCATAGTGAGCTTGTTCAGCTCCCTATAATCAAGACACATCCTCAAAGAACCATCGGACTTGGTGACAAAAACCACCATGGCTCCCCATTCAGAAAAACTAGGCCCAATCATACCTTTGGAAGCTAAGTCCGCAATTTGTTTCCTTAACTCAACCTTCTCGTGGGGTATCATTCTTCTAGGAGGAAGAACAACAGGTCGAGCACCAGAAATAAGATCAATCAAAAAATCAATTTTCAACTTAGGAGGCAAAAAAGTGACTTCACCAAACACATCGGGATATATTCTGACCACAAGAGTCGAATCAAGATCACTAGGAGAAGAATCCAGATAATAAACAAAACTGCCAGCAAAATCCTGAGGTATGCAGCACTGAATAATCAAAGAATCACCCTTATCTCCGACAAGAGTGACAATTATTGATTTGCAAGAAATATGGGCATCATGATTCCTCAACCAATCTTGACCAAGCAATAGATCAAAAGCATCGAAGCCTAAAACATAGAAATCACCAAAAAAGGATAACAAGAGTGGAAGAGTTTCACTCCTCTACAAATCTTATTAAGGTTCGCGGGACCTCCGATAAGATTAGAAACGCATAAAGGAATAGATCCATACCCAGGGGAAAGGAGATGCTCGAACTTATCACACAAATCAACATAAATAAAACCGTGGGAAGCTCCGGTATCAAATAAAACTTGAACTGGATGATGAAATAAAGTAAATGTGCCCTGAAGAGTACCTTAGTCATGACTAGGAGCAGGAGCAGATGGAGGAACTCGAGAAGATGCAGATGAAACAGCAAATACACCAGAAGGCTTACCCTTCTACTGGGTAGGGCAATCCTTTCTAAGCTGACCAGGCTGGAGATAAATATGGCAGAGATCACGCCTAGCCAACTAAGTAGGTGGAGGAACAACAACACCAGATAATGTAGGATAGATATTTTCATAGTGTCCCTTCTGATCACATCTAAAGCAGGTGATAAAGGAAAGATCAACGGGTTGCCTTTGAGAAGGAGCAGATGATGAAGATCCCAAACCAGGACGCTTGTGCAAATTCTTCTTCTGCTGATGATAATTAGGCTTTCTCTTCCTAGAATTAGCAAAAGAAGACAGCGATGAAGGAGCACCAGAACCAGCAGGCCCCTTAGAAGTAGGGTTCTCATAATGGATAGCCATATCCATAAGCTGGGTGAAAGTGCCATGAACATGAGCAATGAGACGACTATAGTACTCAGGACGAGCACCAGCAATGAATTTCTCATTCTTCTTGAGAGGAGTGTCAACCAGGCTAGGACCAAATTGGAAAGTTCATTGAACTTCCTCTCATACTCAGCAAAAGACATGGTACCCTGCTTGAGATCCATAAATTCACGGTAAAGCTGAGATTTCTCGGCTTCGGGCATCCATTTTGCCACAAAAGCCTCCCTGCAAAAGAGATATAGAACAAACTAAGATAGATTCAAGATAAAAGGAAAAATAGGAACAAAATTCAAGATAACACAAAGGATACATAAACTACGCCCAAGTAATATTAGCTTCGACCGTGTTAGCCGTAACGGACTCCCACCAATCTAGAGCAGCCTCATGCAACTGCCAAGCTGCTAACTGATGCTTCTGAGCATCAGTAATCTCGAGACTAGTAAATAGCCTCTCTAGACTCCACAACCATTGCTGAGCCTTAATGATGCTCTTTGAACCGGTGAATGGGATTCCACCAAGTTGAGTGTATTCCTTACAAAGAACAGTGAACTTAACAGGTGCAGCTGGCTGAGGAGCTCGGACAATACCATGACCCCGACCTCTGGCATTTCATCGATTCATCCAAAAAATCAAGAATGAATTTAGGATAAGATATAGAAAAGCCAAAAATAAATTAAGATAAGACAAGATAAATTCACTTGGATGAATATCCTAATGAAAGATAATACTAACGAGGTAAATACGAAGGGAAGGAATTTAGAAAACATTTGAAAATCCTTTTAAAACAAGAAAAAATAATTTTTTGAAAATCCTTTTTAAAAATCATTTTGAAAAATCATTTTATACTTTGAAAATATGTTCTCTCACAAAGATGTGATTCTGAGATTGATTTCACTCATTCTAGGGTATTTCCACCCTATCTCTAATGAGTTTTTGCTCCGCAAGCAATTGTTTGTCTAAAACCAAAGCTCTGATACCAAATGTGACAACCCACTATTTCGTACCATTCAAATCGACAATAATCCACACATGTTAGACTTGAATGATGCAAAATAACATATTGTAAATAAATTTGGAGCAAATGAAATCAAATACATAGAATCACAGACACAGAACAATCAGAATAACTCACAACGGAATATAAAATACCATAGTAGTTCATGAAGCAACTATAACAAAGTCTTAAAACAAATACGTAATATCTGTCTGAAAACAACATAATAGATATCCCAAATACAAAGAAGTTCACTAATACATGAGATGAACTAGAACAGATGAAACTGAAATAGATATATAAATAGATAGGCAGAATCTCCAGCAAAGACCAACTCCGAAAAGAGAATCCAATGCTGTGAATATTCAAGCTGACCCGAGCGTAAAGCAAAACACAAAACACTCGAGTCAGGCATATATACTTATATAACGTAAACTAACTCAAGTGAACTGTAATAAACTATAAGTAACTTAAAGGATTCCCAGGACCACCCATCCTCTAAGGATCCGTTAAACTATTTACTATGTAGTAATATTGTGCTATTATAATTATGTCTACAGTAAAATAAACTTACTTTAAAATAGCGTAGAAGGGTAACTTGTATAGCCCCAACACATAATAGTCCCAGTAGTCCATCCACTACCAGCATATCTCCCGATCGGGAGACAACCCTAAATATTCCATGGGCTACGGGAGCAAAAAAAACTCGTAGTAAGGCTCGCTATGGTGATGACAAGGCACACGAAGCAATGCCAGGGTAGATATACCAATTACGCTTCTGGGCTGGTGGTAACATAGCAGCCACTACCACCCACCTCAAGCCACACTCCCAAAATCAACGAAGGTGCACCCAATCAATCACAAAAGTAATAGAACAATATCGAAGAAGTGTGTCCGATCGGAGGAGCTACCTCACTTGGCCCTTCGATCGCTCCTGTTTTAAGCACCTTAAGCCAACTCACGGGTGTCGGGTCCACATTCATACCATAATAGGATCGTGGCCACCATCCTACTTCGTTCTGGAATCTCCACTGCGTACATAGTTGTTAAGGTGGTTTTCGGTATCAACGCAGAGTATGTCCATATCCGATCCTGGTCTCTTTAACAACCAATCCTTATTATAACCCGTTGTTATAATTTAAAAAAGGAATTTATATTTTAAAAATTAAATATCATTTCAACAATTCAATATCATTTCAAATCCATTTCAAAATATCAAAATATCATATCTTTTCAAAACCTTATTCATTTGATTTAAATTTAAATATCATTTTTCCCACATTTCAAAATGGTTTATATTTCAAATCAAAATACTCCATTTAAACCATTTAAAAATGAAGTTATTATTTTAATAATTAAATATTAAATTCTCAAAATTTTAGCCTTTCAAAATTCATTTATTAATTTAAATTTATCAAAACAGTGAAATTTCAACTTTCGCAGCATTAGGAAAAATGCTACGGAAAGTTATGTTTTAAAACAATTCATTAGCAAAAGATAGCATTTAAAATGCTGTAATAGGTTAATTTAGTTTCGAATAAGACTTTAGTTAAATTTAGCAACTACAGCATTTATAGAGTGCTGTAATAGCCCTTAGTTCATTTTTAGCTATATGGTTCATTTGTATCAACTACAGCACTTAAAAATGCTGTAATATCCTTTACTTAAGAAATGATAGCATTTCAAAAATGTTGTTAGTTAAATTCCACTTATTCAATACAATTTCATAAATAATTAAATTTTTATTTAAACAAATTTTAACTTATATAAATAATATTTTCACACTTTAAACTTATCATTTAAATACCTTTTAATTAATGATTTTATAAAGTGAAATTTCTCAAATAATTATCAAATTTTTAATAATTCACTTATAAAATAAATGTAAATAGCATTTCATTTACTTTGCATTTTAATTTAGTTTACCATTTCATAAATTAAATTTAAATTCCATTTTATTTTCTTAACTTAACTTTTAATTTTAAAACACATTTCACATTTTCAAAGTTAAGTTCTATTTCAAATTTAAATTTTACACATATATTTATTTAACCATTTAATTTATAGAAAATCAATATCACTTAATAAAAATCATTTTAAATTCAAATTTAAATTAAAATATTAAAATATTTACTTTTTAAAAATACTTTAACACTTTTAGAAAAATATATATAACCACGGGTCTGTGTAATATTTTCTCTCCAAGGTAAAATGATACGGATATTTATTATTTCAATCCGTAATTTACAAAGAAAACCCGGGTTCTATCATTTCAAACCCGCAGTCCCAAATAAAATGAAATGAATAAAAATCGCTCAGGCCTATCATTTTAGCCCATAACGATTTTTCCCTATTCTAAAGTTCGTTCGGGTATGTATCATTTCAACCCATAGTGATTCTAATCTACAGGGAACTTACAGTGTGATAAACTAATACAAATAAATAGAACGGCGTTATATAAAAATAACAGATGATATAACAGTATAAACATGGGTGAACATCATATGATCATATCATAGGCAGTTATAACATGATGATATAATTTACAGATTCAATTGCTATCAGTTTACTAATTATATAAGTATAAATTGTCTGGTGAGAATTACTCACCTCTACAAGCTGGAGATGACAACCAAACACACATAAACCAAGATCCATAAAGGCACAAAAGCATGACTACGATTCAAGTGCAGGGAGAGCCAAAGCTATTTGTCTTGTGCATATGAAACAAAACAACACATATAACATAAATTTCAACACCAGAATATAACATTAAACACAAGAAATTAAGGAACAGCAAATAATTAAATGTCTTGCACTTGCTTTCACCATTACAAGGCTCGGCCATATGATGATAAGGCACGGCAATGAGGTGTATTTGGTCAAGTATGGTTCATATATGCTCGGCCTAACGAAGGTATGAAGGTATAGAAGCTGTTATGTTTGAAAATACAAGCATAAGGCAACAAAGTGGATTTTTGTTCAACAACAAGCTTCGGCCATGGCTATATTTGGCACGGCCAGACCTGATGGAGTCTAGAGGATGGTGTGGTAGTGGCTTTGGGTCAGATAGGGGCTGGTGGAAGGTGGTGCAAAGGTGGCCGAGAGAGTAAGCATGGGTGATGATGGCATATGGAGGTCGGCAATGCATGATATAGGAAGTGTTTTCATTTTTGAGTGGATCTTACAACCATGGGTAGCCACGGCCATGACAAGACAGAGGTGCTGGAGGAGATGACAGCTGAGTATGATGGTAGTGGAGGTGGTGGTGATGGAGGAGGCTACAGGCCGAACACCCAAAGTGAAAGCAAGGCAAGATAAATGCATAAAACAAGGAAAGAAAGAGTAAAAAATGTAAAAATCATTACTATAATTTTCTTCAAAAATGTAGCCAAGAGTGAAATGACCCGCAAATCCGTACCTCTTGAGTCAACACTATTCTACAACAATCAACTCAAGTTGCACAGAAATACGAACCATTCGGGTTTAAGAAGAAGAGGTAGAAGAAGAGAAAACAAAATCAACATCAGAATCTAACCATCGTAGCGGAATAACATATAATAGATAATAAATAATCTTTTCTCAATCAAATATACCTCTGTTTATATATTACGTCAATCACAGCTCAACATCAGTATCATACAAATGGGTACACAACAACTCAACACAACGAAATATGTATATATATATATATATATATGCAAGTACGAGAGTATGTATCGTCCTCCTACTCGTCTCCTGAGCTCCACAGCATCTCCTGTATCCTATAATACTCGGTCTGACTTGAGCATTACAATCAAATAATACCCGAGTCAGTCTGGAATACCAGTGTGAGAAAATCACACCCAATTGATTATTAAAGTTTCAAAAATCCTTTGAAAACAAAAGCATCTCGTAAGACCACCCTACAAATAAACATGTCGGGTTTTTACCTTACGATAGCTAGAACAATTTTTATAGAAATCCTCTGATATTATAATAGGGTCTATCTACAAATACTTATAAAATAGCCGAAATTTTTACATGATTAAATTCCAGCTACTAGCCACCGAGTGGGTAATACAAACAAAACTCGTACAAGGCTCATAGGGAGAATGGATTTCCAACTAATGACTAGGCACTAGGATACCACCTGCCACAGTAGGGGCCTAGATCACTGTACCGAGGAGTACGCCCGCTCCCCTACAACACAAGGCCGGGACTATCCCTTACTGGATAATCCCGAGTGAGATCAACCCGCGGTTGGGATCAGCAACCGCCCACAAAGCCGAAATAAAAAGGGACATCTAGACTGGAATGACCTCACCCTGCTTGGGTGCTACCCACCTAGCCTTGCTGCATAACCCCTGATTTGCAGTCATTCCCATTTGATGAGGCTTGAGGTTAAGCGTTACCTTTTTAGAACATATCCCTTAGAATGCCCATCGTCCACCTGACGATGTTTCGCAAGCATTCATCTATACAAGTCCGTCCCGGGTTCAAACGGAACCGAAGGCACTATTCCTACTACATCCATTTTGGAAATATCCTCAAGATTAGTAGCGACTAGCCCTTGCACTTTACTGCTCCATCTTCGAATCCAAAATCGTTTTCACGAAACATACAAACCAAATCGAAGTGGTTTTCGAGAAATAAATCTCGATCCCGGTCTCTTCGAAATGATCAACGCATTTGGCCAATATTGATAATCGGTTATTTAACTGTCAATTAATATTCACAAACATCCATCGAACAATAAATAATTCCCCAAATTATTTATCTTTCCAAAAATATCTTCACAAGATATTTTTCACTTTCAAATTCCTTTTGAAAACAGTTTCAAACATATTCCTTCCCCGGAATAACTTTCCAATATTTATTTCCACTGAAACGCCAAGTCTAAAATACTTTTAGCTTAAAAATAATTTAAGAGCACTTAATTATAAAATATACTTCATAGCTTAAAAATTTAAACCACTTTAATACTTAATTTAAAATATATACTTTAGGAATATTTAATAAATAAGGCTACTTTTATAAAATATAAATTAGATTTTTCTTTAAAACAAATACCAAGTCATTTAATAATTACTACGATAATAGTTTTGAAAAATATTTATTTTAGAATTTAAACATTTAAAAATAATAAGTTTTCTAAGATATGATTTTTTTAAAATAACATTAAAACCTTTCACTTATTTTTAAAACTGCTTGAAAATCGTACTTGGCTATCCAGGGAAACACTCTTCTCTTTTGCATCTTTAAAAAATGAATCACTATTTATTTTTAGACGAATTTCCATTCCTTTATAAATTTCCACTTTGAATTCATATTTAAAATATTCACTGATATTTTATTTTACCTGATATCCCAGCTTAACATTTCCAAAATCTCACTTAATATAAATTCTTTATTCATTCAAATAATATCACTTAAGCTTTACAATTTATTATTACCCTAATAAATCAAATTCCTCCTATTCCAAATTTGTTAGAGTTTTGCAAACACTTTTATTTATTTTATTTTCAATTCATTATTAATTTATTCCAATTCACTAGAATTATTTTACTTAAAAATTTACTCTTTTATTTCTCTCGAAAATAAAATTCTAGAGATTTGATAATTTATTTTACTGAGATATTCAATCCAACCATACCATTCAATACTTCAATTATTCATAAAATCATCACAGAATATCAAATATTCAGATCACAGAATATTAAGCAATCTAAATAATTTCGAGGGGTCCAGTTGGATCCCTCTAACCTGTTTTTCCCTGCATCCACAGATGTTAGCATCACATAATATACCAATTTCAACTTATACTATACTATATCACATTAGTCAATCCAACCATACAGTCAATTATTTAAATTTAATCATTTAAATTTAAATTTAAACTGAGTGAGATTAACTCACCTTTGCTTTTTGTTTCGTAAACCATCCCATCTCAACTTGTTTTCCTCAATTTCAGACCTTGTAAAATCATTAGATGTTTTATTAATATTTGTTCAATTGAGCTAATTAATTCCCATTTGATAATTTAAACTTAATTAACAACAATTTTATTTAAATCAATTTTTTTTGTTTAAGAAATTAGTTTCAAAGGCTAAAATAAATTAAATATGTAAATATAACAATTTAATTATCTTAATACATTTTTTTTCTTTTTTTCTTTTTTTTTCATCTTAGTAAATAGCAAAAAAAAAATTCTACCTTACTGTTTATAATTTCCCTAACTTATATATATATTCATACATTCAAATTTAAACTGAAATAAACATACTGTATATACCTATTTATTAAATTCAAATGAGAATAAATTTTCTTCTGAATAAAATGAATCAATTTAAATTGAAAAGAGAAACGAAAATTCCTGCTTTACCGAACGAGATTGATGGCCTGCGACCCACCACAACGCTCGCCACCTCCATTGACCATCGCACGCAACCCTTATCTCCATTCACAACCTCGCCGCAGCCCTCATCATCGCCTAACCGAAAACCCAACCACCAAACCCTAACTCACCCAGATCGATCGCAACCATCTAAGATCACTCGATTCCCCTTCGTCAACTCGCGGCCCCCTCTCCTCTTCACGCTCGAACAAACTCGTGCCCTAGCCTATCCATTCGCCATCCCCTTCGATTTTGAACGAACGCGATATCAAATGGTTTAAAGCAGAAACGAGCTTCGCCCTCTTTTTTCTTAATTGATGAAGTCAATTTTGATTTCCTACTCGTTGCCATTATCTAGTGCAAAGGCTTCAGCCGATTTTCTCTCTTTTTTTTTTACGAAAGGGGGAAAAGAATTAGGATTTAGAAGAGAAAGCCCTGTTTGTTAATTCGGTTGAAGGTATATATAAAAAAAAGAAAGAAGCGTGTCAGGGAAGGTGAGAAGTTGGCTTGCTTCAGAAGACAGGAGAGTAGATCGGCAAAAGAAACGTAAGGCGACTGTGATTTGCTCTGTGACCTAATATATTATATTTAAATTAAAACAATAATTATTGTCTAGGCATTTTATCTCGTACGATCACATGACTGTTTCGATTAACACTAAATGTGAAATTCGATAATAATTCAATTTAAACGTTAAAATTTTAAAACTGAACAAACCATTGTTAATCCAATTTTACAACTTCTATTACCTTCAATGTTATCAATATAAATTTTATAAGCCTTCAAATTATTTTTAACAAGCTTAGAATTCCAGATTCAATATTTTATCCAACTTCAAATAATTTAATTTACTAATTTAATTATCAAATAAACTGTGATATCCTTGATTCAAATTAGAATTGCTCTATTTAATATTTAAAATCAATTAAATGTTCCGATTTTAAATGCTTGAAAATTTCGGGTCGTCACATTCCTCCCCCCTTAAAAGAATTTCGTCCTCGAAATTACTTATTAGGAAGAATGGTCCCATACCCGCTTATTATTTCCTTAAACCAAACAGTTTATAACAATTCAACATCGCACCAATTATATTTTATAAAAGACCCATTATTATTCTTATTAACTTTCCAAACCTTTCCCTAGTTTGCAAACAATCCTATTTGCCCAACCATATAAGTTTTAATCATAAAACCAATTTTGAATTATCAAAATTTTCTTAAAATTTTTCTAACTCCCCAAATTCCCGAAAAATTTCGCCAGTGTCTACTTTGCGCGGCTGACTCGGTACAACAACAAAATGGCTCTACGGCCTCCCAAAACCAAAAGGAAAACAAAAGGCCAAGTGGCTCAATCCAAAATCCCAATCAAATTTCACACCAAATTTAAATACATACCTTTTTGTCGAGCATTTCAAATTTATCTTCTGAAATCAAAATCAATTCTCTTTTCTCTTTATAATACCTGCACATCTTACACAGCAATAGGTCCAATCACAATATTCAAAAACATTTTATCGACTCACTTACATATGTCAATATCTATTAACTCAAATACTAACTTAGATTATATTTGAAATATCAATTTCCAATTGAGAATGCCTCATTCCTTAGTTAAGCTAGTATAAGCATTTATGTGTTCCTTTATTAATTTTCACCTTACCATTTTAGTTTATATTTATTTCTATTCAAATTGCTTCCTTCATTTCCATTAGAATTCAATTTATCTTCAACTCTAAATTTTGAATTTTATTTTTCATTTATACCGATTCATGTCATTATTTTAAGTAGTCTCATTTACTAATTTGTTTCGATTTTTCAGCTTGAAATTGTTTTTTTTTTGTTAACAAAATTTTCCAAAATTTCTTCAAAAAAATTTCTAACTCCCAAAATTTCTGAAAATTTTTGGCAGAGTCCCCTTTGTACGGAGGAGCTTTTGCAATTTGACAAAAGAGATAAATATATATACATCGACCCACACGGTCGGAAAAACCAAAAACAGTTCATATTTCCTATGTTTATTTCGTAGGCGTACCTTATTTAGCATTATAAGCAAGCAGCTTATAATTTTTAGCAAATAGCACGGCCAAAACCAGCCACACAGCTCCCAGGTACCTGTACTTACTCAATTTAAACATGTAAGTGCTAAATATACGAAGCTTAATAGTATATCACTTATTTGCAATAGTTAAAACATATGAATTCTAAAAGAAATTCACATCAAACATTTCCGTAAGCAATTCATACAATTTTCATATTAATTCCACGGTTTCAACTTTATTCATATCCATCTTCATTCAATTTGAATGGTTTTCAATCCATTCGTATACAACTTCATCAATTTGAATGGTTTAAACACAATCGCTTACATTTAATTTATTATTAAGCAATCTGAACTCATAATTAATACAATTTCTCTCCAAATCAATTTATTTTACTTCTATCTATTCATAGAATTTAATTACTTCCATTTACATTCAATGTCAATTTCTTCTATGCAATTCAACAAGATTTATGTGAATAAATAATTACTTATGTTTTATAATCAATTGATATTGATTTCAACTAAATTTATACTTAATTCTATTTCATTTGCTTAAATTTATTCACAATCCATATATTCTCATTTTCATTGCATTTCCGATTTGAATCCTTTCATTTGCATTTCATTTCATATTTGTTTATTCAAACCATTAACAACTTAGGTTCATCTTCGTTACCTAATAATTTTTATTCACAGTCCACTCATTTATACTTCATTTCTTATCCACATTTTTAAATCCATTCTATTAAATTCGAAACATTCTATTTTCTTATTGTCTCAAGTTATTTCAATTCCTTAATAATTTTAAATGGTTTACAATTATTTATTCTAGAATTCCATTCACAATCTATTCATTTACAATTCATTTCATATTTGTTTATTCCAAACTATTTTATTTAGCTTGAAAACAATCCAAACTATTTCATTCCATAACCATTTCTCAACTTATTTAAACCACATTTCATTTGATTCTTATTTATTCCATCATTTATTTTTTAATATAGTTGGTTTACCCACTCAATCCATTATGAATTTTCATTTCCTCAAATATTATTTATAGCCCACCAAATTTATTTCGATTAAAAACCACTTTCACTTGATTTAAAACCAATCCAATATTATTAAACTTTGTTTAAGTTGAATTCAATTCATCTCTCCTTCATTCATTTAGCTTAAGTCAATTTACTTCAATTTATTCAAATTTTATACTTAAGCTCATTCTCATTTTGCAAGTAAATTTTTCTCTTTTATACTCAGCTTAACTCAATTGATTCCAAGGCTGTATCCAATTTATTTCCACATATCTGGATTTTATTCTCAATACAAACCATTATTATTTTAATCCAATTTCATTTTTATTCGATACCTTTCTAACTATATTTAATTCGTTAACACTTCAAGTCAAATTTTAATTAATAACTCAAGTTCTGATTCCACCATTCACCTTCAACTTACCATCAAATTTTGTTAACTCACAATTCAACTTCATTCTCTATTTATTTAATTAATTACAAGACCACTTTCAATTTATATTTTCTTCACTAGTGATTCAAGTCTAATTTGATTTATAACTTGAGTTTTATTTCCAAACTTCAATATTTACTCACCAATTCATCTTTTATTTAACTGCATTGAGTTCTCATTACACATTTGATTATCTAATTCATTATCTAAATAGTCTTTCCCCTACTTATAATCCAAAACCTGATTTTAATCTCCACATTTAATTATCTTAAGTTCAAATTTATTTTATAATTCAAATTTGGATTTTTATTTTATTTTCCAATTTATCAAAAATATTTATTTTGGGTTTTCTATTTCACTTTCAAATTTTACAAGTCCCAACTTATTATTTTACACATTTCCATTCCTTATAGGCTTGAATAAATTCATCTTTTATTTTTAACTCGAGCCTTATGCTTATTTATAACCCAAGCATAATTTATTTCCATGGGTTTTTAATTCTCTTATAAGTTATTCTTATTTATTATTTCAATTCCAATCCTTATCCCACTTATTTTCCATTTATTCAGGTAATAATCTAACTCCATTCGATAACTTAATTGAATTCTTATTCCAATTCAATTTTATTTGAACTCTGTTTATTTAACTCAATTCGATTTCAACTTGAATCGAATACAACTGGATATTATTTTCAGTCTGATCCAATTAATTTTAACCCAGTTAAATTTTATTTCCCAGTCCAATTTAATTTCATTTTTAACCTTTCTCTTTAAATTTAAATTTTCAACATTCAAAGCTTATATTCCCTTCCTGATTTAAAAATCATCTCAATTTATAAGCTTACAACTATCTAATCAGGATTTTTAAACACCCGGCTTGGTTTCAAATTATTTTGAAATCTCCAACATCTCAAATCACATTTCTCAAAAAATTTAAACCAATCTGTGTTTTATTCCCAACAAATTTCCTTTGAAATTTCAAAAACAACAGGTTCTCCTGAACAAATAATTTGGCAGCAATCCATCACTTGGAAACTCGAAAATGAATACCGATGATGCTGCAGTCATCACCGAAGTTATTTTCCAGTGACTGAAGTGAATTCAATGCTATCTCACTTCCAAAATCCATTTTTAAACAAATTTCCTTTCAGAAATAACCCAAAGTCAACAATAATACTATTTACCTCCAAAATACTTCCAAAATCTCCGGGGTTTTAAAGTTTTCAGATTCTATTTTAATTCAAATTTTAACTAAAATGCATTTGTATAGTTTATGCTTATACAAATTCCCAATTGATTATATTTCGATTTATAATTTACATATTGTAAGTCATATTTATAAATTCCATTTTATAATGAAATTATTCCCTTAAAATTTTAGTTATATTTCTATTTCTTTTCAAATTCCCACTTAACAATGATAATGCTTTAATATTATTCTTCCTAACATCCAAGCAACCATATATTAGCTAAATAGTTTACAAAAACTTTCTTTATATCAAAATATATTTTTGGGTAAAATGATTCCATTCACCCACATTTAAAACAATATTGTGTCAATTGTGCTATTCAAGTGTTTAGAAACCCTTTCAATACAGTTGCGCAGACTGTGTCGACGAAGGTTCATATGCCACTCAATAAACCAATCAACATAATATTAAACAATTTATATTCACTAAAAAAATACGCGCTCATATCTATTAATACGCTTAAACTCATTGTTATCCCATTTTTTGGTCAAAACTAGGATATCCATGTTGTGTGCGTTTCCACCACGACCGGAGCAAAAAGAAGCAAGCAAGCATACATAAGTTCATTCGGCGCTCCAACACTCAAGCCCATTCGGCGTCTACAACATATGGTTCATTCGGTAATCATCACCAGAGTCGTTCGGCATATCTAGAATAAGGCTTCATTCGGCAGCGTCATCCGGCATTCCCAGTGCCAAAGCACATTCGGTATTCATTCATTCGGCAGTATGAAGCAGAGCCTCATTCGGCATTTAGAGTTCCGGATTTCATTCGGTTACCACCGAACCAAGCTCCACCGGTCCACTCCTTTCCTACCACCGAACCAGGTGACCACCGAACCGAAGCGTCTCCATCCTTCTCTCCAAGCATAGCCGAACCAAGGAATGCCGAACCAAAGTTGCCAGTCCAGATTGCTTCAGCCCAAGCCCACCAGCAGCTATAAACATCCAAGACCCCTGCCCCCAGCCTCACTCTATAAATAGAGGGGCATGGGTACAACAATGGCAGACAAGTTTGAGAGCTCAAGCCTGGAAGAAACTCTCAAACAACTTTAGATACTTGTAATCAAAGCTTTGTACTTGTAATCTAAAGAAAAAAGGAGAATAACATATAAAGTGGACGTAGGCACGTTCTGGCCGAACCACTATAAATCTGTGTGTCTTTTACAGTTTAGTCCCTGCTTTTTATATATTTGCATAAGTCACCCAAATCACTAAATACAACATAAAATCAACCAACTCATACGACTTTGGGTGTTTGCGACCATTTTTTACGCAAACATTTTGGTGCTTTCACTGAGAAGAACCAGCTCCCGCTACATCGGATAGAAGTTGAACTTGAAAATCTAAGAGTTCAGATCTAAGAGTTATGACGAGACAAACAAGTAGAAGGCAAAGGCCAGAGAGAAGTGAACACCAAGGAAGTCAAGAGGCTTCCTCAGGAGGGAATCAAGCGTCGATCTTCATCACTCGGGATGAGATGGAGGCCATGATGAGAAGACAAGAAGAGATGATCCAGAACTTACTTCAACAAATTGGGCAAATTGGAGCACAAATCCAAGGAGCAACTGGGGTTCAGAACGGGGCAGGACCATCTGGCGCAGCACCAGAGCTAGGGGGCACTCACGCAGAGCATGTTGATCCGACCCCGGGAAGTGAGATGGGGGCATCCGAACCACCTGGTAGCAATAGAGGAATGAACGTTCAGCCAGGGAGGCATACACATGAAAACTCCCGCGGACTTGGGGGGCAGGTCGAAGACAGTGAACGAGAACTACAGCTTGGAGACAATGACAGATTAGCAGAGATGGTTAGAAGAGCTATGAGAGGCGGTTTAGTAAACAGAGACTTGGAAGATGTAAACAGGAGTCCTTTTTCTTCTGCGATTAGGATGGCTAGGAACCCACCAGAATTCAAGCTACCATCATTGGACATGTACAACGGGAAAACGGACCCCACGGTCCATCTAACGAAGTATATGAGACATATGGAAGTGCTGGGGGCATCAGAGGAGGTTATGGCCCGGTGCTTTCCACTGTATTTGACAGACATTGCAGCGTTATGGTTTAGGCAACTGGAGAGCGGCTCCATAGGAACATGGGCAGATTTAACTGAGAGATTCATGAGGCAATTCAGGGTTCATATTGCGAGACCCAAGAATGTGATGACTTTGGCAACCTTGAAACAGAAAACTGGAGAGACTTTGAGGAGCTTTCTAACGCGATTTAATGCGGCGGCGGCATCAGTGGATCGACCAGATCCATCTATGGTCATGATGGCGGCTGTATCTGGAATAGCTGGTAATACAGAGTTCAAGAATTCATTAACCAAGGACCCGCCTATGAATCTGGGAGAGTTCTATCATGAGGCTGAAAAGTTTATGCGTTTGGAAGATGCTAGTGCAGAAAGAAAGGAAGAAGATGACGTTTACGTAATCAAGAGCGGAAACCCACCTAGAAAGGGTGCGGAGACTAGCAAAGGAAAAAGAAAGGCTGAGGATAATGATGACAGGACAAAGTGGCTACGAAGAGAACCACGCTTCACCACCTATTCAGAGCTAAATGAGAGTTTGGAACGGATTTATCAGGATACCAAGGGGCAGGTTCCGTATCGTAGACCAATGCGAAGGGATCCAACCTCTGACGAATGAAAATCAGATAAGTTTTGTGTATTTCATGAATTGAATGGTCATAACACTAATGATTGTAGGCATCTGAAGGACGAGGTAGAAGGGCATATCAGGAACGGTATGCTCCTTCAGTATGTGAGGAGGCGAACTCCAGCGGTGGAGCCAGAGCGACCGCCCTCTACGTCAGCTAGAGGTGACCCTGGATCAAGGCACCATTTGATTATCCATTGATTGCTTGATTAAAATAACGATGAACAGGTCGTAAGCTTCCACTAACGCAATTAAATCGTTTACACATGTACGAGATCGCGAACGATCTCCAGGCATGCTCTGAATGATCATTGACTGCTTCGGAGTGGGAACTTACACTTTGACATCCTTGCTTTGATTTTGTTTCGATTTGAACATTTGAATTCTTCCTGTTTGGACACTTCTGTTGTAAGGTACTATTGCTTTAACATTTACAATTCTATGAAAAAATCATTTACTTGTATGCCCGTTGGATCGCGAACGGTCCACGAGCACCTATTGCATGGCAACGAACTGCCGAAGTCTTTGATTCGAAAAATTCCCCCAAACAATGACTCCAACACTGATAATATTAAGTCCCCCCCGGGCACACTCATTCGCCTCGAACGGCACCCGACTTCGAACAGTCACAATTCGCCTCGAACGGCACTCGACTTCGAACAGTCACAATTCGCCTCGAACGGCACCCGACTTCGAACAGTCACAACTCGCCTCGAACGGCACCCGACTTCGAACAGTCACAATTCGCCTCGAACGGCATTCGACTTTGAACAGTCACAACTCGCCTCGAACGGCACCCGACCGCGAACAGTCACAACTCGCCTCGAACGGCACCCGACCGCGAACGGTCACAAACTCGCCTCGAACGGCACAACTCGCCTCGAACGACACAACTCACCTTACCTCAAATGGCTCGATCGCGAACGGTCGTCATTTGAGGTCCGCCACCTGATCACTGACTGTTACGCCTTACCTCAAAATTGCTTGATCGCGTACGGTCGTCATTTGAGGACCACCACTTGACCGCGCACTGTCGCACTTTACCTCGAATGACTCGATCACGAACGATCGTCATTTGAAGTTAAGCGCTTGACCTTGAACGGTCCCCACTCGACCGCGCACTGTCGCACTTTACCTCGAATGACTCGATCCCGAACGGTCGTCATTTGAAGTAAAGCGCTTGACCTTGAACGGTCACATTTCACTGCAGATGACTCGATCCCGAACGATCGACGCACAGATTTATGCGCTTGACCGCGCACGGTCGCACTTCACCTCAAATGACTTGATCACGAACGATCGTCATTTGAAGTTAGGCGCTTGACCATGAACGACCGCGCTTCATCCCAAATAGCTCGATCCCGAACGGTCGTCATTTGGGGCCATATAAAATATCAAGCTCTTTACAGGTTGTCAACAGGATACGAACATCCAGCTCATGGCATTACAAAACACGCCTTCCTACCGCAAGGCATATTTTGGGGGGCAAAGTGTTATCCCATTTTTTGGTCAAAACTAGGATATCCATGTTGTGCGCGTTTCCACCACGACCGGAGCAAAAAGAAGCAAGCAAGCATACATAAGTTCATTCGGCGCTCCAACACTCAAGCCCATTCGGCGTCTACAACATATGGTTCATTCGGTAATCATCACCAGAGTCGTTCGGCATATCTAGAATAAGGCTTTGTTCGGCAGCGTCATCCGGCATTCCCAGTGCCAAAGCACATTCGGTATTATTCATTCGGCAGTATGAAGCAGAGCCTCATTCGGCATTTAGAGTTCCGGATTTCATTCGGTCACCACCGAACCAAGCTCCACCGGTCCACTCCTTTCCTACCACCGAACCAGGTGACCACCGAACCGAAGCTTCTCCATCCTTCTCTCCAAGCATAGCCGAACCAAGGAATGCCAAACCAAAGTTGCCAGTCCAGATTGCTTCATCCCAAGCCCACCAGCAGCTATAAACACCCAAGACCCCTGCCCCCAGCCTCACTCTATAAATAGAGGGGCAGGGGTACAACAATGGCAGACAAGTTTGAGAGCTCAAGCCTGGAAGAAACTCTCAAACAACTTTAGATACTTGTAATCAAAGCTTTGTACTTGTAATCTAAAGAAAAAAGGAGAATAACATATAAAGTGGACGTAAGCACGTTCTGGCCGAACCACTATAAATCTGTGTGTCTTTTACAGTTTAGTCCCTGCTTTTTATATATTTGCATAAGTCACCCAAATCACTAAATACAACATAAAATCAACCAACTCATACGACTTTGGGTGTTTGCGACCATTTTTTACGCAAACACTCATTTTAGAGTACTACGGACTCTAATTTAAATGAGTAATTCCCACCAGAGCCAAGGTTATCAACAACCTAAGCTCTGATACCAAGTGAAACGACCCGCAAATCCGTACCCCTTGAGTCAACACTATTCTACAACAATCAACTCAAGTTGCATAGAAATACGAACCATTTGGGTTTAAGAAGAAGAGGTAGAAGAAGTGAAAAAAAAAATCAACATCAGAATCTAACCATCGCAGCGGAATAAAATATAATAGATAATAAATAATCTTTTCTCAATCAAATATATCTCTGTTTATATATTACATCAATCAGAGTACATCAATCACAGCTCAATATCAATATCATACAAATGGGTACACAACAACTCAACACAGCGGAATATATATATATATATATATATATATATATATATATGCAAGTACGAGAGTACGTATCGTCCTCCTACTCGTCTCCTGAGCTCCACAGCATCTCCTGTATCCTATAATACTTGGTCTGACCCGAGCATTACAGTCAAATAATACCCGAGTCAGTCTGGAATACCAACGTGAGAACATCACACCCAATTGATTATTAAAGTTTCAAAAATCCTTTGAAAACAAAAGCATCTCGTAAGACCACGCCACAAATAAACATGTCGGGTTTTTATCTTACGATAGCTAAAACAATTTTTATAGAAATCCTCTGTTATTATAATAGGGTCTATCTACAAATACTTATAAAATAGCCGAAATTGTTACATGATTAAATTCCAGCTACTAGCCACAGAGTGGGTAATACAAACAAAACTCGTACAAAGCTCGTAGGGAGAATAGATTTCCAACTAATGACTAGGCACTAGGGTACCACCTGCCACAGTACGGGGTCTAGATCACCTTACCCAGGAGTACGCCCGCTCCCCTGCAACACAAGGCCGGGACTATCCCTTACTGGATAATCCCGAGTGAGATCACCCCACAGTTGGGATCAGCAACTGCCCACTAAGCCGAAATAAAAAGTGACATCTAGACTGGAATGACCTCACCCTGCTTGGGTGCTACCCACCTAGCCTTGCTGCATAACCCCTGATTTTCAGTCATTCCCATTTGATGAGGCTTGAGGCTAAGCGTTACCTTTTTAGAACATATCCACTAGAATGCTCATCGTCCACCTGACGATGTTTCGCAAGCATTCATCTATACAAGTCCGTCCGGGTTCGAACGGAACCGAAGGCACTATTCCTACTACATCCATTTTGGAAATATCCTCAAGATTAGTAGCGACTACCCCTTGCACTTTACTGCTCCATCTTCGAATCCAAAAAAGTTTTCACGAAACGTACAAACCGAATCGAAGTGGTTTTCGAGAAATAAATCTCGATCCCGGTCTCTTCGAAACGATCAACGCATTTGGCCAATATTGATAGTCGGTTATTTAACTATACTTTAATATTCACAAACATCCATCGAACAATAAATAATTCCCCAAATTATTTATTTGTTCCAAAAATATCTTCACAAGATATTTTTCACTTTCAAATTCCTTTTGAAAACAGTTTCAAACATATTCCTTCCCCGGAATAACTTTCCAATATTTATTTCCACTGAAATACCAAGTCTAAAATACTTTTAGCTTATAAATAATTTAAAAGCACTTAATTATAAAATATACTTCATAGCCTTAAAAATTTAAACTACTTTAATACTTAATTTAAAATATATACTTTAGGAATATTTAATAAATAAGGCTACTTTTATAAATATAAATTAGATTTTTCTTTAAAACAAATACAAAGTCATTTAATAATTACTATGATAATAGTTTTGAAAAATGCTTATTTTAGAATTTAAACATTTAAAATAATAAGTTTTCTAAGATATGCATTTTTTAAAATAACATTAAAACCTTTCACTTATTTTTAAAACTGCTAGAAAATCGTACTTGGCTATCTAGGGAAACACTCTTCTCTTTTGCATCTTTAAAAATGAATCACTATTTATTTTTAGACGAATTTCCATTCCTTTATAAATTTCCACTTTGAATTCATATTTAAAATATTCACTGATATTTTATTTTACCTGATATCCCAGCTTAACATTTCCAAAATCTCACTTAATATAAATTCTTTATTCATTCAAATAATATCACTTAAGCTTTACAATTTATTATTACCCTAATAATTCAAATTCCTCTTATTCCAAATTTGTTAGAGTTTTGCAATCACTTTTATTTATTTTATTTTCAATTCATTATTAATTTATTCCAATTCACTAGAATTATTTTACTTAAAAATTTACTGTTTTATTTCTCTCAAAAATAAAATTCTAGAGATTTGATAATTTATTTTACTGAGATATTCAATCCAACCATACCATTCACTACTTCAACTATTCATAAAATCATCACAGAATACCAAATATTCAGATCACAGAATATTAAGCAATCTAAATAATTTCGAGGGGTCCAGTTGGATCCCTCCAACCTGTTTTTCCCTGCATCCATAGATGTTAGCATCACATAATATACCAATTTCAACTTATACAATACTATATCACATCAATCAATCCAACCATACAATCAATTATTTAAATTTAATCATTTAAATTTAAATTTAAACTGAGTGAGATTAACTCACCTTTGCTTTTTGTTTCGCAAACCATCCCGTCTCAACTTGTTTTCCTCAATTTCAGACCTTGTAAAATCATTAGATGTTTTGTCAATATTTGTTCAATTGAGCTAATTAATTCCCATTTGATAATTTAAACTTAATTAACAACAATTTTATTTAAATCAATTTTTTTTTGTTTAAGAAATTAGTTTCAAAGGCTAAAATAAATTAAATATGTAAATAAAACAATTTAATTATCTTAATACATTTTTTTCTTTTTTTTCATCTCAGTAAATAGCAAAAAAAAAAATTCTACCTTGCTGTTTATAATTTCCCTAACTTATATATATTCATACATTCAAATTTAAACTGAAATAAACATACTGTATATACCTATTTATTAAATTCAAATGAGAATAAAATTTTCTTCTGAATAAAATGAATCAATTTAAATTGAAAAGAGAAACGAAAATTCCTGCCTTACCGAACGAGATTGATGGCCTGTGACCCACCACAACGCTCGCCACCTCCATTGACCATCGCACGCAACCCTTATCTCCACTCACAACCTCGCCGCAGCCCTCATCATCGCCTAACCGAAAACCCAACCACCAAACCCTAACTCACCCAGATCGATCGCAACCATCTAAGATCGCTCGATTCCCCTTCGTCAATTCGCGGCCCCCTCTCCTCTTCACGATCGAACAAACTCATGCCCTAGCCTATCCATTCGCCATCCCCTTTGATTTTGAACGAACGCGATATCAAATGGTTTAGAGCAGAAACGAGCTTCGCCCTCTTTCTTTTTTATTTTTGAAGTCGATTTTGATTTCCTACTCGTCGCCATTATCTAGTGCAAAGGCTTCGGCCGATTTTCTCTTCTTTTTTTTTACGAAAGGGGGAAAAGAATTAGGATTTAGAAGAGAAAGCCCTATTTGTTAATTCGGCTGAAGGTATATAAAAAAGAAGAAGAAAGAAGCGTGTCAGGGAAGGTCAGAAGTTGGCTTGCTTCAGAAGACAGGAGAATAGATCGGCAAAAGAAACGTAAGGCGACTGTGATTTGCTCTGTGACCTAATATATTATATTTAAATTAAAACAATAATTATTGTCTAGGCATTTTAGTTCGTACGATCACACGACAGTTCCGATTAACACTAAATGTGAAATTCGATAATAATTCAATTTAAACGTTAAAATTTTAAAACTGAACAAACCATTGTTAATCCAATTTTACAACTTCTATTACCTTCAATGTTATCAATATAAATTTTATAAGCCTTCAAATTATTTTTAACAAGCTTAGAATTCCAGATTCAATATTTTATCCAACTTCAAATAATTTAATTTACTAATTTAATTATCAAATAAACTGTGATATCCTTGATTCAAATTAGAATTGCTCTATTTAATATTTAAAATCAATTAAATGTTCCGATTTTAAATGCTTGAAAATTTCGGGTCGTCACAAAGAGTTTTGGAGATGAGAAACTATTTTTTTTTTGCGATTGAGAATGAAATGAAATGCTGCTGAAGAAACGTGATATGTCCGGCCAAAAAATAATGCAAATGTTGATCGAATTGAAAAGGCAAAAAGAAGGTGAAAAGACAAAGGCAAGTGAAAGGTTTAAAACTCTTCAAATTTTCTTTTTCTTTTTACATCTTTAAACATATGAAAATTGAATATAAATAAAATAAAAACACAAAAAATAATGTACGAATAAAAATAAATAAATAAATTTTAGATAAATACAAATAAATTAAGAAAATAGCTTAAAAATAGAAACTAGTTTATAAAAATTGTAAATAAGTACAATAAGCTTTGGAAAAATTTTATCGTCACTTTAAAAATATTTAAAAATGAAACCTTGAAATAAAAATAAATTTAAAATAATTTCAAAATGAAATAAAGTCAAATTTAAAATTATTTTCAAAAATCCAGGGTTGTTACAGTTTTTTATTTATACATATATACTACGTTACTTTTTGCATGTTAACATACAAGGTCTAATAAGTTTTTACAATAATGTATTAAAAAAGAATATTAATCTGATTACAAAAAATTAATCTTTTGTTAATTAATTTGTTCGTTATATTGTTTAAGATATAAAATTAACTTCTAGATTACTTTGAAATGCAACGTTAAAAAGATTCAGAGATCATGTATCTGCAAACTAATTATTGGGTCCAGATTCCTCCAGCGAGTAGACGGTAAATAATGAAATTTTTAAGTATCTCATATTTTGTTTCATTTGTAGAAATGAGATGTTTCCAAGCTATGTACGTACTCGCGACCGGAAAAAGACAGATGAGGAATCCTAGAAGTATAATTCAAAGCAGAAGAATAATTCAAAGCGGAAGTATAAGATTCCAGCTGGTGGTTGAAATGAAGGCGAAAATGATCAGTCAATGCTAAGAATCAAGCCAGTGTTTACAATGAAGACAAAGTACAAGCACTACACGATAACCCTTCTGACCCAAATGGTGAAAGGGCTTTGTTTGATGAAGAAGACCCAAATGATGAAAGGGCTTTGATAGATGAAGAAGAACCCCACTTAGACAAAGAAATTCTTCATGACCAGACCGATGCTGCTAAGGTGAAATTGAGAGAGAAAGTGATGCTGAAACCGCAAGTTCGTCTCGGAAAAGAGGCAGTAGAGGTCAAACAAAAGCAAAAAATCTCCTGTTAAACAGTCATGATCGAATTGAAGTTGAGTTCAATGATATAAGCGTACCAATACTGCCAGGGTCGGTATATTTATCCTCTTTTCTTGGACCGCCTGTGCGGGAGCAGGTTCCATACACACTTGATGATTGGAGGAATCTAAGTGAAGAGTTAAAAGTTGTTTTGTGGCGATCGCATCAGGTATGGAGCAGGTTCCCTACTGTATATGCTAGAGAATCTATTTATCAACATTTGTCCCTGCTTCCGTCTATTTTTATTTTGTTGATTTAGCAAGCAACTCATCTTTCTTCTTCTCCTACCACTTACTTTTTAAAGTATAAATCCGGTTATAGTTTTGCCAATTTGCGGTTTTTAAATTGACTATAATAAACAGGAATTTATATTAAGAAATCCACAATTTCTAGTAGTTGAATCATGTCGTTTAAACAGTTTATCCTAACTTCTATTTAAGAGCCTTAATTTGTTAATTTGAATCATCATTAGTGCAGGTTCGTATTGTGGGTTATCCTTCGAAATTTAATTGTTCATATTTCTAGTTTTTTAACATTTAATAGATAAATAAATTAGAAATGAACATTCATATTTCACGGAAGGTTCAGAATGACAGAGATTTATGGGTCCGGATGATTATTTCTAAGGCAAAAATGTAAACATGGTTTGAATTATGTGTTACAAATCGTAATTCGAGTCATCTACTAAAGTACATTAGTACGAATTTGCTTGCTTATAAAATTAGTGAAACGTTTTTAATAAACTTTCATTGTTTTCTAATTATTATTTTTGATAAAATCAGCTGACCAATGATTTCAAAACCATTATTCTAAACTGCAAATGCTATTCTTCAAAAATTAAACAATGTTTTCATGGATTATTGGATAGAATTAAAAATATTAAACACCAATATCCCCGCTCACTTAACATTGAAATCATACCAATTTTGACTTTTAGTAATGTTGCTATTATCTTCAAGAGTACAAATCCTATAGATATATTATAGGTGTCTAATGTCAGGACCAGGTGATTATTTCATGATTTTTATTCAGATTTCTTCAAAATTTGGAGATCGTAAAGTCATATATTCACCAATTCTCTACTAGCTTGACAGCATTCTGCTTAACCATAGCATGTTTCTTTATATTCACCTACTGTTAATATCTAGTTTTCTACTGTTAATATCATGTTTTCATGTATTGTAGCTGGTTAGATTTAGATTGGAAGTTGAATGGCAAAAAAAGCCGTATTTCAACAGATGGGAGTAATTTGAAGATCCTCAAAAAGAAAATTGGTTCGAAAATTAAATAAAGCGGAGAACGAAGAGGAAAGACTTAAACTGAAACCTACCAATATCAAAAACATGAACGAATGGAAAAAGATTGTGAAGGCCAAAACAAGTCCTGAGTCTAAGGTAACATTAAGGTATCTGTAATATGCTTTTTGTTACTAAATTCTAACATCTTTCAATATTTCTAGAAACGAAGTGAGAAATATTCGGCCCTTAGGGTTAAATAAGTTCCACACACATCTGGTCCTAGGGGAATGGCTAGATTGACCGAGGACATGGTTAGTTAGTTAAGTATAGCGTTATTTAATATTAGTTTACATCTGTCAGTTTATTTGTTTAATGTTATTCTAAATTTAGAAAAAAGGAAGTCCAAATCCATCGTCCATAACTAGAGCTGATGTTTGAATTAAATCTCACATTAAAAAAATGGCGAACCAGTGACCGTGGAAGCTGCAAATACTATTGTAAGAAATTTTTTATTTTATCGATATATAAAAAATTGTCTGAAACCATGATGATTTTACCATCATTTTTTATCTGTATTTATTTGTTTTGTAGGCGGAGATTAAAAAATTTGTTAGCCTATCGCAATCCAGCTCATCACAGAATGTCAATGGAGATGCTCTTGCAAATGTATTGGGACAAGATAAATCAGGACGGTTAAGGGCACTGGGAAGGGGCTGCACCTCAACCAAGCTAGCTGTGGCCCAGTCCAAAGATAAACAACTATCTCAATGTCGAGAGGAAATAGCAGAATTAAGGGGTATGGTACATAGGCTGGTGGACCAAAAGGTAAACTTTTAAAATTAATTTATTACGTAGACATTGGGAAAACACTGGGAATAACATTGGGGAAACATTGGGAAAACAATGGGTACAATGGCTTGAGCAGCAAGTGAACCGAACAACAAGCAACACTTTGTTTTAGTGTGCAAATACCAAGCTTCGTCAGACTCTGCTAATTAAGGCCACATTGTAGCTACATTTCTCACTAGGAATAACATGTTATAATAATTGGAGACCCTTAAAAAGTTGGAGGCGTGTTAGGTAGTTGTCTAGTGGCCTAGTCCAGGGCCTACCTTTTCAAATGGTTTGTAAGAGACAAATGTTGAATCTCATATTCGCGAATTCTTTTCATCATTTATCGATTATGGCAACTTTGGAATGGGTTACTAAACTCTTTATTAAATGAGTTTATTTATCCGTTAGGATATTCTCTTGTATCATGTCCAAATTTATCTTTAGGCAACAAGAATGTTAAATTTGTTTATCATGGAATGATATTTGTTTCGGTGTCAACTATATAATAATTTGGTGCTTTCTTCCTATTTAAATTAATGATTGATTTCCTGTACTATTTATTTTGGCACACAATTATAATTTACAAAGTTATTTATTCTTATATAGTAGATGAATAAATTCACATTTGCAGATGCAGCTTATTCTTCATCTGCTTTTATTAATAAAATTACAATCATATTATACCTAAGAACATTGTAATAGAATGAGTTGATGGGCCTTTCATCTTTAGTTCAAACCTTCTTTGACATATTCTGTTGAAGATCATTTTATTGATGGAAAATGTTTTTCTAATGTCGTCTTTTCACATAAATCTTTGGCATCCATTTTGTAGGTGTTCCTACTTGCTTTTCATTTTTTCTCAAATAAAACTCTCAACAAGTTTTGGGTGCACATGTCATCTTGACACTTGAGCACTAAACATAAAAGGTAAGTCTATGATGAACAAGGTTTACTGATGCACCTATAATTTATTGCAAATATGCATAGCATCAAAGTATATATAAAAACACTGTAGTAACTGGGAATAACAAAATAGTGCATAACAACTGTTTTTTGTTATATAATAATTTTCAAAATAATGAATTCAAACACACATGTTTGTAAATGATGCTACAACAACTGGTTTTTTGTATGTACCCTACCATTCAAACTTGTTGGACTGATTCTAGCGACATTTTAAGTATTGTGCGTATCCACTTTAGTGCTCCTAAGATTAAAATATCCTAATATTAGTGCTTTGCTGCAGAGTAAAAAAATTTCGAAAGTAGGGAGCACGCCTGAATTGGTAAAAATAATAATTATATTACTCAAGAAATAACATTTGGATTTTAGTTTTTGATCCAGTAATTGCTATAATTTTCTGTTGAATAATTGTAGAGAAATGATGAAGTATGTTCGATGTTGAATTAGGATGGAACCTCTACAGTTGTTGCCGATGGGAGAGTGTTGTCCATGGACCCAAATGAGGTTGTCAATGCATTTGTCTTGGACCAGATGCTGTGAGTGTTATTATAGATTTTGGTGAAAGAACCAGATGCTTACTTATGGAGGCCTACACCTGAAATGACAGTATTAGAAAACGCTGAGAATAAGGTAGTAGCATGGCCATTAAATTGCATAAAGAGGGCGCTGCGAGGACAGCTGAATGAAGTCGGTGCGGTAAATTTTATAATTCACAATATTTACGCTGGTCTTCCACAAATTCAATTTTGAAATATGTGTTGTACAATATTTTCACTTAATCACTAAACTCTTGATTACACTTCTCCTTTTTAGAGTGACAGCAGCGCCCAAGATGACAAATGTAAGATTTACGGTTGGAATGAGGGTGAAGGGGTAGTTGCCGAAGGAAGAATCTATGCCAGAGATCCATAACATCTTGTTAATGGTATTTCACTAGGTCCGGCTGCCTTTGCAATTTAGATGGCCAATGTAATAAATGGAGATGCATATTTGTGGTGACCCACAGTTGATATGTCGTGCGTTAGAGATGCAGTTGGTAGGAAAGTAGCATGGCCAAAATCAAAGTTGAAGTTAATGAAGATGTAGTTGGTAGGAATGTAAATTGTTAACGCTAAAAATGTACGCTAACACCCCAATGTGAGTTGTGATATAGCGAAAGCACCATACATTGGTACGAGAATTAAAAGCAAGCAGAAAATAGTAAAGGGACAACAATTTTTATAGTGGTTCGGCTCAAAGTCAAGCCTATGTCCACTTAATCTCTTCTATTATTGATTTGATTACAAGTTTTACAATAATTCTTCAAATGCAACACCATTAAGGCAAGTAGTTAGAACTTTGATGCAGAAAAGCTTTTTGAATTCATGTTGAATGAACTTGATCTTTTCCCAAGGTTTTTTGAAGTGTATTTGGCATTTGAAGTGTTGTAGAAGTCGTGAAAACAGCAAAGTCTTGGCGTTCGAGATATCCTCCCCCCCTCAATGTGGAGTAGGCGGGGTATTTATAGGGGAGTTTCGGAGTTAGGTCGTGTGGTGTAGGCTGTGGGCGGCTTAGGAGTTGAGTTAGGTCGCGAGCGACCTAATGGGTACGTGTTACGGCTTATAGTGGGTGTATTTGGCCATTTGCGTTGGCTGGTAGATCGCAGCGACCTACGGGGAATAGAAGGCGATCTGTACGCTGGGGTATCAGGCGGAGCGACATAAGACAGACTTGGGAGAAGCAACGACCTAATATAGGTTGGAGCGACCTATATACAAACGGAATAAGGGGACGCGGCTTATTTAGGTACAACTGTGGGCTCATAACCCGCTAGGTCGCTACCTCATTGAGTCGCTGTAGTATTCAACCCACTGTCGTGTTTGGGTCGCTATGCCGTTGATCTGTTTAGGTCGCTTAACTCGTTGAAAGCCGCTGGGAGGTTGAGTCATTAACTCATTGCAATGTTAGCTCGCCATATGCTATAGGTCGTAAGTCGCTTGGAGCTGTGAACAGTTAAGTCGCTTGGGGTTTTGGGGTAGTTAACCCGTTGTTATCTTAGGTCGTTAAGTCACCTGCTTTTCTTAAGCAGCTGGGTCGCCATTCAGAAAAGGGATTAACACTTGCCACTCTAAGTACATGCCTAGGTTATAGGTCGTGAGCTTCGATTTAACCTTGCTAAGTCGTGGGCAACTCAAGGATCTTGCTAACTCGCGCGCCTACTCATCTTCCCCTTTTTCTTCTATATAAGCCGCTAAGTCGTTTCACCCTCTTCACTTTACTGTTTATCATCTTGCCGCTATTGTTGTATTCAAGCTCAAGAGCTAAAGCGAAATTCCCTTCCTCATATCTTCGATTATCATTTTCAATAGCAAATCTAGGTAAATCCGATCATTTGACCATCGTGTTCACCATTGATTCTCCCATAACCAATTTCACGCAATTTTTGTTACCATGTTGAAAGGCTATACCTCGAACCACCTTTCGATCGTCGTCGAATGTTGGTAATTGCGTTATTCTCAAAAAATGAATTGACTTAGGGATCCATGAAGTTATTGGGTAAATGTGGAATTTTTGGAGTTGATCATGGGTTTTGGAAGTTTGGAGGAGACGAGGAGGTTTTGGGTTAACGGATTTCGGGTTATGTTGTGGCGTTTCTGGTGAAGTAAAGGGGATGAACACGTGGCAATGTGTGAGTGGAGAGCAGGACTTAGGTTTTTAGTGGAAGAGAGCTCGGTATTTCTGGGATAACCTTAGGGAGACGTAGGGCATGAGGCGAATTATTCATGTTGAGCGACTTACAGAGTTGAACGACCTAAGAGTCTTGATGACTTAGGGAGCCTGAGCGACATATGAGCCTGGAAACTTAAGGAGCCTGAGCGACTTATGAACTTTGGCGACTTAAGGGAGTCTGAACGGCTTAGAGAGCCTTCGACTTAAGCTAAGTCGTTGGAACATGGCATAGGAATAACTTTTTGAGCAACGTAGTCATCCTGCGACTTAACTTAGGTCGTTAGAGCTCAATGGAATAACTTAAGAACTCAAGCGACTTAGGATATATAGTATACTGCTTCAGACGAGATAACTCCCTTAACGACCTATCTTTGGGATGCATCATAATTTGGGCGAGTTAACTTTTTATGGCATAACCTTTAGGTCGCTCTTGTACTTGGACGAGCTAAGACTTATGCACATTTGCCTTGTCATGACTTAAAGCCTTATAGCCTTAACCCGTGACCTTCTACCTTGCACATGCCTTATCATTCCATGACTTTGGACAATATGAACAACATAAGTTGAATAAGATAAAGTATCGCACTGCTTAATTCGTAAAATGTGACTAGACCGTTAACCTGAACTTCTTGCTTGAACTTTCAACTGCCTCTAAACAGATTGCACCAACATTTGATTATTAATAACCTATTATTATGATGCAGAAAACTAGGATGAATATACTCATCATCGACTGCCCATATCCAGTGATGGATTAGGTCAAAGAGATATATTTTACTTACGTAAAATAATATGAATCTAATTAAAAATGAAATGCTGTGAATCAACTGATTTAAATGAAGCGTCAAGGCAAAATTCATATAGTTATAACTGCTTATTGCTGAATATTATCTGCGTTGATACTACACTTAATTTTGACCCAATAACAAGCCTTGAATCTTCCTGAATTGACGTGCACCAACCAGTATTATTTCAAGTTTTGCTTTATTTACTTGTTATTTCAGTATCCTAGCACAACACTTCACACGCTTTTAGGAAACGTGCACCTTCATATTTGAATATCCAGTTCCTTGGGTAGAATGGCTTCTCAACAAGTGAGAAGAGATAGTAGAGCGGGCGATGAGGTTTTCCCAATGGCTAACCCTTTGGAGAATCTCCGGAAAGAGTTTCAACTACATTGAACCAACAGGCATTCAGCCAGCTATGTATTCAATTCGGCATTGCTGAAGCGGATGCTCCACTTCCTGGGATAAATGACACTGCCGATGATACAAAGCTGATTGATCTTATCTCTCCGGGCAGCGAACCTTCTTCAAAGAAGAGGGGAAAGCGTGGAATTTCGAAGAAAAAGAAGGGCACTTCTACTAGCGATGAGAAAGCGGAAGAGGACCCAATTGCACCTCTTTCTCCTTTTTCCCCGACTCGTGCAGGCCGACTCAAGAAGTTAGCCATTAGGCCAGGCAAGGCCTCTAAAGGCGGCGGGAAGAAGAAGTAATGGGTCTGGTTTTATCTTTCTTGTTCTGCTTTTTTGCTTTTTGCTTGTATCTAAAGACTTGTATCGACCGGAGATTGTGCCGGTACTGACGCCTGCTTTTTGAAACTTGCATATGTATACAAATCTTTTATGGTATGGAATAGAATGACTCTTTTTACTTGTACAATCTTTTTTTGTATTTGTAAATGCATTTATTCCTTATTTTCACACAAGTTTCTTTATTTTCTTTGTATGATATTGCAGTAAGCTCGTGGTATGTTGCTTAAGCGTTACCTTTATTAATGCAGCTATATTATATTGCCCCCATATCACGGCTTATTGCAATCTTCTCCATTTTGAGAAGACTTGTACTCTTATTCTGGAGAATAATTCTTCCATTTTGAGGAAATATTATTCTGCTCTAGTAGAGTGTGCCTTGTATTCGAGAAGGTTTTCTTTTGAAAAAGTTTTTACACTTCAACTTTCGGAGATGGTCACTTTTATTATTGAGAAGTGGATTCCCCTATGCGGTAAAGCGGGCCTCCTAAGAAGGCTTTGACTTGTTTGCCAGAAAGTTATATCTCATCGCTAAGTGGGCCCACGAGACGGGCATCAGCTGCTTTATCGAATATTTGTTTGCACAAACGATCGCGAGCAGTTAGCTGCCGCCTAGAACCTTCTTTTTGAGAAGGTGCCCCTTCGGTGGTTCCACCAACGACTTTTTCAAGAGATAACATTTCATTTTTGGGCGTGCCTCGTTAGAGGGCTTTATTTGGCACTTCAACTTTTTTGGGGAAGAATGTTCTCATTATGGAGAAATTGATCTTCCCTTGAGAGTAGAAGTGTGCCTTCAAAGAGGGCTTTTTGTTTGCTTGAAAGCTACTCTCGTGGTTAAATGGATCCATGGGGTGACGCAAGCTACCTAATTGGATGTTCGTTTGTACGGACGATCACAATTTATTGGCAAGGGCCCGGTGCCTTCATTTTGGGAAGGTGCCCCTTCGGTGGTTCCTCCAACCTTTTTGTTTGATAAAAACATTACATTTTTCGGCATGCCTCGTTGGAGGGCTTTCTTTGGCACTTCAACATTTTTGGAGACGAATGTTCTCATTATGGAGAAATTGATCATCCCTTGAGAGTAGAAGTGTGCCTCCGAAGAGGGCGTTTTTGTTTGCCTGAAAGTTACTTCTCGCAGTTAAATGGATCCACGGGGAGGACGCAAGCTACCTAATTGGATGTTCGTTTGTACGGACGATCACAATTTGTTAGCAAGGGCCAGTGCCTTCATTTTGGGAAGGTGCCCCTTCGGTGGTTCCACCAACCTTTTTGTTTGACAAAAACATTTCATTTTTTGGCGTGCCTCTTTGGAGGGCTTCCTTTGGCACTTCAACTTTTTGGGGGAAGAATGTTCTTATTATGGAGAAATTATCTTCCCTTAAGAGTAGAAGTGTACCTTCGAAGAGGGCTTTTTTGGCGCTTCAACTTTTTTGTGGAAGAATGTTCTCATTATGGAGAAATTGATCTTCCCTTGAGAGTAGAACTGTGCCTCCGAAGAGGGCTTTTTTTGGCACTTCAACTTTTTTGGGAAAGAATGTTCTCATTATGGAGAAATTGATCTTCCCTTGAGAGTAGAAGGGTGCCTCCGAAGAGGGCTTTTTTGACACTTCAACTTTTTTGGGGAATAATGTTCTCATTATGGAGAAATTGATCTTCCCTTGAGAGTAGAAGTGTGCCTCCGAAGAGGGCTTTTTTGGCACTTCAACTTTTTTGGCGAAGAATGTTCTCATTTTGGAGAAATTGATCTTCCCTTGAGAGCAGAAGTTTGCCTCCGAAGAGGGCTTTTTTTGGCACTTCAACTTTTTTAGGGAAGAATGTTCTCATTATGGAGAAATTGATCTTCCCTTGAGAGTAGAAGTGTGCCTCCGAAGAGGGTTTTTTTTGTTTCGTTTGCCAGGTAGGTTGCATCTCACAATTAAGTGGATCCACGAAGTAGACGCAAGCTACCTAAGTGGATGTTTGTTTGCACAAACGATCACAATTAACTAGCGAGGGCCTGGAACCTTCACTTTGGAAAGGTGCCCCTTCGGTGGTCCCACCAACATTTTTGTTGAGAGACAAGATTCCATTTAGCTATTTTTTGTCTGCTTGCCCATGTCTTTTCACCATCTGCCCCTCAGCGATTCCTCGTTATCATTTCCAAGTACATGTTCCTTTATTTTGCAAGTTTTTTGTTTTTTTAGAGAAGTGTATTTCATTGTTAAGTGAATCCACGGGACAAGCGCAAGCTACTTAACCGGATGTCCGTTTGCACAAACGATAGCAGTCAGTTAGCAAGGTCCTGGAACCTCCACGTTAGGAAGGTGCCCCTTCGGTGGAATCACCAACCTTTTGTGAGAAGCTCTTCTTATTGAATCTGGAATTTTTGTGGCATGACATTTGTTTGTTGAGTGATTTGTAGGAATCGCTTGGCCTTGTGATGTGTTGAATAGGTAAGCTTTGCTTTGATAGCAATACAAGAATGATACATCCATAATCATTTTACAAATTAAGCATAGCTTCTAAGTAAAATATGGACGCAAGTGATTGCTGTTCCAGGCTCTTGAAATTGGATCTCCTTCGACAGTTGTGAGCTTGAAAGTGCCATTAAGAAGTTTTTTGCCTATGACGTATGGCCCTTCCCAGTTTGGCCCAAACACTCATGTTGCTGTCATGACCCGTTTCAAGACTAGATCCCCAATTTCAAAGCTGTGTTGGCGAACTTTAGAATTGAAGTGCCTGGCTATCCTTCGCTGATGGGATGCAACTCAGAGCTTAGCCTCTTTCCTTCTTTCATCAAGCAAGTCAAGTGCTTCAAGTTGCAGCTTTTCATTTTCAGCTTGGTTGAAATGAATTCTCTTGTGTGAGGGGACCTCTATTTCCACTGGAATCATTGCTTCTGATTCCTATGCTAATGAGAATGGAGTGTGCCCAGTCGCAGTCTTGTGGGTAGTTCTGTATGTCCAAAGTGCTAGTGGCAGCTTATCGACCCAACCACCTTTTGCTTTTTCCAGCTGTTTTTTAACGGTTGATTTGACAATTTTGTTCACTGCTTTCACTTGCCCGTTTGCCTACGGATGAGCCACTGCTGAGAAGCTTTTTTGGATCTTGAATCGCCTGCAAAAGTCCTGAAATTCTTCGCTTTCGAATTGGGTACCATTGTCTATGATTATCTTCTGAGGCACACTATACCATTTAGTGAAATAATCAACAACAACAATAGCATATTTGATTCCGGACTTGGCAATCGGCAAAGGCCCAATGAGATCTATCCCCCAAATGGCGAATGGCCATGGACTGACCATTTGTGTTAGCTCGGTGAAAGGTGCTCTTGGGTTTTTGCAACTCTCTGGCATCTGTCACACTTTCGGGAGTAGCTAGCAGCGTCTCGATTAATATCTGGCCAAAAATACCCATAGCGGAGAATTTTCTTTGCTAGAGTTTGGCTACCTGAATGAACCCCACACTCTCCTCCGTGCACCTCAGCTAAAATTGTCTTAGCCCCTTCCTTGGTTACACATCAGAGTAATGGCATCGAGAATCCTCGTCTGTACAACTGGCCGTCTTGAATTAGATATATCGGGGTTTTCTTAACTGCTTCCTTGGTTGCGAAAAATATATTTCCTGGAGTATTAGTTAAGGGAGTAAAATCTGAAGGTTTAAAGTGGTGATTTTCCTTCACATCTTTCTGCTTTTTTCCACCGTCATTCTCCCTCTTCTGGCCACCAGATTCCTTTTTGTTAGAAGCAACATTGTTATTCTCAACTTCAGTCACGACTACTTTTGCTGGCACGGGAAGGCTTTCTAAGCGCATAAATTCATCGGCCTTCTTGTAGAACTTCTCAAGTGAATTTGGCTCTTTCGTCTTTAGCCATTTTCCGAATTCACTTGATTTGTCAATAGCTCGCATCAAGTAAGTTAGAATCATCCGAGGCTCTGTATTTTTTACTTCATCCAAGGCTATATTAAAGTAGTTTAAGAAAGATTTGATAGACTCTCCAGGGCTTAGTTCGAGGCTGCATAGTGACATTACGTCCTTGGCCTTCGAAGCATGTAACCTGAACTGATCTTTGAATTTCCGAGTTAGGTCGGAGAACTGATCCACGGATCGAACTGGCAGCTTCGTGAACCAAAGCAAGGCCACTCCCTCCAAGTACACGGAAAAGTATCTGCACTTGATCTCGTCTGTTGCTCTGGCACCTGTCATATGCCAGTTATACTTGTAAGAACTGGTTAGGATCGCTTGTCCCCTGATAAGCTGGAATAGTGAGGGGAACAAACTTATTCGAAAGTTCAGCCTTCAGAATTATTTCATTAAAAGAAGTCTTGCTTGGAGCAAACCCACACTCACTTTCATCTTCCTCCCTTCGCATGCTCTCCTTCATAATTTGTAGAATCATTCCCGAGAGGTACTCCTCATCGTTTAGAGGCCCCGCGAGACAGACGTCGGCTACTTTTTTGGAAGTTTGCCTGGACAAACGTTCACGAAGAGTTGGCTGTGGCCTTGAACCTTCAGCTTGGGGAGGTGCCCCTTCGGCGGTGCTAGCTGCCTTCTGAGGAATACTTTTCCCTTGGGAATCATGAACATCCTCAGCAAAGGTTTCTTCATTATTTTCTGGTTTCTTGTTAACTCCAAGCAAAGCATTCAACCTATTCAACATCAAAGTGTTCTGGGCTTCCATTTGTTGATACAACCCAGACACTACAACATCCAATTCCGCCCTTGTATTCCAACACTAGGAGCCGCTTGATTTGACGCTGGAGAAGTGGCGATGTTGTCATAAGCATCTCCAGATCTAGTACATCTACTTTTCTTCCAGGAGCCATAATTTCGGATAGACTTCTGGTTCTTAGGGAGAGTCTTTCAACATATCTTTGTGAAGCAATGACGAAAGCACCTGTGAGTTCAACTCTCAATGAAAGCACCAAAAATGTTAATGCTAAAAATGTATGCTAACACCCTAGTGTGAATTGTGATATAGCTAAAGCACCACCTGTTGGTACGGGAATTAAAAGCAAGCAGAAAAAAGCAGAAAATAGAAAAGAGACAACAATTTTTATAGTGGTTCGGCTCAAAGTCAAGCTACGTCCACTTAATCTCTTCTATTATTGATTTGATTACAAGTTTCATAATAATTCTTCAACTACAACACCATTAAGCCAAGTAGTTAGAACTTTGATGCAGAAAAGCTCTTTGAATTCATGTTGAATGAACTTGATCTTTTCCCAAGGTTCTTTGAAATGTCTTTGAAATTTGAAGTGTTGTAGAAGTCGTGAAAACAGTAAAGTCTTAGCGTTCGAGAAATCCTTCCCCCCAATGTGGAGTAGGCGGGGTATTTATAGAGGAGTTTCGGAGTTAGGTCGTGTGGTGTAGGCTGTGGGCGGCTTAGGAGTTGAGTTAGGTCGTGGGCGACCTAATGGGTACGGGTTATGGCTTATAGTGGGTGTATTTGGCCATTTGCGTTGGCTGGTAGGTCGCAGCGACGTACGGGGAATAGAAGGCGATCTATACGCTGGGGCATCAGACGGAGCGACTTAAGATAGACTTAGGAGAAGCAATGACCTAATATAGGTTGGAGCGACCTATATACAAACGGCATAAGGAGACCCGGCTTATTTAGGTACAACTATGGGCTCATAACCCGCTAGGTCGCTAGGTCGCTACCTCATTGAGTCGCTGTAGTATTCAACCCACTGTCGTGTTTGAGTCGCTATGCCGTTGATCTGTTTAGGTCGCTTAACTCGTTGAAAACCGCTGGGAGGTTGAGTCGTTAACTAATTGCAATGTTAGCTCGCCAAATGCTATAGGTTGTAAGTCGCTTGGAGCTGTGAACAGTTAAGTCGCTTGGGGTTTTGGGGCAGTTAACCCATTGTTATGTTAGGTCGTTAAGTCCCCAGCTTTTCTTAAGCAGTTGGGTCGCCATTCAGAAAAGGGATTAACATAAATTGTGCGACTTCTCCCGTTATATCCACACCCATAATCGCGAAGAAACCATAACAACATGTAAGTAAATATGCAGGAAATATTTTGTAGTTTTTATTTTGTTTCTTCTATTTGAAATATGCACCAGTATGTTGTTGCATTTTGTATGCTGTGGTTTCTAAAATAAGTGCACAGTTTTCAATATGCACTGTTTGAAATATGCACCATTTTTTCCAATCAATTAAAAAGCTTACAAAAGATAATAAATGCAAGTTGATTGATGTGAGTGAAACGAACGAAGTAGTGGCTGAAGGAACTATCGCTTCAACTGATCCAATATCGGTGATCCATTGTCGTCCATTAGGACATGATGCTGTAAAATTTTGGGTTGAACTTGTGAGAATTCTGGATGCAATGCTATGAAGGCCTACATCAGAGTTGACGTGCGTGGAAGATGCCTTTGGCGTTCCCATAGCTTGGCCGATAGCAAAAGTCATTATGGAACCAAAATGAAAGGTATGCAATTCTTTATGTAATTGAAAACTTCTTGCAAAATTACCATCATGGATAACCAGTAGCAACATAATACTT
Source organism: Allium cepa (assembly GCA_030765085.1). Taxonomy (NCBI): domain Eukaryota; kingdom Viridiplantae; phylum Streptophyta; class Magnoliopsida; order Asparagales; family Amaryllidaceae; genus Allium; species Allium cepa. The sequence continues at coordinate 836,716,510 of CM060931.1, forward strand.
AAATCATCAACTTAAATAATTATAATGCCTAAGTGATTTAAAAAGGGGCTGCCATCAAAGTTATTTGAAATTTTCCTCTAAATTGCCCCATTATAACCTGCTTGTAGATGTGCAACGAGTTTGTTGTACTTGAATGATTTATGTGAATATGCGACAATGTGAATAAGTTAGAATTTATGTTGGAATTTACGTTGTATATATTAAAATATGGTATTTACGTTGTATATGTTAACTGTTATTAGTCGGTGGCTTAATCCATCAATAGCCATAAGTTATATCGACTAATTGTACGTACTTCAAAGAAAATTTATGATCCTAAGTTTCCAGTCATTTTACATACTAGGACCATATTATATTATTATCCCATATTTTTATCAACAAATGCATCTATCTTTATGAATTTTTTGAATCTATGTTTGGCTGTATCCATATGGGTCTGGCAGAATTCTTACACCTACCTAATTTCACTATCTAAAATAATTCATGTACACTTATAATTTCATCTGTGTTTGAGTATATGAAAATTTGTGTTTGAGTATATGAAAATGTATAGGCAGAGAAAAAATGTACAAAACATTGATGAAAAATCATCTTTTTCATCTTATTCTTGGCCAAAACTAACCTGCACATTATTTTAGTTTTCATATTCAGTTGTGCATATTCAGTAGAACACAAGATTGCCATATTCAGTTGTGCATAACTTTAGTCTCGTTGTTTTCTCTCAGTATTGATGGTCCTGTCAATATTATCTCAGTATTGATTATAACTTAAGTCTCACTGTTGATTATATTTTGTCTACAGGTAGGCGTTTCTGAAGAATGAGCAGTAGCAGCACTAGTTTATCGTACTTGTTAGGTAGTTTGGTTGTTCATTGTACTTGCTTAGTTCAGATGTACATGGTACTTTAACTGCAATAGTAGCATATTGTTTGTGGTAAGTAGTTCGGTTGTGTAAACTTCTATGTACAGTCAACCTTTTGTCTTGAAACTACTGTTCGATAGTGTAAACTTCTATGTATGGTTAACATATTGTTTATGTTAGTTCTTTTGTTTGCGCATTTTGTGGTTTTTAAATGTGTTTATGTTTGAATGTGTATGTGTATATGTATATGTATTTTGCAGTTGTTTAATGTGTATGTGTTTATGTATTATGTTATAAGCTATGAAAAAGATTGAACTGGAGGCAATTTATAGGCATAGCTGGAATATTTTTTGTAGCGTTTAGAAAACACTACTAAAAACGCTGCAAAAAATAAAGGGTCGAAGGAGAGCATATATAGTAGCGTTTAATAAATGCGACTACAGGCTTTGTCAATAAACAGCGTCCTCTATTACAGCGTTTAACAAACACTACCAAAATATTTTTGAGCAGACCAATACATTTTGGTAGCGTTTTACAACGCTGCAAAAATATAATTTAGTGGCATTTCATAAACGCTGCAGTAAAACGGTTTATGGTGGCGTTGAATAAGTGCAAAAAAAATCATGTATTTTTAGTCGTGGGCTTTATAACAGCGTTTATCAAAACGCTGCTAAAACTTTTAGTAGCGTTTTTTGAGCGCTACTAGAAATCAAAATTCTTGAAATCTCCCATACTTTATCAATCTCCCTCTTACACTTAGGGACAATTATGGAATTTTATTCCAACTTCTTCGATCGGTTTTCTCAAAAACTAGTCAAGCCAGCCCCTTGGTGAACATGTATGCTATATTTTTTTAATTATCTACTCTATCAATCAACTCCCTTCGACACCGATAATCTACCATTATCATGTGAAACTTTTTGTAGTATGTCTCTCAACCTCTAATGAGGTTTAGGTTCCTTAACATATTGTATTGCTGCATCATTATCATAGAACAATGTCATGGTATTCTCAACGTTTGGATTCGCCCATGGCTCGGTTTAAATTTGTGCATTTATTTATACTTCTTTTATTACATCGCTATTCAAAGCGACGTACATAAAATTTTGTTAAATCAACCACTACACATTGTTTAAAACATTTCCAGCTTAAAATTCTTAACTTAATATTGAACATGAACTTAGGATTGACATAATATACTCGTTATCACTTACAAGGTTCATGCCTGTATACTCATTAATAAGGAGTTCGTTGTTTCTATAATAAATTCTCGAAGTTTTAGGCTTTGCTCCTTATTATTTGGGTGCTCTTAAATGAGTAGACTAGATAGCAGGTGTAGGCAACACATGGAGTTATACAGATGGATGAGTAGGAGATGATGCTTTCTTGTACTTGTATTGGTTATTCCGCTATGTGACATAGTGGAGCCTTAACAACGTTCACTTATATTATCTAGAGACTATTTATCTATTGAGTTTAACATTAGTTGTATAAACTCTATCGATATATTATGCGATTGTATGGATCTGTGTAATCTGATTTTGTGTTTCATGCAGTTATTACTATATCAACTATTTTATATCTATGATGACTATTATATACTATTCGATGAGTTGAGAGATATTTAATAGGTTCTGTGATTTCTTAATTACATTGCAACTCTAAAATATTGTCCTGCATCGGTCGAGTATCGTTATATCACACTATGTAGGTATATTGGGTAGCGGAGGTATAGAGTAGTCCTCATATTTGGTATCTCATCTTAGATCGCATAGTTAACCTAAATTGATACCATGATTCAATAGAGATAGGGTATGAGTTATCACCTGAGACTAGATCAAGAGTGTGTGTGTGTGTATGTATGCAAGAGAGCGTACTTGTTATATATTTTATTTTTCAAAATTATATAGTAGTGTAAATAGTATATAAGTCATATTGCATATATGAGTGCCATTAATGTAGTTCTTCTTTATAAGAGACTAATCATTCTTATTATATAATAGGAATGAGCTGGCATATGAGAAATGCTGCTGGAACTCTATCTCTAGAGTTGAGTTGGCAGAATCGGGAGCCGCTAACTAGGATTTATAGGAAATTTTCACTAAAATGGTGCAAACATGGTTTAGAATGCCCAAGCAGCTCTTAAGGCTCATGGTGCTCAAGTGCAAATTCCTACGGTCAACTTAACTAAGTTCAAAATAAATAATTATAAATTGGTTCAGAATTCCCAAGCAGCTCTTAACGTTGTTGTTGTGTATCTTACACCATTGTATACGTAGAGATTTTCTAATCAGCTTTCATATACAAAGTTTTATGATCGTAGTTCAAACAAAAATGTATTTAACATTTGGTAGTTTCAGATCAAAAATAATTATAAATCTATTAAGATAATAAATATCATTCACATAACGTTGAAACAACCGTTAAATAGAAGTCTTAATGCTAAAGTAATCATCGGTGTAAATCTAATTGAATTAGCGTTATAAAAATAAAAAAATTAAAGCGATACATCGACATAAACAAAGCTTGTCCACAAGCTAGTTGTAAAGAACCAGATTTTTGACCCTCGAAAATCGACACTAATACATCCACTGTATCATATGCCGAACATTCAAGTGCCGAAAATACCAATTTTTTAGGGTGAAAGAAGAAGGTAGAAGATAGAAGAAAACTAAATAACATAGAATCTCACAATACAGCAAATAATATATAACACAATAATGATCTTTACAAAAAGGAAACATCTTTATTCATATATAAAACACTGGAGTTCTCTAGACTTATTCTAAATTTGGACAGACACAAAAGCTTATCCTTGCATTGACCAATCATATGTACTCTGTAGTATAGCATGCGGAGTCTGACCCGAGCATTAAATGGAATAATGTCCAGGTCATTCTGGTAAACCAACATGAGTAAAACTCAATAGTAACAATCAAACAAATTTCTACATTTGAATTTTTTTTCAAACAAAGGGTATCTTGTATGACCACACCGCACATAAAACGGATGGGTTTTTAACTTACGATAACCAAAACATTTTATATCAAGATCCAGTGATATTATCATAGTGTCTAGGTTTAAAGTAAATAATGGAAATGGCTAAAATGCTTGCATCTCGCATTTCAACACTAGGCTCTACAATCAAAACCGTAAGGCATGTACTAGAGATTGGATCCCAATGATGGCAAGGTAAAGGACTACCTTCTGATGATACACTTCAAGAAAATGCACTGATGCTAACACAAAGACGGCTGCCACTTTAATATGGTATACCAAATTGCCTCACCACCTTGACACTGAGGCTATATACTACCATGGTGTTTGCACGTAAACCAACTTTGAAAGGGACATCTAGAATGGGGTGATGGCTCCTAGTGGCAGCTAACTACATAACTCTATTGCATGCCATTTTTTGCTATTCCTCCCGGTTGTCAGGCTTGAGGCTACATTTTACCTCTTTGAAAAGAAATCCGTCTTGGAGTAATAACACGGCCCTCTAGGCATCAATGTAATTCCAGTATTCATCCATACAAGTTCGTTCTAGGTTTGAACGAAATCGAAGGCACTAACTCTACTACATCCATTTTGGAATCACCCTTAGGATTAGTAGCAATAGCCTTTGTACTTCATAGAGCACCATCTTCAATCATCATCAAGATATCTATACCTGAATGTACATGTTTGTTCAGGGCGGTTTTTGGATATGTAAATCCGATCCCGGTCTCTTTGTACCCACAAACGATAATTTCTATTTGACTCATTCCCGGTTCTTTTGGAAGTAAGTATTCGAGTCCTTATCGAAAACTCAAATTTTACATTCATACTTCCTAAGTCAGATTAGGCCATATTGATAGTCAATAATTTAACCATCAAAATAACAACAACAAAATCCAGGGATTAAGTAACCCAAAGCAATCACTAAGCCTCAAAACCATTCTCATTTATAAATATCCTATCCTAAACATTTATCAACATTCATATACTTATCTCCTTTACATAAGTATATTCACAAAACATTTATAAGATTTCCCATTCCAAATCTCTTAAATGAATTTAACTATATTATTTGAGTTGGGGAAAGGGATATGTAACAACCTAAAATTTAACCCATAAAAATTACTTTGTTAATTAATGAAATAATAAAATAACTTTATGAAATTATTAGAATCAAGCCACGGATGTTGCACCATTGTGTCCGTAGTAATTTTTTGGTCAATTTTCATACATAGAACGTCAGAATCTAAGCTAATATGAGCTAGAAACAAAATAAATATATAAATAAATACACACACACACACACGCACACACACACACACACATATATATATATATATATATTGGGCTAGGTCGACCAAGAGGTCGACTGAACCAAGACCTGGGTCGATCGGCCAGTCAACCAAGGAGGAGGGGTGGTCGACCGCTCGGCCGAATCGCCTACAGTATGGAACAAAGAAAATTTTCTTCATTCCAAAGGTTTTCGAACAAGTATTTTTCGTTTTTTAGCCCCATCTAGTCCCTTCGTGCTTCAATTCGACGGCTCCTATTCGTCCTACGACTTGGTTGCATCCTATTCAATCTCCAAATCCAATGGTCCAAGATCCACTTCTACCCGTATAAATGGAACCCTGGGCCTAACACTTTTTCTCATTCTAGGTTTTTTCCACTTAGTTTCACCTTTTCAGGACCCTAAAAGGAATAATTTTTCGAGGAGAGAATCTTTTTAATAAAAACATTTAATACCCTTATGTGGATCCAAGAAGACCAAAAGAAAAGAGCTTAGGACCACAGGTGAGTGATCGTAATTATTTAGATTTTTAAGTAATTTAAAATAATTTGGTTTCCAATAGTTGCAGTTTTACTATGATTTTTGGAATAACCGTTTTAGTAGTTTATTTATAATTTTTAGAATTATTTTCAGTATATTTCTTTTAGCTATTCTTTTTGGTTAATTTTATATTATTTTTGTTAATTGTAGCTTTTCATTTATTTACAGTTTATTTACAGTATTTTAATTTATTCACTGTTATTTATGCATTATTTACATCTTTTTCCTATGCTCTGGACTTTCTTCTATTTTTGGTTCTTTTTTATTTTCTCCCTCTTCTTCGTGTATGGATTAGAACAGATTAAACACGAATATGGACCAAAATTATCAGAATACTAAAATAACGAAAGATAAGATGTAAATTTTAAAGACTGTAATAAAAATGGAATTAAGACTGAAATTGAGCCTAATTATGATATTAATGTTTGAATTTGACTAATTAAAAGATAATTGGCCTAGTTGTAACTTAAATTTGTAACTGAAAAGAGTATAAGATGAAAGAAGCTTATTTTTACACTTGGACCTTGGGTTAGTAATGTGCATGATTATAATGTGGGTTATAATAAGATAAAGAACAGAATGAACCTTGTTTTAAGACTTAGGATAAATTAGTAAGCATCGATAGCAAGAACAAAAGTAAAGGCTTGTTTAAATAATTTATCTGAGATAATAAGCAAGAATTAAAGTAGGACCTATATCGAATATCATTCCCTTATTATTCCTATGGGAACGATTTTTCACATTATCTTGAAGCGAGACGAGGGGCATGCTTATGCTGATAATTGTAGTAATTGGTCAATAAGTAGAAGTCAAAATCATGGGGGTTTGGGCAAAGGGCACAACTAGATATTTTTTGGATAACGAGCAAGTACCAACAGAATTTTTCCTTTTTTCTATAAACACGGTGATCTCACATTAGCCTTAGGTGGGATGAGGGGCACACTTATGCTAGAGCTTGAGGTAATAAGAAGGCCCAATATGTGGAACAATATGGAACACGAGCATGGAGGCGATTATGCATACAACTTCCATTCTGGTTCTCAGTAATCGTTATGAGTTTCAAGCGCTTAATATGTGTGCCTTCGTAGGCACTATTGCCTTCTATGTAGGGAGCTATATAACACCTAGTCCATAGTAGATACTTTGCGTGTCATTCGTAGACACCATTTCTATATAAGAAGTTATATAGTGTCTAGTCCGCAGTAAGGTCTATGAAGTAGCAAGCCGATCAAAGGGTAGAATTAGGACTTTAACCTGATTATAGGATTAGAAATTCAGCCTAATCAAAGCAGCTACCAAAGATGAGCGCAAACAATCAAAATTAATCAAGCATATTAATTAAATTGATTTGTATTCCCACTTCTCTATTTCCTTTGTTTCCTTTTATATGCTAGAACTGTTCTAAGGTCACTTTGCTTAAAGATTCTAGTAATTAATCATTAACCAAACTTTTAGTCTGACCCACTCCTCTATTTTTCCTTTTCCTCCCGGAGACAGTGAGGGGAAAGGATGATAGACCATGACTTCTTGGAGACTTCGAGACCCTTCCATGCATTACTCCTTTTTATTTCTAGCCTTTTGTTCTTTTATTGTACTAGCACTTAAGGAAGGAAATTTGTGTTTGTACTCTAGTTTTTCTGACGAGACTGAGGTTTTATTTTCATAAGGCAATTGTATTTGGTATTTGGAACATTTGTGGTTTGTGTGAAATATTTATGAAGTATTAATTTATAAAATCACATATTGTTTTTAATTATTTATGCTATGCTATTATCTATCTATTTTCTTGTGAATCTTAATTTCTGCTAGTTTTAGTTATACTACAACGCACCACATCTTTTAGTGTGTCCTTTTGGGCATACTAAGGGGTGTGTTGTGTTTCACTTGGTATCGAAGCTTAAGGATACAAGATTCCTAAAAATTTATTTTAAAACAAAGTATTTTTCAAATATAGCATGCTTTGAAGTATTTTTCAGAAAAGAAGTCTCAAAAGTAGTCTTTAAGTATAAAAGAGTTTTTATAAAAATCCCCTCAAAATTCCAGTTCATTCTCCCTTCGACTCTTTCCTAAACTATCGTTTTCTTTTTATAGAATGGCGGATGCCCTGAACCTTCCCAAGGGGATTCTAGTCCCAGCCTGGATTTGTAAGTATCTACAAGCCACAACTCCCGAGGGGTATGGGCAAGCACCCAACCTAGTACTAGCAGGTGGGAATCCCATCAACCCACCTGCTTCCTTCAATTTCTCTAAGCTTTGTAAGAATTTTGCGAGTTTGGGTGGAAAAACTTTTCCTGGTAAGGAGATTTTTATGGTAGTGAGAGTTGGCTTGGAGATACAGAGAGGATATTTAGACTATTGATATTGGATGATCTGTAGCAAGTTCAACTAGCACCTTGGCAGCTGAAGGAGGAAGCTTTGTATTGGTGGGAGGTCATTGAGTTAGAAGGAAGAGAGGTAACTTGGAATAGGTTTTAGGAGAGATTTGATAGAAAGTTTTTATCTTAAGTGGAGGAGAGATTTCAGCTAGAGCGATTCATTAATTTGAAGCAAGGGAATCTATCAGTGAAGGAGTACATCAATTAATTTAATGAATTGTCTCGGTTCGAAATGGAGTTAGTGAATACGCCGCATAAGAAATCCATGAAGTTTGTGAAGGGTTTGACTCGACCCCTTCAGGGATTGTTGTTAACTCGTGTACCGATGGGAGCTACTTACGAGTCTTTGGTAGAGATGGCACTCATGTCTCATGCAGTCAAGGAAGGAGAGTCTAAGGAAGTAGTTAATTCGGAAGGTCCAAAGAAGAAATGGTGGAGGAAAAATAAAGAGAATAAGAAAGGTGATGGCTCTCAGAAGTAGGTTAAGAAATGATTGAGTGCGATAGCTGTAGAAATATGGGACTATCGCCAAGGATTCGAAAAAGGAGAAGATGAAGGGAAAGTGCTTTAATTGCGGGCAACCCGGTCACTTAATTAGGAGTTGTCCCTAAAGGACAGGATAGGGAACTAGTACACCAGTTGCGCATATTCAAGTATTAGATGCAACACATTCAGGCGGAACTCCGAATAGAGGAAGGAAAGTCACAGTTGAAGGTTTGATTTTCATTTCTGATTTTCCCATTCGATCTTTATTCGATTCTAGACCATCACACTCTTTTATCTCTAGTTCTCTTGTGGATTTTTTGTACTTAGACATTTCTTTAGTAGTGGACCTCATCGTTTTTTCAAACTCAATAGGAGGATCGACGCACTTATCTATGGTTTGTAGAGGTTTGAAAATTTATATCCTAAGCGTACAATTGGACTGTGATGCCTATGTGTTGGGATTTTCGGAGTATGGGATAATCTTGGGGATGGATTGGCTATCCACATATGGAGCAATATTAGACCACGAGAGGAGAGTCGTTAGACTAGACACATGCAGCGGTAGGACTCTCGAGATTTCTTACGATCCGCAAGGGTCAGTTGTGTTGAGTTTCCTTTATTCCCTCGATTCTTCATCGTCAGAGTTAGATTCGGTTCCTATCTTCAAAGATTTTCGGACGTCTTTGAGGAGGTAAGGGGACTACCCCCTAGGAGAGAGATTGACTTTAGGATTAATTTAATTGAGAATGCTAAGCCAGTAGCATTACCTGTAAGGCACATGGCACCTAGGGAGAGGAAGGAATTGAGCAAGCAGATCCATGAGCTTTGGAGAAGGGTTTCATAAAGAGGAGCATATCGGAGTGGGGAGCTAGAGTTATCTTCGCTACTAAGGCATATGGTTCTTTTCGACTTTGCGTTGATTATAGAGAATTAAATAAGATCACAAAGAAGAACCGATATCCACTCCCTAGGATTGATGATCTTTTTGACCATGACTCTTCGGTATTCTCCCAGCTTGATTTAGCCACAGGATTCCATCAGCTTAGGGTCGCCGACGACAGCATAGATAAAACTGCATCTAGGACTCTAAATGGATTTTATGAGTGGTTGGTTATGCCATTTGGGTTAAAAAATGCACCAGCCTACTTTACGGACTTGATGAGCCGCGTCTTTAGAGAGGTCCTAAATAAGTTTGTGTTGTATTCATGGATGACATTTTGGTATTTTCCAAAAATATGGAGAAGCATGTTGTTCATTTAAAGGAGGTTCTTTGCACACTTTGTAGTCATCATCTGAAAGTAAAGTTTTCAATGTTTCACTTCTGGAGAGAGGAGGAATGTTTCTTAGGTTACGTAGTCTCAAAGGAAGGTTTAGTTGTTGACCCCGCTAAGGTGATTTCAGTGCAAGTTTGGAAGGCCTTCAAGAACATCACCGAAGTTAGGAGCTTTCTAGGATTGGCGGGCTACTATAGGAGGTTCGTTAGAGAATTTTCCAAGATTTCGGCTCCACTCACGCACCTTACTAAGAAGAATAAAACTTTTATGTTGGACGTGGACTGTTAGGATTCCTTTACAAGACTTAAGAGAGCCTTTACTCGTGCACCAATGTTAGTTCTACCCGATGGATCTGAGCCTTTTACTCTATACACTGATGCATGTGGGACGGGTCTAGGAGCAGTGTTGATGCAAGAAGGAAGGGTGGTATGTTATGGTAGTAGGCAGTTGAGGATGCATGAGAAGAACTTCCCTACCTAAGATTTGGAATTAGCTGCCACAGTTGTTACACTCATGTCTTGGAGGCGCTATTTGCTTGGAGAGAGGTTTGAGCTTTTAATCGACCATAAGTCATTGAAGTACCTATTCTCCTAGAAGGATTTGAACTTGAGGCAGCTGCGGCGGATGGATTGGCATCGTACGATTTTGATATAGCTTATACCCCTGGCAAGGGTGTTGTGGTTGTGGATGCATTGAATAGGAAGAAAGCAACCCTTGGTCCTTTGTTTGTAGAGTGGAAGAGCTTGGAGTTTATTTCTACTTTTGATTTTAAGCCTTCTACGAAAATTACCCCTGGATTGTTAGCTACGCTTGAAGTGAGGCCTGCCTTTATGGATCAGATTGGCTCAAGGCAGCGAGTGGATCCGGAGCTCATGGACATTATGGATAGGATTAGCCGAGGAGAGGTCTCTAGACATCTCCACGTTATTCCATAGATGGCAATGGATGGCTTAGGTGAGATGGGAGGCTTTGTGTTCCCCACTCTAGTGATTTTTCAAAAGCGGTTTATTGGAAGCATACCATTCCCGTATGACTATTCATCCGAGTGGTAACAAGATGTATAGGGACATGAAGAGGATGTTTTATTGTAATGGCATGAAGAAGGATGTGGTGGAGTTTGTAGCTAAGTGGCTTATTTATCAAAGGGTTAAGCAGAGCAGTAGAAACCCCGTGGATTACTTCAGCCCTTAGATATGCCAGAGTGGAAGTGGGACAGCATTTCGATGGATTTCATAGATGGTTTACTCCGTTCTAGAAAAAGGAATGCTAGCATTTGGGTAATCGTAGATCATATGACCAAAAGTGCCGATTTCATTCCTGTTAAGAGCAAGAGGAATGTATCTTATTTAGCATCCCTGTATGTTTGTGAGATAGTCCGACTTCATGGAATTCCCTCTAGTATAGTGAGCGATAGAGACCCTATTTTTACTAGAGAGTTTTGAAGAAGCTTGCAAGCTCTTTAGGGACGCAGCTTAGATTGAGTATGGCCTATCACCCTCAAACTGATGGTCAAATGGAGAGAGTAAATAGAGTTCCTGAGGACATTTTGTGGATGTGAATTTTGGATTTTGGGGGAGCTTAGGAGGATCGCCTTCCATTAGTGGAGTTTACGTACAATAACAGTTAACAAACAAGTATCGAAATGACACCATTCGAGGCTTTATATGGGAGATCTTGTAAGTCACCTTCATGTTGGGTGGAGTCTATGGTGAAGTTGCTACTTGGGCCTGACATGGTTAGGGAGGCATCGGAGAAGGTATATTTGATTCGACGAAGGATGAAGAAAGCTCAAGACAGGCAGAAATCTTATGCGGACAAGCAGAGGAGAGGCATCGAGTTTGAGGTTGGACACTTAGTTTTTGTTAAAGTATCCCCGCTTAGGAAGGTTGTAAGGTTTGGGCAGAATGGAAAGTTAGCCCCTAGATTTGTAGGACCATTTCCTATCTTAGAGAGAATTGGGAAGATGACGTACCGAGGGAAGCTACCAATGAGGCTCGCAGGAGGGCACGACATTTTCCATGTTTTGCACTTGTGAAAGTGCTTAGATGAATCAATGGAGGTAGTAGAGCCTAGTCAGTTAGAGGAGATGGAAGTAGAAAGGGAAGCATCGGTTTGGTGTATTCCTATGAAGATCATTGGACGAGACACCGAGCCACATAGGAATAAAGAAGTTCTGTAAGTAGAGGTGCAATGGAGAGACAATGTTGCAGACGCTTCATGGAAGACTGAAGAAAAGATACGTACTTCTTATCCCTATCTCTTCAATAGTAAGTTTTTAAATTTCCAATTTTCCATCTTTAGTTCTGAATAGGTACTTTCCTTTATTATGTTTTGGGAGGGTAGAACTTAGGATTTAACCTATGGATGATAGGATTTGATGCAAACATGTTAATAGAACATGTTATGAATGATGTGTGCCAGTGGTTGCAAGTGTTTGTTAGTGGATGCTAATGGATGCATATACTTACACTAGGCACTATTATCTCTTAGGGATCGGCCTAACTAGGACACTATAGCATATGCATAAGGATGCGCACACATTTTATTTTATTTTCCATGATTGCTATTGATGGATGACTATAACATGGTTGTTGCATTTGGATGATGTTTGAAGCATGCATATAAACTATTAGTTATCATTAGGATTTTTCGCATTCATTTGGATACATAGCATGGGCATGATTGCTTAAAAGGAGGTCAACTGAATTAGTGGATTGCCTATTCTTTTGCACTAGTTAGGGACATTCACATTACACTAATTGCATAAGTAACATAAATCTCATTAGAAAACCTAAAGAAAATGGATGGATGGTTGATGATTGAGTAGTTGGGTATAGATATTGGATGAATACATTTAGTTCATTCTTTTATCCTTAGAGATTTCGAGGACGAAATCCCTTAAGGAGGAGAGAATATAACAATCCAAAATTTAATCCATAATAATTAATTCGTTAATTAATGAAATAATAAAATAAATTTGTGAAATTATCAAAATCGAGCCAAGGGAGCTGCACCGTTGTGTCCATGTTCTAGTCATTCCATATATAGAACGTTAAAATCTGAGCTAATATGAGCTAGAAACAAAATAAACAAGAAAAGAAAGAAAAAACTATATATATATATATTTGGCTAGGTCAACTAATAGTTCGAACTAAGTAAGTCCTGTGTCGACCGAGGAGGGGTAGTCGACCGTCCGGTCGACCCGCGTACGGGTATAATTTTCTTCATTCTAGAGGCTTTCAAACACTTATTTTTTATTCTTTAGCCTCTTCTAGTCCCTTCATTCTTCCATCCAACAACTGCTATTCAGCCTATGACGTGGTTGCATCCTATTCAATCTCTAAATCCAATGTTTCAAGATCCACATCTACCACTATAAACAGAACCCTAGGCCTAACGTTTTTTTCTCATTCTAGATTTTCTCCGCTTAGGTTCACCTTTTTAGGAAGGACACTAAAAGGAAAAATTTTCCAAGGAGAGAATCATTTTAACGAAAATATTTTAATACCCTCAAGTGGATCCGGAAAGACCAAAAGGAAAGAGCTAAGGACCACAAGTGAATGATTGTAATTATTTAGATTTTTTAAGCTATTTAAAACAATAGGGTTTCCGGTAGTTTTAGTTTTACTATGATTTTTGGAATAACCTTTTTAGTAGTTTATTTACAGTTTTTAGGATTATTTTCAGCTTATTTCTTTTAGCTATTATTTTCAGTTAATTTTAGTTTATTTCTGTTAATTATAGCTTTTCCATTTATTTACAGTTTATTTATAGTATGTTCATTTATAGTATTTTAATTCATTTACTATTATTTATGCGTTATTTACGTCTTTTTATGATGCTTTTGATTTTCTTCTATTTTCATTTCTCTTTTAGTTTTTCCTTCTTCTTCGTGTATAAACTAGAATACGTTTAAAGTGAATATCGACTCAAATTACAAGAGTACTGAAATAACAGATGGTAAAATGTAAATTATAAAGACTGTAATAAAAAATGGAATTAAGACTGAAACTGAGCCTAATTATGATATTAATGTTAGAATTTGACTGATTAAAAGATAATTGGCCTAGTTGTAACTTAAAATTATAAGTAAAAAGAGTATAAGATGAAAGAAGCTTATTTTTAGACTTAGACCTTGGGTTAAGTAATAAGCATGATTATACTGTAGGTTATAATAAGATAAAGAAGAGAATGAAGCTTATTTTAAGACTTAGGATAAATTAATAAGCACGGATAGCAAGGAAAAAAGTAAAGGCTTATATGAATAATTTATCTAAGTTAATAAGAAAGAATTAAAGTAGGACCTGTACTAAATTGCATTCCCCTATTACTTCTCTTGGCATGGTGTTTCATATAATCTTGAAGTGAGATTAGGGGCACGCTTATGCTAATAATGGTAGTAATTGGTTAATAAGTAGAAGTAAAAATCATGGGGGTTTGAGCAAGGGCGCAACTAGATATTGTTTGGATAACGGGTCAGTTCCAACAGCATTTCCCCATTTTCTATAGACATGGAGATCTCACATTAGCCTGAAGTGGGATAAAAGGCACGCTCATGATTGTTCTTAAGGTAATAAGAAGACCCACATAGGTGGAATAACAGGTAATACGAGCATGGTGGCGGTTACACATGCGACTTGCATTCAGGTGCTCAGTAATCGTTATGAGTTCCAAGCGCTTAGTATGTGTGCCTTTTGTAGGAACCATTGCCTTCTGTGTAGGGAGCTATATAACGTATTGTCTACGGTACATACTTTGTGCGTGTAACGACCCGCAAATCCATACCCCTTGAGTCAACATTATTCTACATAAATCAACTCAAGATGAACGGAAATACGAACCATTTGGGTTAACGAAGAAGAGGTTGAAGAAGAAAATAGAAAACAACATCAGAATCTAACCATCGCAGCGGAATAAAATATAATAGATAATCACAGATCTTTACACAAAAACAAATATATCTGTTTATACATACATCATCAGAGTACACATAACACACAATACACATCTATGAATACATAGCTAATCAACACAGAGGAATATTTAAAACAAGTACGGAAGTACGTATCGCCATCCAGCTCGTCTCTTGAGCTCCACAGCATCATATCCTGTATTCTGTAATACTCGGTCTGACCCGAGCATTACAGTTAAAAAACACCCGAGTCAGTCTGGAAAACCTGCATGAGAAATCACACTCAAATTGATTATTAAAGTTTCAAAAATCCTTTGAAAACAAAAGCATCTCGTAAGACCACGCCATAAATAAACATTTCGGGTTTCTACCTTACGATAGCTAAAACACTTTTTATTAAAATCCTCTGATATTATAGTAGGGTCTATTTACAAATACTTATTAAGATAGCCGAAATTGTTACATGATTAAATTCTAGCAACTATCCACAAAGTGGGTAATATAAACAAAACTCGTAAAAGCACTCGGGAGAATGGATTTCCAACTAATGACAAGCACTTGGGTACCACCTGTCGCAGTACGTGGCCTAGATCATCGTACCAAGGATTACTCCCAATCCCCTGCAACATAAGTCCGAGACTACCCCTTACTGGATAATCCCGACTCTCGAGTAAGATCACCCCACGGTTGTGATCAGCAACCGCACCACTAAGCCGGAAAAAAATGGACATCTAGATAGGGATGACCTCACCCTGAAATGGGAGCTACCCACCTAGCCTTACTGCATAACTCCTGATTTTCAGTCATTCTCGGTTGATGCGGCTTGAGGATAACCATTACCTTTTTAAATTGTTTCACTTAGAATGCTCAACGCCCACCTGACGATGTTCTGAAAGCATTCATCCATACAAGTCCATCCCGGGTTCAAACGGAACCGAAGGCACTACTCCTACTACATCCAATTTGGAATTATCCTCAGGATTAGTAGCGATTATCCCTTGCACTTCATTGCTCCATCTTGGACTTCGAACTCGTTTTTCCCATGAAAACGTACAAACGAGATCGAAGTGGTTTTCGAGAAATTAATCCCAATCCCGGTCTCTTCGAAACGATCAACGCATTGGCCAATATTGATAGTCGGTTATTTAATTGTCAATTAACATTCACAAACATCCATCAACCATAAATAATTACACCAAATTATTTATTAACCTCAAAATATCTTCGCAAGATATATTTCCATTTTCAACCCTTTTGAAAACAGTTTTCAACCCACACTCTTCTTATGGAATAAATTCCCAAATATTTATTTCCACTGAAAATACCATGTACAAAGCTTTAGATTTTTGAAATAAAATTAAAACACTTTATTATAACTTATATTTTAAAACATTTAAATTAAAAATTACTTTAATACTTTATTAAAAATATATACTATAGGAATATTTAAAATGAGGCTACTTTATAAAATATAAACTAGATTTTCTCTTTTAAAACAAAATATCAAGTCACCTTCAAATAATTAATACTATAATCGATTTGAAAAATACTTACTTCAGAATTTAAACATTTAGAAATAATAAATATTCTGAAACATACTTTTTAAAATGATATTAAAACTTTTAACTTATATTTAAAAATTTACTTTGAAAACGTACTTGGCTATCCAGGGAAATATACTTCTGTTCACATCCCTTTAAAATAAATCATTATTTATTTTTAAACAAATTTTCCATTCCTCTAATAAATTCTCATCGTGAATTTATTCCTTCAAATATCTACTGATACATTGCTTCACTTTTATAAGTCTAGTTTATAACTTTCAAAGTCACATTCTCCTTTAAATTTCCAATTCCAAACACTTAAATCAATTTCCAAATTGATTTCCAGTTTACTTTATTTGAAATAAATTTCTTACTTACTTAATTCATTTCAAAATCCGTTAATTATAGACTTCATTATTATTTTTCATTTTGATTATAAATCTTTTAACTGAAACATACCAATTTCAGATTTTCCAAATTTCTTCTTTATTCTTTTCAATAATTTAAATCTTAAATTTAAAATAAATGCTTTATTCTTTTAAATAATGTCACTGAAGTTTAAAATTCATTATCGTTCAGTTTATTAAAAATTTCCTTTTCATATACGGAATTTATTTATTTATTAGAATTTTAAAACCGCTATTTTTCTTATCAAGTTCATTCTCAATTTATTTACATTCTCTATAATCATTTTCTTAAAAATTCATTCTTT
Source organism: Allium cepa (assembly GCA_030765085.1). NCBI lineage: Eukaryota > Viridiplantae > Streptophyta > Magnoliopsida > Asparagales > Amaryllidaceae > Allium > Allium cepa. Next base: position 836,733,502 of record CM060931.1, read on the forward strand.
TATTTTCTTTTCAAAAAAAATCCAATTCTATATATTTAGATAACTCGGCGTACCAAAATATTCAAGCAAATTATAGCATTCAATATTCTAATATAATTCATCACAGAAGATCAAATAATCATAACAGAGAATATGAAATAATCTAAATAAATTTTTGAGGAATCCAGTTGGATCCCTCCAACCTGTTTCCCTGCATCCACAGATGTTAGCACAATATAATCATACCAGTTCCACTTCAAGATGGAATATCGCAGTATATGGGTTTTAAATAAAATATCATCCGCTATTATGCAGCGCATAGGGTCTCATCCGCTATATAATGCAGGAAATCAATCATTCTAAAATATATTATATACTATTATATATAATATTGCACATCAGAACAATTCAATCATTCAATCAATTTTCAAATTTAACTATTTAAATCCAAACAACCCAGATGAGTGAGATTGACTAACCTTTGCTTTCTGTTTTGCAACCTAATCCAAACCAGCTATTTCCTTTACAGATTTTGACCTAGTATAAACAATTCACGATTTATTAACATTTTGAGCCAATGGAACAATTAATTTCCATTTAATATATTAAATTATTTATTTATTTTTTAAACTAATTTCCCTAATTTCCTACCAAATTATCATATTGCTTTTCCCAGTAAAAATTCAAATTCATTTATTAAAATAAATTAATTCTCTAATTATTGAGAATTAAATATCACATTTGAGTTAACGATTTTATTAATATTTGAACTAGATGAACAATTAATTTCCCATTTTAAGTAGATCGAACTAACTTATTATTAAATTTCCTTTTAATAATTATTTCTTTCAGCAACTAAAACAATTAAATAAATTTTATTAAACAAGCTATCTTGATCATATATTATGAAAATAAACTAGTGAATGAAATTAGGCATATATGTATATTTTTATTCATTTATCATTTTCTTCACTTATTGGATACACACGTATGCATATAAACTCAGTAATTAATTTATATATTTTATATTAATTCGAAAAGAATTCGTACCCAAATCGAGACATCAGTCGCCGCATCAGTGCCCTGGATGCCAAAGCCAGTCCCCCAGTCTCACGCGTACACAAACTACACTTCATCGCCATGCCGCACCATCAACCAACCCAAGCTCGATCGGCGCATTGACGCCAGATCGCATGCACGCGTGTGACATAAGCTGCCGCGAATACTTATCGAGCTCGACCGCCTTGCGAAACGCCCATCCCACTCGAATCGAGTTCGAGCGTCGAGCCTTTATCGCGTTGTCGATGCCACACGAGTAGCTTGCGATCGAAGTAGGATTCGGCTATCAGAATCGAAGTCGATTCCAAGGATGACGAACTAAAAGACTTTGATTTCGAACTGGAACGTAAAGGAACGAGCAGCCATTATCTTTTTTTCTCATCTAAAAGAAGACAAGGATGGAACGAATTTAGGTTGAAGGGGCGTATAAGAGAAGGTTTGACTATTTAAATTAAATTCAATTAGCTTATCCTAGGCATTTACAGATAGTACGACCAAATGGTAACTCCAAACACTGCGAAAATTGAAATCCGACAATAATATAATATTACGGATCCAATAGAACTGGTTTCGTCGAAATCGGGGACTACGCCTCGGAAGGCTATTTTTAAATATCAATTTAAACGATAAAATTCCAACACTTAACAAAAAACTTCCGAATCAAATTTTTAACCCTTTTACTATCTTCAGAACTATCAATATAAATTTTACGAGCCTTCAAATTATTTGTAACTGGGTTAAAACTCCAGATTCAATATTTTACCCAACTTCAAATTATTTAGTTCAATAATTTAATTATCAAATAAATAGTGATATTTGAATTCAAGTTAAAATTAACCTTTCAAATATTTAAAATCAATTAAATACTCTAATTTCAAATGCTCAAAAATTCTTAGTTGTCGCAGTATGTCATTTGTAGACACCATTTTTGTGTAGAGAGTTATATAGCGTCTAGTCCGCAGTAAGGTCTATGGAGTAGCAGGCCGATCAAAGGGTAGAATTAGAATTTTAGCCTAATTATAGGATTAGGAATTCGGCCTAATCAAAGCAGCTATCAAAGACAAGTGCAAACAATCAAAGTTAATTAATTATATCAATTAAGCTAATTCTGATCCCACTTCTCTATTTCCTTTCTTTCCATTTATATACTAGAACTGTTGTAAGGTCTATTACTTTTACTTAAAGATTCTAGTAATTACTATCATTCATCAGACTTTTAGTCTGACCGGCTCCTTCGTTTTCCCTTTTCACCCCATAGGCAATAAGGGGCAAAAAAGATAGAACGCAGATTCTTGGAGACTTGGAGACACTTTCATGTATTCGTCCTTTTTATTTCCAGTGTTTTGTTCTTTTATTGTACTGGCACTTAAGGAGGGAAAGTTTGTGTTTGTACTATGGATTTTATGATGAGAATGAGTTTTTATTTGCATAAGACAATTATATTTGGTATTTGGAACATATGTGATATGCCTAAAATATTTATTTTTAAGACCACTTATTGTTTTTAATTACTTCCGCTGTGTTATTATCTATCTATTTTGTCTTGTGAATCTTAGTCTCTGATAGTTTTAGTTATAACTTTAACGCACCATATATCTTAATGTGTCCTTTTGGGTATACTAAAGGTTGTGGGGTGTATTAGTATAAATCCAAGCACTATTTCTTCGGTCTTAAGTGTGGAACGGATGTCCCATGCCATCAATTTTTTTAAAAGGTCAACCTCAAGAAACCCAAACGTCGAATTCCTATCGTAATTATCTTCAACAATCCTTTTATAAATTTTCCTTTATAGACATCCAAACCCATTTGTAAAAAAAAATATAAACATTTAAAACTATTTCTAAAACTCCTTTTATGAGTACCCCAAAATCATTTATAAATCTTCTCAAATCAATTGTCAAATCATTCTTCAAATACCTTGTTCAAAATAGAAGAGCTTTGAAGAAATTTCAAAAGAAAATGAAATGTTACTTTATAAAACCAAACAGAGGCTCAACGACTACAATGGATCATTAAGTTTGGATTTAACTTATCTAAGTTATGTAATGGATATTGCCAAACATAAGATATGTTAGGAATTCGCACATAACATACAATCAATCATAGGTAGATGTCCAAGTTATAAATATAGGTAAATTCATAATCGGGTGAAAAATGTATATATAGAAGTATATCTATATGGTTAAGTTATCATGACTCGCTTATTGAAATTAACTTCCTTGTGTCCATCACATTACCGATATTCGACGTTTGTGCTAAACACAAGTCACTTACTTCCCATATGTTAACGCTAAAATTTGAACGCTAACACCCCGGTGTATAAAGTGTAGTTGTGAAAGCACCACCCGATGATTCGGGAACAGAGTATAAGAAGAAAGTCACAGAAAAAGCAGTGAATAACAACGATTTTATAGTGGTTCGGCTCAAGGCAAGCCTACGTCCACTTTAATTCTCTTTATTGCTAAACCGGTTACAACTTTACAACAATCTTCAATTACAATTACGACGAGACAAACAACTAGAACTTTGGTAGAGAAGAGTTCTTCGAATCCATGTAGATTGCGTTAGATTTTCCCTTGAAGTTAGTTGAGATGCCTTTCGAACTTGAAGTGTCGGGTGAGTTGAGAATTCGGCAGAGTATAGGCGCTTGAAATGATTGGCCAAAAGTCCCCTGAATGTTGGAGATGGCTTTCTATTTATAGGCAAATCTGTTTAAGAATTTTTCCCAAGTCCTGAGTCGTCACCGACTTTAGTTGAGTCGCGGCCGACCTATAGAGGCAAATTCACGGTCTAGTAGAGTTAAGCGACCTACCTAATCTCATGCAAGTCCAAAGTCGTAAACGAGTTATGGGGCCAGGTCACGAAATGATGAGGTATCCGATTCGCTTGCTTAGGTCGTGAACGACCCACCATAGGCCTTAGGTCGGTTTTCCCATGAGTCAGCCAACATCTTTAAAGCATCAAGGTTATAACCCGGTGAGTCGCTGTCCCTGTTAAGTCGGTAATAAGTTGAGTCGTCACTTATTCTGAGTCGGTTCATTCGTTAGGTCGGCAACAAGCTAAGGCTGTTGAGTCAGAACTTCCTTTGAGCTTTAAGTCGGCATCATTTCAAGACGTTAGGTCGGAACTTTCTTTAAGGCATTAGGTCGGCATGCTTCTCAAGGCCCTTAGGTCGGTATCCCTCTTAGGTCTCATGCAATTAGGTCGGTCTTCCATATTAAGATACTAGGTCGGCATCCCTTCGAACCTTAAGTCGGCATCCTTCGTTAAGTCGGCAGAGTGTTAGGTCGTTTATTATCTTGGATCGGTGAGCCACGGCCGAGGCGGGGTTAACATTTGCCCCTCGAAGCATGCGCCTAATGATTAGGTCGTATGCTTCGATACTCTTTAACCCGTTCCTTTTTTAGATCGGTAGGTCGTAAACGACCTAACAGTTAGACGGCCTAAGTTACTTCAGCCTCTACCACAGCAAGATATAAGTCGTCCATTTTCTTTTCTTTTCCATCTTTATTACTTACCCCCTTGTTCGATTCCACCGTTAAAATTTTCTCAAGCTCCTAAAGGCGATCTCATTCCAATCGATCACTGGTAATCTCTGTTATTCATCGCGTAAGTGGTCCTGCTCTCTTCTCGATCATAGATTACTGTTAGTCCATGAATTCCGCCACTCGAACTCGAACTTCCTCCTTGTTCAATGCTTCATCATGAATCCTGTTACGTTTATAGTTGATGAGGCTTAGGTTGCTCGATTTTGGCTTCAGACGACAGTTGAGACGATGAAGATGGTTTACCACCCCAGGCTCAATGATTTCTGATGGCAGGGCAATGGATCTGTGACAACTTTGAGCTTTTTATTGGGCGATCCGATAGCTTGAATGAAATGAAGGCTGTTGTTGATGGAACGGCTATTGGGTTAGCGGGTCGATGGAGTGTGATGTTGGTTTGGGAGCGAGTTAGTGAATTTGGGTGGTTTAGCCTTTGGCCGACCTGACTCTTAGTGACCTTAAGTCGTGGTTGAGATAATGCTTGAAGGAAACTTGCCGATTTAAACTTTAAGGCTTGGATCATGACCGAGTCAATACTTGGAGAAGTTCCTGCCTTTTGGATCGGAGCTTACTTTCTTATCTCTTCCTTGCGACCTAGAGGACTGAGCTGCCGAACTAACTTTGACTCCGACCCGCTACCGACCTAGCCTTATCTCGCGAAAGACTTTTAAAATCGTAGCCGACCTAATACTTAAGCTTTGGACGTGTTAAATCGTAGCCGACCTAATGCTTAAGCTTTGGACGTGTTGTCATTTAGGAGCATAGACCCACTTTGAGTATTTGACTTGAACTGCCGAACTAAGTTTGCCTAAATTCTGAACTGCCCCAACTTTAAATTTGCTTGAATCTCATTGTATTATTTCACAGACCGCATTAACTTATAAGCTGTCAACCTGCTGAAAATAACAAACAAAGAAACCAAGGCGAGAATACTGCCATTGACTGCCCACATCGAATGACAGATTAGTCGAGATGAAACAAGCAACTTAAATATATTGCATGAAATGTTTGTGAATCAATCAACTAAAGTTAAACATCAATGCAAAATATCAACAATCTGAACTGATTTGTCTGCATCAACATTATACTTGCATATTTAAGCTTAAAACAATAGTCCCTGGGTTTCATAACTAACAAATTCTTGCTAGTTTTCATTCCAGTTATATTTGTTTATTGCTTTGTTAATTTTACACAACACCTCACACATTTTAGGAAACGTGCACCTTGATGTTTGAATATCCAGTTATTTATGTAGAATGACTTCCCATCAAGAAGAAATGGCAGATCAAGAGGAAGAAACTTTTCCGGTAGCTCTACCTATAGAGAACCCTCCAGAGAGAACTCCAACCATTCTAACCCCGAGAGCATTTACTCAGCTGCGCACTCAATTTGGTTTTATTGAGAGTGATGTCCTGCTCCCTGGGCCAAGTGATACTGCCGACAGTCCTCCCCGTGGCTTTATTGCAATCAATCGTCAAATGTGCTTAAGCGGAGCGATCCCTCCTTTTAATGACTTTCTCCGAATTCTTCTCCTTCGGTTGTCAATCTCTCCGTCCCAACTTCATCCTAATGGTTATGCCATCTTGATGGGGTTGTGCGTTTTGTTCAGAAGAACTTTTGATCGCTTACCAAGTTTTGAAGAAATTCTTTACTTATGCTCGTTTGCAAAGAGTAGAGATCATCCTTCCCTTATAATTGTGAGGAGTGCTAGAAACCGCAAACTTATTTCTGACCTTACCGAAAGTGTTCATGGATTTCTGAACCAATTTTTCTTTGCTCGCTGCCCCCCAGGGTTTTATGCCGATTGGAGAGTAGGAAGTAAGATTACTTGTCTCCATTTTTAAACTTTCTCGAGATCCGAATTACCAATTGCTAATTTCATTCTTTGCTCTTTTCAGCACTTCCTCTTCCCTCTAGAGATTCGGTCCATAAGCAGACTTTTGATAGATTGAGTGCCGTGGCCGTAGCAGAGAGAAGCATCAATTTTTTGTTGGGGGATGAATTTTTGCACCAATACGGGCTTTTACATACTTCTCGTTCTACACATCCTCATGAAATTCCAGATTCCCCGGCTAGAGCATTGGATGCCCCAATTTCTACAGATACATCCAAACCGAAAGGACCTGCTCCCGAGGCTTTGCTAGTGAAATGTTCCACTACTGTTGATGTTGCGGGGCCATCTGACGAACCTGCCCCGGTTATTGAGGAAGAAGAGCCTCAGGGATCTCCCCGACTGTCACAGAAATCTGGCGAAGAAGCCGAAAAAACTAGCCTTGCCAAGCAGAGCAGGGATGATACTTTCGAAGGGCTGAGCGACCTCTTCGCCACCTCGCAAGAGATCTTTAAAGATGATCCTATCACCACTGGGGTTTCTTCTTCAGTAGTTGAAGCAACTTCTGTCCTGCAGCAGACTCCGTCGACTCAGGAGTTGACGCTGACTATTACACCCACAACCACTCCTCAATTAAAGAGTGGTTCGTAGTTTGATGCGCGTAGTTTGCACGCCACACACACTTAGAATTTCTTTTCGGCACTTTTATGTTTCTCACTTTTTGTACTTTGAAGACCTCCAAAACTTATCTCTTTTTATTTCAGATTCTCCGATGGGGCGCAGCAGCTCATACTACGATGATTTCCAGCGCTACGGGAGGCGTAGCCAATATGATTATAGGCGTTACCTCCCCTCTTACAGAGAATCCGATGAAGAAAGAGCCGCCCGAAAGGCTCAAGAGAAGAGGGCTCAAGAGGAGCGCTATGAAAGAAGAGAGAGGGAAGAGCGCCACGATTCTTCACAGAGAGGTGACGATTCCCATAAAAGAAAAACCCATGATGACAGAGGAAAAAGTCATGTGGTTGAAGATTCGAGCAAGCGAGCCCGACATGGGGAGAAGCACACCACTACAACTCCTGAAAAGGTTACTGCCCCTGCCTCGCTTGATATTCCTTCCGGCTCTCCCGCTCTCGGGAAGTCAGACATCCAAACTATAATTAGCAGACCCAAATTCCAAGTTGGACCGGGTCCTGCTACTTTGCAAAGTCGGTTTCCTCAGTGGTGTCTAAAGGGAGTAAGGTTTGACCTTGACTTGGTCCCCATTGACAAGTCTGCCATGTTACGAAACCTTGACGCCGTCAAGCTTGATATTGAGAGGATGTCGAACTGGCAGAAACTTGTTGACGAGCTTCAGAGGGTTAATCGTGCAAACATAGAGGCCATGCTCACCATGGAAAATAATTAAGCCGAATGGCAAAAGGTGCTTGAGCAACATGACACCGAGATGAGAAGCATTGCTTCTTACAATGAGGAGCTTGAAGCAAAAGTTGAAGAACTGAAACAAGAGCTTGTCGCTTCCTCTACTTCTTATTCTCAAAAAGAGGAAGTGCTCCTAAAACAAGTGAGAGATGCTCATGCTAGCCAAAGGGATGCCGAAGACAGGCTCGAAGTGCAGAAAAGAATTAGCGATGGCTATGTCGCTGACATTGAAGAGCTTCGGAAGAAGAATAACTCCCAAGAGGCGGAGATCCAAATGCTTAAGCTTCAACTTTCTAAAGCTGAAATGGAGCGTGATGAGGCCGTTGCTGGCAAAATTGCAGCTGAAGATTCTCACGAGGAAACAAGGGCCAACATCAGCTCAACATTATTTGATTTCTATCTGCACAGCATTTTGGGGCGTGGTAGCCTCGATTTTCTAGGCCCCAAGTATGAAATTACTCTGGCTGAAGTTTGGGAGGCTGCACTCGATATGCTTGGTGGTAAAGGCGCTGGCTACGCTGAGTCAGCTCTTGAAGAGCATTATCTTGATGATGATGCTCGCGCCGCTCTTGCCAAGGGGAGAGAACAACTTGCAAAATTAAGGGCCGAAACAGCGGCAGGAGAATATTCAGGAAAAATCACCTCAACTACTCCAATTCAACCTTCTCCTTCAGCCGAAATTGACATTATCGGTTCTAGTTCTCATTCCCCATCTCCTACTAAAGTCACCACTGATATTACAAGCATACAAGGTGGAGATGAGGGCGGCGAGAGTGCCGAGGCACAGGCTTACGAAGTTGACATCAGGGAACCAACTTCTGCAGGTAACCCTAGTGACAATCTTGCCCAAGTAGACTGCTCATCTGTTTCTTATGAACTTGATGGGCTTTTTGACTACTTCTTGAATCTCAGTGAACCTTTATCTCCGCTTTTTGCTGACTTAAACTTTTTTCCTTCTGCAGAGAAAACGTCTGGCATTGTTCAGGCTTCTCCTCCTCCAATTATTCCTTCTCCGCCTCCTAAGGTCACTCCTCCTTCTTCCTCGCAACCCGGGTCACAGGAAGAGCAAATAGAAGCCCTTCACGGCTTAGATGATCCCGTTGCTTCTCAAGATCCGAAAGGAGAAGAAACTGAAGGAAGCGAGAGGACGCCAGAACCCACTGGCTCCGACGCTGAACCGTTAGCCAAACTTCTTTCTCCAGGGAGTGGGCCTTCCTCCAAGAAGAGAGGGAAGCAGGGAGTTTCCAAGAAGAAGAATAAGAAGGAATCTTTAACTGGCGGAGAAGAGACGGAAGAAAGTCCGATCGAGCCCCTTTCTCCTTCATCCCCTACCCTTACAAGCCGACCTAAAAAGTTGGTCATTCGGCCAGGTGCGGGCTCAAAAGGTGGGCGGAAGAAGAAGTGATGGCTCTGGTTCTGTGGTTTTCATATCGCTTTTTTGCCTTTTTTGCATGCAATGACCGGAAATTGTGCGGGTACCGGCCCCCCGCTTTTCTTTTGTTGGAACCTGTACCTGTATATAAAATAGTGTTGAATAAAATGATTCTTTTTCTTTGTATAAACTTCTGTCTATATCTGAGAATGCATTTACTATTCATTTTTGTACAAGTTTCATTGTACGATATTGCAGTGAGCTTGTGGTATGTATTGTTCGAGCGCAATTTTACCGATGTAGTTACGCCATGCTGCCCCTATACCATAAGCCCATTGTAATATTTTATTTTATGAGGAACTTGTGCTTTTATTTTTTAGAGAATAATTATTCCACATTTGGAGGAATATGATTTCATTTAAAAAATAGAGCACAAATAAGTTTCTACGCTACAACTTTCGAAGATATCACTCTTTATTTTGTGCATATACACATTTTATTGAATGAAATCTTCTATGTGGTAAAGCGGGTATTTGTAAAGTACTTCAACTTCTTTTTGAGGAAGAGAATTTTCTAGAACAAGTAATTCGCTCTTCCTTTGAAAGTTAAAGTGTGTTCTTAATGAGGATTTTTTTTTTACTTGCCACAGTAAAGGGCTTCTTGATTTTTGTTTCTTTGAAAAGTTGCACCTCTGAGGAAGACTTTTTCACGTTTCAACACTTGGAAGTTTTACTTCAATCTTGTTGAAACGTGTGCCTCCGAAGAGGTCTTTTCTGCTTGATTGTGCCTCCGGGAGGAGGTCTTTTCATTTCTGCCTCTGGGAAGAGGTCTTTCTGTCTTATTGTGCCTCTGGGAAGAGGTCTTTCTGTTTCTTTTCTTTTTTTTAGCATTTCATCTCCAGTGAAGTGAAACTCCGAAGAGCGGTTGTTACACTTCAACTCCTGGTGAAATGGGCCTCCGAAGAGGGCTTTTATTTTGTTTTACATTTCAACTCTGGTGAAGTGAAATTCCGAAGAGCGGTTGTAACACTTCAACTCCTGGTGAAATGGGCCTCCGAAGAGGGCTTTTATTTTGTTTTACATTTCAACTCTGGTGAAGTGAAATTCCGAAGAGCGGTTGTAACACTTCAACTCCTGGTGAAATGGGCCTCCGAAGAGGGATTTTATTTTGTTTTACATTTCAACTCTGGTGAAGTGAAATGCCGAAGAGCGGTTGTAACACTTCAACTCCTGGTGAAATGGGCCTCCGAAGAGGGCTTTTATTTTGTTTTACATTTCAACTCTGGTGAAGTGAAATTCCGAAGAGCGGTTGTAACACTTCAACTCCTGGTGAAATGGGCCTCCGAAGAGGGCTTTTATTTTGTTTCACATTTCAACTCTGGTGAAGTGAAATTTCGAAGAGCGGTTGTAACACTTCAACTCCTGGTGAAATGGGCCTCCGAAGATTGCCTGGAAGTTACTCTCTCATGGTTGGAGGGTCATGACTCCTCCAATCTTTTTTGGTTGAGTAGAGAACTTTCTTTTTTGCGGCATATGCTTCGTTAGAGGTCTTTATCCTCCGAAGAGTTGTGCCTCCAAAGAGGACTTGTGCCTCCGAAGAGGGCTTTAGTTGTTCCTTGTCCACTTGCTTATGCCTTTTTAGTGATCCTCTATTTTTTTTTTCTTTTCAAACTTGCACTCCCTTCTCTTACAAGTAGTTTGTTTAATCCAAAGAAGTGTACTTCATTGCTAGGCCAGTTCACCAGAACGGACATAAGCTTCTTAATCGGATGTTTGTTTGTTCAAACTTCTCAATTTATTAGCTAAAGCCCGTTTTCGGCGAAATCATTGACCGTTCAATTGAAGCAATTCTTATCTAGGATTTAAGCTCGGGAATTTTGTGACTTGGAATTTGTTTGTTGAATGATAACAAGAATCACTTGGTCTTGTAATGTGCAAGTTTTGTTTTTGTTGCCTGCAAAAATTTAAATCAACATTTCAGTAATACATTTAATGTAATTTTCATATCGAAAATAAAGCAAACATGTAATAATAATAAGGAACACAAGATTTATAGTGGTTCGGCCAAGAATTTGGGCCTACATCCACTTTATAGTCTTTCATTATTCACTTGCATCGGTTTTACAATCGCTTTCAATTACAGGAATCATACATTCATAATTCTTTTTACAATATTTCAACAAAGCTATCAAGTAAAGTATGGACGCAAGTGATTGCTGTTCCAAGCTCTTGGAATTTGATCTCCTTCGACAGTAGTGAGTTTGAATGCGCCGTCAAGAAGCTTCTGACCTATGACATATGGTCCTTCCCAATTTGGCCCAAACACACCTGTCGCTGTCATAATTCTCTTTAGGACTAGATCTCCAATTTCAAAGCTGCGTTGGCGAACTTTGGAATTGAAATGTCTGGCTATCCTTTGCTGATGAGATGCGATTTTGAGCTCAGCCTCTTCTCTTTTTTCATCAAGGAGATCTAGTGCCTCAAGCTGTAGTTTTTCATTCTCCGCTTGATTGAAATGGATTCTTCTATGTGAAGGGACCTCTGTTTCTACCGGAATCATTGCCTCTGATCCGTATGCCAATGAAAACGGAGTATGCCCAGTCGCAGTTTTGTGGGTAGTTCTGTATGCCCATAGTGCTAGTGGTAGCTTATCGACCCAACCACCTTTCGCTCTTTCAAGCTGCTTCTTGATGGTTGACTTGATAATTTTATTTACTGCTTCGACCTGCCTATTTGCCTGCGGATGAGCTACTGCTGAGAAGCTTTTTCGGATTTTGAATCGTTTGCAAAAATCTTGGAATTCTTCACTTTCGAACTGAGTACCATTGTCTGTAATTATTTTTTGAGGCACACCATATCTGCAAATGATATTTTTAGTCACAAAACTTATCATCTTTTTTTAGGTGATAGTAGCCAGTGGTTCAGCTTCTGCCCACTTAGTAAAATAATCTACAGCAACAATGGCATATTTAATTCCAGATTTGGCAGTTGGTAACGGTCCTACAAGGTCTATCCCCCATATTGCAAACGACCATGGACTGACCATCTGTGTGAGTTCAGTGGAAGGAGCTCTAGGAATTTTGGCGAATCTTTGGCATCTGTCACATTTTCGGGAATAGTCTGCTGCATCTCGATTAATTTCTGGCCAAAAATATCCGTATCGGAGAATCTTTTTCGCTAAAGTTTGACCGCCTAAATGATCACCACATTCTCCCCCATGCACCTCAACTAGGATTGTTTTGGACTCTTCCCTGGATACACATCGAAGTAACGGCATTGAGAATCCCCGTCTGTATAACTGGCCATCCTGGACTATATAGCGAGAGGCTTTCCTCCGTAGCTTCTTTCGTTCTTTTGAATTTTCCGGTAAAGAGCCATTGAGCAGATATTCTGTTATTGGAGTCATCCATGATTCTTGCTCTTGAGACACGCTCATGATCCAATCAATATCCATCTCGTCAATGCTCGGAGTCGACAGGACCTCCACCGGAGTTAACCCCAGAAATTGAGCTTCGCCTGTGCTAGACTACTTTGGGAGAGAATCTGCTTTCATGTTTTCTTCTCGAGGAATATGACTTATCATGTAATGATCGAAATCACCCAGGAGTTCCCAAACCTTTGACAAGTAGGCGGGCAGATTTCCCCCTTTCACTTGGAATTCCTTCTTGACTTGGCATACAATAAGCTGAGAATCACTGAAGATCTGTAATGCTTGGATGTTTAGTTCTTTAGCAATCCTTAAGCCAGCGATAAGGGCTTCGTATTCTGCTTCATTGTTTGTTGAAGGAAATTCCAATCTTAGTGCATAGCATAATGATCGACCTTCAGGGGTCTCAAGTACAACTCCGGCTCAAGAACAATAGTCGTTTCTTACGCCATCGACATATAACTTCCATTGGATTGGGGAATGATCGATCGTTTCCTCCTCACTGTTACCCTTATCTGTGAATTCTGCGATGAAATCCGCTAAAGCTTGTCCGTTGATTGCTTTTAGGGGATGATAAGTGATGTCATATTGACTGAGTTCAATATTCCACTTTAGAAGACGACCCGAAGTCTCAGGGCGAAACAGGACTCGCTTTAAAGGTTGATCAGTGAGGACTCTGATAGGATGAGCTTGGAAATATTGCCTCAACTTCCTGGATGCAATCAGTAGGCAATAGGCGAGTTTTTCCAACTTAGAGTAATTCATCTCTGCCCCAGTGAGTCTTTTGCTGATATAGTAAACTGGATGTTGAATCCTCTTGTCTTCTCGTATCAGCGCTGCACTTAAAGCATGAGATGATACTGCCAAGTATATAAGAAGATCCTCGCCATCGCCAGGCCTAGAAAGTATTGGAGGCGTTTCCATATGGCGAATCAATTCATCAAAGGCTTTTTGGCATTCGGGAGTCCAATCGAAGTTTTTCTTTCCTTTCTTTAGGGCGTCAAAGAATGGGATGCATTTATCTTTGGCTTTGGAAATGAACCGACTCAAGGCGGCGACTTTTCCATTGAGACTTTGCAATTCCTTCTTCGTTCTAGGAGCTTTGACTTCCTTTAAGGCGGTAATTTGAGCTGGACTAGCCTCAATGCCCCTAGCGCTCACGATGAAACCTAAAAACTTTCCGGATTCCACTCCAAATGAACATTTTAAAGGGTTGAGCTTCATTCCGTACTTTCGGAGGACTGCGAACATGTCTGCTAAGTGTTCTATGTGATCCACTGCTTTATTAGACTTTACTAACATGTCATCGACATAGACTTCCATAGTCTTGCCCAATTGCGGTTTGAACATAGCATTAACAAGTCTTTGGTATGTTTCCCCTGCATTCTTCAGCTCGAAGGGCATAACTCTGTAGCAGTAAAGACCAACGTCGGTGATAAAGCTCGTGTCCTCCTGATCTGGCTCATGCATCATGATCTGGTTATATCCAGAGTAGGCATCCATAAAAGATAACAATTCGTGTCCCGCTGTTCCGTCTACCAGTTGATCGATCCTGGGTAATGGGAAGCAGTCTTTGGGACAGGCCTTTTTTAGATCTGAAAAATCGATGCATACTCTCCATTTTCCGTTGGCTTTCTTAACCAGCACTGGATTTGAAACCAAACTCGGATAGGTATATTCTTTGATAAAGTTATTCTCCATGAGCCGATCAACTTCTTCTTTTAACGCTGCTGACCTTTCCGGACCTTGAGTTCTCCTTTTCTGCTTCACAGGTGTAAATTTTGGATCAATATTCATAGCGTGTACTGCAACTTCTGGGGATATTCCGCACATATCGGCGTGAGTCCAAGCAAAAACATCCAAATTTGCCTTTAAAAAAGATATTAGGATATTCTGAATTGACACATTAAGTTGTGAACCCACATTCAACACCTTGTTTGGGTCCTTTGGGTCAACAGGTATTGGTATTTTCGTTTCCACTGGTACCACTCTATTCTCCCCTGCATTGGCTTTCCTAGGATCCATCTCTTTCAGTGCTCCGCTGTGCTCACCAGTGCAGGGTCCGCCCTGTAATTGCTACAAGGCTGGTTCTTTGATGCGGACTGGGGTTGCCGCATCCTTTCCCATTTCTCTTTTCCTTGTTTCTCGTAGCTCTGTCAGATAGCACTCCCGCCCAGCATTTTGATCCCCTTTTATAACTCCCACTCCATTATCTGTGGGAAATTTAATGGTGAGGCACCATGGGGCCAGAACAGCTTTGAATGCTGCCAGAGTTGGACGGCCAAGGAAAGCATTATAAGCAGAAAATTCGTCGACAATCACAAAAGTTTGCTTGCGGACCACTTTTCTTACTCCCTCTCCAAGTTCTACAAGCAAATCAACGGTTCCTATCGGCTATTTTGGCTCCCCAGTGAAGCCAGCGATTTTCTGCGATGATGCTTGCACATCAGCCATAGGGATCTTCATTTGGTCGAATGTTTTCTTGAAGAGGATATTGCAGGATGCGCCACAATCAATGAGAACTCTTCTGACAATAGCTGGCCCGATACCAGCTGAGATGACTAAGGGATCCAAGGTAGGAGCTTCAATAACTGTGGAATCCCTGGCTCTGAACACAATATCATCATTGAAAATTCTTTGTTGCTTCAGGGGCGTAGCGCCTTCCAAAACAAATACATCTTCCTCGGTCGGTACATACTTCAAAGCTCGGGTATACCTTTCTATCTCACCCCAGCTCCTGCCTGCTGGGTGAGGTCCTCCCGTAATGACATTGATAACAGGCCTTCCGGATTCATGCCCTGCAGTCTTCTCACCTGTCCTGGGTTGATGAGCGGGAGCTCGTTGCCCTTGACTAGACGAAGCGGGATTGTTGCTATTCTTTTCCACAAATTGCTGCAGCTTGTTTTCCCTTATCAATTCTTCAATCAAAATTTTCAATTGGTGGCATTCATCGGTATCATGACCGGGTTGATTATGGAAGCGGCAAAACTTTCCGCTTTGTACAGCTTTTTTCCCGGTTCTCAGAACGGGAGGTTTAGGATAATCAACAGAATCTTTAGTGGCAAGGTAAATATGCTCTGGCGTATCTGATAAAGGAGTATATTCCGATGGCTTGAAGGAACGAGGCTTCTTCAGATTTTTCTGTTTCTTCCCATCGTTATTTTCCCTTTTCTGTCCTACAGATTCACTCTTGCGTGGAGCAACAATGTTATTTTCATCTTTTTCCAATACTGCCTTTACCGGTACAGGACGGCTTTCCAGGCGTATGAATTCATCTGCTTTCTTGTAGAATTTTTCAAGGGAATTTGGTTCCTTCATGTTAAGCCATTTTCCAAATTCGCTTGACTTGTCGATGGCCCTCATCAGATAGGTCAAGATCATTCGTGGTTCTGCATTGTCCACCTCGGCCAGCGCTATATTAAAGCGATTCAAGAAAGATCTGATAGTTTCCCCTGGATTCTGCTCTAAACTTGACAACGACATGATATCTTTGGCTTTTGAAGCGTATAGTCGGAACTGCTCCTTGAATTTCCGGGTTAGGTCAGAAAACTGATCTATGGACCGAATTGGTAGCTTGGTGAACCAAAGCAGAGCTACACCTTCCAAATATACAGGAAAATATCAACACTTTATTTCATAAGAAGCTCTGGCACCTGTCATGTGCCAATCATACTTATACAAGAATTCGTTCGGATCACTTGTTCCTTTGTAAGCTGGGATAGTTGGAGGGACGAACTTCCTTGGGAACTCAGCCTTTAAGATCCTTTCGGTAAACGGGGTTTTACTTGGAGCAAAACCCCATTCCTTCTCGTCTCCATTCCTTTGCATGCTTTCTTTCATGATTTGTCGAACCATTTCAGAAAGATACCCCTCATCATTTCGAGCTTTAGATCCACCAACTTCAGGAAATGTCCGCTCAAAGGGGCTGGCAGCCCTCTCAGGAATGTTTCTTTCTTCATCCTCATGAATGTTGCCAACAAAGTTCCTTTCATTACCCGTTGGTTGACGGTTTACTCCAAGCAAGTCATTCAACTTATTCAAAATTAGGGCATTTTGGGCATTCTGAGCCTCCAATTGTGCACTTTGGGCATTTATCTGCTGGTTCAGCCCTAAGATTACAGCATCCAACTCCGCTTTTGTAACCCCAACAGGTGGAGTGGCTTGATTAGGTACTGGGGAAGCGGAGGTTCCCTCTTGAACATTTCCAGATCTAACAGATCTACTTTTTCTCCCGGAGCCATGATTTCAAATAAGCTTCTAGTCTTCAGAGAAGTTACTTCAACAAACTTTCGTGAAGCAATGATAATAATTTGCCTGAGTTCAGTTCCCGGTGAAAGCACCAAAAATGTTAACGCTAAAATTTGAACGCTAACACCCCGGTGTATAAAGTGTAGTTGTGAAAGCACCACCCGATGATTCGGGAACAGAGTATAAGGAGAAAGTCACAGAAAAAGAAGTGAATAACAACGATTTTATAGTGGTTCGGCTCAAGGCGAGCGTACGTCCACTTTAATTCTCTTTATTGCTAAACCGATTACAACTTCACAACAATCTTCAATTACAATTACGACGAGACAAACAACTAGAACTTTGGTAGAGAAGAGTTCTTCGAATCCATGTAGATTGCGTTAGATTTTCCCTTGAAGTTAGTTGAGATGCCTTTCGAACTTGAAGTGTCGGGTGAGTTGAGAATTTGGCAGAGTATAGGCGCTTGAAATGATTGGCCAAAAGTCCCCTGAATGTTGGAGATGGCTTTCTATTTACAGGCAAATCTGTTTAAGAATTTTTCCCAAGTCCTGAGTGGTCACCGACTTTAGTTGAGTCGCGGCCGACCTATAGAGGCAAATTCACGGTCTAGTAGAGTTAAACCGACCTACCTAATCTCATGCAAGTCCAAAGTCGTAAACGAGTTATGGGGCCAGGTCACGAAATGATGAGGTATCCGATTTGCTTGCTTAGGTCGTGAACGACCCACCATAGGCCTTAGGTCGGTTTTCCCATGAGTCGGCCAACATCTTTAAAGCATCAAGGTTATAACCCGGTGAGTCGCCGTCCCTGATAAGTCGGTAATAAGTTGAGTCGTCACTTATTCTGAGTCGGTTCATTCGTTAGGTCGGCAACAAGCTAAGGCTGTTGAGTCGGAACTTCCTTTGAGCCTTAAGTCGGCATCATTTCAAGACGTTAGGTCGGAACTTTCTTTAAGGCATTAAGTCGGCATGCTTCTCAAGGCCCTTAGGTCGGTATCCCTCTTAGGTCTCATGTAGTTAGGTCGGTCTTCCATATTAAGATACTAGGTCGGCATCCCTTCGAACCTTAAGTCGGCATCCTTCGTTAAGTCGGCAGAGTGTTAGGTCGTTTATTATCTTGGATCGGTGAGCCACGGCCGAGGCGGGGTTAACACCATAAAATGTGTCAACTTTTTATAGTCACTAGATTAATTCATTTGCTACTTAATGGTCCAGACGAGAGATCCTTTGATTTAAAATCAATTAGCTTGAAAAAAAGATTGATTTAAAATATAACCGATTAAGTTTGAAAATAGCTTTGATAAGATAAAAATATTTTTTATTAGCTTAAACCCTAAATATATCTTAATTAAATCAAGATTAATTCATAATTAAACTTTAATTAACTTCATAGGCTTAGTTAAGTTCTAATTAACTTCCCAATGTATCTTAGTTAAGGTTAAATCAATTCATTATTAGATAAACGCTAATTTATTAAAAATTAATTAAATAGTCACTTAATTAAATAATAATTAGTTTACTAAAGAACTTAATTAATCAGTGATAATCATTAAATTACTTCTCATTTTCATAAATCAATAGTTAAAACCTTATTAATCAATAATTAGTCATTAAACTTCTTTAAGTGTTATTTAACATTTAACCACTTACTTAATTGCTAATTAAGTGCTAATTATCTATAATTAATTTATTAAATAATAAAATATTAATTTAACTAAATTTAATCTCTTTTTATGTTACTAATTAAGTTTGAAAAACTTTTGCAAAACCATTTCAAAAGAAAACGTTTTAAAATGGTATTCGAAATTTTGTCGAACTGCATTCATAGCGAATATCGCTTGAGCGTATTCGCTTAAACATATTTTGACGTAAACACTTCCTTATTATTTCTCATTTCATTTTTAGATACATCAGCTTTAAATTTTTTAAGACTTAAAAACAAAGATTTAAACTTTGAAACAATTTCCAAACTTTAAAACAAGAAAACATAGTTTTTGATTACGAATTGGATCTCACGACCATCGCAATACACAAATTTGTTAACTTTGTTTCAAATCAACACATTTTGGTTCTTAGATCACAACCATACATCCATACTAAAATACATTTAACATCACTATGAAACACATATATAAACCACTACGCCATAGATTGCATACTGCAACAACCAAGAATGATGCAGGAAGTGTCAAAAAATGTTGCTCTAGGCTAAAAAAGGGCAAAGGCAACACTTTCTCGGTGATGCATTTTGCCGCGTTGCCCTAGAGTCAAAGGCAACATCTTTGCGGCCCTTGAGCAACATCGGTTCTTTTGTTGCCACATATACCAAATTTACTAAAAAGTAGGCCCCACATAGTGGGCCCCAACATGTAGGCCCACATTATGGGGCCCACTAATTATGTGGCCCACCTTTACGGAACCCTGTTGTGGGGCATATATTCATTAATCTATGGTAACACTTTTACCATCCAATGGCAACACTTTTCCAGTTTATTACCACATTTAACATTATATACTACAACATTATACCATATCTATGACAACATTATACTGCAACATTAAATCATATCTAATGGCAACATTACACTGCAACAAAGAACTTTCCATTACAGAATAACCAGCAACACAAGTTTCACTTAGTCAAGTACAAAATAACGAACATACTTAAAAACATAGCCAGTGTATTCATAGTTACAGCCAGTACATACTAAATTCTACTTAGTGCGACTTTCCATCAGAAATCATTTCTTGAACAACTACATCACTTCCTCGTCACCTATTGCTTTTTCAATCTTATCCTGCAAATAAAGCAGTTTCAAAATGTGACATTAAATAAAATTAACAATTCCGAAACAATTTTCTTAAACAAGAATTGTTTTGCAATATCTATTAATAGTTTTAAAATGGATTCAGAAAATATCCTGCTATAGGTTTCAACAAAACAGGATCTAATTCTACAAAAATATCGATGCGCAAAATGAAGCATTTTTTTTGACATCTGATTGAAGAGAAAATAAAATTCTTACAATTATGTACTTCATTACTGAAGTATCAGTCTTGTACACCTTTCCTTCTTTCCGCTTACGAGTTTTAACAAAAAGTTCTCCATCTGATTCGTTGGACTGATACAAATTAAATGAAAAAAGTTAGACAGGAAAAGGATATAAAAACAATTTTTCCAACACTAAGCACAGTCCTCCTCACAAATGCCACCTAATCACCATTCCAGCAGCTACCAGCATATACCACCAATAACTGCACATAAAGAAAAGCAACAACATAATTCAAGTCCTACACAAGGTTCTGATGATTTACAAGAAGTGTAGCCTGAAAAAGAACTACAACCTGAAAAAGTTACTGTAGTGCAGTCAACCAGTTATCAACATATACCACCTACAACTGTACACAAAGAAAAGAAACAAAATAGTACTGGTCCTACACATGTCTGAAGATTTACAAGAAGTGCAACTTGAAGAAGTGCAAGTAACCAAAATGCACTCTGATTTTGGAAATCAGTCACTTGCTAGTGACATTAATGATGTCCAATAGCAGTTTATTGAGGAAATTATACAAAGTATTGAAGAAACAGAAATACAAGAGAACACAAAAAAACATGTCCCCCAAATGCTTGTGGAAAATTTGAAATACAAGCAGAAGCATGAAAATTCGAAAACCCCAACAGCTTCTCCTAAAAGATCTCCCAGGTCATAAGTAAGATTAAATGAATGTCATGACATGGAATGTGAGAGGATTAAATATTGATAATAAAATGCTATCAGTAATTTCTTATAGTCTCATAGGCTATCCATTATATCCTTATTAGAGACTAAGATTAATGATGCATGCATTCATAAATTTATGACATTATTTCCTAAAAACTAGACTTATTTTCATAATAATCACATAGGATTTAAAAGGAGAATATTGGTCATCATTGGTACAAACATATGGAGTACATGTATCTCAGACAAAAGCACTCTGCAAGTTACTACTGTTATGTCTATTGCAGGTGGTTTCCGATGCATTATTAGCTTTGCGTATGCAAGTAATTCTTTTTCTGATAGAGAGAAGGTGTGGGGTGAATTCATTTTCAATATATATACTATTCAATTGCCTTGGATAGCTTTTGGGGATTTCCATAATGCTTTGAACCCTAAAGATAAGATGGGAGGATTGCCTATTCCCTTTTCTTATCTTACAAGTTTTAATAATTGTATTTTACAATATGGCCTTGCTGATTGTGCTTTGCAGGGTTGTAAATATACATGGAGGCATGTTTACAAACATCGATAAAGTTCTAGTGAATCCAGAATTCATGAAAATTTCCCTGATTTAACTTCTATTGCTCTTCCTACAATTCTTAATGAGCACACTCCTATCTTGGTCAGATTTAAGGAAAGCAATAGGCAGGACAAAAGTGCTCCTTTCAGATACATTAACAGTTGGCACAAATTGGAGGGATCTCAACAATGCATCACTGAAGTATTCAAAGCAAATGGAGCAACAATAAGTTCTCAAGCAGCTTACAAGTGCAAAAATAAAGAAACAACAAGTATAGGCATCACAATACTTACCAAACATACATTCCATTCACTGCCACTCGAAACCGAACCATATCCCATTCAACTTGTCCTACTCCCATCAAACCATCCACTTCACAACGTTGCTATTCCATGCAAACGCCTGCACCTCTGTTCTAAACATCACTATTCCCACTGACTTCATTGTCAAACTCACCTATTTCACACTACAAACAAATACTACATAACCAACCCGACCCTTATTCATCAACCTCTCATCATTGTCTTCCACTATTTCACTTCAAACTTCCCTGCAAATACCATACTCCCCGAAACCATCCATCAGAGCAATACATAACATCTTCATACCATCAGCAACTTCAGACATCAACTCAAATATCTCCAACCCTTCCACACCACAGTCCACCCACCATTGGCTACCACAAAACTACTGCTCCAGTCAACAAACCCACCCTGCTCTGTTGACACTGGTTCCACTGTCATACAATACTTCCATCCACCATTTCCACCTGACAGCATCATTCACCTTCTAGCCACTGCATACTCACACAACTGCATCAAACAAATGCATCTCCAAACCTCCTCAGCATACACTTCGCCAACACCAACTATATTCATAGACCACTACATCCACATACCCCTGTCAAAAAAAACAGTCATCACCATCACCAAAATAGTCCATCTCTGCCTCACTATACCACTACCAAACATAACCCTGTCATCACATCTCACTTAAGCATAAACTGCCATCAACATCCTCCGACCTACTTCATCTCAGACACACTATCATCGAATTCCTCCAACGCCCTATAGAATCACCTTTGAAATCATCAACTACCCCTAGATAAGCTCAACCACCCTGCATCAACAAAGATAATCACTGAATTCATCCCAATTCAAGCTCACTATTCCTCCTCAAACACGAACCCGGGCGATTCACTACTCAAAACCCAATCCCCAAATCGCGACACCAACTCCACTAGTGAACAAACTCCAACCTACTCCGGCTATCAACCCAGTCGAACCAATCGACTTCGCCTCCTTCTCTCTGCCCTAAACCGCAACCAACATCGAGCAACACTCGCGACCCCAAGCCTCTGCCATCAACTGCATCGCGACGAACCACGAACAGAAAATCCCCAAAAGTGACTCGCAACTCAATCGCCTCGACAACCAAACTCCTCCACGACTTTAACACCATAAATTGACAAGAACAGAAAATCGAACCTAAAATCGACATCGCAATCGCGAGTTTGGGGAGCTCTGCAAAATTTACTTATTTTGTTTGAGCGAGATTTTGGAAAACTATTTTCAAACGAGATATTTGTTTAGAGTGAAACCGTTTAATATTTTGTTAACTTTTGCCGCTTTGTTTTTGCTTCCCACTTTAAAAATTATTTCAGCCCGCTTTTTTTTCAGCCCGCTTTTTTTCATCCCGCACTCATTTTTTATAATATTTTTATAAGTCTATAGCTACTACAACATAGTTTTGATATCTATGCTAACATACTGAAGCTAATGTTGTAATAGACAAAAGTCAGCATAGTTATCGTTACATTGTAGCTAGCAACATCTTGTATTTTCGTTGCAATAGGTCATCTATGGCGTAGTGAACATACGATTATATGCTTACACTACACCAAATACTCTATTTCGCAACACTTTTCTATTGTAATTTTGCACGGTTGTTAATTACATATTAATAATAATTATTTCCATTGGTATTGGTTCGTAACAGTTATTTCCGTGAGAACACTATGTAGGTATGTAAATTTCACAAACTAACAGGGACACATTCTTCATTTTTATTTTTACCTTTCCTTTACGGTTTTTAGAGCAAACATTTCATTTTCGTTAAAGAGCTCGATTTAGGGTTTACTGTTGTTTCCGCCTATTACGATCAACGAGTTGTCCTTCAAACTCACTCACCCCGCCAGATCCATGGTTAAGAAATCATTGTGTTTCTCATAGATTGATTCTATGGTATGCTTGCTTCTTTAAAATGAGGTATCTGATTGACTAGACTGGCAATTCTACTTCGATTTTGTGTAGGTCTCGTAATTTGGTATTCTTTCCTGTATCATATCTAGTTTTTGAGAAATTTGCAAATGAAGATGTTTTTTCCTCGTTGTCTTTGTTTTTTGATTACTTTTTTCGATCTGTTGAATGATAAGTTGGGACTTATTTTCTTCGTTATATACAAGCAGAAATTTCGGATACACTTATGCAGAGAAATTGGGGCAACATCAGTCTACACAATATCCAACATTTGAAAAGCTGAGCATTGGAACAAGCGCAAAGCTTTTGATCTTAGTGGACACAAGAATGCTCGTGTGTGGAAAGATTACCATGCTACAGTGTATTTATTGTTGTTTATACTTCTTTGTGTACTATCGACGGATACAAAAAATGATAAAAGGGTATCTTATTTATTAAATAGGCTTGGAGACATTTGATGGTGCATCATTCAGTAACATTAAAAACTTATGGGAAGAAATAGTTATAACTTATGACTTACAATCCTTCTTTTACATTTATGACTTGTTTGTACTATGTTTTTCTTGAGATAGCACATCACACGGTTGTTGTGGAAACGTAAGGGCAAGCAATATATGTAACTTTAGCCATGTATATATCATAAATGGTTTACTATTTATTGGAAATTCAAGTATTACTCAATCTAGAAAAATGCGTCAAATTAATTTACCTTAGAAAAGCTATGCTATAATATGTTATTTATAAACTGTAATAGAGTGCAATTTGAATCAAACAAAGAATTTCTAGGGAAAGGTCAAACAGAATAATTTCAATTATTGGTCCACATTAATTTAAACGGTATTGTTTAGTGTAAAATTAATGGAGATGTATACAATACACATAATTCAAAATGTTTAATATGTGAATAAGTTTATACTACTCATAAGAAAGGCTTTTCTAAAGTGTAATTTTCTAGTTATCAGTGGCATTGAAATGACAAGTTTGTCCATTAATATACATACAGTTGAAACATGGTTTGCTGCAAAAATTTATCAATAATGCTATAGTATTTATTTTAATCTTATTTTTCCCTTTTTCCCCCTGAATAGATTATGTGTAGACTACAACAATGCTCAAGCAAATAATTCTTAAGCACTTTCTTTGCCCATTTGATATTGGATACAGAGGCTTGCATGCTATCTTATTTTTATACCGTTTTAATTAGCATGCTTACCTTCTGCAAGATGAGAAGTTTTTAGCATATAGTTCCTAGCATCTTCCTTTAGAGTTATACTCATAATTAAAGATTGTAATAGTAGTGATGTGATACCTTTTGTTCTATCCGTTTGTATATTGGTTTAATAGTTTCAACTAATTAAAGTCGCTTAGATTTTAGTCCAACACGAGGAGAGAAAACATTTGTAGTAGCTTTGTGTGGCTGCATCTACTAGTTCAAAACATATAAGTTATATACATAATTTGAAGTATTTTATTGAAGTGCTTTTTCATTTATCATTTTCTCATAAATATGACATGATCAATTACATAAGGCATGGATGTGCTTTCTATATAAATCTATATACACTTAATTCTGCATGCTTTCTTGTTTCAACAGCGAAATATTTGTGATATTACATTCTCTAATTAATTAAAAATAGCCTAGCAATAATTAATGTTGGATATAAAGTAAGTTTTCAAAGAAGATACCTTATGTTGCTTAATGATTTACATTACCAGGTTTTTGTTGTAGAAATTGAATGGTTTTCAATATTTATAAATGGAATTTTGTGCTAGCATCACTTTACAACGACAACCAAGTCCATCTAAGTTTGATTTCTGGCAAGTACTATGTTTAAATATATCTTTTTTTATATTGATATATTAGCTAAGGTACATATCAAGGTTCGTGAGCTTGGTATCAATCTTGATATTAATGCCTATATATCAGTTCTAATCTTTTGTTTTATGACAATTGCAAATACAAAGTAACAACATTTGTAGCTAACTAATTAATATATTTGTCAAAGTGAAGTTTTGTAATTTTTTTATTTTAGAAACAGGGATAATCATTAAAGAGTGTTATTTTATTAGTTATATTATAATTGAGAATAAAGAAACAGTATGATTCGAGGTGGACAAATACACGTATGCTTGACTGTTAGATATATGCATGTAACTAAACTGAGGCCACTATAGCCTTTGTACCTCAGTTTTAAACAGAGGTTGAGTTTAACTGAGGCACCGTGCCTCATTTTTTAACTGAGGCACTGTGCCTTAGTTTGGCCTCTATTTAACTGAGGTACTATGCCTCTGTTTAAAACTGAGGCCATTGTGGCTTCAGTTTTAAACTTGATTTATTGTTACTAAGTATCTTTAGGACTCTCGTTTTATTGTCAATTTTCGGTCTTGTAAACATTTGTTTGAGTGAAAGAAATTATCTCAAAAAGAAAATGCAAGGGATAAAATAAATGTTTTTAATTTGGCTATTCTTTGAAAGGGTCTGAAACCTATTTGTAGAGATTGGTGTATGAAAATAGTGATTGATTTCATAGGAAACTAGTTTCGTAAATACACTTACCGTGTTATGAATATATGCCTATATAGATATACTTATTGATTATAAGTTGAGAGTTGTATAAGTTGAGCAAGAAGAAGAGAATGCTTTGAAATTTTTATTTTTAAATAATGAAAGTTTGATATAATGGCAGTAAATGCCAAATTTATAAAAGAGTATAAATATGGAAACAAACTTGAATTTATTTTTATATACATTTTATTGGTAAACGAAAGTTTGAAGATGATTAAACATACACACGAGTACTATTAAATGTAAATCATGATATAAACCTTATTAGCATTGATCTATACACAATGAGGATGGTTTTAAGTGAGTATATACATCTCTTTTGTTATTAAATGATGGAGTGTTCACATTTGTGATTTTGGTTTATTTATCGAAATGAATGGTACTGAGTAAATATATATTTGATCTTGGTCATAGAAAAACTTATATGGTTTGATGAAATTATTGTTAGAAAAAAAGATTTAATAAAAATTAAGCCCTCGGCCATTACCGCGAGGCAGAAACAGCCATGTATTGCTACTTACAACAGCAGCACGTGCTACTGCATGATGTAAGGGCCATGCCACTGGCATGGCCACCATGCTGGCCACCTGGTTTGGCTAGGGGGTGCTGGCTTACCGGGCCTGCAGCCTAGCATAGCCCAGGTTCGGCTAGGCCATAAGCCCAGTCCCCTTAAAAAAACTTGCAGTGTAGATTAAATAATGGTCTTTAAAGTCAAATTGATGTGGTTAATTTGGTTCTATTAATACATTTGATGCATGTGAAATAATGCGTACACACACTCACACAAATATACACACACACACACACACACCCCTTTACCATTTTGTTCTTTGATTTGAAGCGAATGTTATTTCAGCAATTCAAAATGCTATGATAAGTCCAAACAAGTTTGGTTGTGCATTATGTAAACATCTGAAATGTTAAATTGTAAATTTCATTAAATACCAAGTATTGGAATACAACAGCAAATAAATCAAGATTTGAAATCAATGCATGATTTTGTGTTACTGTCCACCAAAGCACTGCTGGAAAGTTCATTATGCTTGTTCATTAGTTTAAGTATAAATGAAAAATATAGAATACAGAGATACACAATAATGGGAAATTGTTTGCAATATTTAAATCTATAGGCGATGTTGCCTCAGTTTAAATCTGCGGCCATGTCCACCACGGTTTGAAACTGAGGTCTTGTTATCCGCCCCAGTTTTAAAAAAGGGAGTTGGAAATTCTAGGAAAGTGTATATTCCATGTATTGATGAATACATGTACATAACTGTTTTAGATATTCCATGCTATCGAAGAAAAAAATGCCTTTAATGTTTGTTAATCAAATAAATTAAAAAACCACCTGACCAGTTCTGGATTTTGCCACCTCAAAAATCCAAACATCTTCATATATGAAGTACTTAATTTCAAATTGTTGTCGTTGTATATTTGCTTGCTTTATTTATTATCCTTTATTGTTAAATCATGTGTTATTAACTTAATTACTATCTGCCATTCTTTTTATTACAAATTTTAATTTAGTATGATACTGAATGCATGTAGGTACTTACGAAGAAGCAGAAGAAAAGAGGAAATTTGATGGTAGTTTTAGTGGTAATGGTGATGTAGAAGATCTTGAAAATGATCCAATTGCGAAACTTTTTGATTCCGATAGAATGAAAAATAATGTATTAATAACTTAATTATGTATTAATATGGAATTTGTAAACTATGTATTGATAGTTTAATTATGTATTGAACTTTTTTTTGCTAATTGGTACTTTGTTTTATTATTGATTATGAATATTATTTATTGATATTGATTGGATTATAATTTGCTAAATTAAGATAATATTTCATATTATATATAGTCTACATTATATCTTTTAACATTCAAAGCATTATATCTTTCAATATTCATATTACTGATAAGTGTTTATTTGTTTGTGTTTATTTGTAATGTTTATAAGTGTTGGAAGATATTTTTCCCTAACATTTTTAAGCGTTGGAAGATATTTTCCCTATGCTTATAAGCGTTGGAAGATATTTTTTCCAATGCTTATAAGCTTTGGAATATATTATTTCCCAACGCTTAGAAGTGTTGGCGAAAAATATCATCCAACGCTTATAAGCGTTTCAAATATTGCCCATGCCCTTATAACAAAACAAATAAGTGTTACTGAAATTCTTGACAGCGCTTATACTCGTTTGGAATCCTCTGTTTTGGTGTAGTGAGCTAACTTGACAACATCACATTCATATCTCAAATTCAACACCAAACGCAAACATCCATCAAATCACCATCGACCAACATAATAACCATTCAATTTTCTCATCATATTATCACCACAATAACACATCATAGTGAAATCAAAATCTTTTCCAAAAGATAGTAGTTTTACTCACCGAAACTCCATAAACAAAAGCGTACTTCGACCAGACTTTGGAAACAAAACACGAGCTTGGAAGTGTGAAAATTTTTCAGGAGTTTTGAACTCCAAATGGGCTCAGCCAGATTTGTGTGGGCTGGGCCTAGTGGTGTGCGGGTGAGTGTGAGCTTGGTTTCTTGAAGAATAAAGTGAAGGAATGAATATAGGAATGTTTAAACTAGATTCGAAAGAGATTTAAAGTGAAAAATTACAATTTTCAAATATCTAAAAAGGTTTTGGAAGTCATAGAAATTTTAGAGAGGAATTTTTAGTAAATGAAGGAGAGAATGTAAATAAAAAAGTGTGTGTATGGGTGAGTATTTATAGATGAAGAAAAGTGGAGAAATTACCATTTTATCCTTAGTTTGAAATATCATAACATGTCATCATTTTGACATGTCACGTCACCACCTTTCCCTCCCTCGTATGTCAATCTCCCCCTCTCTAGTCACATTCCCTAAGCCATGATGAGTAATGATGATGGTACTTTAGGAAGTGACAAGAGATAATGATACGACTTAGTATATATATAAGTTATTATTTAAAAACCATGTCTTGTCACATCACTTGCTAAACATAATTAACATGGAATTATACATAATTAACTATATTATTATATGGTTAATTATCTACTATATATGTGTGTGTATAGTGCATAAAGGCGAACAATGTTCCCAACAACTTTCCGACGTCGAAAAGTCAAAATTCCGGAAAACATTCTTTGGTCACATTTTCTATTTTTCAACGAACTATTTGTTTTGTTAAACAATTTTCAAAGACTATTATACCATCATAATTAAATAATTAAAATAGGTTTATTTATAAATAAAAACCCATTTATTTAATATTTAAACTTAACTTGAATTTTTGTAGAAATATATAAAACCGATGGTATCTACTGTCGATGTCATAAATACATTTTATTTTCCAAAAATAAAATAAATTATTCTATTTCATAATCTTGTTTGAATACTGTTAGCGCCAAAATTGGTCACTAACACCCTTAGAGAGTTTGTGTAGAGAGATTAATGAAGAAGATAGATTACAATAGAGAAGATAATATAAATTAAAATGCGGGAGACGAGAACACAGAATTTATAGTGGTTCGGCATTGTAGCCTACGTCCACTTTGAAGTTGATCCTTTTATTTCTTCACTTTAATCTTGATTACAGATACAATCTGCTTTTTAGTATTCAAATACAATTGTGAAATAGAAGTAGAGGTCTTGGATGAGGTTAGAAAATGGCAGAGTCTCCTCAGTGTTCTCTGAAATCTCTCCCTTTTTTCTGTGCCCCTGCCTCTCTATATATAGACGAATGTAGACTGGACTTCCCTAGTGGGCCAGATGGCTAGACAGCTTGGTCCAAATAGGGCATGCTCTGTGTGCCGAGTAGAACATGCCGAATGATCTCCTTGTTGAATGGAGGAGGTGGGCCAAATGATCACTTCGGCCGAGTGGGAGGAGGCCGAGCATACTGACTTCCTTTGGGAGCACTTGTGCCGAGTGAACTAAGCCGAACAATCTTCTGGAGGCCGAACGTTCCACAAATTTCCGAGCAGTGTGCTAGCGCCGAACAATAGTTGGACGCCGAGTACTATGGGATGCCGAACGCTTTTGTATTCCGAACGTTCCCAGAGGCCGAGTGCTCCTTTATGCCGAGCGTCCTCCTACACCGAGTATAACTCTGTACGGCCGAACAACCCCTGATGTCGAGTACTATGGGATGCCGAATGCTTTTGTATGCCGAACGTTCCCAAAGGCCGAGTGCTCCTTTATGACGAGCGTCCTCCTACGCCGAGTATAACTCTGTACGGCCGAACAACCCCTGATGCCGAGTACAACTCTGAATGCCGAACGTCTAGTTTCCTGGTCGATTTTCCAGGTAACATTTTTCCCCCCAAAGTACGCCGTGTGTTCGAACAGGGTGTGCTTTGAACTACTGGATCAGGGCATCGTCACCGGGTGCTAAGGATGCCGAACGATACGGGTGCCGAGTGAAACCGTTTCGTCCGGTAGAGCCGGTCAAAGTCTCTTCGACTTCTCCTTCCCCTTTATAAAAACCACCTCCTTCTTCTTCCTTTCTTTACTTTTACTCCTGCAATCCCGAATTTTCGAGCCACCCTTGCAATCAAAATCTAAAGACTTCTCAAACCTTTCTAAAGCTCGATCCACGAACTAGGTACAATCCCTTTACCTAACTCCTTTTCATGGTGAGTTCCCAATGATTCACATGGGTTCAATGTAGACGGGAATTCGAATTTTTACTTGGAGTGTTTCCAAAGTTGAGCGACGTGAGGTAGGGAGAGAGAGTCAAGTATGAATGCCTTGTTGGATTCGAGAGGGAGTTAGGCGGAGGAGAGGAAGGTATGGAGGCTACGCCGAGTGTTAGGACTCGGCATGATCTTAGTTCGACCCGGCATAACGACGGCCGAACAATAGGTTAGAAGGAAGATGTGCAAGTCGTGGGTAGGCCGGGCGTTGTTTCGGCCGAATCGTGTTTTGGCCGAACGACACTATCTCAGTGCGAACTAAGGTTCGGCCGAACGATGGTTGTAGGCCGAACAGTAGTCTTGCCGTGTCACCAATTAACCGAACAAACTGGCATGCCGGGCATAGTTAAATGCCGAACATACTTACATGTCGAACACGTATAAATGCCGGGCCTATCTTCATGCCGAACATAATTAGAAGCCGAGTATAAACCAATGCCGAACAAATACAAATGCCGAACAAACTAAGTGCCGAACATACTTTTGTGTCGAACATAGTTAGCATGCCGAGCGTAATTAGGTGCCGAGCACACATACATGCCGGACATATACAAATGCCGAACATACTCCCCTTGCCCAATTTCATAGCTGGCCTTTACTTGGCAGTTTCTTATTGCGGTCGTTATTCAGAAGGCTTTCGGAGACGGTCAGCGATGACGGTTTTCGGAAGCGATGTTTTTAGGCTTGACGTTATATTAAATGCTTATGCACGATTGATTGCACTAGTTCACACACCACACTGTGGGGTTATCTGCGTTGTTAATTCTAACGTCAATCATTTTTCGAGTATAGTTCACACAGGTGCTTGGCCGGGTCTGCTATTTATTCAAGATGTCCAAAAGATCCAGTTCTGCTACACTTTCCGACAAACCTGGGCCGTCTTCTAAGCAAACGGCCCCCCGACACAACTGACCCGTCAGTTTCCCCCGCTCATGACTGGGCTCCCGATACTTTGGAATCTTCGATCTTACTGGATGACCCAGTTGACTCACAGGCTTCGAGAGTCACTGAGACCGCTCTTAAGCGGATATGTTCTATTCATGGCATTCCGTTCGCTGACGTGCGCGTTCCGTCGGGGCATGACCTCCCACATCTGCCCCCAGTGGGATATACAGCGTGTAGCAAGTTCATGTGCTGGGTTGGTAGAGTGCCACCTTTCAATCTATTCCTTCGTGACATGCTGCAGTACCTGGACGTTGCCCCGTCTCAGCTTCATCCAAATGGTCACGCTTTCATTTATGGCACGTATATGCTCTTCATGGCCGTCCTCTCTAGGCCTCCAACCCTTGGCGATATAAGGTACATATACATGACCAAGAAACGGGGAGACAACCCCTCTTACATGTTCCTTGAGCCACATCGGAAGTGCCAACTTTTCACTAGCGCGTGGAGTAGCAAATTCGCCCTGTACAAGAAGGAGAGGTTTTAAGTGCGCTGCCCCCAGGGCTTTGTGAGGCGATAGATTGAAGGAAGTAAGTCTTTTTTCTGAGTTGATATCCGCTCCCGGTTGAGGCTGAGCTTCTCCTAACTTGCCGTTTTATCTTTTCAGGTTCCATCCCCCGCCCCGAGGGCCGAGGATACTCTGATGCTGTTGACGCCATTAGAGCTCTTCCCGCTGAAGAGCGAGATATCCAAGCCCTCATTTCCAATGAGTCATTATCAAAGTTTGGCTTGTTAGCCCCTGGCCGCCGGGTTACTCTTCCAGAGGGCGCCTCGCTTCCCAAGCCCGTAGACGTCAGAGGGAAAAAACTGCCTGTATCATCCGTTCGCCCTTCTCTTGAAGCTCCGAAAGAAGGGGAAATTCCAGGTGAGTCACCCGAAAAGCAAGGTGAGGATTTGGGCTCTGCAGCCGAAGTTCATGATATTGAAACGTCATCTCCCCCTTCGAAGGGGAAAAAGGAGCTGGCGTGCAAGTCGAGGAAGGAGAAAGTTGGTGGGACTTCCAAAGTTACGCCTATTCAGCCAGAGAAAGAGGCTTCTTCACAGCGCGTTGAAAGTTCTCTGAAGGGCTTATCGAATCTCTCCATTCCCGACGACTTGCTCAACTATGATTTCAACGATCCGGAGCTATTTAAGTTTCGCTTGCCCGTCAGGGGCGATGCGGGTGTCCTGGCCCCGATCCAAGGGGTAAAGACTCCCGTTAGCAAAGCCACTGGTCCGTCGGGGGGTAGCACTAGGACACACACAGACACATGCATTTCACTTTGCATCTACATTTCTTTCACCATTCTGCTCTCTCGCTAATTCGCTATTGTTCGATTGCAGGTGACATGGGGCGCTTTCATGGATACGACCGCCTTCGCGGTTCATCGACTTTACGCCGGTCTGGTCGGGACTCGGGCCTCGGGAAATGCCGAGACAGAGACAGCGACAACGACCGAGATTATCATGCCCAGGACTCGTCATCCCGGAAGAAAACTCATTATCAGCCCGAACACCGCCAGGAGACCTCTTCTTATCAGGAGCGAAGCAAAGACAAACGTGGCCACGAGAGGTCGCATTCTGATGCTCCCCGGGACCAACACTCTGACTCTTCTTCTACCGGGCACTCCCTAGATTCTCATAGGAAGGGCGAACTCTCAAAGCCGCCTCCTCCCGCTCCTGTAACAGACCCGACAGTGCCGGAGAGATTGAACGAACTTAAGGCTAAGTTTCCGAAGATTTGTTTTGATGGGTTAAAGTTCCTCCCGGCAATTCATC
Organism: Allium cepa; assembly: GCA_030765085.1. Classification (NCBI taxonomy): domain Eukaryota; kingdom Viridiplantae; phylum Streptophyta; class Magnoliopsida; order Asparagales; family Amaryllidaceae; genus Allium; species Allium cepa. The sequence continues at coordinate 836,766,871 of CM060931.1, forward strand.
CTATTCCCGGAGATGTTAAACAAAATGCTACCGCATGCACCAATGACGTCTACATGCAACATGACGCGTTTGTCCATCTGGTCGAGAAACTTTCTGAAGTCTCTATGGAGCGCCAGCACGAAATTGACCGCCTAAAGCTTGAAGCTATCCATGACAAGGATATCATTAAGGCCCAGGATGAAGAAATTGCCGCCTATAAGTCCGACCTTGAAGCTGCCCGTCAGAGCGCTAAGGACACCGCCGAGGCTGTTTCCTGCCTTGAATTGACTCATAAGAAAGAGCTCGATGAAGCAGTTCAACAGTGTGGGGCATTAGCTTTGGAGAAAGACTCCTTTCAGAAGGAGCGAGATGTGCTTAATAGGCGAGTTAAGGAGCTCGAGGAGCAACTCAATAAGGAGAAGGAGGAGAAAGTGGCCGCCCAGGTTGAGGCACAACACTATTGTGATGAGATCGTCGCCACCCGGCTCTTAAAGGAGAAACTAGAGGATGATCTCTCCAAAGTTGAGGCCCTAAAGAATGAAGCCCGTGAGGAGGGTAAAAAGATAGCGACTGCCGATGTTGACTCTCGCCTTGAGGCAGCTAGGGAAGAAGGTAGGGAGGAAATTAAGACTGAATTCGACCCGCTGATAGCCGAGTTCAATGCCCGAGTCCTCATGCATAGGGATTTAACTTTTCTGGGCGACGGCTACATTGAATCATTGGCCGAGGCATGGGAGACCCTAATTCAAATCAGGACGGTTGAGAGCGGCGTCGATGAGGTTGACGAAGAAGCATTGATAAAAGAATTCCTGAGGGGGAAGGAGCCTTCAGATTTATCGGGGGCTAAAGCCCTCTACAGCAAAGGCTCTCCCTCCAGGAAAGAGAAAGAGGTGGTTACCGACTCTTCCGGCGTCGTGCCCCCAGTTCGCATGCCTACTCAATCGGCCAGTCGGCCAATACTTGACCTCTTTGATCAGCACGTTGGCTATGACCCGGAAGCCCCCGGGCTTGGCATTCATGCCTTATCTCCCATCCCAGAGGGTGAGACCCCCCTGATGACGGAGAACCCACCGGCATCTGGTGAGTAACTTCTATGCTTCACAAAGAACTTTCTCGTTCCCCCAGAAGTTGTTGTGTTCTAACACTTGTTCTTCTTTTTCGCGATTTCTGCACAGGCTGTTCTGACCCCGAGCCCACTCCGAGGAGCGATGCCGCCAAGGAGATGGAGAAAAAGGTGAGTGACGCTACTCAAGCTGGCGGGGATCCTGGTCCAGATTCTCAAGTAATCGGGGCGCTTGATGAAGGCAAATCCAAATCTTCCTCGGAGAGTTTTGAAATAGAAATCACAGGCGCCTCTGAGCACACATCCGAGTTGAGCATGAAGGAACGGCTCGAGAAAGAGGAAAGAGATACGAGCTCAGTCAAGGTCGAGCCGCGTGAAGTGGACCTGGACAATCCTCTGAACAAACCATTGAAGGTCATTCTTCCTGGCAAGTCCCAGCCCATGGATGTTCCCCCTACGTCTTCGGTCGTCACCCCTCCGTCAGGGAAGGATTCCAAGAGTAAGCGCTCTGGGAAGGAACCATCCGGGAAGAAGTCAAAGAAACACAAGAAATGACCGTCGTCCCCGTTCAACGAGAACTAGTTTAAGTCAAGTACTAATTTTCGTAGATTGTGTAAATAGGCTGTCGGCCCCGGACTTCGGAGCGTTTTTGTAACTGGAAGCTTTTTAGTGAATAAAGTTTGATCTTCACTTTTGTCTTCTCAAAAGACTTCTATTACTCAGTTTCTTTTATGGTTGTGATTGAAATCTGAATTGTGATGGGTAACTCAGACTTCTTGGTCTGTCTTTACATGGCTTGGGAGTTCCCCTGGATTTGATCAATCTCCACTTGGTGCTGCAAGCACTAAGAATATTTCATAGCCCGTATGTTGGGGACTTGACATATCCAAGTCATTTGCGTCGTAGTTCCTTTTCAAGGAATTCGGCGGTCAGAACTGCTTGTAATTGAGCCTGTACACCGGACTCTGAGTACTCCAGTTCGTGCTCCGGGGATTCGGAGATTTTGAATCGTTTATACTCGGGTCCGCACTCCGGGGACTTAGAGTGTTCCAGTCCGCACTTCGGGGACTTGGAGATTTTGAATCGTTTATACTCGAGTCCGCACTCCGGGGACTTAGAGTATTCCAGTCCGCACTCCGGGGACTTGGAGATTTTGAATCGTTTATACTCGAGTCCGCACTCCGGGGACTTAGAGTATTCCAGTCCGCACTCCGGGGACTTGGAGATTTTGAATCGTTTATACTCGAGTCCGCACTCCGGGGACTTAGAGTATTCCAGTCCGCACTCCGGGGACTTGGAGATTTGAATCGTGTATACTCGAGTCCGTACTCCGGGGACTTAGAGTACTCCAGTCCGCACTCCGGGGACTTGGAGATTTTGAATCGTTTATACTCGAGTCCGCACTCCGGGGACTTAGAGTATTCTAGTCCGCACTCCGGGGACTTGGAGATTTTGAATCGTTTATACTCGAGTCCGCACTCCGGGGACTTAGAGTATTCCAGTCCGCACTCCAGGGACTTTGAGATTTGAATCGTGTATACTCGAGTCCGCACTCCGGGGACTTAGAGTACTCCAGTCCGCACTCCGGGGACTTGGAGATTTTGAATCGTTTATACTCGAGTCCGCACTCCGGGGACTTAGAGTATTCCAGTCCGCACTCCGGGGACTTGGAGATTTTGAATCGTTTATACTCGAGTCCGCACTCCGGGGACTTAGAGTACTCCAGTCCGCACTCCGGGGACTTGGAGATTTGAGTCGTGTATACTCGAGTCCGCACTCCGGGGACTTAGAGTACTCCAGTCCGCACTCCGGGGACTTGGAGATTTTGAATCGTTTATACTCGAGTCCGCACTCCGGGGACTTAGAGTATTCCAGTCCGCACTCCGGGGACTTGGAGATTTTGAATCGTTTATACTCGAGTCCGCACTCCGGGGACTTAGAGTACTCTTGTCCGCACTCCGGGGACTTGGAGATTTTGAATCGTTTATACTCGAGTCCGCACTCCGGGGACTTAGAGTATTCCATTCCGCACTCCGGGGACTTGGATATTTTGAATCGTTTATACTCGAGTCCGCACTCCGGGGACTTAGAGTATTCCAGTCCGCACTCCGGGGACTTGGAGATTTTGAATCGTTTATACTCGAGTCCGCACTCCGGGGACTTAGAGTACTCCAGTCCGCACTCCGGGGACTTGGAGATTTTGAATCGTTTATACTCGAGTCTGCACTCCGGGGACTTAGAGTACTCCAGTCCGCACTCCGGGGACTTGGAGATTTGAACCGTGTATACTCGAGTCCGCACTTCGAGGACTTAGAGTACTCCAGTCCGCACTCCGGGGACTTGGAGATTTTGAATCGTTTATACTCGAGTCCGCACTCCGGGGAATTATAGTATTCCAGTCCGCACTCCGGGGACATGGAGATTTTGAATCGTTTATACTCGAGTCCGCACTCCGGGGACTTAGAGTATTCCAGTCCGTACTCTGGGGACTTGGAGTTTTGAATCGTTTATACTCGAGTCCGCACTCCGGGGACTTAGAGTACTCCAGTCCGCACTCCGGGGACTTGGAGATTTTGAATCGTTTATACTCGAGTCCGCACTCCGGGGACTTAGAGTACTCCAGTCCGCACTCCGGGGACTTGGAGATTTGAATCGTGTATACTCGAGTCCGCACTCCGGGGACTTAGAGTACTCCAGTCCGCACTCCGAGGAATTGGAGATTTTGAATTGTTTATACTCGAGTCCGCACTCCGGGGACTTAGAGTATTCCAGTCCGCACTCCGGGGACTTGGAGATTTTGAATCGTTTATACTCGAGTCCGCACTCCTGGGACTTAGAGTACTCCGGTCCGCACTCCGGGGACTTGGAGATTTGAATCGTGTATACTCGAGTCCGCACTCCGGGGACTTAGAGTACTCCGATCCGCACTCCGGGGACTTGGAGATTTTGAATCATTTATACTCGAGTCCGCACTCCGGGGACTTAGAGTATTCCAATCCGCACTCCAGGGACTTGGAGATTTTGAATCGTTTACACTCGAGTCCGCACTCCGGGGACTTAGAGTATTCCAGTCCGCACTCCGAGGACTTGGAGATTTTGAATCGTTTATTATAAGCGTTCGTACGCTAGCCAAGATATTGTAATTTTTAATTGCGCGTCATAGGAATATCATACGAAGAGACATTGGTCATTCATGGAAAAGATGGCTTCAAGCATTTATTGATGAAAACAAGCTAGATTATCTTATTACACGTCAAGAAGAAAGCATGCTGGAAATAAATGCAACTACCGCAGAAAGGAAATAGACTAAGTATAATAACGCCGCAAATGCTCGTTGTTCCATGCTCGAGGGAGTGTTGCACCATCGACGGTCGTTAGCTTGAAAGTTCCTTCTCCAAGCCTCCGTTCGATGACGTATGGACCTTCCCATGCGAGGTTCATGTGCGAAGGGGTTGGAAAGACTCGTTTCAAAACGAGATCTCCCATACTAAAGGTTCTTGGCCGGACTTTTCCATTATAATATTTAGCGACTTGGTGTCTGTATGTGGCCGCTCTCAAATCAGCTTCTTCGCGTTTCTCATCAATGAAGTCTAATGATTCCAATAGGAGATCCTGGTTCGACGCAGGATCATAATAGGTCACCCGGTGTGACGGAACTTCAAGTTCTACGGGTATGACGGCTTCCGTGCCGTACGCCAGTGCGAATGGTGTGTGGCCAGTCGCGGTCCTGTGGGTAGTTCTATAGGCCCAAAGCGCTGTTGGGAGTTCATCCACCAACCTGCCTCTAGCCTTTTCCAAACGCTTCTTCAATATGGACTTGATGATTTTATTGACGGCTTCTACCTGCCCATTCGCCTTCGGGTGAGCAACTGCTGCGAAACTTTTCTCAATGCCATACTTCTGGCAGAACTCTTTGAATTCCTTACTTTCGAATTGAGTTCCGTTATCCGTTATGATGGTCCGTGGGAGGCCAAAAAGACATACGATATTTCGTACAACGAAATTAATGACTTTATTGGTGGTGATTGTGGCCATTGGCTCTGCTTCCGCCCACTTGGTGAAATAATCGACTGCCACTATTGCATATTTCGCGCCTCCTTTGGCTATGGGCTGAGATCCAATTAGGTCGATTCCCCACATTGCAAATGGCCAGGGACTAACCATTTGTGTGAGTCCCGTTGGTGGAGCTCTTGGAATCTTTGCATACATTTGGCATTTGTCGCATCTTCTCGCATAGTCTGCAGCATCCCGATTTACAGTCGGCCAATAATATCCATAGCCGAGGATTTTCCTCGCCAAAGTTTGCCCCCTGGTATGATCACCACATTCTCCCTCATGGACTTCTTCCAACACCCGTTTTATCTCGTCATGGGCCACGCACCGGAGTAAGGGGGTCGTGAATCCCCTCCGATACATTATCCCGTCTTGCATTACATAACGCGAAGCCTTACGAAGGACTTGGCGTCTTTCGCTTCTTTTCTCAGGTAAGTCTCCGTATAGCAAGTACTGTTTGATCGGGGTCAGCCATGATCCCCTTTCAAGTTCGGTCTCCAAGACGAGATCTATCTCCATCATGTCTATACTTGGAGCAAGCAGAGTCTCGACAGGGAACAACCCCATCTGCTGTGCATCGCCAGTACTCGCGAATTTAGCCAACGAGTCGGCCTCCCTGTTCTGTTCGCGCGGGACATGCGAAATGTCATAATATTCCAGGCTTACTAGTAGCTCCCGGACCCGAGCAAGGTAAGGAGCCAGTCTCTGTCCTTTCGCTTGGTAGTCTCCCCGTACCTGATAAACCACCAGCTGTGAGTCGCAAAAGATTTCGATGGACTTTACCCTTAGCTCATTGGCAAGTCTTAAGCCAGCAATCAGTGCTTCGTATTCGGCTTCGTTATTTGTCGCTGTAAATTCGAGCTTCAAAGCGTAGCAAATCGATCGGTTTTCGGGAGTTACCAGAACTATCCCAGCTCCCGACCAACGGTCGTTAGATGCCCCGTCAGTGAACATCTTCCATCGGACAGGAGGGATTATTTTGCGATTTTCACTCGGTTCATCCGGAATGGTGAACTCAGCAACGAAGTCAGCTAATGCCTGCCCTTGGATGGTCCTTCGCGGCAGGTAGGTGATATCAAACTGGCTTAACTCGATGTTCCACTTTAGCTTCCTACCGAAAGTTTCCGGTCGTTGGAGTACCTGTCGCAAGGGTTGGTTAGTGTAAACATTGATTGAGTGCGCCTGAAAGTAGGGACGAAGCTTGCTTGATGCAATCACCAGGCAATAGGAAAGTTTCTCGATCTTTGGATAATTCTTTTCTACCCCCGTCAGTCATTTACTAACATGGTACACCGACCTTTGTACCTTGTCTTCTTCGCGAAATAGGGCTGTACTGATAGCGTGTTGAGACACAGCCAAATATACGTACAACGTCTCGTGGTCTACTGGTTTTGACAACACTGGAGGACTTTCCAAGTGTCTTACCAGGGCTCGGAATGCTTCATCGCGGTCAGTCGTCCATTCGAAGTTTCTCTTTGCTTTCTTTATGACATCGAAGAAAGGAACACACTTATCTGTGGCTCTGGATATGAATCGACCGAGCGCAGCTACTTTTCCGTTCAAGGTCTGTACCTGTTTTATGGTTCTAGGTGCCCGTATATCTCGGATGGCCTAGATCTTTTCCGGGTTAGCTTCAATTCCTCGTGCATTCACAATGAATCCCAAGAACTTCCCTAATGCCACGCCGAATGAACACTTTGAAGGATTGATCTTCATCCTATAGTGCCTTAGTATCTCGAACATTTCTGCCAAGTCTCGAATGTGGTCGTTTGACTACCGTGACTTCACAAGCATGTCATCCACATAGACTTCCATTGTTCTCCCAATCTGATCTTTGAACATTCGATTTACCAAACGCTGGTAAGTTGCTCCGGCGTTCTTCAGTCCGAAGGGCATCACTACATAGCAGTATAACCCAACATTCGTGACAAAGCTGGTGTGTTCTTGGTCCGGGATGTGCATCGGAATTTGGTTGTATCCAGAGTATGCATCCATAAATGACAATAACTCGTGCCCTGCCGTTGAATCGACCAGTTGATCAATTCGTGGTAGCGGGAAGCTATCCTTTGGGCATGCTTTGTTTAAATCAGAATAGTCAACGCAGGTTCTCCATTAACCGTTTGCTTTCTTTACCAACACAAGGTTGGACACCCATTCCGGGTAGAGGGCGTCGCGGACAAACCCATTGGCTTTGAGTCTATCCACCTCCTCTTTGAGAGCTGTGGATCTTTCCGGGTCCATGCCTCTTCTTTTTTGCTTCACAGGTACGTGTTTCGGGTCTATATTCAACATATGGCTCGTAATTGCCGGGGAAATCCCACACATATCAGAGTGTGTCCAGGCGAAGACATCAAGATTTGCTCGGAGGAAATCAGATAAATTCTCTGCCATTAAGGGATCGAGCTGCGACCCAATCTTAAGAACTCGTGTCGGGTCGCTGTGGCTAACTGGAATGTCGATTGTTAGTTCGGCCGGTGCTGCGTCTGGTTCCCTGGGTTGCCCTTCGTCGTCTCTCGGATCTATGTCTTCAACCATCCGAGAATGTCGCCCGAGCCAGGGCTCGGGCGCTAATTGTCAATCATCAAAATTCGGGATGCGGACGATGCTGTCCGCAGTCTTCCCCTTTTCTCTGCGTCGGGCTTCTCTCAACTCAGCCACGTAACATGCACGTCCGGTTGCTTGGTCGCCATGCACTACGCCGACTCCTTTGTCCGTCGGGAATTTCAGTGTGAGGCACCACGGGGCCAAGGCTGCCTTGAAATCTGCGAGGGCTGGTCGTCCCAAAAACACGTTGTATGGTGAATCAACATCCAGCACTATGAACGGTAGGATTCGCACTCTCCTGAGCTCACCTTGTCCCAGTTCAACTGGTAACTCCACATATCCAACTGCGTCTGTGGCTGCGCCGTTAAAGCCATGGATTCGGGCTTTAGATGGCTTCAAATCCTTAGTTTCCAGCTTCATTTGGTCATACGCTTTCTTGAAGATGATGTTAACTGAACTTCCGCAATCAATTAAGATTCTCCTTACGAATGCCGGTCCGATGGTTGCGGATATGACCAATGGATCGATGGTGGCAGCTTCCACCTTATCCGCGTTTCTATTCCTGAATACAATATCGTCGCGCATCGTGCACTGCTGCTTTGCGGGAGTTCCAACCTCCACATTTGAACAGCACTCATGCTCTGTATGTCTCAAGGAATTAGCGTATCGCTCCATTTCCTGCCAATTTTTATCCGCAGGATGAGGTCCACCAGCAATTGTGTTAATAATCAACCTTCCCACAGTTCGAGTAGGTTGCTCTGGTTGGTGTGGAGCTGGGCCACGTCCGGGGTCTGAAGTCTCTTGTCTCCCTTCTGGCGTGTCTTTGACGAATTCCTGCAGCTTCTTCTGTCTAATCAATTTTTCAATAGCATCATGGAGATGCCTGCATTCGTCTGTGTTGTGCCCATAAGACTCGTGAAAGCGACAATACTTTCCAGTCCGCTTTTGCTCCTCTGTTGATTCTTTAGGGCGTGGTTTTCTATATTGAAAAGTGTTGCAGGTCGATAAGTAGATGTTTTCCAGAGACGCATTCAGTGGAGTGTATTCGTTGTAGGTTGGGATCCTTGACTTCCATCTCCCCGTTTCCTTGTTCTTTCCAGGATTTCCACTTTCAGTTCCCTTAGACTGCCCGGGCTTATTTTGGACGCTGGCCTGGGTTTTTCCAGGGTTATTGTCGGTTGCCTTCGTGGCGATGCTGCCCTTTACAGATTCCTGAACGGACCTGGTGCCTTGTCTTTCCTTATCCACCGAGCTTCTTCCCTCCTTATGAACTGGTGGGCTTTCGAATAGAAACATTCCAACGTAGCTGGTGGCTTTCCTACCAACCGGTCCCCAAATTCAGAGTCTGGATCCACTCCACGCATTACTGCCATCAAAATCGCGTGGTCGTTTGGAATGCTCACTTCAGTAGCGGCAACATGAAATCTCTGCAAGTATGCTTTCAGTGATTCTCCGGGAGCTTGAGTCACGCTTGATAAGGACATCACATCCTTGGGTCGAGTGGCGTGTATCCTGAACTGTTCTATGAATTTCCTTGCTAATTCGTCGAAGTTTGAGATCGACCATGGAGGGAGTCGAGTAAACCACAGGGTGGCAATTCCGGACAGAGTTATTGGAAAGCACCTGCACTTAGTTGCATCATTGGCCCTTGCTGAATCCATCATCCATTCATACCTCATTACGTGTTGTCTAGGGTCAGTTTTTCCTTTATATGCGGGTATGGTGGGCATGCTAAACTTCCTTGGGTATTCAGCCTATAGAATGGTATTTGTGAAGGGAGTATGACTCTTAGACATTCCCCAATCTTCATTAGTCAAACCTTGATTCTCTCTCATCAACTGCCTAACCATAGCTGTCAAATCCGGGGTTTGTACGGTAGGAGGAAGATTGGGTTCCGCTCCACGGGCTTGATTTCTAGTAGAGCGATCAGTGGCACCTGCTCGGTCATCTTCATCCCTACGGCGTCTACGCTTGGGAGGTTCATCCGCTGAAGTTGAGCTATCATCTTCAGAGTAGGGGACAGGGCTACCTCCAGCATTCTGATGCTGCTGTTGAGCAAGTCGAGCCATGAGGTCAGCATTAGCTTGCATTTTCTCAACGAGTTGCCTTCTGCTTTCCGTAAGCTCTTTTATCAAGTCATTCAGTTCTGCTCGTGAAACAGCTTCCGCTTGGTTTTGGCTGGAGGGCCTCGTGCCTCGAATTGCTTATTGATCGTTTGGTCCAAGTTGTTGAACACTAGCGGTTTCGCGGGCATCTACATTTTGGGAGGTCGATCTTGTTTGCGGTCTTCCCATGGTAGAGTCGTTGGTTGCAACTCTGAGTAGAATCAACAGATGCCTTATGGATAATTACGGATCTTCCTCGGGGGATTTATGCAATCCATTAGCTACAAAGTAGATCCTCACAACCTGAGAATTCAACTCTCAGTGAAAGCACCAAAATGTTAGCGCCAAAATTAGTCACTAACACCCTTAGAGAGTTTGTGTAGAGAGATTAATGAAGAAGATAGATTAAAATGGAGAAGATAATATAAATTAAAATGCGGGAGACGAGAACACAGAATTTATAGTGGTTCGGCGTTGTAGCCTACGTCCACTTTAAAGTTGATCCTTTTATTTCTTCACTTTAATCTTGATTACAGATACAATACGCTTTTTGGTATTCAAATACAATTGTGAAATAAAAGTAGAGGTCTTGGATGAGGTTAGAAAATGGCAGAGTCTCCTCAGTGTTCTCTGAAATCTCTCTATTTTTCTGTGCCCCTGCCTCTCTATATATAGACGAATGTAGACTGGACTTCCCTGGTGGGTCAGATGGCTAGACAGCTTGGTCCAAATAGGGCATGCTTTGTGTGCCGAGTAGAACATGCCGAATGATCTCCTTGTTGAATGGAGGAGGTGGGCCAAATGATCACTTCGGCAGAGTGGGAGGAGGCCGAGCATACTGACTTCCTTAGGGAGCACTTGTGCCGAGTGAACTAAGCCGAACAATCTTCTGGAGGCCGAACGTTCCACAAATTGCCGAGCAGTGTGCTAGTGCCGAACAATAGTTGGATGCCGAGTACTATGGGATGCCGAACGCTTTTGTATGCCGAACGTTCCTAGAGGCCGCGTGCTCCTTTATGCCGAGCGTCCTCCTACGCCGAGTATAACTCTGTACGGCCGAACAACCCCTGATGCCAAGTACTATGGGATGCCGAATGCTTTTGTATGCCGAGCGTTCCCAGAGGCCGAGTGCTCCTTTATGCCGAGCGTCCTCCTATGCCGAGTATAACTCTGTACGGCCGAACAACCCCTGATGCCGAGTACAACTCTGAATGCCGAACGTCTAGTTGCCTGGTCGATTTTCCAGGTAACAAATACATATATCAGTGTATGTGTGCAGGGACATGTATGATCGTTATTGTTTAAAAGTAGTTTTATCGATAAAATGATTTTCGGTTGTTTTACTGATATTTTACCTAGGACAATATTTACAAATTATCAATATTTTGCCTCGGTAATTTGTTCATAATATTTTTTCCAACCAAACTTACTACTATTATTTATCACTTAAAACATGATTATTTCTTACTTTTAAACCCATATCTAAATATTTTAAAAATAAATATAATTTATTCAAGTGATAAATTTGCAGGTCGTTACACTAGCCGACACCTTCAATAGGGTCGGTCGACTGCTAGCGGTCGGCCACCTCTAAAGGCAATTTTTCAAATTGACGTTGATATCAGAAAAGTGATACACCAAAGCTGTTATATTTAAGTCCTAGTGGCACGTGATACGCGCGTGCATTTAGATAGTACAAATGACGTGGACTTTTAATTTGAGAGCAAATTTAATTACATCATATATTATAATATACAGTTGTTATTATAAACAAATAAGTTTAATATCTACAGAAAAAGTATGAGGTATAGTTATGTAATATAATGATAAAAAAATAATGATAAACTTATAAAAGTGGTTAGCTGCAATTTTCAGATTCAAATACGTAATATAATCATATGAATATGGCTCACCGTGTGTAAATTTGATTTATTTAACATTATGTATCCAACTAAAAATATTAAGCCCCAAAAGTAAAGGCATAATACAACATCATTATAAGTTTTTGTTTGCTTTCTATAAATTATGTTCTTTCTTTACAAATACCTATCGATGTCTATAAATCCCTTGTATAATTCATTTTTAGCACGATTTCAACTATAATTTAAATTTGTATTTTATCTCTTTTAAAGCTTCAAATCATTAAAATGTGAAGTATTTTCTAGTAGTAAATGTTTTTATTTAAATATAAAGGTTTCTCATTATATGATGGAGACACATAGATGGTAAATTATGCTTCTGGTTGTCTTCGTTACTGATTTCTATATCTAAATTACTTTTTGATTGAGTTTCATCACTTTGGCTCTAACAATTTATTCAGATATGTTTTTTTGCCTTTTTTATTCCATATCTTCTCCCAAATATATGGTTTATCACATTAATCGCAAAAATAGATATGTTTCTTGACCCTTTAATTTTATTTTCCAAAACATTAACTTTCAAATCGAGGGCTTCTACTTCATTACATTTCTAAAGAGCTACCTACAGAATCTTGTCGAATGTCAAAAAAAATTAATATAATCATCATAACTACCTCTACTGTAATTTATATTCACTCTATATAATTCAAAAAAACAACGTGCACAGCAAGATTCAGAGTTATAAGACTGTATAAATACAATCGAGTTATGCAAATATCTAAGCTTGAACTCTACCGTGCTAATTTTTTTTTTGAAATGTTACTATATACAACAAATCACTATGACAACAACATGTCAATAAACATTCAAATCGCACTATGCAAGTTTCGAACTTGCGACCTATCGCTCCAAAGCCAAATCACTTAACTACCGGGGCAATGGTGCTTGTCTTCTTGGTTTAATAAAAAAACGGAGAGAAAAGAAAAAAGGGAAAAAAATAAAAAATGGAACATAAACAGTGACTAAATACTCTATAGTAACTTGAAATAATAATGGACAACCAAATAATTGCTAACCTAAAAGTTCAGATGTGTGAAAGCAATGATGGCCAGCAGCTATGAACAGTGATTGAATAAATGCATTAGTACCATGACAAATATCATGGTTTCACTTTAAATCAAGAACAAAAAATTATAATAATAGTTTAATTACTCTCTATTTCAACCGATTTTGAATCCATTGTATAATAAAATGTTGAGCTTCTTAATGCTCACCATAGTATGCAGTTGACAATAATATTAAACTAATATAAGTGTTATGCTATATGGATCGAGTTTAGGATCATGTATGCAGATGTTATTTTTTAGTACCCATTAATAGATGCATGAAGTTTAGGAACAGAAAAGCAGATGCTATTTTAAAGCATCAGTTAATAGGTCTAATTTTAAAAGAATTGTACATTAAAGGGTAATTTTAGAAGTTTGCAGTTGGACCAAAACATCGCGCATTCAATCCAACTATTGATAAAGATGTCTTTGTCATCAATTTTATACTGTTTCTGAATACCACGTTGCTAAAACTACAGTAGATTAAATATTCAATTTAGCTTCAAAAAGTTTCATGCCAAACCAATTAAAGTTTTGGTTTGTCTCTTTAACTCATTGACTAAATTCTGATTGCGATGGAATGTGGCTTGATTTGTTTTGAAAATGTAAACCCAAATACTTTTGAAAATTTTGTTCAAAAACTCTGGGTTTTAAAATATAATATACTTTTGGAAAATATTTGAGAAGCGAGTTTTAATTTAAAATTTTCCAACAATTTTACGAATTTAATTGAAAAGTGGGTTTGAATGAAAAATGAGAAAATTTCTTATTTTAAAATGTCGCATGCTTAGTGGAAGGAAAGCCGACGAGTTAGTGAAAATGAATTTATTATTTAGTATGAAAATATGGATAGCGATGAGGGAAAAAGCTGCTTTTGCTTTGGAATTTCATTTTCCACACCTTAGTAAAACAAAACTTGTTTATAAAATATTTTGGTTTTAAATTTTTTAGAATAAACTTCCTTGTGTGAACTATACTTGGAAAAGTTGGAAAAGATTTTAAGGCAAAAAAGAAGGTTCCATGGTACATCAGAATGGGTACACAAAAGAAATGTGGAAATATGAAATTGTTCATCTAAATTCTATTTCCGGCATAAGAGTGTAGATTTAGAAACTGCATTTTCAAATTTTGAATGTTGAAATTGCGCGCTAGGTATCGAACGGAAGGAATTGGAGGCTAAATTAGTTGAACCATACTCCTATTCTTAGGAGTGTTGAAATTAGTGTACGAAAAAAGATTTTTGGTTTTTGGAAACTTGCATACATATTGAATTGCCAATATATATAGGTTGTTTGCACCACATTTTCAAAGTTGTTTTAGAGAATGCATTCATATAGGAGGCATCAATTTAGTATTATTTAGCATACATATCACATTGTTGCGATACACCATGCACTTGTACACAACTGGATATAAAATTGGTTATACACTAATTGGTTGGATAGCTTAGAATGATTGATTTCCACGAATCAATCCTTGAGGAATTTCAAGAATGAAATCTTTAAAGAGAGGAGAATGTAACACCCCATAGAATAGACAATAATTAATTAAAAAAATTACTAAAAATCAAAATAGAATTTTTATAAGTGTCGGAATTTGGTTATGAAACTTGCACCACTATGTTCATGGCGATTTTCTGATCTACTTTATATACAAAGTTTAACGATTGGAGTCAAACGAAGAAGTTATTGACATTTGAAGTTTTTAGATCATAAATAACTAAAACTTGTTAAAGTAATAATAGCATTAAGTTAATTTAAAAGTAACCATTAAGTAGAAGTCGTAACGCTAAATTAATCGTCAGTGTAAATCTATTCAAACAACGTTAAAAAGGAATAAAACAAATTATAATGATACGTAACATTAAAAAAGCCTAACTACTGGACGGTCGACGCCTTGAATGAGGCAAGTTGACTGCTAACAGTCGACCACCACTGAAGGAGCAGTCGACTAGTTGCTGTTGTGGCGGTTGAAAATGAACCTCGGATTAAAGGTCTAGGTCTAATAAAATATAATCTAATGGATATAATTGATTCGAGCGTTTATAAATACAGGCCTCAGCCCCCTTCACTTTTCTTCTTATATTTTCTAAATCAAGAAGCGCTCTACCATTTTTTTTCAATTTAACAAATTCTTATATGACTTTGATGTCTACATAATAAAAGGATAAAGTATCCTCGGGTATTTTATCATTAATTCATAAGTCGATCATTTTATTTAGATTTATAGGAAAAAATAACATAGCTTTAATAATTTATATATGTGACATCATATATCAAAATTTTCTGTTCTGTTATTTAATGCAGCGAAGTAAATATCAATATTATTTAGTAAAAATAGTTAATTCTTGGTATTACTTTTCTAGATCACAGGAGTCGGAGTCTCATGATCGTCAACTGATGTGCGTTACAAACACAATGCTTGAATGGTGTGTGATGATGAACCAACAGGGAAGTTATTCTCTTTATGGGTAATTTGTAACATTACTTTCGAAAGTAAACATGGAGCTTTTTTATATTAAGATATCTACACACTTAGACCATTACCAACCATCCGACATGTTCACTTTACCCTTTCTATTACTTTCAGACTGAGTGAAAAAACTACGCACCAAAGTAACCCCGAACCAGCCACTGACCACTTTAAAAAAAGACATAAGAATATAAAAGTGAAGTCTTCGCCATTATACTTTATATTTCAAGGTTAAATATGTTAAGCCGCCTTTTGGCACGGCAACATACGGGCGGATTTAACCTAATCGACTACACGATGGTCAAAGCTAGATTTTCACAGATAGGAAGCATGATCATGATATTAAGATATAGCATAGTCGATGAACAAACATTTTGAAATGTTATCTCGCATTTTAGCAAGGCTGTGACACCAAGGAATTAACTTGGAACTAAGAATAGTCTGTCCCGAAGATCGGCTACACATAGGTTCACTATGGATACTGGTAAATTTTGCTCGAGTCTGGATCAAGCCACGATTGATATGGTATGACTAGAAAAATTTAAAAGCCAATATTCCAAATTTCAAGCCAATCAGAGTTCGTATGCTCGAGATAATGATCGATCAAAATCAAGAAAAACCTCTACAACTCGCTTCACAAACTCGCTTCCCAAACGCGCTTCCCAAACTCGCTTTACAAACTCGCTTCCCAAACTCGCTTCACAAACTCGCTTCTCAAGCTCGCTTCACAAACTCGCTTGCACATTGAGGATCCAAACTTGCATCGATCATATCTCACAATCTACGAGTCCAAATGCCATAATATTTTAATAGGAGCTTGCGTACAACCTTAAGAATGTCCAAGATCGTTCCTAACCCAAAAAGAGCAATTTGGATGGATATAAATTCGGTACGTATCGATCATGAAACTCGCTTCACAAACTCGCCTCACAAACTCGCTTGCCCATTAAAGATCCAAACTTGCTACCTGTGATTTGTGATTGTGAACGGGTGCTTTCAATGGTAATTGGGAGTTTATGATCAATTTTTATGCAAACATATTGGTGATTTCACTGAGAATTGAACTCAGGAATCCTACAGCTTGGGTTTCGAGTTTAGAAGCTTAAGGACTTGGATCTGGAAAGCTAAGGTGAAGCAATCAGCAAGAGACTGACAGCAAAATGGAGTCAGCATGAAGGCAGTCAGAAGGCTTCATCGGGAGTGAATCATGCCTTAGTCTTCATCATGCGAGACAAGATGGAGATGATGATAGAAGCCACAGGAAGGAATGCTGAAAATACAAAAAGAGATGATGCAGAACCTACTCCAGCAGATTGGACAAGCTAGAGTGCAAAATCAAGGAACGAAACTATAGAAAGCGCTGGAAACAAGGATCAGGAGCATGGAGCAACCAAGATTCAAAATGGAGCGGGACCATCAGGAGTATCCCACGAGCTAAGGGCACGCCCCTGAATCATATAGATCCAATCCCTAGCAGGATACCAAGCAGAACTGTGCAACACGACGTTGATAGAGGAATGGATGCTCATCTGGGAGAGCAGATTCTTGATTTTTCTCATGAACTCAAGGGGAAGATCGGAGGCAGCAGACAAGGACACCCACGTGATGACAGTGACAGATAGGCGGAGATGGTCAGATGTGCCGTGAGGGAAGGACTAGTGAATAGAGATCTGAAAGACGTAAACAGGAGCCCCTTTTCCCTCGCAATCAGGCAGGCTAGGAACCCAATAGAATTCAAGCTACCAGCGCTAGAGACATACAATGGAAGGACAGATCTTGTTTTTCAACTGATGAGGTATATGAGGCATATAGAAGTACTGGGGAGGCATCATAGGAAGTCATGGCCCAATGCTTCCTGCTATATTTGATAGATAAAGCAGCATTATGGTTCAGGCAACTGGAGAGCGGTTCGATTGGAACATGGACTGAGTTGAGTTCGTAGTTCATATGTCAAGGCCCAAGAATGTAATGAGTTTGACAACACTGAACCAAAAAGAGGGGGAGTCTCTGAGGAACTTTTTGTCATGATTTAACACAGCAGCATCATCGGTGGATTGCCCAGATCCATCCATGGTTTTGATGGCAGCTGTTTCTGGAAGAGCTGATGGCACAGAATTCAAGAATTCAATGACAAGGGATCCACCTATGGGTTTGGGAGAGTTTTACCACGAAGCAAAAAGGTTTGTACGGCCGGAGGATACAAAGGCGCAGAGAGGGGAAGGAGATGAAGTTGAATCTTATGCAGTTAAAGGCAGAGACCCACCTGGAAAAGATTCGAATAAGGACGAACAAAAATGAAAGGTAGACAATAGTTTTGACGATTCGAAGCGGCCATAAAAGGAGCCAAGATTCACCTCTTATTCAAAGTTGAGTGAAACTATGGAGTGAATATATCAAGACACCAGGGAGAAGGTTCCCTACCGAAGGCTAATGAGAATGGATCCAACCAACATGAAAAGAAATCAGACAAGTACTATCTATTCCACGAGCTAAGCGGGCATAGTATGAATGATTGCTTACAATCATCAGAGTACAACAATCAATACATAAATTTGGACAGTTATAATCACTTGTTCTCACACAACGGAAATATAAACCAAGTACGAAAATACGTCTAACCTCCTCCAGCTCGTCTCTTGAGCTTCATAGCATTTAAACCTGAATCTGTAATACTAGGTCTGATCCGAGCATTGTAATAAAATAACACCCAAGTGATTCTGAAAAACCAGCATGAGAAAACACACTCAATTTGAATTATTAGAGTTATCAAAAATCCTTTGAAAAGAAAAAGTATCTCGTAAGACTGCGTCACACATAGACATGACGTGTTTTTCTCCTACGATAACCAAAGCATTTTATAGAAAATCCAGTGATATTATAATAGTGTCTAAGTACAAATACTTATTCAAATAGCCGAAATTGTTGAATTAATTAAATTCCAGTATACGAGGCTCTACAAATAAAGCCGTAAGGCTCGTATTGCAAAATGGATTCCACAAAATAATTGGGCCACTGGGGTACCGCCCATCATGGTAAACCTCTAGAACAATGTACCGAGGACCTCGCCGGGATCCCGTGCTGCCTAATACAGACCTACCCCTAACCTAGATGGACCGAATATGTTGTCACCTTGGGTGTTTCCACCTTTACCATCGAGCGCTCCTTCTTTCATGCACAACCATATCCATAATAAATAGGTTTCCAAGAACATCTAGAAAAGTGATAGCATACCCTAACTGGATGCGACCCACTTAGTCTTCCTACATCTCTCCTGTTTTAGTCATTCTTGGTTGATGAGGCTTGAGGCTAAGCGTCACCTTTCAAGAAACAATTCTACTTAGAATGCTCAACGTCCTCAAATGATGATGTTCTGATAGCATTCATCCATGCAAGTTATCCTAGGTCCAGACAAACCGAATAACCACCTTCATCATCTTCATGGTATTGATTCGTAACATTCAAACCGAATCGAAGTGGTTTTCCGACAATTAAATCCGATTTCGACCTCTTTGAAACGATTAACGAAATTGGCTAATATTGATAATTGGTTGTTTAACTATCAATTAAACATCAATAAGTAGACATTATGCCTTATTATACATTTCCAAAAAAATACTCTTTTCCAAATACCTTTATGAGGCGTATATTTCAAATTCCTTTACATATTCAAATATTTGAAAACAAATTTCAATATTTAAATCCATGACAGGATATCCCATGACTTTTTAACACCTAGGATAATATTCTAAGTTCATTTTCCAAAACCATCTCAAGTATCAAACTTAGAAATTTTCTTAGCATATCTCCCACATTTGCTAAAGCTATTAATAAATTTCATCTCATAATTTCAAAACCCAATTATATTTATTTATAATCCCATCTAACCATTTATAATTTCTTTTTTAAACTCAAATTCATGTTTTTTTTCAAGTTTCGGTATTCCAACTCTTAGGAATGTCTAAGTTCCCAGCATACCATTATAAAACTCCTCTACTAAAAATCTTCCCGTTAAATAAACCCACCTACAAGTCCCTGGAGAATAAAGTAAAAATCATTTCAAACTCTTATATTTATATAAAATAAGTATTTAAAAGAATAATAATTTATTTTAAAACATGTTCAAATAATTATTTAAAATATCGAAAACACTTTTATAACCATCAATAACTCATCTTTAGATAAACCAATAAATTTCCAATGATGATTTTAAAAGCTAGAATTTACTTAAATATATACTTAATATTGGAAAATCTACTTACCGAAGTATTTCAATCCTAACTAGTTTAAAATTTCATAGATTTAAATAATAAAATTTTCCATTTAAAAGCATATTTAACTTCTTAGAATTAAAAATATATTGTTAAAACCTCAATAACCAATTCAATTTTTAAAATTTCTTTCGCATCACATTTCATCACTTCCATTCCGATCTCCTTAATCATTTTCACATCCAAAAATAGTATCAACTATTTTTCTCACCCTATTCCCACATTCTAATATAATTCACTCTATGAATTTTATATTCCCAAATTTTCATCTGTTATCGATTTCTTATATTTATAACATCGTTTATGAATATATAACTTCTCTGAATTTCACTTTTTTATTAAAATAATCTAATTTATAAATTCCATTTATAAATTCAGTTCCTTACAATTTATAATCATTGCTATCAATCTATATCTAATATCGATTTCAACTTCTTTTTGTATTTTCCAGAAATATCGTTACTTTTAAATCCATCGTTTAAAAAAAAATCCTTTATATAAAATATTTGAAAAAAAATCACTTTTTAAAACATTCTTACGAATAGTTAAATACAATCCAAAAATCAATTTATTATTTTACCCAAATCATTTTCTTTTAAAACAATCCAAGTTTCGATATAAATATTTTTATATTCAAAATATCCTTTTAAATTCCAATAAAATATAAAATAAATATTATGTTATCTAATGTACCAAAATTCATGCCAGTGCTACTTTAGCATCCAATTTATCAATCACAACAATAATCTATAACACATTATTCGAACACATCATATATCATAATATATGAAAAATAAAAAATATATTTGAGGAATCCAGTTGGATCCCTCCAACATGTTTTTTTGCATGCACATATGTTAATGCAATATAAATGTACCAATCCTACTCCGAGGGGGATGTCGCGGGACATTGGGTCATCTGCTATTATGCGGGACGCATAGGATCCCATCCGCTATAATGTGCAAGAATATCACTCCAAATACTACTATATATATATTATAACATCCAGCCAATAATAATTGAATCATTCAATCAACCACTAATTTAAATTTTCAACATTTTAAATTAAACTAACAATCCAAAATGAGTGAGATTTACTCACCTTTGATTTTAAATTTTCTAAATCGCAGCGACTCCGAAAAAAATTCCCAAATCAATCCTATTGCCGATTTCCCAATTACAGATCCACGTGATCAATCGCATGATTTTTGGGCCTCGTAATGAACACGTTATACATTTTATAAGATTATGCGATATACACACACACACACACATACAAATACATATTAATAACAAAACTAATTATTGCCATAAGAAAGGTTAACTCACGCGCATACCTTAACCCTCCCTTACGTACAATCAAAGCATCGAACGAGCTTCACCACCATTGACACATGACCGCACACTCGCCTCCTCCCCTCCAACCTGACACACACCAGCACCATGACCCTATCAACCTCCCCTTCATGTCCATGCCGTTGCAAGGGCAATGATTCCACCTTGTCAGCTCGTCGTTCCTCCACTGGAGCTTCTCCCAAGCGCTGCTCATGTCACCAAATTGCAACTTCCCCTTCAACACTCGACTGCACCATATCGCATCATCGAAGCTTCTACCATTGCCACAATCGACTACTGTCGAAGCCACTCCTCCAATCGCAAACTCCCTTTCCTTGCGTGTTGCCACTAGCATCGTGCCTCCTGATACGCGATTTTCCCAAGCATGAGAAGTCGAATGCGATAGTCGCGACCTTCCCTTAATCGACTGTCATCCCAATCTTTCATGCTCGTGGGTCTTCCCTTTTTTAAAACGATCAAACGAATTCGATATCGTTAGAGAAGACATGATTTCGTTTTTGAATAGATTTCAATTTTTTTATTTGAACTGCTTTTCGTTTTTAAGAGGAAAAGTAACGAATTATAAAAGGAAGGGTGCGGCATGGTCCAGAAGATAAGTAAATGAGTTTGACTTTCAATTATAATATTATATAAAAAAATTCCAAATATCTCGTTATAAACAACTTAAAATCCATATCTCCTATCGAGACGTGCCGCCTGTCGTTCCTAATGTTACACCCCTATTCCGAATACAAAGGAAAAGATTTCAAGTCCTAATTCGATTGTATGGAGAAGATATCTTTTTGAACCCAATTATTGTATTGAATTTTCGATATTAATTTCAACGCGCTTCTATACCGTACGACCAAACAATAACTCCAAATGCTACTAAATTTGAAATCCGATAATAATGCACTATTATGCATCAAATTCCGAGACTGTGCCCTAGATTACTATTTTAACGCGTCGATTAAATCGACGATATCAAAATTTTGTGAAATCACACGAAATTTCAGTTTTGAAAACTTATTAACTCAATTATAATTCCAAATTCAATATTTAAACAATTTCAATGTTCAAAATCAAACGATGAAAAAAATTTGGGTTGTTGCAGCTACTACAATATGTGAAAAAGCAAGCAGTGACGACGGAACAGGAGCGACCGCCATCTGCATCAATTTGGGACGGCTCAGGATCAAGGCGTTAGCTTGTCATCAATTGATTGAAGTAATGACGAATAAGTTGCAAACTTCACATAGCTTTGTTAAGTCGCCTACACATGTGTGGGGTCAAGAACACTCTCCGGTATGCTCTAAGACAACTATGAACTATGACAGTGGGGTGTTTGCACTTTGACGTGTTTGTTTTTCTTTTGATTTTTGTTTGTTTTTTTGCACTTGAACTTGATTGATTTGGACATTTCCATTTTTTGAATCATTTGAATGAAATTCTGGTATACATAATTCCATAACTACCAAGTCACTTACATATGTAGGGGATCGTGAACGGTTCTTAGGCATGTTCTTAGATAGCGATGAACCGCCATAATGAATGATTTAGAAACTCACTCGAACGTGAAATCTGGCATTAAAGTCCCCCCCCCCCCAACCTGAGCACTTGACCTGGAATGGTCACCGTTCGCCTCAAATGGCACCCGGCCGCGAATGGTCAAAATTCGCCTCGAACGGCACCCGACCTCGAACGGTCACTGTTCGCCTTGAATAGCACTTGACCTTGAACGGTCACAAATGGCCTCAAACGGCAATACGATCTTGAACGATCGCCATTCATAATCAGGTAAGATTATCAATCTCTTTACAGGTCATCAACATGATACGAACATCTGACATATGGCACTACAAAACACACCTTCTTATAGCAAGGCATGTTTTGGGGGGAAAATTGTTAACCCACCTTTTGGATAGGCAACATACATATGGATTTAACCCAATCGACTACACGATGGTCAAAGCTGGATTTTCACAAATAGCAAGCATGATCACGAGAATAAAATATAGCATAATCGACAAACAAGCATTTTGAAATGTTATCCCGCCTTTTAGTAAGGCCGTGACACCAAGGAATTCACTGGAAACTAACGACAGTCTGTCCCGAAGATCAGCTAAACACAAGTTCACTATGGATGCTGTTAACTCCACTTTTTCAGCAAGGCCGTGATATCAAAAATCGACCGAGAAACCAATGATAGTTCGTCTCGAAGAATAGTCAACTCAGCATCCCAACAAAGCAAGTTCTGTTGAATGGCTTTTCAGATAAGATCCCCTACGGAGGGGGGGCCAGGGGGGGTGCCAACCCCCCAAGGTGGGGGTGCGGGGGAAACGCCGCCGCTACGGTGATCGACCTGCCCGGTCAGGTCGCAGGGGTCCAGGGGGCAGCGCCCCCGGCGGGGTGCGGGGCAGCGCCTCGTCCAAAACGGTATACGACTTAGAGAATGGAGCGACCTATCTTCTACACGAAGTCAGCGACCTAACACATGAAGCGGGCCAAGCGACTTAACTTCTGAAGTGGGTTACCGACTTAACAAGGTTGCCGACTTGACAAGGTTGCCGACTTAACAAGGTTGCCGACTTAATAAGGTTGCCGACTTAACAAGTGGCACGACCTACCGACTTAAAAGGCATCGCGACTTAGCGAGTTAAGCAACTCAGCGACTTAAGGCATAAAGCGGCTCAACCGAGTTAACGAGCTAACAGGAGAAGCGACTTAACAGGTAACGACCTAAGTACTCCGCGACCTAAGAATCACTAAGTCGCTCGCGACCTAAGTATCACTAAGTCGCTCGCGACCTAAGTAGGTCGGAGCAGTTCCTTTAGGCCGTATTTGGTAGGTCGCATCTCTCTCCCCTGCCATTCCTTAGGTCGCCCACGACCTAAGTTATAGCCGGCCTATCCTAGCCGAATTATCCCTAAGTCGTCCATAACTTGTTAGCTCGCTCAGAAGAGACCCACGACCTATGATAAGTCGCAACGGCCGACCTACGACTTACCTTAAGTCGGTCACGACCTAAGACCTGTTCAGGCACCCCTATAAATACGCAACTAGCTCCACCATTCAAGGGATCTTCTTCGGATTCTGGGAGGACGCCATTACTCTGCTGCATTCTCAACTCAAACAACACTTCATTTCTATCATCAAGGACGCTACAACGAACTTCAAAAGAGAATCAACATCATTCAACATGAATTCGAGAGATTATACTTCTTTGAAGTTTTAGCTACTAGTCCAAAGTGTATTGTAATTGAAGAAAGTTGCATAGAGTTGTAATCAAATGAGCAATAAAGAAGATTGAAGTGGACGTAGGCTCGATCTTAAGCCGAACCACTATAAAAATTGTGTCTTTTACTGCTTTTCTATGATTTTACTGCTTAACTCTGATTCCCGTATTAACTGGTGGTGCTTTCACATTAACTTTGCATACACCGGGGTGTTAGCGTTCAGATTTTCACGTTAACATTTTTGGTGCTTTCACTGAGAACCCAACTCAGGAATACTTTCACCATTGCTTCGCGAAAGTTCATTGAAAGAATCTCTCTAAAGACCAGAAGTTTATCCGAGATAATGGCTACTGGAAGACAGCTCAGATCTGATAGATCCGGTGATGCTCATGAGAATACTACCACTTCTCTTGCTCCAAATGAAGCAGCTCCGAGTGTTGGAATTACACAAGAGGTGTTTGATGCTGCAGTTTCTGGGTTATATCAGCAAATGGAAGCCCAGAACGCTCTACTGCCGGAAAGAATGAATGCTTTACTTGGGGGCAACCGTCAAACAGAAAATAATGAAGAGACCTTTGCAGATGATGCCCATGATTCCCAAGAGAAAGGTATCCCTCAAAGAGCAGTTGGCACCGCCGCAAGGGCACCTTCTCAAGCTGAAGGTTCAAGGCCGCAGCCAATTTTCCACGAACATTTGCCCAGGCAAACTTCTGAAAGAACAGCTGACTTCTGCCCGGCAAAGCCTCTGAACGATAAGGAGTACCTATCAGGGATGATTCGCTCAATTATGAAAGAGAGCATGCAGAGGCAAGAGGATGAAAATGATTGGGGGTTTGCTCCAAGTAAGACACCGTTCACCGAAAAGATATTGAAGGCAGAGTTTCCAAGGAAATTTGTACCTCCTACTATCCCGGCCTATCGAGGCACAAGTGACGCTAATCAGTTCCTGTACAAGTACGATTGGCATATGACCGGGGCAAGAGCAACAGATGAAATCAAGTGCCAATACTTTCCGATATACTTAGAGGGAGTGGCCTTACTTTGGTTCACAAAGTTGCCAGTTAGATCCGTGGATTAATTTTCCGACTTAACATGAAAGTTCAAAGATCAGTTCAGGCTATATGCTACAAAGGCCAAGGATATAATGTCACTCTCTAGTCTAGAACAAAATCCCGGGGAGTCTATCAGATCGTTCTTAAACCGCTTCAATATAGTCTTGGCCGAGGTTTATAACGCAGAGCCACGGATGGTTTTGACTTACCTGATGCGGGCTATCGATAAATCGAGTGAATTTGGCAAATGGCTAAAAAAGAAGGAGCCAAACTCACTTGAGAAATTCTATAAGAAGGCCGACGAGTTTATGCGCTTGGAAAGCTTTCCTGTGCCAACAAAAGCAGTCGTGACCGAAATTCAGAATGTCAATGTTGCTTCTAATAAAGGAGAATCTGGAGGACAGAAAAGGAAGAATGATGATGGGAAAAAGCAGGGAAATCCAAAGAAAAACCGCTACTTTGAACCGTCAGATTATACTCCCTTAACCGATACTCCAGAGAACATTTTCTTAGCAATAAAGGATATTGTTGAATATCCTAAACCACAAAAGTTGAGACTTAGGAAAAATGCCACGCAAAGTGAAAGATTCTGTAAATTCCACAATCAACCTGGCCATGACACTGACGAGTGTCGCCATTTGAAGGATCTGATTGAGAAGCTGTTGAAAGAGAATAAACTTCAGCAATATGTCCGGAGAAACAGGAATGATCCATCCTCATCCACTCAGGGGAAAATACTTCTCACTCATCATTACGGCTCAAATGAAAGAACTGCAACGCAGGGATCTGAGAGGCTTATCATTAATGCTATCATAGGGGGCCCTCACCCAGCGGACAGAAGTTGGGACGAGATGGAAAGATATGCTCGTGCTTTGAGACAAGCCCCGGATGGAGAGAATATCCTTGTTCTGGAAGATGATGCCTAATGGCCATATTTCACTTAATGGCTTTTGCTTAAAATTCATAGAATAATACTGGATTTATGATTCCTGTATAAAATGCCGTTGTAAAAACAGTGCAAATAAATAATAGGAACTATAAATCTTGAGCTTTCTATTACGATAAAATGCTTGTTTCATTTCGATATGCAAATATCTTAAAATATATTGCTAAAATGTCGATTTAATGTTGCAGGAAATCAAAGCACAGCTCACCTAGTCAACACATCACAAAGCCAAGCGATTCCTACAAATCGCTCAACAGGCGAATATCAGGCCACAAAAATTTCCAGACCCAAATCCTACATAAGAAGTGCTTCAAGCAAACAGTGAGTGATCCAACCGGAGGTGGGCCCTTGCAAACTAATTGAGATCGTTTGTGCAAACGAACATTCGATTAAGTAGCTTGTGTCCGCCCCTGCGAGCTCACTTAGCAATGAAGTACACTTCTTTTGATAAAATAAACTACTTCCAAAAGAAGGAAATGTGGGTTCGGAAATGATAACGGGGAATCACTGAGGATCAAATGGTGAAAAGACATGGGCGAGCAGGCAAGAAACAAATAAAGACCTCTTCGGGGGCACATTTCACCAGAGTTGAAGTGCAAACTCTTCGGAGGCCCACTTCTCCAGAGCTGAAATGCCAAATAAAGACCTCTTCGGGGGCACATTTCACCAGAGCTGAAGTGCGAACTCTTCGGAGGCCCACTTCTCCAGAGCTGAAATGCCAAATAAAGACCTTTTCGGGGGCACATTTCACCAGAGCTGAAGTGCAAACTCTTCGGAGGCCCACTTCTCCAGAGCTGAAATGCCAAATAAAGACCTCTTCGGGGGCACATTTCACCGGAGCTGAAGTGCAAACTCTTCGGAGGCCCACTTCTGCAGAGCTGAAATGCCAAATAAAGACCTCTTCGGGGGCACATTTCACCGGAGATGAAGTGCAAACTCTTTGGAGGCCCACTTCTCCAGAGCTGAAATGCCAAATAAAGACCTCTTCAGGGGCACATTTCACCAGAGCTGAAGTGCAAACTCTTCGGAGGCCCACTTCTCCAGAGCTGAAATGCCAAATAAAGACCTCTTCGGGGGCACATTTCACCGGCGCTGAAGTGCGATCTCTACGGAGGCCCACTTCTCCAGAGTTGAAATGTCAAATCAAAGCCCTCCAGCGAGGCACAACAAAAAAAAAGAAAAAGAAAGGCTTCTCCAACACAAGGCGCACTCTACTAAAGCAAGAATAATATTTCCTCAAAAATGGAAAATTATTCTCTAAAGAAAGAGTGCATGCCTTCTCAAAATGGAAGAGTTATTCTCTAAAGTAAGAGTACAAGTCTTCTAAAAACAGAAGAATTGTTCTCCAAAATCTCCTCAAAATGGAGAATATTACAATGAGTTGTGGTATGGGGGCAATATAATATTGCTACATTAATAAAAGCAGTACCCAAGCAACGTACCACAAGCTCACTGCAATATCATGCAAAGAGAATAAAGAAACTTGTATGAAAATGAGGAATAAATACATTCTCAAATACAGACAAAAGTTTCTATAAAATTTGTTATGCACGTGCGGGTTTCAAAAGGCAAAACAAGAAGGATGACCCCACACCGTCAAATGGAGTAAAACATTACACCAATAAGGCTTCCGCAATAGGTTCCATTGATGCAAGTTCCTTTGCGAAAGCTGGGGCATCTGAAGTTTCTGCTTGAAAACCAGGGGCATCGTGAAGCTAAGTCGACCAAAAAGAGTGCAAAAGTCCGAATTAGTGCAAAAATTCATCTTTCAGCAAAAAATTTAACGCTCCTCTCCTCAACCGTCACAGCACTTAGTCTTTTAAAAATTGACTTGTGACTGGAATATTCGGAAAGAGGAAGGAAGTGCTGCAAAAGTAAAGAATGAAATTAGTACCGGACAACTCGGATTTTGAAAATCCCAGAAATGGAAAGATCCAGTTTGCCCCACTACTCTTCTTATCGAAAAGACATTCTATATGAAGAACTGAATATTCAAAAGTAAAGGTGCACGTTTTCTAAAAGCGTGTGAAGTGTTGTGCAAAGCTACTAAAACAACAAGTAAATAAAGCAATACTTGAAATAATACTGGTTGGCATATGTCAATTCAGAAGAATTCGAGGCTTGTTATTTGAAAGTAAGTGCGGTGTCAATGCAGATAGCAGTTATAGCTGTGTAAACTTTGTGTTGATACTTCATTCAAGACAGTTGATTCGCAACACTTCATCAAGAACATACTAATTTGCTTACAGTAAAATACCAGTTCTTTGATCTAATCCATCACTCGATATGGGCAATCGGTGATGAGTATATTCGCCCTATTTTTCTGCAAATGTTGCGTTTAACAGGTTGTTAAAATAATCTGTAAAGAGATGCAACAAGTTCAGGTCAAAGTTCCATTGAATCGCATCGGTCAAGTTTAAAAGGCTTCAGGTCAAAACAAAGCAAAGTTGCCTAAGTACAAGCTCAGCAGCTCAGTAAAGCACGAGTTAAGAAGAATCGAAGCACACGACCTAGTCCCTAGGCGTATACTTCGAGGGGCAAGTGTTAACTCCACTTTTTCAGCAAGGCCGTGATATCAAAAATCGACCGAGAAACCAATGATAGTTCGTCTCGAAGAATAGTCAACTCAGCATCCCAACAAAGCAAGTTCTGTTGAATGGCTTTTCAGATAAGATCCCCTACGGAGGGGGGGCCCAAGGGGGGTGCCAACCCCCCAAGGTGGGGGTGCGGGGGCAACGCCACCGCTACGGTGATCGACCTGCCCGGTCAGGTCGCAGGGGTCCAGGGGGCAGCGCCCCCGGCGGGGTGCGGGGCAGCGCCTCGTCCAAAACGGTATACGACTTAGAGAATGGAGCGACCTATCTTCTACACGAAGTCAGCGACCTAACACATGAAGCGGGCCAAGCGACTTAACTTCTGAAGTGGGTTACCGACTTAACAAGGTTGCCGACTTAACAAGGTTGCCGACTTAACAAGGTTGCCGACTTAATAAGGTTGCCGACTTAACAAGTGGCATGACCTACCGACTTAAAAGGCATCGCGACCTAGCGAGTTAAGCAACTCAGCGACTTAAGGCATAAAGCGGCTCAACCGAGTTAACGAGCTAACAGGAGAAGCGACTTAACAGGTAACGACCTAAATACTCCGCGACCTAAGAATCACTAAGTCGCTCGTAACCTAAGTATCACTAGTCGCTCGCGACCTAAGTAGGTCAGAGCAGTTCCTTTAGGCCGTATTTGGTAGGTCGCATCTCTCTCCCCTGTCATTCCTTAGGTCGCCCACGACCTAAGTTATAGCCGACCTATCCTAGCCGACTTATCCCTAAGTCGTCCATAACTTGTTAGCTCGCTCAGAAGAGACCCATGACCTATGATAAGTCGCAACGGCCGACCTACGACTTACCTTAAGTCGGTCACGACCTAAGACCTATTCAGAAACCCCTATAAATACGCCACTAGCTCCATCATTCAAGGGATCTTCTTCGGATTCTAGGAGGACGCCATTACTCTGCTGCATTCTCAACTCAAACAACACTTCAAGCATTTGTATCATCAAGGACGCTACAACGAACTTCAAAAGAGAATCAACATCATTCAACATGAATTCGAGAGATTATACTTCTTTGAAGTTTGAGCTACTAGTCCAAAGTGTATTGTAATTGAAGAAAGTTGCATAGAGTTGTAATCAAATGAGCAATAAAGAAGATTGAAGTGGACGTAGGCTCGACCTTAAGCCGAACCACTATAAAAATTGTGTCTTTTACTGCTTTTCTGTGATTTTACTGCTTAACTCTGATTCCCGTATTAACGGGTGGTGCTTTCACATTAACTTTGCATACACCGGGGTGTTAGCGTTCAGATTTTCACGTTAACAGATGCTGATTAATTTTACCCAAGTCTGGATCGAGTCGCGATCGATATGGTATGATTAGCAAAGATGTGAAAGCCAAAGTTCCAAATTTCAAACTAATCGAAATTCGTATGCTCGAGATATTGACCGATCAAAATTAAGAAAAACCTCTACAACTAGCTTCATAAACTCGCTTCACAAACTCGCCTCCCAAAATCGCTTCTTAAAATCGCTTCACAAACTCACTTCCCAAACTCACTTGCACATAGAAGATCCAAACTTGCATCGATCATATCTCACATTCTACTAGTCCGAATGCCACCAAATTTTCATAGGAGCATGTGTAATATCTTAAGAATATCCATGATCGATCCCAAACCAAAAAGAGCAATTTATGATCAAGACAAATTTGGTTCATATCGATCATGAAACTCGCTTCACAAACTCGCTTGCACATTGAAGATCCAAACTTGCATAAATCATATCTCACAATCTACAAGTCCAAATGCTATCGAATTTTCAAAGGAGCTTGTGTACAACCTGAAGAATATCCATGATCGATCCTAACCCAAAAAAAGCAATTTTGGATTGATACGAATTTGGTATGTATCGATCATAGATCGAGTTGAAATGTTAAGGGATCGATCATATGGGCCCACCCACGTGAGAAAAGGAGTCTTCCAAGATCAAAGCAAGATATTTGCAGCCAACACCTATAAATATTAGTCCAAAAGCTTCAGAAAGGTATCTTTTGGCTCTTCTGTGTCGATACTCTGCCGGAATCATTGTTGTAACTTGGTTATACCATCGTAAACCTCTGTAACCAGCGAGTTTAATCAATAAAACAGCAACTCTTCAAAGGGGACGTAGGCTACAACGTCGAATCACTATAAATCTTGTGTTTCTACTGCCTTCCTTTTAAGTTTTGAGTGTTCTTCATATTTATATTCTCTACATACTTGCTATCTTTGATTTGTGACTGTGAACGGGTGCTTTCATCGGCAATTGGGTGTTTGTGACCAACTTTGACGCAAATAAAATATTACAACTGTATAGTCTTTGCCGTTATAATATTATAACGGCAAACTATTTATTGTTTTAAAAACCAGTGCTCTATTCAGTCCATTAGCCACAGATTCACTCCGTACCAATGACGGAAAAATAAACAAGTCACGCTTGACTGTGTAGTGGCTACTTTTTAAAATGAACAAGCCATCGTTGGTTGTGTTTTTATCCTTATTGATTATTATGTACATTGTAATTTTTCCTTAAAACCTATATATTTATATGAGTGTTATGGTACGTGCTTCGCACGTAACAATAACACACAATTCGTAGGTAAATTGATTTTATTACAAATTATATGTGCTTAACATATTCAAGAGAAACTATTTTTATAAATATTTAGCTATGTTATTGCGTGGAATCATGTGTAGTCAGTTTGAATTTTTATTTCTAAGTTGCATTTTTTAATTTTTTTGTTAGTTTGAACGTTTATTTCCGTTATCAATTAATAAAAAACAAAAATGTATAGGAACTTTATTTGTTAAAACATATTTTTAAGTGATATTAATTTTGATAATACATGTAGAAGAGCGTCATGAATTTGTAAAAAAATATTTGTTAGATCCTTACTTTAAATAATATTAACATTTGTTAATATCTGTAGAGAGGCGTTTTTGCAAGTTGGCTGTTAACGCTAAAATTTGAACGCTAACACCCCGGTGTATGAGTTATAGTTGTGAAAGCACCACCCGATAACTCGGGAACAGATTACAAGCAGATAATAGCGGAAAAGCAGTAAACAACAACAATTTTATAGTGGTTCGGCTTAAGGGTATAGCCTACGTCCACTTTAAGTACTTTTATTGATGATCTCGTTACAAGCTGATACAATTCTTTCCAAGTACAATACACTTTGAATTACAAGTCACTTAGAACAAGTAGCCTAAACTTCAATGGAGATTAGAGTCTTCAAATCCATGTTGGATGTGTGTGATCTTTTCTCGAAGTTGTTTGTAGCGTTCTTCGTGTCTTGAGAGCTTTAAGTGTTGGATTGGTTTGGAATGCAGCAGAGTAACGGCGCTTGAAGAGAATGAGCCAAAAGTCCTTTGCTTGTTGGAGTTAGGGTCATATTTATAGGCATTTTTCAGAGTAAGGTCGTAGGTCGTGACCGACCTAAGTAAGGTCGTAGGTCGTGACCGACCTAAGTAAGGTTGTAGTCGACCTGAAGAGTATTGGCCCCTCCTTCCTCACGCATGCTGATTTGCACAAGTCCTAGGTCGTGAGCGACCTATCCCCCTGTGGCATTGCATAGTCTTCTATATTCTGGTATTTAGGTCGTTAGCAACCTAACCTAGGTCGCGAGTACTTTCCTGCAGCCATAGTTAATCTTAAGTCGCTGAGTCCCTTAGGTCGCGACCTTCCTTAGGTCGTGGAGCTTCTTAGGTCGGTGGATAGTTAGGTCGCGGAGTTCCATAGGTCGAGTCCATCTTCAGGTCGCACTCACTCTTAGGTCGCGGCCTCCTTTAGGTTGCAGCTTTCTGTTAGGTCGCAACAATCCTTAGATCGCCAGGTTACTTCTGCAGTTAAGTCGCGCCCTTTTTTAGGTTGCTTGTTCTTTTAGGTCGCGGCCTTTTTGGGTCGCTGCTGCCTTTAGGTCGAGACAATCTTAGGTCGCAACACTTTAGGTCGCAGCTACTCTTAGGTCGCTGGGTTCCGCTAGGTCGTAACCTTCTTCAGATCGCTAGGTCGGTTCACTAATTAGGCCGCTAAATCGTTTCATCTCTTGGGTCACTAGGTCGCGTCTTCAGTTAGGTTGCTTACTTTTAGGTCGCGGCAATAATAGGAGTTAACATCTGCCCCTCGAAGCATAGGCCTATGTCATAGGTCGCATGCTTCGACTTATCTTTGCTAGGTCGTGAGCGACCTAAAACATATGCTAACTCGCGTGTCTACTCGCCTTCTTCTTTCAGCTCCATATAAACTGCTAGGTTGCTTCTTCTTCATTATCTAACTGCTTCAATTTCTTGCTCTGCCATTAACAGAATTCCGCGATTTTAAAGACGAACTCAAGCAAATCATTCAGCAATTCATTCTTGCTATCAAATCACGTAAGCATCTTCGATCCTTATTCATTCCCTAATCATCATCGAACCACGAATTCTAACCTCTCAACCCCAAATCGATTTTGTACGTCGTGCTTCACTCTGAGTTGCATTGTGATCGATTCCTGTTCGTCACTGGCTATTGTTGTTGTTGTGATTCTTGAACGCACAACAGTGAGTTAGGTCTATGACAGATCAGAGATATATGGAGTCGTTTTTCGAATGACTTGGTGGTATGAAAAGACGATGATCTTCACGAATAGAATGAGGGATTCTGCGCTATTAGTGTTAACGGGTTACTGGGTCTGATGTGCTTTAGCGTGGATAGGAAGTCAGCGACCTAGTAGATCTGAGCATTCTAAGATAACTTACGACCTAAGGGAAGCTCGAGGACTTTCAAATTCACGACTTAATTCTTAGGTTGCGT
The DNA here is from genome assembly GCA_030765085.1 of Allium cepa. NCBI lineage: Eukaryota > Viridiplantae > Streptophyta > Magnoliopsida > Asparagales > Amaryllidaceae > Allium > Allium cepa. The sequence goes on from CM060931.1 coordinate 836,800,272, forward strand.
TGGGATTTGAACGACCTAGGACTTGGCAAATTTGCACATGCACTTTGAACAGAACGACTTAACAATTTAGCGACCTATCATTCTTGAATGACTGCATAGTGACTTAATATATCAACGACCTGTACTTTGCGGCATAGGCTTTAGGTCGCGGCCGAGTTAGGACTTGGAAAGTTTGTACTGCCTTGAACCTTTTAACTTGCATAGTGCGACCGAATGAAGCCCGACCTATGCTAGGTCGCTGGACGACCTAAGACTTGTGAAATTCTGTGAAGACTTGGTTGAATTGTTTGAACTTGAATTCTGTTGCACTTTGTTGTAGGTTATCTCTAATGCTAATAACCTGTTAAACATAATATCTGTAGAAAAATAGGACGAATATACTGTCATTGACCGCCCACATCGAATGACAGATTAGTCGATAAAGAATAATCAACTTAAATGAACTGTGTGAGTGAAATGCTGTGAATCAACCGACTCAAATGAAGTGTTAAAGAAAAGCTAAAATTTTGTTTGAATTAACACTGCGCTTGAGTTTTAAATTAACAAGTCCTGAAATCTCACAATCGATCAGTTGTCAATTAGTTTAATTTCAGTTATTTCGCTTGTTACCTTTATTAGTTTCGCACAACACTTCACACTTTTAGGAAACGTGCACCTTCACACCTGAACATCAAGTTACTCATGTAGAATGACGTCTCAACAAGAAGAGATGATAGAACACGTCGAAGGGGCTTTCCCGGTCGCTATTCCACTAGAGAACCCCCCGGAAAGAACTCCTACCCTTCTGAAACAGCGGGTGCTTAATCAATTATGGATTCAATTTGGCATTGCCGAGGCAGAAGTTTTACTCCCTGGACCAAATGATTTCGCTGATAGACCACCTTCCGGTTTTGTTGCCATTAATCGCCAAATGTGCTTAAGCAGAGCAATTCCTCCCTTTAATGAATTTCTTCAACAAATCCTTCTTCGACTGACGATCTCTCCTTTCCAACTGCATCCCAATGGCTATGCCATCTTGATGGGATTGTGCGTTCTGTTCAGGAGAACTCTTGACCGTCTTCCGAGTTTTGAGGAAATCTGTTACTTGTGCACTTTTGCGAAGAACAAGGACCACCCTTCGATTGTACTTGTAAGAGGTGCGAGGAACCGTAAACTAATTTTGGATTTGCCGGAGAGTGCACATGGTTTTTTGAATCAATTCTTCTATATCCGTTGCCCCGTAGGATTTTACGTAGACTGGAGAATAGGAAGTGAGATCTTTTTTTCCCTTCTTTCTTCAATTCCATTCCAAGTTTTTCATGGTTCGTATTGCTAGATGCTGATTTCATTCCTTATTTTTACAGCACTTCCTCCTCCTTCTAGAGATTCTAGTCATAAACCAGTCTTTGAAAGGCTAAGCATTGTGGCTGCTGAAGAGAGGAGCGCAAAATTTTTATTGACAGATGAACTCCTTCATCGATTTGAGCTTTTACATTCTTCTCATTCTACTCAACTTCATGAAGTTCCGACTGAAGTTCCCGATTCTCCGATGAAAATTCCTGATGCCCTGGTCCCTACTAAAGAGCACATGCAGGGAGGAACCTCTATAGAAACTTCGCTAGTAAAGTGTTCAATTCCGAAAGATGTTGCGGGGCCATCTGACAAGTCTGTACTTGCCCCAGTTATCGAAGAGGAAGAACCTCCACGATCTTCCGAAAAATCTACTAACGAAGGAGTCAAGAAAGCAAGTCCCAAAAAACATGATGGTGATGATGTTTTCGAGGGGTTGAGTGATTTAATTGTGACTTCTCAAGAACTTTTCAAAGATGATGTCTCCAAAACTATCTCTTCTGTAATCGAGGCGACATCTTCTTTACAACAAATGTCAACTCCTCCTACTCAAGTTATCGCTACCTCTATTCCACAGAGTGGTTTGTAACTCGATGCGTGTAGTTTACACGTTACACGACACTTCGGATTTCTCATCACTTCTACGCACTTATCTTCTTGTACTTTAAAGATTTCTAAGGCTTATTATTTTTATTCCAGATTCTCCTATGGGGCGCAGCGGCTCGTACTATGATGATTTCCAGCGCTACGGGAGGCGTAGCCAGTATGATTACAGGCATTACCTCCCTTCTTACAGAGAATCGAATGAAGAGAGGGCCATCAGGAAAGCCGACGAGAGACGAGCATATAAAGAACGTCACCGAAGGGAACAAGAAAGACATGACCCTCCCCACAGAGATGATGATACTCGAAAGAGAAAAGCTCACGATGAGAGAGGTAAAGGTCACATAGACGATTCTTCTAGCAAGCGGGCTAGACTTACCGAAGAAACAATGCCGACAGCTTCTGAACATGTTCCTGCTCAATCTCCTGCTCCCGTTCGCTCCGACATTCAAGCAATCATCAACCGGCCCGCATACCAAGTCGGGCAAGGTCCTCCCACTCTTCAAAGTCGATTTCCTCAGTGGTGCTTGAGAGGGGTTCGATTTGATCTCGACTTGGTTCCTCTCGACAAACCGGCTATGCTGCGAAATCTTGATACTGTCAGGACCGATATTGAAAGAATGTCGAACTGGCAAAAACTTGTCGACGAGCTTCAGAGGGTTAACCGAGCCAATCTCGAGGCCATGCTCACAATGGAGAACGACAAGGCTGAGTGGCAGAAGACTCTCGAACAGCATGACGCCGAAATGAGAAGTATTGCTTCCTATAATGAAAAGCTGGAAGCGGAAGTAGAAAAGCTTAAGGAAGAATTAGCTACTTCATCTACTTTCCATTCTCAAAAGGAGAGCATGCTTCAGCAACAAGTACGAGATGCGCATGCCAGTCAAAGGGCAGTCGAAGATAAGCTTACACACCAAGAGAAGGTCATAGAAGAATATCGTGCTGAAACTTTACAGCTGCGAGAACAGGCCGGCTCTCAAAGCTTGGAGATAGAAATGCTAAAAGCTCGACTTGCTATAGCCGAAACGGAGCGTGACGAGGCTGTTGCTGGTAAACTCGCGGCCGAAGAGGCCCATCAAGCAACCAAAGCTGATATTAGCTCCACATTATTTGATTTCTATCTGCATAGCATTTTGGGGCATGGCAGCCTTGCCTTTCTAGGCCCTAAATACGAAATTACATTAGCTGAAGTCTGGGAGGCAGCACTTGATATGCTAGGTGGCAAAGGTGTTGGCTATGCCGAGACAGCTCTTGAAGAGCATTATCTCGATGATGATGCCCGCGCCGCTCTTGCCAAGGGAAAAGAGCAACTCGCCAAGGTACGGGCCGGAATGGCGGAAGGGGAACGTTCTGAGAAAGAAATACCGCCTACCACTTCTGAACGTCCTTTAGTTTCTCCCGAAGTGGACATTACAGGCTCTAGTGCTCATTCGCCGCCTCCTATAAGAACCGGGGTAATCACCCCTACTGATGATGAGGCTTTGGAGGATACCGGGGCTCAGAATTATGAGATTGAACTTACGAAGCAAACATCTTCAGGTAATTTTGATATTGGTCCGATTCAGGTGGATCGCTTGCTTACTCCTCAAAAGTTTGATGAGCTTCTCGATTACTTCTTGAATCTCGACGAACCCATATCTCCCTTCTTTCGGGGAGATACTAATATTTTTAATTTCTCTTCTTCTGCAGTTGAAACGCCAAGTGCTGTGCAGACTTCACTTCCTCCGGTTATCCCTCCTCCGTCTCTTCAGGTGACTCCTCCTTCTGCTTCACAACCCGGGTCACAAGAGGAACAGATTGAGGCTCTTCATGGCTTGGATGACCCTATCGCTTCGCAAGAGCAGAAGGACGAGGGACTTGAAGGAGGCGAGATCTCTCCGGAGCGGACTCCCTCTGATGACGTAGTTTTGTCCGCTCTTGTTACTCCAGGGAGTGAGTCTTCTTCGAAGAGAAGAAAGAAGCATGGAACATCGAAGAGGAGGGGGAAGAAAATCATCACCACTGAAGAGGAACCGGAAGTCGCACCGGTTGCACCTCCCTCTCCTTCTTCCCTTATGCCTATAGATAGACCTGAAAAACTAATCATTCGGCCAGGCAAAGGGTCCAAGGGTGGCAAGAAGAAATGAAGACTTCAGCTTTTAGCTTTTCGTCTTTTGCATGTATTGGTCGAGAATTGTGCGGGTATCGGCCCCCCGCTTTTCTTTTGTTGAAACTTGTACCTGTATATAAAGTAATGTTGAATAAAATGATTCCTCTTTCTTTGTATAAACTCCTGTTTGAATTTGAGAATGCATTTATTATTCATTTTTGCACAAGTTTATTTATATGACATTGCAGTGAGCTTATGGTATGTTGTTTGAGCGTACTTTACCGATGTAGCTATATCATATCGTATACAACTATACCATGCTGCCCCCATATCATAAGCTTGTTGCAATTTTCTATACTTCGAGGAGACTTGCACTCTTATTTTCTGTAGAATGACTATTACATTCGTGAAAAGATTTTTCATAGAGTACAACTCCTTTCATATAAGTTTTTACGCTTTGTCTTTCGAAGAAGTCACTTTTTCCTTTTGCGTATGTACACATTTTGCCAAGTGAATTCTTCTATGTGGTAAAGCGGACCTCTGAATGTACTTTAACTTTCTTTCCCCCCTTTTATTTTTAGAATAGGTAAATCACTCTTCCTTCGAAAGTTAAAGTATGCTCTTGATGAGGATTTTTCTTTTAAATAGAAATTTGTACCTCTGAGGAGGGATTTTTTTCACGTTTCAACGCTTGGAAGTTTTATTTCAATCTTGGTGAAACGTGTACCTCCAAAGAGTTATGCCTTTGAAGAAAGCCTTTTCACGTTTCAACACTTGGAAGTTTTATTTCAATCTGGGTGAAACGTGGGCTTCCGAAGAGGTCTTTCTTCTTGATTATGCTTCCGGAGGGGGGGTTGTACCTCTGAGGAGGGATTTTTCACGTTTCAACACTTGGAAGTTTTATTTCAATCTTGGTGAAACGTGTACCTCCAAAGAGTTGTGCCTTCGAAGAAAGCCTTTTCACGTTTCAACACTTGGAAGTTTTATTTCAATCTTGGTGGAACGTGGGCTTCCAGGAAGGTCTTTCTTTTGTTTTGCATTTCAACTTTGGTGAAGTGAAATTCCGAAGAGCGGTTGTTACACTTCAACTCCTGGTGAAATGTGCCTCCGAAGAGGTCTTTATTTTGTTTGCATTTCAACTCTGGTGAAGTGAAATTCCGAAGAGCGGTCGTAACACTTCAACTCCTGATGAAATGTGCCTCCGAAGAGGTCTTTTATTTTGTTTGCATTTCAACTCTGGTGAAGTGAAATTCCGAAGAGCGGTCGTAACACTTCAACTCCTGGTGAAATGTGCCTCAGAGAGGGTTTTCATCGCCTGGAAGTTACTCTCTCATGGTTGGAGGGTCATGACTCCTCCAATCTTTTTTTGTTGAGTAGAGAACTTTCTTTTTTGTGGCGTATGACCCATTAGAGGTCTTTATCCTCCGAAGAGTTGTGCCTCCGGAGAGGACTTGTGCTGCCGATGATGGCTTTGGTTGTTCCTCTGTCCACTTGCTTATGCCTTTTCAATGATCCTATGCTCTTTCTTTTTTTTTTTTTTTTTTAGCTTTCATTCCCTTTTCTCACAAGTAACTTGTTTAATCCAAGGAAGTGTGCTTCATTGTCAGGCAATTTCGTGAGAACGAGCACTAGCTTCTTAATTGGATGTTTGTTTGTTCAAACGATCTCAATTTATTAGCAAAGACCCGTTTCTGTCGAAATCATAGGCCGTTCAATTGAAGTACTTCCTATCTAGGATTTGAATTCGGGGCTTTTGTGACTTGAAATTTGGCGAGAATCACTTGATCTTTTTATGTGCAAGTTTCACTTCCATTGTCTGCAAAAATTTAAATTGACATTTCAGCAATACATTCTATGTACTTTTTATATCGAAAATAAAGCAAACATGTAATAATAATAAGGAACACAAGATTTATAGTGGTTCGGCCAGGAAATTGGGCCTACATCCACTTTATATTCTTTCATTATTTACTTGCATCAGTTTTACAATTGCCTTCAATTACAAGAATCATACATTCATAATTCTTTTTACAATATTTCAACAAAATTTTCAAGTATAGCATGGACGCAAATGGTTGTTGTTCCATGCCCTTGGAATTTGATCTCCTTCAACAGTGGTGAGTTTGAATGTGCCGTCAAGAAGCTTCTGACCTATGACATATGGTCCTTCCCAATTTGGCCCAAACACACCTGTCGCTGTCATAATTCTCTTCAGGACTAGGTTTCCAATCTCAAAGCTGCGTTGGCGAACTTTGGAATTGAAATGTCTGGCTATTCTTTGCTGATGAGCTGCAATTCTGAGATTAGCCTCATCTCTTTTTTCATCAAGGAGATCTAGCACTTCAAGCTGTAGCTTTTCGTTTTCTGCTTGATTGAAATGGATTCTTCTGTGTGAAGGGACCTCTATTTCTACCGGAATCATTGCCTCTGACCCGTATGCCAATGAATACGGGGTGTGCCCAGTCGCAGTTTTGTGAGTGGTTCTGTATGCCCATAGTGCCAGTGGTAGCTTATCGACCCAACCACCTTTTGCTCTTTCAAGTTGCTTCTTGATGGTTGACTTAATAATTTTGTTCACGGCTTCCACTTGCCCGTTTGCCTGCGGATGAGCCACTGCTGAGAAGCTTTTCCGAATTTTGAATCGCTTGCAAAAATCTTGGAATTCTTCACTTTCAAACTGAGTTCTGTTGTCTGTAATTATTTTTTGAGGCACACCGTATCTGCAAATGATGTTTTTAGTCACAAAACTTATCATCTTCTTTGAGGTGATAGTAGCCAGTGGTTCAGCTTCTGCCCACTTAGTAAAATAATCTACAGCAACAATGGCGTATTTAATTCCAGATTTGGCAGTTGGTAGCGGCCCAATAAGATCCATTCCCCAAATCGCAAATGGCCATGGACTGACCATCTGTGTGAGTTCGGTAGAATGTGCTCTAGGAATTCTGGCAAATCTTTGGCATCTGTCACATTTTCGGGAATAATCTGCAGCATCTCTATTAATTTCTAGCCAAAAATATCTGTATCGGAGAATTTTCTTTGCTAATGTTTGGCCACCTAAATGATCACCACATTCTCCTCCATGTACCTCAGCTAAGATTGTTTTGGACTCTTCCCTGGATACACAACGAAGTAATGGCATTGAGAATCCCTGTCTGTATAATCGGCCATCCTGGATTACATAGCGAGAGGCTTTCCTTAGTAGCTTCTGTCTCTCTCTTGAATTTTCTGGCAAAGAACCTCTGAGTAGGTAGTCTAGTATTGGAGTCATCCATGACTCTTGTTCTTGAGATACATTCATAATCCAGTCTATATCCACCTCGTCTGTACTTGGTGCTGACAGGACTTCTACGGGGACTAATCCCAATAGCTGAGCTTCACCAGAACTTGAATACTTTGCGAGGGAATCTGCCTTCATATTCTCTTCCCGGGGAATATGGCTTATTGAATAATGATCGAGCTCACGTAGAAGTTCCGAAGCCTTTGACAAGTAGGCAGGCAGGTTTCCCCCTTTCGTTTGAAATTCCTTCTTGACTTGGCATACAATAAGCTGAGAATCACTGAAGATCTGTAATGCTCGGATATTTAGTTCTTTAGCGATTTTCAGTCCTGCGATAGGAGCTTCATATTCTGCTTCATTGTATGTTGAAGGAAATTCCAATCTTAGTGCATAACATAATGACCGACCTTCAGGGGTTTCAAGTACCACTCCGGCTCCGGAACAGTAGTCATTTCTTGCGCCATCAACATATAACTTCCATTGGATTGGGGAATCATTGATTGCTTCTTCCTCACCATTACCTTTTTCTGTGAATTCTGCAATGAAATCAGCTAAAGCTTGTCCGTTGATTGCTTTTCGGGGGTGATAAGTGATGTCATATTGACTGAGTTCAATGTTCCACTTTAGAAGGCGACCCGAAGTTTCAGGGCGAAACAGGACTTGCTTTAGAGGTTGATCAGTGAGGACTCTGATAGGATGAGCTTGGAAATATTGCCTCAACTTCCTTGATGCAACTAGTAGACAATAGGCGAGTTTTTCCAACTTGGAGTAATTCAGCTCTGCCCCAGTGAGTCTTTTGCTGATATAGTAAACCGAATGTTGAATCCTTTTGTCTTCTCGTATCAGCGCTGCACTTAGAGCATGAGATGATACTGCCAAGTATATAAGAAGATCCTCACCATTGCCTGGCCTAGAAAGTATTGGAGGCGCTTCCATATGACGGATCAACTCATCAAAGGCTTTTTGGCATTCGGGAGTCCATTCAAAGTTCTTCTTTCCTTTCTTCAGAGCATCGAAGAATGGGATGCATTTATCAGTAGCTTTGGAAATGAACCGACTCAAGGCGGCGACCTTTCCGTTAAGACTTTGCAATTCCTTCTTCGTTCTAGGAGCTTTAACTTCTTTTAAAGCAGTAATTTGAGCTGGACTAGCCTCAATGCCCCTAGCACTGACGATAAAACCTAAGAACTTTCCGGACTCGACCCCAAACGTACATTTCAGAGGGTTAAGCTTCATTCTGTATTTCCGGAGGACTGTAAACATTTCTGCTAAGTGTTCAATGTGATCCGCTGCTTTCTTAGACTTTACTAACATGTCGTCGACGTAGACTTCCATAGTTTTGCCCAATTGCGGTTTGAACATAGCATTAACAAGTCTTTGGTAGGTTGCCCCTGCATTTTTCAATCCAAAGGGCATAACTCTGTAACAATAAAGACCAACATCGGTGATAAAGCTTGTGTCCTCCTGATCAGTTTCATGCATCATGATCTGGTTGTATCCGGAGTAGGCGTCCATAAAAGACAACAACTCATGTCCCGCTGTTCCATCTACCAGTTGATCGATCCTGGGCAATGGGAAGCAATCTTTGGGGCAGGCCTTGTTTAGATCTGAAAAATCGATGCGCACTCTCCATTTTCCATTAGCTTTTTTAACCAGCACTGGATTTGACACCCAATTCGGGTAAGTAGATTCTTTGATGAAGTTATTTTCCATGAGTCGATCAACTTCTTCTTTTAATGCTGCTGACCTTTCTGGACCTTGGGTTCTTCTTTTCTGTTTAACTGGCGTAAACTTTGGGTCAATATTCAGAGTGTGTACCGCAACTTCTGGGGATATTCCACACATATCGGCATGAGTCCAAGCGAAGACATCTAGATTTGCTTTTAGGAAAGATATCAAGATATTCTAAATTGACGCATTAAGCTGTGAACCCACATTCAACACCTTATTTGGGTCCTTCGGGTCAACAGGTACCGGTACTGTCGTTTCCACCGGTACTACTCTATTCTCCCCTGCACTGGCTTTTCTGGGATCCATCTCTTTTCGTGCCCCGCTATGCTCGCCAGTGCAGGGTCCGCCCCGTAATTGCTACAAGGCTGGTTCTTTGATGCGGACCGGGGTTGCCGCATCCTTTCCCATTTCCCTTTTTCTTGCCTCTCGCAGCTCTGTCAGATAACTCTCCCGCGCAGCATTTTGATCCCCCTTTATAACTCCTACTCCATTATCTGTAGGGAATTTAATGGTGAGGCACCATGGGGCTAAAACAGCTTTGAATGCTGCGAGCGTTGGACGGCCAAGGAAAGCATTATAAGCAGAAAATTCATCGACAATCACAAATATTTGCTTGCGGACTACTTTCCTTTCTCCTTCTCCAAGTTCTACAAGCAGATCAATGGTTCCTATTGGTTGCTTTGGCTCCCCAGTGAAGCCAGCGATTTTCTGCGATGAGGCTTGTACATCGACCATAGGGATTTTAATTTGGTCGAATGTCTTCTTGAAGAGGATATTACATGATGCTCCGCAATCAATGAGAACTCTTCTGACAATGGCTGGTCCGATACCAGCTGAGATGACTAAGGGATCTAGGGTAGGAGCTTCGATACCTGTGGAATCTCTGGCTCTGAAAACAATATCATCACTGAAAGTTTTCTGTTGTTTCAGAGGCGTAGTGTCTTCTAAAACAAAGACATCTTCTTCGGCTGGAACATATTTCAAAGCCCTGGTATATCTCTCCATCTCACCCCAGCTCTTGCCAGCTGGGTGAGGTCCTCCTGTAATGACATTGATAATGGGCCTTCCAGATTCATGCCCTGCAGCCTTCTCACCTGTCCTAGGCTGATGAACAGGAGCTTGTTGCCCCTGACTTGACGATGCAGGATTGTTGCTATTCTTCTTCACAAATTGCTGCAGCTTGTTTTCTCTTAGCAACTCTTCAATCAGATTTTTCAACTGGCGGCATTCATCGGTCTCATGACCGGGTTGATTATGGAAGCGGCAGAACTTCCCACTCTGTATAGCCTTTTTCCCGGTCCTCAGAGGGATAGGTTTAGGAAAATCAACAGAATCTTTAGTGGCAAGGTAGATATGCTCCGGCGTATGCGATAATGGAGTATACTCTGATGGCTTGAAGGATCGAGGCTTCTTCAGATTACTCTGTTTTTTCCCATTATTATTCTTCCTTTTTTGCCCCACCGATTCATTCTTGCGTGGAGCGACAGTGTTATCTTCAGCTTTCTCCAACACTGCCTTTACCGGTACAGGACGGCTTTCCAGGCGTATGAATTCATCTGCTTTTTTATAAAACTTTTCAAGGGAAGTTGGTTCCTTCATGTTTAGCCATTTCCCAAATTCGCTCGACTTATCAATAGCCCTCATCAGATAAGTCAATATCATTCGCGGTTCTGCATTGTCCACCTCAGCCAGCGCTATATTGAAGCGATTCAAGAAAGATCTGATAGATTCACCCGGATTCTGTTCTAAACTCGACAGCGACATGATGTCCTTGGCCTTTGAAGCATATAGTCTGAACTGCTCCTTGAATTTCCGGGTCAAGTCCGAAAACTGATCAATAGATCGGATTGGCAGCTTAGTTAACCACAGTAGAGCCACACCTTCAAGATATACAGGAAAATATCGGCACTTTATCTCATCAGAGGCTCTGGCACCTGTCATGTGCCAATCATATTTATACAAGAATTCATTCGGATCACTTGTCCCTTTGTAAGCTGGAATAGTTGGAGGGACAAACTTCCTCGGAAACTCCGCCTTTAAGATTTTCTCAGTAAATGGAGTTTTACTTGGGGCAAAACCCCATTCTTTTTCGTCTTCAACCCTTTGCATACTTTCTTTCATGATTTGCCGGACCATTCCAGAAAGATACTCCTCATCATGTCGAGTTCTGGATCCATCAGCCTCAGGAAGCGTTTGCTCAAAGGGACTAGCAGCCCTCTCAGGAGCATTCCTTTCATTAGCATCATGAATGTTGCCAGCGTAATTCCTTTCATTTCCAGCCGGTTGATTGTTCGCCCCAAGTAAATCGTTCAACTTATTCAGAATTAGAGCATTTTGGGCACTCTGAGCCTCTAATTGTGCATTCTGGGCGTATATCTGCTGGTTCAGCCCTAATATTACAGCATCCAACTCCGCTTTCGTAACCCCAGCAGACGGAGTGGGTTGATTAGGTACAGGAGAAGCGGAGGTTCCCTCTTGAACATTTCCGGACCTGACAGATCTACTCTTCCTTCCAGGAGCCATAATCTCAGATAGACTTCTGGTTTTCAAGGAAATTCTCTCTACAAATCTCTGTGAAGCAATGATGATAATTTTCCTGAGTTCAATTCTCAGTGAATGCACCAAAAATGTTAACGCTAAAATTTGAACGCTAACACCCCGGTGTATGAGTTATAGTTGTGAAAGCACTACCCGATAACTCGGGAACAGATTACAAGCAGATAATAGCGGAAAAGCAGTAAGCAACAACAATTTTATAGTGGTTCGGCTTAAGGGTATAGCCTACGTCCACTTTAAGTACTTTTATTGATGATCTCGTTACAAGCTGATACAATTCTTTCCAAGTACAATACACTTTGAATTACAAGTCACTTAGAACAAGTAGCCTAAACTTCAATGGAGATTAGAGTCTTCAAATCCAGTTGGATGTGTGTGATCTTTTCTCGAAGTTGTTTGTAGCGTTCTTCGTGTCTTGAGAGCTTTAAGTGTTGGATTGGTTTGGAATGCAGCAGAGTAACGGCGCTTGAAGAGAATGAGCCAAAAGTCCTTTGCTAGTTGGAGTTAGGGTCATATTTATAGGCATTTTTCAGAGTAAGGTCGTAGGTCGTGACCGACCTAAGTAAGGTCGTAGGTCGTGACCGACCTAAGTAAGGTTGTAGTCGACCTGAAGAGTATTGGCCCCTCCTTCCTCACGCATGCTGATTTGCACAAGTCCTAGGTCGTGAGCGACCTAACCCCCTGTGGCATTGCATAGTCTTCTATATTCTGGTATTTAGGTCGTTAGCAACCTAACCTAGGTCGCGAGTACTTTCCTGCAGCCATAGTTAATCTTAAGTCGCTGAGTCCCTTAGGTCGCGACCTTCCTTAGGTCGCGGAGCTTCTTAGGTCGGTGGATAGTTAGGTCGCGGAGTTCCATAGGTCGAGTCCATCTTCAGGTCGCACTCACTCTTAGGTCGCGGCCTCCTTTAGGTTGCAGCTTTCTGTTAGGTCGCAACAATCCTTAGATCGCCAGGTTACTTCTGCAGTTAAGTCGCGCCCTTTTTTAGGTTGCTTGTTCTTTTAGGTCGCGGCCTTTTTGGGTCGCTGCTGCCTTTAGGTCGAGACAATCTTAGGTCGCAACACTTTAGGTCGCAGCTACTCTTAGGTCGCTGGGTTCCGCTAGGTCGTAACCTTCTTCAGATCGCTAGGTCGCTTCACTAATTAGGCCGCTAAATCGTTTCATCTCTTGGGTCACTAGGTCGCGTCTTCAGTTAGGTTGCTTACTTTTAGGTCGCGGCAATAATAGGAGTTAACATTGGCGTTGAAATCAGAAAATTGCTCCACCAAAGCATTATATCTAAGTGCTAATAGCATGCGTTACGCATGTGCATTTAAATAGTACAAATGACATACATGTTTTAATTTGAGAGCAAATTTAATTATATCATATATTATAACATACAATTCTTATTATTAAAAAAATAAGTATAATATCTACAAGACAGTATGAAAACTATAGGTATGTAATATAATGATAAACTTATAAAGTGATTAACAGCAATTTTCAGATTCAAGTACGTAATATAATCATATGAATGTGGTTCAACATGTGTAAATTTGGTTTATTTAACGTAATGTATCAAACCAAAAATATTAAGTCTCTGAAAGGGGAGGCATATTGCAACAACATTACATTTTTTGTTTGCTTTCTATAAATTATGTTCTTTCTCCATAAAACACCCATCGATGCCTAAATTCTCTTGTCAAATTCATTTTTAGTATGATTTCATCTATAGTTTAAAATTATGTTTTGTCCCTTTTAAAGCTTCAAATCATCAAAATGTGAATTATTTTCTTGTAGTATATATTTTTATTTAGGTATAATGGTGTCTCATTATATGATGAAGACATATAGATGATAAATTATGCTTCTAGTTGTCTTCATTACCAATTTCTAGGTCTAAATTACTTTTAGATTGAGTTTCATCACTTTAGCTCTAACAATTTATTCAAATATCATTTTTTTATCTTTGGACATTCCATATGTTCTATTCAAATATACGATTTATTACATTATTCGCAATAATAGATATGTTTCTTAACCCTTTAGTTTTATTTTTCAAATCAATACTTTCAAATCAAGGGCTTCTGCTTAATTATATTTCTAAAAAGCTACTTATAGAATCTTGCCGAATATCAACCATGTAACGACCCGCCTTTTTGGACAGTTTAAATCGACGATCAAATACACATGTCGATTTCAAACCATTCATAAGGGCAGATGGTTACTGGGGTAAATAAGAAAAGAAAAGAAAGATAAATAAAGGAAAAGAACAACACAGAATCTCGCACCGGAACAATAAAATATAATAGTCAAATAAACAGTTCATGAAGTTGTTTACTATACTTTGACAATTATTTATACAACATTTATCAGAGTTATACATATACAACAGAACAATTAAAATAATGCAGCAGATAGCATGATGCAAGGGTAATAATAGTAATACTATACCAAATGTTCGTCTTCATCCTCCAGAATAGATCTTCAAAAATTTGAAAATTCAGGACTGACCCGAGCGTAATGAAAAGACAAAACACTCGAGTCAGGACTAAAATATCCTTATGAAAGTTAAATCAATCTTAAATAAATATGAGTGTAACTGCGTCAGGGATGTTTACGGGGTTTTACATCTCCTATCCAGTGTCAACGTGCATGCAATAACTCAAGAGATGTTACGGGATTTTCCATCTCTTAAGGATCCGTTAAACTATCTACTATGTAGTAATGTACGCTAAGTAGATAATGCCTATCAGTAATATAAAGTATCAAAATAGCGTTAAGGCGTTACCATAATCCCCCTTAACACATTTTTATAATGCCATAGTCTATACAGCACCGTAAGCCCCACCGTAAACTGGTGGTTATCAGAGGGTACCCCATAGGTATAACACAAAACAAAACGTAGTTGTCGCGAATAGGATAATCAGTATGACAAGGTACATGAGGCGATACCAACTAGGATACTAGTAGTTGCGTGATCCGGACTGATGTTGAGCATAGCCAGCAGCTACCCCAACACCGCGAAACAACACTCCCAAATCAAGGGGTGCACCCAAATCGAATCACAAATGTAATAGATATGGTATCGAAGAAGTGTGTCCGCTAGAGGTGGCGAACCTCAATGGCCCGGCGCGGCTCCTGTTTCAGTCATGTCAGGGGTTATCCAATATCGTTCTCTTTCTTCAATCAACGCGTTCACCAAACCATCCACTTCATTCTGGATCAACACTCCACGAATAATAGTTATTAAAGTGGTTTTCGGTATCGACAGAGAGTATGTCCATATCTGATCCCGGTCTCTTTAATAACTACGTATTATTACACCGTTGGCTCTTTTACATTTCAAATCGATTCATAATTGATATCAAAATATCATATTCGCTTCAAAAATCAAGTCCACTTCAAATATCATCATATCTATTCAAATGTAAGATTCCGTTTCAAAAATCATTTTTCGCATCAATATCTCATTTCGATTTCAAAATCATTTCGAATTTCAATTTAGGTTGCAACTTCATTTAACCCAATTCGTATTTAAATTCAAGATTTAAATACAAATATTTCACCTTATTGACCAGCTTGAAATTTTAGAAAAATAGTTTTAAGTAGTTTAAAAGTAGTTTAAATAATTAAAGTAGTTAAAAATACTTAAAGTCTTAAAATGGATTTAAAATAGATAAATTAGTTTAAAATAATTTAAATTGGGTTAAGTAGATTTAAAATAGATTAAAATAGTTTAAGTATTTAAAAAAAATGGTTTACATAACTGAGTAATTTGGAAAACAAAATAAAACAGCTTCAAAACCAAACCATTTCAATTATAACTTCCCAATTCAAAACAATTTCAATTTCCCTTCTACCGATTCGATTTCGATTTCGATTCAATCAACGTCAAACTTTGACTTCAAATTTATTCAATTTTATATTCACTTTCAATTTATTCAATTTCAATCTATATCGATTTGGAGCTTGATTTATAAAAATATCCATTTATAACACTTAACAGAATTTTCCATCAATATTCAAGTTTAAATCCAAATTTCAAATATGATTCAATTCCAAGCTCGATTTCAAAATATCATTTTTATATCACTTCTACTTAGTAATATTCAAAGCTCGAATTAAGGTTAAATCTTTAAACAAATCAATTTTCGAAATTCAATCATATCCCGATTTAAAATTCCAAAGTCTCCACTTTAAATTTTAACAATTTCTTTTAACCAAAAAATTTCAACATTCCAAACTCAATTTTTCGATAATTCGATTTCTATAAATTGATTTCTATTTATAACTTTTAAATCAAAACATTTAAATAGATTTCAAATCGACGATTTTAAAAATTATTAATTTAGCCAATTCGGTGCCCGTATATAATTTTCTATCCTATGGCCAAGTAATTATTTATTTCAATTAAATGTTAGGGATGAATACATATCACTTAAATCAAATCACAGTTTCATATGTATGCATAACAGGATATATATAAGCAAATAAACATCCAAACATTTAAATATCAACCAATAACATCTACCGAAATACATCATCCAATAAACAATACAATTCATGGCAATTTCATAGTTATCAATGTCAGATAATTTAATCGCAATTCAATTTTAATTTCAATTTAACTGTCAATTTAATTTTCAACGGTTAATTCAAATGACAATCCATATGACGATTAAATTTTATCAAAAAACGACAAATAAAATTCATATAATTCATAATATTAAACTTAACAACCATAAAGATATTCAGTACGTTGTGAGCGTTATAAAACACTCACCTTGGTATCCTGTTGTCACCGAGACGTTCCGGTTTGGAACTAAACCGGACGACTCCCGATTTAGCCCAAATTTCAACTGTCTCCAAATTCCTCCAAACTAGTTTCATTTCGAAGCTCTCGTCATTACGATCGCAACGCAAATAGTTTCGTTCCAATCGGACCTCCTATGTGAGAGTTATACATTTTTAAGTTATCGACATTTGAATTTATAAAACAATTCATATTATATTTAAATAAATTCATACCCAAAGAAAATGAAGCCCAGCCCACTAACATCTTCTTCCCCAACGAAGTCTGTACGTGAACAAAATGCACAACCCACCATTGTCGTGCATCAAACTCCAGTGATACGGAGCTACAGTTTACGAAACTCGAATCCGTCTTCGCCAATCTTCTTCTCTTCGAAGCCTCCATCATCTCGACCACAAAGTTACAAGCTCGACCACACCCAGTAAAACGCGACCACACCCTGTCGTACGCACGCGACCAGGTCGCACCCCCCAAGACGCTGCCGAGCACTCCAAAAATCTAGCCGTAGATGGTATCTTCGATGGTGAACTCGAATCAAGGCTCCGTTTCGCGAATCGAAGCCTACATCCTTAACAAATTCTAACCCTAGTTCACAACTCCCACATCCATCTTCATAGACCAAGGCCACACCCAGCAACGAGCATACCAGGTCGAAGCAAACGATGAAATAGGATTTTTAAAACTAGTCGGAGATTTTTTTATCAAGTATTGAAGGAGAGATAAAAAAATTCTTTTTTCTGAAGCTTGGATTTTCATTACTGTGACTTGCGTGTGCAGTTATTAAAAGGGAGGAAGAGGCGATTGCGTGTTTGAATGGGTCAAAGGTACAGTGAAAAGATGGGATAGCAGCTGAAAGGGAGATTGACTAATTAAAATATTTACTTAAATTTTCAAAATACCTCGATCTACGCAACTAAAAATCTCGAATCCCTATCAGGGCATGCCGCTAGGCGTTCATAATGTTATACCCCTATTCCGCACGCAATGGAAAAGGTTTCAAGTCCTTATTTGATCGTGTGTGCGAGTTATGGAAATAAACGATCAAATTTAAATTAAATCGATTAAACAAATTTTCTATGCGTTTCGGCTTGCCCCGGACAAACGGTAAATCCGATTGACACGAAATTTGACACCTTACAATAATATCACGTTACGGATCCGATGAAACTGGTTTCGTCGAAATCCGAGACTGTTTGAAAAATGGCTATTTTAACTCGTCAATTAAATATTAAAATATTCAATTTTCACAAATTTACTTTAAATTCAATTTTAAAAGTTCTACAACCTCATTCTAACTTTAATATGATAAAATAAAATTTTACAAATCATTTTTAATAGTATTAAACCTGTTATTCAATTATCCAATAAATTCCAATTTTAAAATTTTATTAACTCTATTATAATCCCGATATAACTTACATTCACTTTGGAAACCAATTTGAATCATATTAAATTAAATTTCAATTATCCACCCTATTTTCATATATTAGATTTCAATATCAAATTAATCATATCAAATTCGGAATTTAATTGTTCAAACATTTGTAATATTAAATTTAGTTAAATTTGATTATTCTTAAATCACTATCTTTTGAAATATTCAAAATGAACCTATAAAATTTAACAAATTCAAATTATAGAACAACCATTTTCATTGAAACAGTTATTCAATTCCCGTTATTCAATTATTCAATAAATTCCAAATATTAAATTTAAACAATTTAATTGTTCAATATTTAACGGATTTCAATATTGGATTTTTAAATAAAAATTTCATTATCAGTCGATTTACTTATTACATCAAATGAATTCCACATTATTATTTAACAACAGTTAGAGATAATGCACTCAACTAATATATGAACTTTCATTTCAATTGCAATTGGTTCACAAATTCAATTCGACTAACTAAATGAATAGGTAACTTAAATAATTATCACCGTTAACTTTTAATTACTTATAAGTTTATTATTTACAAACAAGTGTCACAATTACCTATACAATACAAATTCATTCAATTACCTTTGACTACATATTATTTCAATTGATTTGGGATTCCATTCAATTCATAAATAATTAACTTAAATAAAATTTGTTGCATTTCGTTCTAGTTATTATTACCATACATAAATTACAAATTTTTTTTCTAACCTTAAATCACTTAATCTTATCAAATTAGCTATTTTAATTATCGAAAATTTACGGGTTGTTACACTCTCCCCCACTCAAAACTTTTCGTCCCCGAAAAGGAAAAAGAAGGGAAAAGAAACTAAGTAAAGAATTCAACATTCGATATATTTTATTCAAAATTATCCACTTATAAAACACTGAAATTCCATTTATAAAGTCATAACTATGCTTCCACTAAGTTACTCCGAACGGCTTTCTAACTTTAAAAGTTAGTTATCAAAACAAGTTATATAAAAAAAAATTAAAACTTGAAAAATTTTCTAACACCCGGATTTACGGAAAATTTCGGCAGAGTCTCCTTTGCGCGGCTCGATCGGAAAAAAATGACAGTACATATATCACAAATATACATCTCATCAAGTGATGAGCATCCCGTAGGAAAAAAGTGTAAAAGTACGGTATGTAATCCGAGATATGTACCTTATATATTATTAGCGAGCATATACGGCTAATATAGCACGAAAGCGAGCTCCAAATGCGAAGCAAGCGAAATCCGCACCTACTAAACACTCAACAAACCATGAGAAACATGCATATATGAAAATAATATCTATATACACAATATAACAACATAACAACTACATGTGCCAACATAGCAAATGCAACAAAACAACAAATGCATCCACCAAATCAATTATCATCCAACTATCATCCAACAAATCCATAACCAATCAATATGAATTCACTTCTCATTAATATTTATTGACTTGGTTTTCAATTTTAATCACAGTTGATTCATTAACGTTGGATTTTACTAACATTCATTCTCAATTCAATTAGTTAACATTCACTATTTATATTTGCATTAGTTCACTTCCAATTTGAATCAAATTAAATTCTATTTAAATTCATTTAACTTCCAATTTGATTTCAATGACTTATAGCTTTCAATTTCATTAACACTTAATGAATTATATACAATCAACTAACAATCATATAACGACCAAATCATATAATTTTAAAAGAATCATTTTATATTTGGCATCATAAATTTCCAATATTAACTTTAATTAAGTCCGTAAGCCATACATATATCATCCGTGAGCAATATCAATCTAATCGCTTATTCGATCACACAATTTCACTTCCAAACTAGTATCGTTCACATAACTCTCTAGTGCGGACTCAGATTTGGTTCCTTGATTGGAAACTGTTACTCTCCTTGCATAGCCATATACTATGATAGAGAATTCCGAATCAAATCAAAATCCATATCCGGGGTTCGCCGTCGAGAATCGAGTGAAAAATCCTAACTTGGATCGATATAAATCATCTCGAAATTTTGTGTTCGAATTTGGATCAAATCGTTATGCGAATAAAATAATATACGTACAACCTCACGTATTACCTTCCAATGGATTTCCATCCAATCTATCTATGCTAAATTATTTTGTTGACTTCTATTTTTTTTCACTTAATTACTCACAATCCATTATTCAGTTAGTATATTCATTTCTTTACATAGCATATTCTTTAACATTATCATTTCTTAAACATCAATCAAAGAATTTTCTTACTCAAGTTCATTTTAAACATTCTATATAATTTAATTTAAACTCAGTTTCTTTTCCAAATTGATTCTTAGCTATAAGAAATTCCTTTGTTTACATTTATTGCATTTTCATAATTTCAGTTAATAACGAATTCATTTGTGGAACATTTTATTAACCGGCACTTTAGTTTATTAATCATCCTATAAAAGTCTAACCTCTCATAAATGACTTTTCTTAGTTCACA
The DNA here is from genome assembly GCA_030765085.1 of Allium cepa. Taxonomy (NCBI): domain Eukaryota; kingdom Viridiplantae; phylum Streptophyta; class Magnoliopsida; order Asparagales; family Amaryllidaceae; genus Allium; species Allium cepa. The sequence continues at coordinate 836,820,583 of CM060931.1, forward strand.
GTTATCTTAAAGGTTACAATCCCTTTGCAATTTATATTTATTTTCTATAACCAATTTACAAAGATATAATACGATTCATTTACCTTCTTTCTTAAGTTCACTTACTTGTTCCATTTATCCATTCATCATTTCATGCTATATTTAAGTATATAACATTTTTATCACAACCAAATTTTCATTTATATACATTTTAATTCCTTTTGAGTTTTCCTTACTTGTATGCTTCAATTATTTTCAGGTTCTGTTTATTTGTACAATATCTCATTACATATCCAAAACATCATTTTAACTTTTTACATTTGGTAAGTCTTGTTATATGTTATCAGAATGTAATTTTGGTATTATACAAATTTATAGAATTTCATTTTTCTTAATTAGAATGTTCACAAATATAATTTGTTTAAATCCTCTTTACCTTTTGTTAACGCTAAAAATTGAACGCTAACACCCCGGTATGTAGAAGGTAATTGTGAAAGCACCACCCGTTGGTACGGGAACAAAATATAAGCAGAGAAATCACAGAGAAGCTATAAAAGACACAATATTTATAGTGGTTCGGCTTAAGATCTAGCCTACGTCCACTTTAAAGCTCTTTATTGCTGATTTGATTACAATTCTTTACAACAATCTTCAATTACAACACACTTAGACAAATGGCTCAAACTCTGATGTAGAAGAATCCCTCGAATGCATGGTGAATGAGTTAGATTTCCACTTGAGATTTGTTGAAATGTCTTTGGTGATTGGAGTGATAGAAGTGTTGCTTGAACGTTGCTTGAAGTCGAGTCAATGGCAGAGTAATGGCGTCCAGGAAGTCAGTCCAAAAGTCCCCCCAATGCTCAATGTGGTCATGTATTTATAGGCAATTTTCTAGGCTGAAATTGTCAAGTCATGAGTCGTGACCGACTCAAGATGAGTCGTAAGTCGTGACCGACTCAGGATGAGTCGTATGTCGTAGGCGACTCAACTGGTTGAGCCCTGACTTCATATCAGAGCGTTTCCGGTCCTCTGTATACAGCACAAGTCCTAACTCGTCTGCGAGTTAATAGGTCGTGGTCCAAAATGAGGCGGCATAGGATTTCTACATAGTAGCTGTAAGTCGTAGACGACTCAAGCCAGGTCGTGAACGACCTATCATAAGTCGTAGGTCGGTCCTTTGTTGTTTTGGGAGTTTAGTCAGTTAAGTCATTTGACACCTTAGGTCGTTGGGTCGTTAGAGAACTTGAGTCGCTAGCCCCATGAGTCGTTAACCCGTTGAGTCGGCCGGCACCTTTAAGTCGCTAAGGTTATAACCCGGTGAGTCGTTATTCCTCCTGAGTTGCTGAGTCGTAACCCTTCGAGGCCGTTGAGTCGGTAACTCCTCAAGGCTTGTTGAGTCGGTAACTCCTCAAGGCTGTTGAGTCGGTAGCTTCCTGAGTCGGTGGCTTGTTGAGTCGGTAGCCTGTTGAGTCGGCCCAGACCTTGACTCGTTGCCTAAATGGAGTTAACATTTGCCCCTCGAAGTTCACGCCTAAGTCGTAGGTCGTGTGCTTCGACTCATTTTAACTCGTGTGCCGATTCAACTACCACTGCTTAACGCTATAAAAGACTTGAGTCGTTCCCCTTATTTCCTTCTTCTCATTTCTTATCCTTTGAACCGTATCTGCCATTAACGCATCTTCGAGCTCTCAAAGGCGATTCCAACCTGATTCATTTTCGATCATCTTTAGCATCACATCATGTAAGAGACTTTGCATCTTTTTTTCATTTGCTGATGATTGCCGTTCTCCGCCTCTGTTTTCCCCCCTTGATCCTTGCGAATACTATTACATCGGACATTGATGGGTTAAAGGCAGGCGGCTTGATCTTACTTGTATCGATTCGAGATTTAAGGCGACCTAGTGGTGTGATGGAGCTGGGGTTAACCACTGCGAGGTTATTGGGTTATCGGGTTATGGATTAGATGGTTAATGGGTTAGGAGTTAGATGGTTAATGGGTCAGATTGATTCGAACGTTGCCGTAGGCTTGACTCGGCTACTTTTGTATGATCCAGCGACCCTTGTGATTTAACCATGATACGACTCAACACGCTTCACGACCTAAGCCTTGAGTCGTGGACGAGACAAAACCTTTAAGTCGTGGCCGAGATAAGACCCTTGAGTCGTGGCCGAGATAAGACCCTTGAGTCGTAGCCGAGATAACACCTTTGAGTCATGGCCGAGATAAGACTTGGAGATTTTCCTGTTATTTTGAACCAGAGCTTCTTTAACATACTCCATGACCTAAGCCTTGAGTCGTTGCCGAGATAAGTCTTGGAGACAATCTCCTTATTCCTACGACTCATGATTTAGGACATTGCCGACTCAGAACCTTTGAACCGTTGACGAGTTATGACTTGCGTGAATTCTGTTTGAATTTTGGACCATTGTATTAACTTTGAACTATTGAATTTTATTGCATTCATTCACAGGTTATTTTGACTTGCAGGCTAACAACCTGTTCAATACAACATTCACAGAAAACTAGGACGAATATACTGTCATTGATTGCCCATATCAAATGACAGATTAGTTAATAACAGATAATTGACTTAAACAAATCGTGTGAATGAAGTGCTATCAATTTCAAGTAGAATATTAAAGCAACACTGAAACAATCAATTGAAACTAACCAGCCTGCACTAATATCATGCTTGAACTCTAAATTAACAAGTTCTGAAATTACCATAGTCGATCAATCGTCAACCAGTTTAATTCCAGTTATATTTACTTGTTATTTTCATTAGTTTTGCACAACACTTCACACTTTTAGGAAACGTGCACCTTCGCATTTGAATACCCGGTTGCTTGTGTAGAATGACATCTCAACAAGAAGAACCGATGGGCCAGGCTGAAGATGTCTTCCCAGTAGCCAACTTGTTGGATAATCCACCGGAAAGAACTCCCACCACTCTGAATCACCGGGTGTTTACTCAACTACTCACCCAGTTTGGCATTGCCGAAGCTGATGCCTTACTGCCGGGGGCAAACGATACTGCAGATAGGCCACCTTCTGGCTTCATTGCTGTCAACCGCCAAATGTGCTTGAGCGGTGCCATACCACCTTTTAATGACTTCCTTCGGCAGCTCTTGCTTCGATTGTCTATCTCTCCATTCCAATTGCACCCCAATGGTCATGCCATTCTGATGGGGTTATGTGTGCTTTTTAGTAGAGTTCTGGACCGATTACCGAGCTTTGAGGAAATCTGCTACCTCTGCTCATTCACAAAGATCAAAGATCATCCCTCCATCGTAATCATAAGGAGTGCTCGAAATTGAAAACTCATCACCGATCTTTCTGATAGCGTTCACGGATTTTTAAATCAGTATTTCTTCGTTTGTTGCCCTCCAGGGTTTTATGCCATCTGGAGAGTAGGAAGTAAGATTTTCCTGTTTTTATTTCTCCAATCTTGGATTTTCATAATTTGAGTTGCTGAATGCTAACTTTGCTTCTTTTCCCTGTTTTAGCACTTCCTCCTCCCTCTAGAGATCCATGCTATAAACAAGTTTTTGAGAGATTGAACGTCGTGGCGGCAGAAGAGAGGAGTATAAAGTTCTTGTTAAATGATGGATTTTTACATCAATATGGGCTTCTTCATCCTTCTCGCTTCACTCAGTCTCGTGAAGTCCCAACTGAAATTCCTGATTCTCCGGCGGAAACTTCTGATGCCCCAGTCCCTATTAAAGAGCACATTCAGGGAGGAACCTCTATAGAAACTCCACTAGTGAGATGTTCAGTTCCGAAGGACGTTGTGGGGCCGTCTGATAAGTCTGCACTTGCCCCAGTTATCGAAGAGGAAGAAACTCCACGTTCCTCCGGAAGATCTACCGACGAAGGGGTTGAAAAAGCCAGTCCTAAAAAACATGAGGGTGATGATGTTTTCGAGGGGTTGAGCGATTTAATTGTGACTTCCCAAGAACTTTTCAGAGATGATGTTTCCAAAACTGTTTCTTCTGTAATTGAGGCGACATCTTCTCTACAACAAATGTCAACTCCTCCTACTCAAGTTATCACTACATCTATTTCACAGAGTGGTTTGTAACTCGATGCGTGTAGTTTACACATTACACAACACTTAGGATTTTTCCATCACTTCTACGCACTTATCTTCTTTACTTTAAAGATTTATAAAGCTTATAATTTTTATTCCAGATTCTCCAATGGGGCGCAGCGGCTCGTACTATGATGATTTCCAGCGCTACGGGAGGCGTAGCCAGTATGATTACAGGCGTTACCTCCCTTCTTACAGAGAATCGGATGAAGAGAGGGCTATCAGGAAAGCCGACGAGAGACGAGCATATGAAGAACGTCACCGAAGGGAACAAGAAAGACATGACCCTCCCCACAGAGATGATGATACTCAAAAGAGAAAAGCTCACGATGAGAGAGGTAAAGGTCACATAGACGATTCTTCTAGCAAGCGGGCTAGACTTACTGAAGAAGCAATGCCGATAGCTTCTGAACATGTTCCTGCTAAATCTCCTGCTCCCGTTCGCTCCGACATTCAAGCAATCATCAACCGGCCCGCATACCAAGTCGGGCAAGGTCCTCCCACTCTTCAAAGTCGATTTCCTCAGTGGTGCTTGAGAGGGGTTCGATTTGATCTCGACTTGGTTCCTCTCGACAAACCGGCTATGCTGCGAAATCTTGATACTGTCAGGACCGATATTGAAAGAATGTCGAACTGGCAAAAACTTGTCGACGAGCTTCAGAGGGTTAACCGAGCCAATCTCGAGGCCATGCTCACAATGGAGAACGATAAGGCTGAATGGCAGAAGACTCTCGAACAGCATGACGCCGAAATGAGAAGTATTGCTTCCTATAATGAAAAGCTGGAAGCGGAAGTGGAAAAGCTTAAGGAAGAATTAGTTACTTCATCAACTTCCTATTCTCAAAAGGAGAGCATGCTTCAGCAACAAGTACGAGATGCGCATGCCAGTCAAAGAGCAGTCGAAGATAAGCTTGCACATAAGGAAAAGGTCATAGAAGAATATCGTGTTGAAACTGTACAGCTGCGAGAACAAACCGGCTCTCAAAGCTTGGAGATAGAGTTGTTAAAAACTCGACTTGCTATGGCCGAAAAGGAGCGCGACGAGGCTGTTGCTGGTAAACTTGCGGCCGAAGAGGCCCATCAAGCAACCAAGGCTGACATTAGCTCCACACTATTTGATTTTTATCTGCACAGCATTTTGGGGCGTGGCAGCCTTGCCTTTCTAGGCCCTAAATACGAAATTACATTAGCTGAAGTCTGGGAGGCAGCACTTGATATGCTAGGTGGCAAAGGTGCTGGTTACGCTGAGACAGCTCTTGAAGAGCATTATCTCGATGATGATGCCCGCACCGCTCTTGCCAAGGGAAAAGAGCAACTTGCCAAGGTACGGGCCGGAATGGCGGAAGGGGAACATTCTGAAAAAGGAGCACCGCCTACTACCTCTGAACGTCCTCTAGTTTCTCCCGAGGTGGACATTACAGGCTCTAGTGCTCATTCGCCGCCTCCCACAAGAACTGGGGTAATTACCCCTACTGATGAAGAGGCTTTGGAGGACATTGGGGTTCAGAATTATGAGATTGAACTGACGAAGCCAACATCTTCAGGTAATTTCGACATTGGTCCGATTCAGGTGATTGCCTGCTTATTCCTCAAAAATTTGATGAGCTTCTCGATTACTTCTTGAATCTCGATGAACCCATATCTCCCTTCTTTTGGGAAGATACTAACATTTTCAATTTCTCTTCTTCTGCAGTTGAAACAACAAGTGCTGTGCAGACTTCGCCTCCTCTGGTTATTCCTCCTCCATCCCTTCAGGTGACTCCTCCTTATGCTTCACAACCCGGGTCACAAGAGGAGAAAATCGAGGCTCTTCATGGCTTGGATGACCCTATTGCTTCGCAGGAGCAAAAAGATGAGGGACTTGAAGGAGGCGAGATCTCTCCGGAGCGGACTCCTTCTGACGACGTAATTTTGTCCGCTCTCGTTACTCCAGGGAGTGAGTCTTCTTCGAAGAGAAGAAAAAAGCATGGGACATCGAAGAGGAGGGGGAAGAAAATTATCACCACTGAAGAGGAACCGGAAATTGCACCAGTTGCACCTCCCTCCCCTTCTTCCCTTATGCCTTCAGACTGACCTGAAAGACCTGAAAAGCTAACCATTCGGCCGGGTAAAGGGTCTAAAGGCGGCAAGAAGAAATGAAGAGTTGGGCTTTTTGATTCCTTTTTTGTGTAATGGTCGGATGTTGTGCAGGCACCGGCCCCTGCTTTTTATTTTGAAACCTGTATCTGCAATATCTGCAATTGAATAAAATGATTCTTTACTTGTACAGACTTTTGTTTGAATTTGAGAATGCATTTATTATTCATTTTTGCACAAGTTTATTTATACGATATTGCGGTGAGCTTGTGGTATGTTGATTGAGCGTACTTTACCGACGTAGCTATACCACTTTGTATGTAACTATACCATGTTGCCCCTATACCATGAGCTTACTGCAATATCGTATACTTTGAGGGGACTTGCACTCTTGTTTTCTAAAGAATAATTACTTCATTCTCGAAGAGAATTTTCGTAGAGTGCAACTTCCTTCATATAAGTTTCTACGCTTTGTCCTTTGAAGAAATCAATTTTTCCCTTTGCGTATGTACACATTTTGCCAAGTGAATTCTTCTATGTGGTAAAGCGGACCTCTGAATGTACTTTAACTTTCTTTCCCCCTTCTTTTTTTTTTAGAATAGGTAAACCGCTCTTCCTTTGAAAGTTAAAGTACGCTCTTGATGAGGATTTTTCTTTTTTTTTTTAAAAAAAAAAATAAAAATTTGTGCCTCTGAGGAGAGATTTCTTCACGTTTCAACACTTGGAAGTTTTATTTCAATCTTGGTGAAACGTGTTCCTCCAAAGAGTTGTGTCTTTGAAGAAAGCCTTTTCACGTTTCAACACTTGGAAGTTTTATTTCAATCTCGGTGAAACGTGGGCTTCTGAAGAGGTCTTTCTTTTTAATTGTGTCCCCGGGAGGGGGTTGTACCTCTGAGGAGGGATTTCTCACGTTTCAACACTCGGAAGTTTTATTTCAATCTTGGTGAAACGTGTACCTCCAAAGAGTTGTGCCTTCGAGGAAAGCCTTTTCATGTTTCGACACTTGGAAGTTTTATTTCAATCTCGGTGAAACATGGGCTTCCAGGAAGGTCTTTCTCTTGTTTTGCATTTCAACTTTGGTGAAGTGAAATTCCGAAGAGCGGTTGTTGCACTTCAACTCCTGGCGAAATGTGCCTCCGAAGAGGGCTTTTATTTTGTTTGCATTTCAACTTTGGTGAAGTGAAATCCCGAAGAGCGGTCATAACACTTCAACTCCTGGTGAAATGGGCCTCCGAAGAGGGCTTTTATTTTGTTTGCATTTCAACTCTGGTGAAATGAAATCCCGAAGAGCGGTCATAACACTTCAACTCCTGGTGAAATGTGCCTCAGAGAGGGTTTTCATCGCCTGGAAGTTACTCTCTCATGGTTGGAGGGTCATGACTCCTTCAATCTTTTTTGTTGAGTAGAGAACTTTCTTTTTTGTGGCGTATGACCCATTAGAGGTCTTTATCCTCTGAAGAGTTGTGCCTCCGAAGAGGACTTGTGCTGCCGATGATGGCTTTGGTTGTTCCTCTGTTCACTTGCTCATGCCTTTTCAATGATCCTCTGCCCCCCTTTTATTTTTATTTTTTTTTACAAGTAACTTGTTTAATCCAAGGAAGTGTGCTTCATTGTCAGGCAATTTCGTGAGAACGAGCATTAGCTTCTTAATTGGATGTTTGTTTGTTCAAACGATCTCAATTTATTAGCAAAGACCCGTTTCTGTCGAAATCATAGGCCGTTCAAGTGAAGTACTTCCTATCTAGGATTTGAATTCGGGGCTCTTGTGACTTGAAATTTGGCGAGAATCACTTGGTCTTTTTATGTGCAAGTTTCACTTCCATTGTCTGCAAAAATTCAAATCGACATTTCAGCAATACATTCTATGTACTTTTTATATCGAAAATAAAGCAAACATGTAATAATAATAAGGAACACAAGATTTATAGTGGTTCGGCCAGGAAATTGGGCCTACATCCACTTTATATTCTTTCATTATTTACTTGCATCAGTTTTACAATTGCTTTCAATTACAAGAATCATACATTCATAATTCTTTTTACAATATTTCAACAACATTTTCAAGTAAAGTATGGACGCAAATGGTTGCTGTTCCATGCCCTTGGAATTTGACCTCCTTCAACAGTGGTGAGTTTGAATGTGCCGTCAAGAAGCTTCTGACCTATTACATATGGTCCTTCCCAATTTGGCCCAAACACACCTGTCGCTGTCATGATACTCTTCAGGACTAGGTCTCCAATCTCAAAGCTGCGTTGGCGAACTTTGGAATTGAAATGTCTGGCTATTCTTTGCTGATGAGCTGCAATTCTGAGATTAGCCTCATCTCTTTTTTCATCAAGGAGATCTAGCGCTTCAAGCTGTAGCTTTTCGTTTTCTGCTTGATTGAAATGGAGTCTTCTGTGTGAAGGGACTTCTATTTCTACCGGAATCATTGCCTCTGACCCGTATGCCAATGAAAACGGGGTGTGCCCAGTCGCAGTTTTGTGAGTGGTCCTGTATGCCCATAGTGCCAGTGGTAGCTTATCGACCCAACCACCTTTTGCTCTTTCAAGTTGCTTCTTGATGGTTGACTTAATGATTTTGTTCACGGCTTCCACTTGCCCGTTTGCCTGCGGATGAGCTACTGCTGAGAAGCTTTTCCGGATTTTGAATCGCTTGCAAAAATCTTGGAATTCTTCACTTTCAAACTGAGTTCCATTGTCTGTAATTATTTTTTGAGGCACACCGTATCTGCAAATGATGTTTTTAGTCACAAAACTTATCATCTTCTTTGAGGTGATAGTAGCCAGTGGTTCAGCTTCTGCCCACTTAGTAAAATAATCTACAGCAACAATGGCATATTTAATTCCAGATTTGACAGTTGGCAACGGTCCTACAAGGTCTATTCCCCATATCGCAAACGGCCATGGACTGACCATCTGTGTGAGTTCAGTGGAAGGAGCTCTAGGAATTTTGGCGAATCTTTGACATCTGTCACATTTTCGGGAATACTTTGCTGCATCTCGATTAATTTCTGACCAAAAATATCCGTATCGGAGAATTTTCTTTGCTAATGTTTGGCCACCTGAATGATCACCACATTCTCCTCCGTGTACCTCTGCTAGGATTGCTTTAGACTCTTCCCTGGATACACATCGAAGTAATGGCATTGAGAATCCCCGTCTGTATAACCGGCCATCCTGGATTACGTATCGAGAGGCTTTTCTCAGTAGCTTTTGTCGTTCTTTTGAGTTCCCTGGTAAGGATCCATTGAGCAGATATTCTATTATCGGAGTCATCCATGATTCTTGTTCTTGAGACATGCTCATGATCCAATCAATGTCCATCTCATCAATGCTAGGAGTCGACAGGACCTCTACTGGAGTTAGCCCCAGAAATTGAGCTTCGCCTGTGCTCGAATACTTTGCGAGAGAATCTGCTCTCATGTTTTCTTCTCGAGGAATGTGACTTATCATGTAATGGTCGAAATCACCCAGGAGTTCCCAAGCCTTTGACAAGTAGGCGGGCAGATTCCCCCCTTTTGCTTGGAATTCCTTTTTGACTTGGCATGCAATAAGCTGAGAATCACTGAATATCTGTAACGTTCAGATGTTTAATTCTTTAGCAATCCTTAAGCCAGCGATAAGGGCTTCGTATTCTGCTTCATTGTTTGTTGAAGGAAATTCCAATCTTAGTGCATAGCATAATGACCGACCTTCAGGAGTCTCAAGTAAAACTCCGGCTCCAGAACAGTAGTCGTTTCTCGCACCATCGACATATAACTTCCACTGGATCGGGGAATTGTCGACCGTTTCTTCCTCACTGTTACCCTTATCTATAAATTCTGCAATGAAATCCGCTAAAGCTTGTCCATTGATTGCTTTCCGGGGATAATAAGTGATGTCATACTGACTGAGTTCAATATTCCACTTTAGAAGACGACCCGAAGTTTCAGGGCGAAATAGGACTTGCTTTAAAGGTTGATCAGTGAGGACTCTGATAGGATGAGCTTGAAAATATTGCCTCAACTTCCTAGATGCAATTAGTAAGCAATAGGCGAGTTTTTCCAACTTAGAGTAGTTCATCTCTGCCCCAGTGAGTCTTTTGCTGATATAGTAAACTGGATGTTGAATCCTTTTGTCTTCCCGTATCAGCGCTGCACTTAAAGCATGAGATGATACTACCAAGTATATAAGAAGATCCTCGCCATCGCCAGGCCTAGAAAGTATTGGAGGCGTCTCCATATGGCGAATCAATTCATCAAAGGCTTTTTGGCATTCGAGAGTCCAATCGAAGTTTTTCCTTCCTTTCTTTAGGGCGTCAAAGAATGGGATGCATTTATCTGTGGCTCTGGAAATGAACCGACTCAAGGCGGCAACTTTTCCATTGAGACTTTGCAATTCCTTCTTTGTTCTAGGAGCTTTGACTTCTTTCAATGCAGTAATTTGAGCTGGACTGGCCTCAATGCCCCTAGCGCTCACGATGAAACCTAAAAACTTGCCGGATTCCACTCCAAATGAACATTTTAGAGGATTGAGCTTCATTCCGTATTTTCGGAGGACAGCGAACATGTCTGCTAAGTGTTCTATATGATCCAGTGCTTTCTTAGACATTACTAACATGTCATCGACGTAAACTTCCATGGTTTTGCCCAGTTGCGGTTTGAACATAGCATTAACGAGTCTTTGGTATGTTGCCCCTGCATTCTTCAACCCGAAGGGCATAACTCTGTAGCAGTAAAGACCAGTGTCGGTAATAAAGCTCGTGTCCTCCTGATCTGGCTCATGCATCATGATCTGGTTATATCCAGAGTAAGCATCCATAAAAGATAACAATTCGTGTCCCGCTGTTCCGTCTACCAGTTGATCGATTCTGAGTAATGGGAAGCAGTCTTTGGGGCAGGCCTTGTTTAGATCTGAAAAATCGATGCATACTCTCCATTTTCCGTTGGCTTTCTTAACCAGCACTGGATTTGAAACCCAATTCGGATATGTAGATTCTTTGATAAAATTATTCTCCATGAGCCGATCAACTTCTTCTTTTAATGCCGCTGACCTTTCCAGACCTTGAGTTCTCCTTTTCTGCTTTACAGGTGTAAATTTTGGATCAATATTTAGAGCATGCACTGCAACTTCTGGGGATATTCCGCACATATCGGCATGAGTCCAAGCAAAAACATCCAGATTTGCCTTTAAAAAAGATATTAAGATATTCTGAATTGACGCATTAAGTTGTGAACCCACATTCAACACTTTGTTTGGGTCCTTTGGGTCAACAGGTATTGGTATTGTCGTTTCCACCGGTACCACTCTATTTTCCCCTGCACTGACTTTTCTAGGGTCCATCTCTTTTCTTGCTCCGCTGTGCTCGCCAGTGCAGGGTCCGCCCTGTAATTGCTACAAGGTTGGTTCTTTGATGCGGACTGGGGCTGCCGCATTCTTTCCCATTTCTCTTTTTCTGGTTTCTCGTAGCTCTGTCAGATAGCACTCTCACCCAGCATTTTGATCACCTTTTATAACTCCTACTCCATTGTCTGTAGGGAATTTGATAGTGAGGCACCACGGGGCAAGAACAGCTTTGAACGCTGCCAGAGTTGGGCGACCAAGGAAAGCATTGTAAGCAGAAAATTCGTCGACAATCACAAAAGTTTGCTTGCGGACCACTTTTCTCTCTCCTTCTCCCAGTTCCACAAACAAATCAATGGTCCCTACCGGCTGCTTTGGCTCCCCAGTGAAACCAGCAATTTTCTGCGATGAGGCTTGCACATCAGCCATAGGGATCTTCATTTGGTCGAATGTTTTCTTAAAGAGAATATTGCAGGATGCGCCACAATCAATGAGAACTCTTCTGACAATAGCTGGTCCGATACCAGCCGAGATGACTAGAGGATCCAAAGTAGGAGCCTCAATACCTGCAGAATCCCTGGCTCTGAACACAATATCATCATCGAAAGTTCTTTGTTGCTTCAAAGGCGTAGCACCTTCCAAAACAAATACATCTTCCTCAGTCGGCACATACTTTAAAGCTCTGGTATACCTTTCCATCTCACCCCATCTTTTGCCTGCTGGGTGAGGTCCCCCTGTAATGACATTAATAATGGGCCTTCCAGATTCATGCCCTGCTGCCTTCTCAATCGACCTAGGCTGTTGAGTAGGAGCCTGTTGCCCCTGACTAGATGAAGCAGGATTGTTGTTATTCTTTTTCACAAATTGCTGCAGTTTGTTTTCCCTTAGCAACTCTTCAATCAGATTTTTCAATTGGCGGCATTCATCGGTCTCGTGACCGGGTTGATTATGGAAGCGGCAGAACTTTCCACTCTGTATAGCCTTTTTCCCGGTCCTTAGAGGAGAAGGTTTAGGGATGTCAACAGAGTCTTTAATGGCAAGGTAGATACGCTCCGGTGTATCTGATAAAGGAGTATACTCTGATGGTTGAAGGATCGGGGCTTCTTCAGATTACTCTGTTTCTTTCCATTGTTATTTTCCCTTTTTTGCCCTACAGATTCATTCTTGCGTGGAGCAACAGTGTTATCTTCAGCTTTTTCCAACACTGCCTTTACCGGTACAGGACGGCTTTCTAAGCGTATGAATTCATCTGCTTTTTTATAGAATTTTTCAAGGGAATTTGGTTCCTTCATGTTTAGCCATTTCCCAAATTCGCTCGACTTGTCAATACCCTTCATCAGATAGGTCAATATCATTCGCGGTTCTGCATTGTCCACCTCAGCTAACGCTATATTAAAGCGGTTTAAGAAAGATCTGATAGTCTCTCCTGGACTCTGCTCCAAACTTGATAGTGACATGATATCTTTGGCTTTTGAGGCATATAGTCTGAACTGCTCCTTGAACTTCCGGGTCAAGTCAGAAAACTGATCGATAGATCGGACGGGCAGCTTGGTGAACCAAAGCAGAGCTACGCCTTCGAGATACACAGGGAAATATCGGCACTTTATTTCATCAGAGGCTCTGGCACCTGTCATGTGCCAATCATATTTGTATAGGAATTCATTCGGATCACTTGTCCCCTTATAAGCTGGAATGGTTGGAGGGACAAACTTCCTTGGGAATTCAGCCTTTAAGATTTTCTCGGTAAATGGAGTTTTACTTGGGGCAAAACCCCATTCTTTCTCGTCTTCAACCCTCTACATATTCTCTTTCATAATTTGTCGGACCATTCCAGAAAGATACTCCTCATCATGTCGAGTTCTAGATCCACCAACCTCTGGAAGTGTTTGTTCAAAGGGGCTAGCAGCCCTTTCAGGAGCATTTCTTTCTTCAGCATCATGAAGGTTGCCAGCAAAATTCCTCTCATTACCCGCTGGTTGACGGTTTGCCCCAAGCAGATCGTTCAACCTATTCAGAATTAGGGCATTCTGGGCATTTTGAGCCTCGAGTTATGCATTTTGGGCATTAATCTGTTGGTTCAGCCCTAAAATTGCAGCATCCAGCTCTGCCTTTGTAACTCCGACAGCTGGAGTGGCTTGATTCGATATAGGGGAAGCGGAGGTTCCCTCTTGAATATTCCCAGATCTGACAGATCTACTCTTCCTTCCAGGAGCCATAATCTCGGATAGACTTCTGGTTTTCAAGGAAATTCTCTCTACAAACCTCTGTGAAGCAATGATGATAACTCGCCTGAGTTCAGTTCTCAGTGAAAGCACCAAAAATGTTAACGCTAAAAATTGAACGCTAACACCCCGGTATGTAGAAGGTAATTGTGAAAGCACCACCCGTTGGTACGGGAACAAAATATAAGCAGAGAAATCACAGAGAAGCTATAAAAGACACAATATTTATAGTGGTTCGGCTTAAGATCCAGCCTACGTCCACTTTAAAGCTCTTTATTGCTGATTTGATTACAATTCTTTACAACAATCTTCAATTACAACACACTTTGACAAATGGCTCAAACTCTGATGTAGAAGAATCCCTCGAATGCATGGTGAATGAGTTAGATTTCCACTTGAGATTTGTTGAAATGTCTTTGGTGATTGGAGTGATAGAAGTGTTGCTTGAACGTTGCTTGAAGTCGAGTCAATGGCAGAGTAATGGCATCCAGGAAGTCAGTCCAAAAGTCCCCCCAATGCTCAATGTGGTCATGTATTTATAGGCAATTTTCTAGGCTGAAATTGTCAAGTCATGAGTCGTGACCGACTCAAGATGAGTCGTAAGTCGTGACCGACTCAGGATGAGTCGTATGTCGTAGGCGACTCAACTGGTTGAGCCCTGACTTCATATCAGAGCGTTTCCGGTCCTCTGTATACAGCACAAGTCCTAACTCGTCTGCGAGTTAATAGGTCGTGGTCCAAAATGAGGCGGCATAGGATTTCTACATAGTAGCTGTAAGTCGTAGACGACTCAAGCCAGGTCGTGAACGACCTATCATAAGTCGTAGGTCGGTCCTTTGTTGTTTTGGGAGTTTAGTCAGTTAAGTCATTTGACACCTTAGGTCGTTGGGTCGTTAGAGAACTTGAGTCGCTAGCCCCATGAGTCGTTAACCCGTTGAGTCGGCCGGCACCTTTAAGTCGCTAAGGTTATAACCCGGTGAGTCGTTATTCCTCCTGAGTTGCTGAGTCGTAACCCTTCGAGGCCGTTGAGTCGGTAACTCCTCAAGGCTTGTTGAGTCGGTAACTCCTCAAGGCTGTTGAGTCGGTAACTCCTCAAGGCTGTTGAGTCGGTAGCTTCCTGAGTCGGTGGCTTGTTGAGTCGGTAGCCTGTTGAGTCGGCCCAGACCTTGACTCGTTGCCTAAACGGAGTTAACACCTTTCAACTTAAGAGTTTTCCCAAACAATAGCTTAGATATCTTAATCTTCTTATTTTATAAATTCTGGTTATTCACATTTCATTCAAATAATTTGAAAATTACTAATTAACATAACTTAGAAATTTAAATGCCCGGTTCTTTTCAAATCGTTTGAAATAAATATATACACTTATATCTTTAATATATCTAATCATACCTTTGGAATTTAAACCAAAACCTATTTACCCAAAATAATTTCGAAGAAAAGCAAAGCTTCTTATAAATCTCCCCCACTTTGAGACTCGAAAATGAACGTCGATGATGCTGCGCAGTCATCACCGAAATTATTTTCCAGCGACAAAAGAGGGGAGTATTGAATTCATTCCTTCTTTTAAAAATCCTTTCAAAATATTTCCATTAAACATTTTCCAAATAATATTGCTATATATTTCTTCAGAGCTTTGAGAACCATTTTCAAAATCCCGGGACTTAAATTAAATATTTCTCAATTTAAATCTATTTTAATTTATAAGTCACCTTTATAAAATATTCTTATAAGATTTTTTTCTTAAAACATTCCACAAGTGTTTTATCATTGTTCATTTTGTAATTCACCTTATTCATTAAATTACAATATCCAATTAATGATAATAACCAATATTCTAATTCCTAACAACCATGTAAGCTAGATAGGTCACAATAATTTCTGAAATTTTTTCTTTATATACAAAATATAATTAGAGCAAAATTATTTCATTTATCCAATTTAAAACAATACTATGTCGAATTGTTCTGTTTAAGTGTTTAGAGATCCCTATCAATGACGTTAATTACTCGTATTGACCAGAATCCATAAGCCACTCAACAAATCAACCGACACAATATAAAACATTTTATATCACTAACAAATATGCTCTCTCATATATATACACCAAGCGACTCATCATAGGGTATTACTACCCTATTTATAAAGAATCAGACCCCACAAAGCTAAGGTTATCGCTAAACCAAAGCTTTGATACCAACTGTAACGACCAGCCTTTTGAACAGTTTAAACCGACGGTCAAATACACATGCCGATTTCAAACCATTCAAAAGGGCAGATGGTTATTGGGGTAAATAAGAAAAGAAAAGAAAGAGAAATAAAGGAAAAGAACAACACAGAATCTCGCAGCGGAACGATAAAATATAATAGTCAAATAAACAGTTCATGAAGCTGTTTACTATACTTTGACAATTATTTATACAACATTTATCAGAGTTATACATATACAACAGAACAATTAAAATAATGCAGCACATAGCATGATGCAAGGGTAATAATAGTAATAGTATACCAAATCTTTGTCTTCATCCTACAGAATAGATCTTCAAAAATCTGAAAACTCAGGACTGACCCGAGCGTAATGAAAAGACAAAACACTCGAGTCAGGACTAAAATATCCTTATGAAAGTTAAATCAATCTTAAATAAATATGAGTGTAACTGTGTCAGGGATGTTTACGGGGTTTTACATCTCCTATCCAGTGTCAACGTGCGTGCAATAACTCAAGAGATGTTACGGGACTTTCCATCTCTTAAGGATCCGTTAAACTATCTACTATGTAGTAATGTACGCTAAGTAGATAATGCCTATCAGTAATATAAAGTATCAAAATAGCGTTAAGGCGTTACCATAATCCCCCTTAACACATTTTTATAATGCCATAGTCTATACAGCACCGTAAGCCCCACCGTAAACTGGTGGTTATCAGAGGGTACCCCATAGGTATCACACAAAACAAAACGTAGTGGTCGCGAATAGGATAATCAGTATGACAAGGTACATGAGGCGATACCAACTAGGATACTAGTAGTTGCGTGATCCGGACTGATGTTGAGCATAGCCAGCAGCTACCCGAACACCGCGAAACAACACTCCCAAATCAAGGGGTGCACCCAAATCGAATCACAAATGTAATAGATATGGTATCGAAGAAGTGTGTTCGCTAGAGGTGGCGAACCTCAATGGCCCGGCGTGGCTCCTGTTTTAGTCATGTCAGGGGTCATCCAATATCGTTCTCTTTCTTCAATTAACGCGTTCACCAAACCATCCACTTCATTCTGGATCAACACTCCGCGTATAATAATTATTAAAGAGGTTTTCGGTATCGACAGAGTGTATGTCCATATCCGATCCCGGTCTCTTTAATAACTACGTATTATTACACAGTTGGCTCTTTTACATTTCAAATCGATTCATAATTGATAAATATCATATTCGCTTCAAAAATCAAGTCCACTTCAAATATCATCGTATCTATTCAAATGTAAGATTCCGTTTCAAAAATCATTTTTCGCATCAATATCTCATTTCGATTTCAAAATCATTTCGAATATCAATTTAGGTTGCAACTTCATTTAACCCAATTCGTATTTAAATTCAAGATTTAAATATAAACATTTCACCTTATTCACCAGCTTGAAATTTTACAAAAATAGTTTTAAGTAGTTTAAAAGTAGTTTAAATAATTAAAGTAGTTAAAAATACTTAAAGTCTTTTTAAAATAGATAAATTAGTTTAAAATAATTTAAATTGGGTTAAGTAGATTTAAAGTAGATTAAAATAGTTTAAGTATTTAAAAAAATGGTTTATATAACTGAGTAATTTGGAAAACAAAATAAAACAGCTTCAAAACCAAACCATTTCAATTATAACTTCCCAATTCAAAACAATTTCAATTTCCCTTCTACCGATTCAATTTCGATTTCGATTCAATCAACGTCAAACTTTGACTTCAAATTTATTCAATTTTATATTCACTTTCAATTAATTCAATTTCAATTTATATCGATTTGGAGCTTGATTTTCAAAAATATCCATTTATAACACTTAACAGAATTTTCCATCAATATTCAAGTTTAAATCCAAATTTCAAATATGATTCAATTCCAAGCTCGATTTCAAAACATCATTTTTATATCACTTCTACTTAGTAATATTCAAAGCTCGAATTAAGGTTAAATCTTTAAACAAATCAATTTTCGAAATTCAATCATATCCCGATTTAAAATTCCAAAGTCTCCACTTTAAATTTTAACAATTTCTTTTAACCAAAAATTTTCAACATTCCAAACTCAATTTTTCGATAATTCGATTTCTATAAACTGGTTTCTATTTATAACTTTTAAATCAAAACATTTAAATAGATTTCAAATCGACGATTTTAAAAATTATTAATTTAGCCAATTCGGTGCCCGTATATAATTTTCTATCCTATGGCCAAGTAATTATTTATTTCAATTAAATGTTAGGGATGAATACATATCACTTAAATCAAATCACAGTTTCATATGTATGCATAACAAGATATATATAAGCAAATAAACATCCAAACATTTAAATATCAACCAATAACATCTACCGAAATACATCATCCAATAAACAATACAATTCATGGCAATTTCATAGTTATCAATGTCAGGTAATTTAATCGCAATTCAATTTTAATTTCAATTTAACTGTCAATTTAATTTTCAACGGTTAATTCAAATGACAATCCATATGACGATTAAATTTTATCAAACAACGACAAATAAAATTCATATCACTTCATAAGATTAAACTTAACAACCATAAAGATATTCAGTACGTTGTGAGCGTTATAAAACACTCACCTTGGTATCCTGTTGTCACCGAGACGATCCGGTTTGGAACTAAACCGGACGACTCCCGATTTAGCCCAAATTTCAACTGTCTCCAAATTCCTCCAAACCAGTTTCATTTCGAAGCTCTCGTCATTACGATCGCAACGCAAAAAGTTTCGTTCCAATCGGACCTCCTATGTGAGAGTTATACATTTTTAAGTTATCGACATTTGAATTTATAAAACTATTCATATTATATTTAAATAAATTCATACCCAAAGAAAATGAAGCCCAGCCCACTAACATCTCCTTCCCCAATGAAGCCTGTACGTGAACAAAATGCACAACCCACCATTGTCGTGCATCAAACTCCAGTGATACGGAGCTACAGTTTACGAAACTCGAATCCGTCTTCGCCAATCTTCTTCTCTTCGAAGCCTCCATCATCTCGACCACAAAGTTACAAGCTCGGCCACACCTAGTAAAACGCGACCACACCCTGTCGTACGCACGCGACCAGGTCGCACCCCCCCAAGACGCTGCCGAGCACTCCAAAAATCTAGCCGTAGATGGTATCTTCGATGGTGAACTCGAATCAAGGCTCCGTTTCGCGAATCGAAGCCTACATCCTTAACAAATTCTAACCCTAGTTCACAACTCCCACGTCCATCTTCATAGACCAAGGCCGCACTCAGCAACGACCATACCAGGTCGAAGCAAACGATGAATAGGATTTTTAAAACTAGTCGGAGATTTTTTTATCAAGTATTGAAGGAGAGATAAAAAATTTCTTTTTTTTGAAGCTTGGATTTTCTTTACTGTGACTTGCGTGTGCAGTTATTAAAAGGGAGGAAGAGGCGATTGCGTGTTTGAATGGGTCAAAGGTACAGTGAAAAGATGGGATAGCAGCTGAAAGGGAGATTGACTAATTAAAATATTTACTTAAATTTTCAAAATACCTCGATCTACGCAACTAAAAATCTCGAATCCCTATCAGGGCATGCCGCTAGGCGTTCATAATGTTATACCCCTATTCCGCACGCAATGGAAAAGGTTTCAAGTCCTTATTTGATCGTGTGTGCGAGTTACGGAAATAAACGATCAAATTTAAATTAAATCGATTAAACAAATTTTCTATGCGTTTCGGCTTGCCCCGGACAAATGGTAAATCCGATTGACACAAAATTTGACATCTTACAATAATATCACGTTACGGATCCGATGAAACTAGTTTCGTTGAAATCCGAGACTGTTTGAAAAATGGCTATTTTAACTCGTCAATTAAATATTAAAATATTCAATTTTCACAAATTTACTTTAAATTCAATTTTAAAAGTTCTACAACCTCATTCTAACTTTAATATGATAAAATAAAATTTTACAAATTATTTTTAATCGTATTAAACCCGTTATTCAATTATCCAATAAATTCCAATTTTAAAATCTTATTAACTCTATTATAATCCCGATATAACTTACATTCACTTTGGAAACCAATTTGAATCATATTAAATCAAATTTCAATTATCCACTCTATTTTCATATATTAGATTTCAATATCAAATTAATCATATCAAATTCGGAATTTAATTATTCAAACATTTATAATATTAAATTTAGTTAAATTTGATTATTCTTAAATCACTATCTTTTGAAATATTCAAAACGAACTTATAAAATTTAACAAATTCAAATTATAGAACAATCATTTTCATTGAAACAGTTATTCAATTCCCGTTATTCAATTATTCAATAAATTCCAAGTATTAAATTTAAACAATTTAATTGTTCAATATTTGACGGATTTCAATATTGGATTTTTAAATAAAAATTTCATTATCGGTCGATTTACTATATTACATCAAATGAATTCCACATTATTATTTAACAACAGCTAGAGATAATGCACTCAACTAATATATGAACTTTCATTTCAATTGCAATTGGTTCACAAATTCAATTCGACTAACTAAATGAATAGGTAACTTAAATAATTATCACTGTTAACTTTTAATTACTTATAAGTTTATTATTTACAAACAAGTGTCACAATTACCTATACAATACAAATTCATTCAATTACCTTTGACTACATATTATTTCAATTGATTTGGGATGTCATTCAATTCATAAATAATTAACTTAGATAAAATTTGTTGCATTTCATTCTAGTTATTATTACCATACATGAATTACAAAAAAAATTCTAACCTTAAATCACTTAATCTTATCAAATTAGCTATTTTAATTATCGAAAATTTACGGGTCGTTACAAACCAAAACTTAATATAATCATCGTAATTACCTCTAATGTAATTTATATTCACTATATGTAATTCAAAACAAACTATGTGCATAGCTGTTAACCCTATCTCGGTTACGACTCAGCAGGTCTAGTGCGTGGAGATGGCGCCGACCCAAGAGATGCCGACCTAACTGCTTAAGGCTTAAAAACCAGGCCGACCTAACCATTCGCATGACTTGCCGACCCAATGCCCTCACATAGATGCCGACCTAGTGCTTCAGAAGGAACTGGCCTAACGACTCAAGAAATGACAAGGGATCCGACTTAACATGACGCCGACCTAACTGCCTAATGAAGCTGCCGACCTAATTCGATCCGACTTAAGGACTTAACATGCTTACCGACCTAACTGAGTGGAACAAGTTCGCGACTTACACTTGTGTCGTGACCGACCCATGGTCTGTGCTAGGACGTGCGCGACCTGGGCAAGTGAAGGGGAGTTAGCTCACGTTTAGCTCGTCAATTCTTTAAATCGGTAACGACCTATTTAAACATGCACTTCCCATTTAAGTCGGAGGCCATGCATCAGAGAGAGGGGGCGACCTACGACCTAGCTTGACCCGGTAACGACTTTGGACTTGTGCAAATCCAACGCAGCTTGATCATGTGAGGGCTCCTATAAGCCGGCTGCGACTTAACTGGGTCGGTGAGGAGTTAAGACCGAGCCTAATCTTTGCCTATAAATACCACCCTACCTTCAACATTAAGGGGACCTTTTGCTCATTCTCTTCAAGCGCCATTACTCTGCCGAATTCCAGACTACTTCAAAGCTTGAGCCACTTGTTTTACATATCCTATAACTTGAAGTGTGTTGTAATTGAAAGATCTTGTAAAGGATTGTAATCAAACTAGAGATAAAAAGATTAAAGTGGACGTAGGCTGGATTATAAGCCGAACCACTATAAATACTGTGTCTCTTACTGTTTTTCTGCATACTTTCTGCTTATTTCTGTTTCCCGTACGAACGGGTGGTGCTTTCACAATCACATCCTATACACCAGGGTGTTAGCGTTCAAAATTTGAGCGTTAACATTTTGGTGCTTTCACTGAGAATTGAACTCAGGACATCTATCATCATTGCTTCAGAAAGATTTGTAGATAAAGTTTCTTTAAGAACCAGAAGTCTATCCGAAATCATGGCTCCTGGAAGGAAAAGTAAATCTGTGAGATCTGCAAACATTCAAGAGGGAACCTCCGCTTCCCCAACACCAAATCAAGCCACTCCAACTGTCGGGGTTACGAAAGCAGAGTTGGATGCCGCAATTTTGGGGTTGAACAGACAGATACATGCTCAAAATGTGCAAATGGAAGCCCAGAATGCCCAAAATGCCTTAATCCTGAATAAGTTGAACGATTTGCTCGGGGCAAACCGTCAATCAACAGCTAATGAAAGGAATTTCGCTGGTAATATTCATGAAACTGAAGAAAGGAATGTTTCCGAAAGGGATACTAACCCCGCTGAGCAAATACTTCCTGAGGTAGGCGGATCTAGGGCTCGTAATGATGAAGAATATCTCTCTGGAATGGTTCGCCAAATTATGAAGGAGAGCATGCAAAGAGCAAAGACCCCGAATTCAAATCCTAGATAGGAAATACTTCAATTGAACGGCTAATGATTTCGATAGAAACGAGCCCTTGCTGATAAATTGAGATTGTTTGAACAAACAAACATCCAATTAGGAAGCTAGTGCCCGTTCTCACGAACTTGCCTGGCAATGAAGTACACTTCCTTGGATTAAACATGCTACTTGCAAGAAAAGGGGAATGAAAACTTAAAAAAAAAAAGAGAGAGGATCGCTGGAAAGGCATAAGCAAGTGAACGGAGGAACAACCAAAGCTACCATCAGCAGCACAAGTCCTCTTCAGAGGATAAAAGACCTCCAATGGGTCATACGCCACAAAAAAGAAAGTTCTCTACTCAACAAAAAAGATTGGAGGAGTCATGACCCTCCAACCATGAGAGAGTAACTTCCAGGCGATGAAAACCCTCTCTGAGGCACATTTCACCAGGAGTTGAAGTGTTATGACCGCTCTTCGGGATTTCACTTCACCAGAGTTGAAATGTAAACAAAATAAAGCCCTCTTCGGAGGCCCATTTCACCAGGAGTTGAAGTGTTATAGCCGCTCTTCGGAATTTCACTTCACCAGAGTTGAAATGTAAACAAAATAAAGCCCTCTTCGGAGGCCCATTTCACCAGGAGTTGAAGTGTTATGACCGCTCTTCGGAATTTCACTTCACCAGAGTTGAAATGTAAACAAAATAAAAGCCCTCTTCGGAGGCACATTTCGCCAGGAGTTGAAGTGTTATGACCGCTCTTCGGAATTTCACTTCACCAGAGTTGAAATGTAAACAAAATAAAAGCCCTCTTCGGAGGCACATTTCGCCAGGAGTTGAAGTGTAGCAACCGCTCTTCGGAATTTCACTTCACCAAAGTTGAAATGCAAAAACAAAGACCTTCTTGAAAGCCCACGTTTCACCGAGATTGAAATAAAACTTCCAAGTGTTGAAACGTGAAAAGGCTTTCTTCGAAGGCACAACTCTTTGGGGGTACACGTTTCACCGAGATTGAAATAAAACTTCCAAGTGTTGAAATGTGAAAAATCCCTCCTCAGAGGTACAATTTTGTATAAAAAAAGAATCCTCATCAAAAGCGTACTTTAACTTTCAAATGGAAAATGATCGTAAAAAGAAAAGAAGTTAAAGTACCCTTCAGAGGTCCGCTTTGCTACATAAAAGAAATCACTCGGTAAAAAAGAAAATGTACTTAAGCAAAAAAGAAAGAAGTGATTTCTTCAAAGGACAAAGCGCGTAGAAACTCATATGAAGGGGGTTGCACTCTACAAGAATTCTTTTTAAAATAAAAATAAAATAATTATTCTTTAGCAAGTAAGAGTGCAAGTCCCCTCGAGGTATAGAATATTGCAGCATACTTATGGAATGGGGGCAATATAGTATAATTACACACAATATGGTATAACTAAACCAGCAAAAGGTAACGCTCAAGTAACATACCATAAGCTCGCTGCAATATCAAATAAACTCATGCCAAAACGAATAACAAATGTATTCTTTAATTCAAACAAAAGTTTGTACAAACGAGGAATCATTTGATTCAATTACAATGCAGGTACAGGTTTCAAAATAAAGAAAAGCGGGGGCCGGTACCCGCACAATTCTCGGCCAGTACATGCAAAACACAAAAAACTAGAAACTGAAGATCTTCACTTCTTTTTGCTGCCTTTAGACCCTTTACCCGGCCGAATGATCAGCTTACCAGGGCGGTCGGTGGGCACAAGGGAAGTGGGAGAGGAAGGCGCAACCGGTCCAGCTTTCAGCTCCTCTTCAGTGGTGGTGATTATCTTCCCTCTCCTCCTTGATGCTCCTTGCTTCCTTCTCCTCTTTGAGGAAGACTCACTTCCTGGAGTGACAAGTTTAGATAAAGTTATATCGTCAGAAGGAGTCCGCTCCGGAGATATGTCACCTCCCTCAAGTCCCTCATCTTTTTGCTCTTGCGAAGCAATGGGATCATCCAGGCCATGGAGAGCCTCTATTTGTTCTTCTTGTGACCCAGGTTGCGAGGCAGAAGGAGGCGCCACTTGAAGAGATGGAGGAAGGATCACCGGGGGAGAAGAAGCTTGAGTTTGACTCGGTGCTTTCTCTACAAAGGAGAAAAAACTTAAAATATCAGTATCTTTCGAAAAGAGAGGGGATGACGGTTCGTCAAAAGTCGGGAATTCATTGACATTTGAGGAATAATCAAAAGTCGGGAATTCATTGACATTTGAAAAATAATCAAGAAGATCGTCAAGTTCACAAGGAGCGAACGAGCAGTTCACCACTTGGGCTGGTCCGGTGTCAAGTTTACCTGGGGCAGTTGGATCTCTGAGGCTGATTTCATATCGCTGTGCTTCGTTGCTTTCACCACCTTCATCCCCGCCTTGTGCACTTGTAGTTTCAGTTACTGTCTTAGTTGCAGGCGGAGTAGAGGAGCTAGAACCCGTGATGTCAACCACAGGAGAAACTGGAGGTTGGACAGAGGAAGTAAGCGTTAATTCCTTTCCAGAACGTTCCTCTTCCGCCATTCCAGTTCTCATCCTGGCAAGTTGTTCTCGCCCCTTCGCAAGAGCAGCGCGAGCTCCCTCATCCAGGTAACGCGCCTCAAAATCTTCATCGCCGTACCCGGCGTCTTTAAACATGTTAAGAGCAGCTTCCCACACCTCGGCCAGGGTGATTTCATACTTAGGACCAAGAAAAGAGAGGCTGCCGCGTCCCAAGACACAGTGTAAATAAAAATCGAATAAAGTCGAATTGATATCGGTTTCCATGGTCTGAGCAGTTTCTTCGGCTGCAATTTTGCCAGCCATGGCCTCATCTCGATCTTTTTCGGTCTGAGCAAGTTGGGCTTTTAGCGCTTCAATCTCCATGTCCCGGGCGCTCAGTTTATTCTGCAACTGGGTGACATCAGTGCGGTGGTTCTCTACAGCTTGTTCTAACCTCTCAGCTTTAGCTTCAGCGTCCCTCTGGCTGGCGTGCGCATCTCGCACTTGTTTTTGCAATACCTCTTCTCTTTGGGTGTAAGTATTAGTAGAAGAGACAAGATCATCTTTGAGCTGCTTTACTTCAGCTTCGAGTTTTTCATTGTATTCGGCTATCTCCTTCATCTCAGCGTTGTGTTGATCAAGAATCTTCTGCCATTCTGATTTGTCATTTTCCATGGTCAGCATTGCTTCGATGTTAGCCCGATTAACTCTTTGAAGTTCATCAACCAACTTTTGCCATCCAGACATTCTATCGATATCAAGCTTGACAGCATCAAGATTTCTGTACATAGCTTCTCTGTCGATGGGGACCAAATCGAGGTCGAAGCGTACCCCCCTCAAACACCAATTCGGGAATCGGCTCTGCAAGGTCGGGGGGCCCCTTTCAACATGGTATGAAGGCCTGTTGAGAAGTGTTTGGATGGCACTTCCTTCAAGAGCAGGAGATTTGGAAGGGATGTCAATAGAAACTGAGGCACCAGGTCTCTCAGATGTCACAGGCACGTGCTCCTCGCCAAGTTTGGTCCGCTTTCTCGAATCCTCAATATGGCTCTTCCCCCTATCATCGTGCGTTTTACGTTTATGGGAATCGTCATCCCTTGGGAAGGATTCATGTCGCGTGCCCGCTCCCTCATGACGTTCTTCATACCTTCTCCTCTCTTCAGCTTTTCGCGCAGCTCTCTGCTCATTGGTCTCTCTGGGATCGGTATAGTATTGCTTGTAATCATAGCTGCCACGCCCTCCATAGCGTCGAAAGTCTTTGTAATAAGAACCGCTGCCGCTGCGCCCCATAGAGGGATCTGAAAAGGCAAAAATAGCAAGTCTTAGAAACTTCCGGAGAAAAGAAGTTAAATGTGAACAAATGCCAAAAAATCCTAAGTGTTGTGTGATGTGCAAGCTACGCGCATTAAGCTACAAACCACTCATTGGTGTAGAGGTGATGATAGCTTGGGTATGAGGAGTTGGTGTTTGTGTTGGTGTTAGTCGAAGAAGGGACGTCGCCTCAACTATAGGAGAGATAGTTTTAGACACGTCATCTCTAAAAAGCTCCTGTGAGGTTACTATTATGTCGCTCAACCCATCATAAACATCGTCACCATCATGCTCGGTGAGACTTGTTTTCTCAGTTCCTACATCAGCTAATCCCCCGAGAGGCTGTGAAGGTTCTTCTTCTTCCTCAATCGGGGCAAGTGCCGCCTTACTAGATGACCCCATAATGTCGGTAGGGGTGGAACATTTCACCAATGAAGCTTCGATGTTAGACTCTTTTAATGAGGGTTGTTCGATAGTAACGGGGGCATCCGATGCTTCAGTCGGGGAATCGGGAACTTCAGTCGGAGCTTCACAAAGCTGAGTATAGCGAGAAGGGTGGAGAAGTCCGTATTGATGTAGAAATTCGTCGCTTAGTAGAAACTTGATACTTCTCTCTTCTGCGGCTACAGCGCTCAGTCTATCAAAAGTCTGCCTATGTATCGGATCTCTAGAGGGAAGGGGAAGTGCTGAAAAAAGCAAAGAATGAGATTAGCAATTTGGACCCCGAAAAGAGTTAAAAAAGAAAGTGGAAAGACGGAAATAAATGATCTTACTTCCCACTCTCCAAGAAGCATAAAACTCTGGGGGACTGCGGGCAAAGAAAAATTGGTTTAAAAATCCATGGACACTTTCAGTAAGATCAAGAATGAGCTTGCGATTTCTTGCACTTCTCACAATGATAAGAGAAGGATGGTCTTTGCTCTTTGCAAACGAGCATAAGTAGCGAATTTCTTCGAAGCTCGGCAGTCGGTCAAGATTTCTTCTGAACAAAACACCCAACCCCATCAAGATAGCGTAACCATTAGGATGAAGTTGGAACGGAGAAATTGACATCCGAAGAAGAAGAATTCGAAGAAAGTCATTGAAAGGTGGGATCGCCCCACTTAAGCACATATGACGATTAACCGCGACAAAACCATAGGGAGGTCTGTCAGCAGTATCATTCGGTCCAGGAAATATGACATCATCTTCAGCAAAGCCGAATTGAGTACGCAACTGAATAAATGTTCTCGAAGATAGAATAGTCGAAGTTCTTTCCGGAGGATTCTCTATAGGAACAGCTATCGGGAAAGTTTCTTCTTCTTGACTTGCTGCTTCTTCTCCTTGATGGGAAGTCATTCTACACAAGCAATTGGATATTCAAACATGAAGGTGCACGTTTCCTAAAGTGTGTGAAGTGTTGCACAAGTATCAATCAAACAATAAGCAATGGTAACTGGAATAAAACCTAGCAAACATTTGTTAGTTATAAAAACCAGGAATCTTTGTTTTGAGTTTGAATATGCAAATACAATGTTGATGCAAACAAATCAGTTCAAATTGTTGATACTTTGCATTAATATTTTGCTATAATCAATTAATTCACAGCATTTCATGCAATATATTCATGTCTCTCATCTTGTCTTGACTAATCTGTCATTCGATACGGGCAGTCAATGGCAGTATATGCGCCTTGGTTTTCTTTGTTTGTTTGTTATTCTCGACAGGTTTACAGCTTAAAAATGAGAATGATCTGTAAAGTAACACAATGGAATTCAAGCAAACTTGAAGCTAGGACAGTTCAAAATGTTCAAAATGTAAACAACTTAGTCGGAAGTCCGGGTCAAAATACTTGAAGAAGGCCTATGTTTCTAGGTGTCAATACGTCCAGAGCCCAAGTGTTAGCTCGGCTACGGTTCAAAAAATTCTCATGCGAGATAAGACTAAGTCGGTAACGGGTCAGAATCTAGGTGGTTCAGCTTGGCGACTCATTTCCTCTAGTTCGCATGGGGGAGATAAGAGGGCAAGCTCCAAGTCGAAAGGCAGGAATTTCTCAAGCATTATCTCAACCACGATCTAAGCTTTAATGTTTAGGTCGGCGAAATTCTCTCAAGCATTATCTCAACCACGATTTAAGGTCGTGTAAGAGCTAGATCGGTCGAAGGCTAAGCCACCTAAACCCACTAACTCGCCTTCGAGCCAACATCCCACAGCATTAAACCCGATAACCCTATAGCCATTCCTTCAACACCCACTCCTACTCATGCTGCCGAATCACCCAATTGAACAATTCGGAATCGAGCTTAAGATGATAAACCATCTTCATCGCCTCAACGACCAATCTGAAGCCAAAACTTCATAACCTAAGTTTCATCAACTATGAATACGATGGGGTTCATAATGAAGCGTCGTGCAAGGAGGCGATTCGGTGCAAGGAGGCGATTCGAGTTCGAACAAACAAGAAATGTGAATCGGCAATAAATTACAATCAGGAAAACCACTTACACGATGCGTAGCAGAGATTATTTGTGATCGATTGAATAAAGTTGCCTTTAAGATCTGAGGGTGCTTTAATGGCGGAATTGAGCAAGGGTTTGAATAAAGAAAAAGGAGGAAGGGGGCTAATTTATATCTCATGGTGAAGGAATGTTAAACAACACTAACTGGTAAGTCGTACGCGATCTACCGACCTAAGAGAAGCCGAGCTAAGATATTTCGAAGCACACGACTTAAGTCTAAGGCGTATACTTCGAGGGGCAAATGTTAACCCTATCTCGGTTACGACTCAGCAGGTCTAGTGCGTGGAGATGGCGCCGACCCAAGAGATGCCGACCTAACTGCTTAAGGCTTAAAAAGCAGGCCGACCTAACCATTCGCATGACTTGCCGACCCAATGCCCTCACATAGATGCCGACCTAGTGCTTCAGAAGGAACTGGCCTAACGACTCAAGAAATGACAAGGGATCCGACTTAACATGACGCCGACCTAACTGCCTAATGAAGCTGCCGACCTAATTCGATCCGACTTAAGGACTTAACATGCTTACCGACCTAACTGAGTGGAACAAGTTCGCGACTTACACTTGTGTCGTGACCGACCCATGGTCTGTGCTAGGACGTGCGCGACCTGGGCAAGTGAAGGGGAGTTAGCTCACGTTTAGCTCGTCAATTCTTTAAATCGGTAACGACCTATTTAAACATGCACTTCCCATTTAAGTCGGAGGCCATGCATCAGAGAGAGGGGGCGACCTACGACCTAGCTTGACCCGGTAACGACTTTGGACTTGTGCAAATCCAACGCAGCTTGATCATGTGAGGGCTCCTATAAGCCGGCTGCGACTTAACTGGGTCGGTGAGGAGTTAAGACCGAGCCTAATCTTTGCCTATAAATACCACCCTACCTTCAACATTAAGGGGACCTTTTGCTCATTCTCTTCAAGCGCCATTACTCTGCCGAATTCCAGACTACTTCAAAGCTTGAGCCACTTGTTTTACATATCCTATAACTTGAAGTGTGTTGTAATTGAAAGATCTTGTAAAGGATTGTAATCAAACTAGAGATAAAAAGATTAAAGTGGACGTAGGCTGGATTATAAGCCGAACCACTATAAATACTGTGTCTCTTACTGTTTTTCTGCATACTTTCTGCTTATTTCTGTTTCCCGTACGAACGGGTGGTGCTTTCACAATCACATCCTATACACCAGGGTGTTAGCGTTCAAAATTTGAGCGTTAACAATAGCAAGATTCAAAGCTATGAGACAGTATAAAAAACAATCGAGATGTGCAGATATCTCAGCTTGCACTTTGCCGTGCTAAAGTTGCCATCTTGGTATAATCAAAAAAAATGGAGAGAAAAGAAAGAAGAAAAATATAAACAAAAAAAGGAATATAAACAGTGACTGAATACTTCTATAGTAATTTGAAATAATAATGGACAATCGAATAATTGCTAACCCGAAAGTTATGATGTGTGAAAGCAATGGTGACCAGCAGCTATGAGGAGTGATTGAATAAATGCATCAGTACCATGATAAATATCATGATTTCACTTAAACTCGGGAGCAAAAAATATAATAATAGTTTATTTGCTCTCTATTTCAACCTGTTTTTAAACTAACATATAATAAAATGTTGACCTTCTTAATGCTACTCATCATTGTATGTAGTTGGCGATAATATACACGTAATATTTGTGTGATGCTATATGCATCAAGTTTAGGATCAGGCATGCAGATGTTATCTTTCAGTATCAATTAATAGATTCACTAAATTTAAAAACAGATATGCACATGTTATTTTTAGGGATTAGTAAATATGTCAAATTGTTAAAGAATTGTACATTAAAGTGTAATTTTAGAAATTTACGGTCGGATCAAAAGATTATGCTTTAAAGCCAACCATCGATGAACATGCCTTTGTGATCAATTTTATATTGTTCTGAATATCTTGTTGACGTAACATGCGTAGCTAAGCAGATTAAACATTCAATCTAGCTTCAAAAAGGTTCGTGCTATACCTCTTCCACCTCCGTGTTGGGTCCAATAATCATGATTTAATTTCAAGTTTTAAATATGGATAGAATTAGCATTACATAGAATGGTCAAAGATGGCACTGACATTAAATACTGTAATAAATGATGATATATATGTATTCATTACATTCGGAGTGGTGGTGCCTAGTTAAAGATATATTTTGAAATTTACATTAGGTGGAGCATGTATTGATATAGATCATAGATTTTAGTTTTTCTGTTTGTTTACTTTTTAATTATGAATTATGCTTAGTATTTATGTCGGCGTCTGAATACAATAATTTGGCTCCTGCTGATGGCTTGCTCACGAATGTCAACAAGTGGCTTGTTATTCAAAAATATATTCAGCCATAACTAAGCATGAGATTCCTGCGTCCATATACATGTACATATACATTTACATATACATATACATACATATATATAAATATTTTTTTTTGAAAGAATAAGGTAAATATATATATTTCTGAAAGAATAAGGTAGATGTTATATTATTTAATCTGAAATTTACGGTTGAAATTAAAAAAAAGATATTTAGACTCAAGTAAAAGGTTGGAGAAAAATTTAGTTTTAGAGACAAGAAGTTTGCCTTTAAGCTTGAATGACACTTTTTAGTATAAATCACGGAATGATAGTTATAACTATCATTTTCAGTTTATACTAAAAAATGTTTTTCAGACTAAAAAGCAAACTTGATGTCCCTGAAACTAAATTTTTTTTGCAATTTCTTCCTTATGTCTATTTTTCTGTAAAAAATATATATTAAATGCCACAATTTGCTATACCTCCTCTAATGCTCTAAATATTAATCAGTGTCGATTTAAATATAGTACTTTTTTCAATTAAACAATATAGTGCAGTGGAAAAGTGAGAAAATATTTGGTAATGTTTTGTTTGTTATATTTAGTTTTGGGTTTTCCTTCAATATAAAAATATACACGACGCATGTATATTGTCGAAAATAATCAATTTAAAAAACAAATTTAACATACAAGATAGAAAACAATTTTTTTTTTCATGTTGTGGGAGATACACAAGCACGTGAAATAATCCGTTCTTCCGTCGTCTCTCTATCCCCTTTGTCCTTCCATTCGTCTTTTTTTATCCCCTTCGTTGTCCTTCCATTCTTCTCATATATAACATGCATATTGAAAACCGAAAACACTACATTCGTTTTTAAACCAAACACTAATGTTCTATTTTGTATGTTAACTTCATTTTCTAAACTGGTCATTTTCGACAATATACATGCGTCATGCACATTTTTGTATGGACGAAAACACAAAACTAAAACCTAAAAACCAGTGCTTGGTTTAAAAACAATTTTTTTGATTTCGGTTTTCAACATGTATGTTGATTATGAAAAGAATAGAGGCACAGCGGAGGGGATTAAAGAAAGACGGATGAAAGGACGAAGATGACAGAGGGTCAACAGAATAATTGATCGTTGTGCGTGCTTAAGTTATTTCTCAAAACAGGAAAAATAAAAAAAATTGTTTTTTATTTTGTTTGTTAACTTCGTTTACTAAACTGGTCGTTTTTGACAATATACATGCGTCGTATTCTTTTTTCTAAGGACGAAAATCCAAAATTAAAAATAACAAACCAAACATTAAAATATTTACATCGGAAATTGTGTTATGAAGGATCTAAACTAAGGTGTAACCAAAACACACACTGACGCACACGCTTCACTAATAGTAAACAGTCCAAAACTGATTATGACGGTGTCAGTCCTCTCGCATATAACAGTTACTTTGTTCCGTCATTTTAACGCATGAGACTTTGTGTATGATATGTTTTTTTATTCATTTGAAGACCTGTACGCTCGGTGGCAAAGGCAAAAGTCTGCAGCAAATATTTCAACCATTTTAGCCATGGAAAAGCACAGTGGACGCATCCTTCACTTCGTGGCAACTACTTATCATTCTCCTTCCTACAAATCAAGAAATACCCTTTTTTAACCATTTATTTACCAAAATATAATAAAAAATACTGAAATAAACAATAATTGAAAATAAAAACTTTAACAAGAAGTCTACATAGCATATGGAGTACACTTAATGATATTTGGTGTCCTTTAGTTGCTGCAACTAAGTGCAGTTCTCAATTTTTTTTGGCACGCTACCATTGAGCATTTAGGATGTATCAGACGCGTCCCCAACGACAAACACCAACAATCTTTGATTTATGTTCTTTCCATCCTTCTCTTCAAATACGCCGCTCAAACACCCTGTTTGCATCGCAAAACGCATTCTCCGTTCAACCAACTTTTCCGCTCTACATTGCTCAAATACTACGCTATCATTTTTTGAGAACACACCATGTGACAAATATTAGCGTTTATGGTAAGTTGAAGGTTTTTCAATTTTTTTTGTTCTGTTTTTGCTTTTTCATTTAATTTTATTGTTTGTATTCGTTGAGTTAATAATTTTGCAGGTTTTTCACACAAAGTCGAATAAAGACTTTTTTTTAAAAGTCTTAGGACATGTTTGGTTTCATTTTGCGTTTTACGTTTTCAGTATTCATAGCAAAATATGAGAACAACGGAAGAGAAATTTAATATTTTAAATCATTCCGACGACGGCGGAGGGGATGTAATGTTTTTCATTTTTTGTTATTTCCTAAAACATGAATAACAAAATAATTTTGTTTACTATTTATACGTTGGAATCATTTTTATAAGCTTGTTGTTTTTAAAAAATAAATGCCTTGTGTGCACATTTTTGTACCAAAGTACAAAACTAAAAATGTCAAACAGAACAAGGCTTTAATTTTTAAAGGAAGAGTGGAGGACATATTAGTTTGACATTTGAAAGGGACGGGAGGATCAGATTCAGATTTAATTGAGGAGGACGAGAGGGTCGGGGTAAGATGGTTGGAACATGGGGATAGGCGACGTGGAGATCTGGTGTAACAACTCGCATATTTTACGATTTGTATATTTAAATGTTTTATTTAAATATAGCATCGTTAGTCGGATTTAAGTCCTGTTAAATGTCATTTTTTGCAAGCAGTCGAATTAGGACTCGAGACCACTTCCATTGAGTTTAAAACGATGTTTGCAACCTTTTTAAGTATGAACATCGATGTATTTGGAGTTAGCTAGAATTTTGACATTTTCATTTATGGCTTTGGGTTTGAGTTTCAGCCCACTAACTTAACAAATAACCCAACTCCACTCCTCTTCATTCATTTCACTCCTCATTTTCCTAACATTCTTAAGCTAAGGTAAAAATGGGGGAGGGAAGAGGAAAATAAAATTCCTAGACCCTAGTTTTCTTAGGAAATTCATGTTCTTGCTCTAAAATCCAAGAGAAACTTAGGTAAGCATCATCTTCATCTTCTCCATCTCAATCCCTCTTCAAATTTCAGAAATTCCTATAACTTAACTTAGGAAAAACGTCACCTTAGATAATAGATTGAAGATTCTAGAGGTGTAGTGAAGAAGAATTGATCTTGCCTTGTTTTAAAAGCTTCTCCTTCATTGTTTTTGGGTTTAAAAAGGTGAGTTCTTAAACTCACGTCTATGTCAATATCTTTGATAGTTGTTAGGTAGTAATTCCTAACATCTATTCCTTATCTATTTGCCTTTGAATTGAACTGGTTTGATGAATATTCCAATTTTTGGTGTTTTGAAGTTAAATCTTCAAAAATCCTATCATGATGTTTGAACATGTTTTTGGGGTGTATCGAAGAGCCTATAAGGCTGGGTTGTCGCTTGGCATAAATCCCTAATCTCCGTTGCTTGCTCGATCGTTTCTGATAGGATTTTGTCCTTCTTGGAGCGAGGATGAGAATACTGCAAATTACAGTTCAGTCGACAGAACTGTATGTTCAGTCGACTGAATCTGGGGGGCAGAAAATTCATGTCCCTGTGTCAGTCGATTGACTACAGAGTTCAGTGGACTGAACTTGGAAATAGAAAGTTTCCAGGCATAGATTCAGTCGACTGACCTCTGTGTCCAGTCGACTGAATCTGAAAACCGAAAGTTTCCAGGCATAGAATCAGTCGACTGAATATAGCGTTTAGTTGACCGAATCTGCTCAACTCAGCCAATTTGGCTTTTTTTGTGTGGACTTTCAATTTTAAATCGATTCACGTGGATCCGATGTTATCACTTTTGTTAACTTTGATAATTTCTTTTTCTGGATTTTTGGACAATATCTATTTTGATGGATTTGGTATCGATTTCTATGGATTGGTTCGCGTTTTCGTATGTGAGTTTTTGGTGACTGATTGTTTCTACAATCATTTCTATAGTTTGCCACTTTAAAATACAAAAATTTCTATACTAGTGGTAAATATTCAAACTCTTTCATCAAAACGATTTCGACATTTACTTTCAATATCAAACTCGCTTTTAAAACCGATTTCTATTCTATTAGTATATACAAACCTTCTCCTTATTCGTTCTAGAAATCCAATTAAACGACTTAGCAAAACAAGTGGTATAAAACGCTTGCGTTTACTTTGTTGGTTAATCCTTGGACTTGTTCGATTGAAACTCTTGTGACAATTTTCGAGTGGGAATCTACAATTTGTTCGTAAATATTTAAGTTAAACTAGTGGTTATGGGACATGAAGCTAAACTCATTTATTTACTAGCTTAACATAATCGACACTTTTCGATGATCGATGATGATTATTTTGTGATTTAGACTAGCGGTGTGCGATGTCTCTTTGGTTATGTGGGGGGACTAACCCTGTTTGTGGAGTTTCGACTCAAAATTGATGGGGTAGCGACCCATGGTCTTCGGGCCCTTTGTGGAGCCTCGGCTCAAAATTGATGGTTAGCGACCATGGAATAACGTTCCGTTTGTGATGTACGTGTTGGTGAGTTTTTGTGCTCCCGTTTGTGATAGGCATTTCCCCCTTTGTGATTTCTGGATTTCTAATTATTGATTTCTAGAATTTGTGATTCACCAACTTTTGTGATTTACATTGATAAGTTTTATCAATATTTATGGTTTGGTGAATATGTTAAAGAATATAACAATATTTTCGGTGTTTGGGTATATTTGAGATATTGTATGATTTTTGTTGTTATCTAATGTATACTTGTCATAGTATGACATTATTGTTATCATATGATTTTGGCATATCTCGTATCCTATCTCATTTTATCTGATATTTATAGCTAGACTGATCCGTTTATTTTTTTTTGAATAATACTCGGGTCCGACCTAGGTGTTACAGGTACTTCCACCTAACTTCTTAGCAGGGACTAGCTTCTAACTTTTGGCTAACTACTTAATTTAGTAGTTTTTACTTTTATACATTTGAGATAGAGACTCCTTCATGTATACATATTCTTTTTTGTAGCACTTGTACATATTCTTTTGTGATATAGTGGATCTAGTATGACCACTACTTTGATGTACACTTTTGTGTGATATATTCATATCCGTTTCCGCCTTAGTGATAAAAGATTTGTGATTGATTTGTGTTATGGTTATTTAATATTTGTTTCCGAAGACCACTTAACCACTGTGTAGTAGTTTTGAGTTTGTGCTTGATATGTCAGATTTCCTCTTTAAAGGAAATACGAGCCCTTCTATCTGGCATATAGTTACTCGCACAAAGCAATTACACATATGGTTGTTCCTCAACAACCTTATTCTTCGTGCTAGTCGACGACATAACCCAGTAGTGTCCTTGGCTAGCGTGAGTATAGAGGTGGGGCGTCATAGCTTAGTATCAGAGCCAAACTTCAGAACAATATAGAATAATGTAGCAAGGATCATTGTCCTAAGTCCTTCTTAGGAATCATGCCTTAGGATTTATCCAAGTCTTATGACCCGTTCTATCCTAGTTTTTTTATGATGCCTTTTTTATCAATCAAGTTTGTTTGATATTCATTCTGAGAATAACTTTTTTCTTCTTCTTTCTTTCTTAAAGAAGAGAAATGGTTAGACCAGGCCGTCCCAGTGCTGGTCAATCAATTGCTACTCCTCAGGATGGAGTATTTATGTCTGCCCATTAGCTCTTAGATCTCGTAAAGAACGCTCAAGCTGTCAGACCCATCCCAGAGCCTACTCACTCTAAATCGGGGTTTGCACGCTTGTGCAGTGATTATACCAATTTGGATGGAAAGCCATTCAAGGGTTCAAAAAGCGTTATAGAAGTCCAAGCTTGGCTTAGATCATGCGATCACATCTTTTCTCGCATGAATCTTATTGATATACATCATGTCCAAGCGGCTTCCAGCATGCTCCAAGAGAGAGCATTAGATTGGTATGAGCGTTTGATTTCGGAAATTAGTGAAGCGGATCTTACTTGGGAGCAATTTCGGGAAAGGTTTGAATTGAAGTTTGTGTTGGAGGCTGAAAAAGTAAATTTAGCTTGGTGCTTTATTGACCTTGTTCAAGGTGAACCTTCTGTGACAGATTATGTCGCATCTTTTGAATCTCTCTTTAAATATGGGGTCGAGTGTATTAATACCCCATTGAAGAAAAATCAGAGATTTGTTTACGAGTTGAATAAGAATCTCCAAAAGCCTTTACTTCTGAAACTGAAAGTTTCTTTCGACCAGCTTGTTGATATCGCTCTTCGAGTTGAAGAGGTCGATAAAGAAAATGATGTTGAAGTTGTAGGTGCCAAACAGAACTTCAACAACAATAGGAAGAGGCCTATTAAGTTCAACCCTAATTCCAACAAGAAAGGGAAATAAGCAACTTCGGTAGCAAAGACACCTACCTATGGTCGTGGGCAATGCTACAATTGTGGTTCTGAGGACCATTATGCAAATGAGTGTCCGAAGCCCCTTACTTGTCGCTAATGCAAAAGTTCGGGTCATTATATATCTGCATGTTCCAAGCTTCAAAGCAAAAATGAGGGAAAGATAAACGTTGTACAAGCCCCTAGTAACACTTCTCGTGGTCAAGATATTTCTCATTCTATCCTTGATGGAATTATATTGTTTCATGATCATATTATTCGAGTTTTTTTTTGATATGGGTGCATCCCATTCTTTTATATCAAAAGAGCTTGTTGATACTTTTTCTTTAAGTATTATGGCTTTAATGACTTCTGTGAGAATTGCGAGTCTGGTTGGTGGATCTGCAACACTCAGTTTGCTTTGTAAAGATGTCAAGATTATTTTGTATGATTATTCCTTCCCAGCCGATTTTGCATGTCATGCGCTACTTAGGTTTCATAATGATTTGGTGAATAGTTTGGCTTAATCGTTATGAAGCCCATATCCAATGTCCTGAGAGGATTATTCATCTTCGACACCCTCAAATCTGTTAAGCCGATTTCTGTTGTTCTTAAAGATTCAAATTCCAAATAGACGGCATCTTTATATTCTCTAAACCCTCATGATGATGAAAATGATGATGAGGAAGATATAATTTCCATCATTCACGTCGTTCGTGAATTTTCTGATATATTTGTGTCCGTTTTAGGATTATCACCTAAGGGAGCAATTGAGTTTAGAATTAATCTAATCCTAGGAGCTCTACCTATCACTCGTCCTCCTTATCATATGTCCAACAAAGAAAATGAGGAGATGCGTAAACAATTATCCGTATTAGAAGCGAAGCAGTTTATTCATTCTAGTTCCTCTCCTTGCGAAGCTTCAGCTATTTTTTTGAAGAAATCCGATGGTACACTTAGGTTTTGCGTTGACTACCGCAAGCTTAACGATCTTACCATCAAGAATAAATATCATTTACCTCAGATTGATGATCTATTCGATCAATTTAGTGGTGCTAGAGTCTTTTCACAGTTAGACTTGGCAACCGGTTGTCATCA
Organism: Allium cepa; assembly: GCA_030765085.1. Lineage (NCBI taxonomy): Eukaryota > Viridiplantae > Streptophyta > Magnoliopsida > Asparagales > Amaryllidaceae > Allium > Allium cepa. Next base: position 836,859,007 of record CM060931.1, read on the forward strand.
GCTTCGCATTGCAGAGGATAGGATTCCTTTGATGTCATTCCATAATCGTTATGGATCTTATGAATGACTTGTTATGCCATTTGGTTTAACGAATGCTCCAGCTTATTTCGTTGACCTTATGAATTGAGTTTTCGAAGACTTCCTCGATCGATTTTTTCTCATCTTTATAGATGATATTCTTGTTTATTCTAAAACCAAGGAGGAGCATGAAAAGCATCTTCGGATTGTGTTGGAAACTCTTAGGAGCAATCAATCGAAAGCAAAGTTTTCTATGTTCCACTTTTGGCGATCTCGTGTCGGACATATTATTTCTGAATTCGGAATTTCCATGGATCCTTCAAAGATTGAAGCGATTCAAAATTGGAAGAGACCGGAGAGTGTGACGGAAATCCGTAGCTTCCTTGGATTGGCAGACTATTACCGTCGTTTCATAAAAGACTTCTCTAAAATTTCAGTGCCTCTTACTAATTTAACAAAGAAGGGAGTTAAATACATCTAGTCAGATAAATGTGAAGCTTCTTTTCAAAGATTAAAAGGACTCCTTTCAGATGCTCCTATCCTTGTGATTACTGATGGGAACCAAGGCTTTATTGTTTATACCGATGCTAGTCGTGTTGGTTTGGAAGCCGCTTTCATGCAAAGCGAATGTGTTATTGCTTATGCTTCTAGGCAATTAAAGCCCACCGAGACTAGATATGCTACTCATGATTTTGAGCTCGCGGCTATTGTTTTCGCCCTTAAAATTTGGCGTCATTATCTTTTGAGAGAGAAATTTGTTCACTATATCGATCATAAATCTTTGAAGTATTTATTTTCTTAAAAGGAACTTAATTTGTGTCAACAAAGTTGGCTTGAGTTCCTTACATCTTATGATCTTAATATCCTTTATACCCTTGGAAAGGGAAACTGTGTTGTCGATGCCCTTAGTCATAAACAACAAGCGGTTGTTTTTATGACGATATCCGAATGGAATGATCTCGTGACTTTGTCCACTTGTGATCTTTGAGATCGTGAATCCGATTTATTTTCATCTCTTGTTCTATGTAGCCTTGAGGCTCATCCATCTCTTTTAGACCGCATTCTTGAAGCTCAAAAGCATGACCCCGTATTGGTTCTTCTTAGCCAAAGTTGTCGAGATAGAAATAGTGATGGTTTGAAAGACTTTGAAATCGTTGCTCGTGGAGCCATTCGAAAATTTGGTAGACTTATCGTGCCAAATATTGGTAATCTTCATAAAGACATTTTAGAAGATTCTCATCGTTCTAAATTTACCATTCATCCCGGTAGTATTAAAATGTACGCGGATATGAAGCGACTTTATTATTGGGATGGAATGAAATCCGATATTGCTAACTTCATTAAGCGTTGCATAGCTTGCCAACTCATAAAGGCCGAGCATCGAAGGCCCCGTGGGTTATTGCAACCTTTGGACATTCCAATTTGAAAGTGTGATCAAGTCTCCATGGACTTTATTGACGGCGATCCCCGTTCTCGTTCGGGCCATGACAGTTTATGGGTAATTGTGGATAGACTTAAAAAATTCGCCCATTTTATTCCCATTCGGTCTAATCGGACCGTACCTCTTTTGGCCAAACTTTATGTTAAAGAAATTGTTAAATTGCATGGAGTTTCTACTTCTATTGTTAGCGATCATGATCCATTGTTTACTAGTGGATTTTGGAAGAGTCTTCAAAAAGTTCTGGGAAAAAAGCTTAATTTTAGCACCGCTTATCATCCTCAGTCCGATGGACAAACCAAGCATGTAAATCAAACTATCGAAGATCAACTTCATGCATGTGTTCTTGATTTTGGTGGAAGTTGGGAAGATCGTATTTCTCTTGTTGAGTTCTCCTATAGTAATAGCTTCCAATCTAGTATTGGTATGGCACCTTTCGTGGCACTCTATGGAAGGCCATTCCGATCTCCTTCTTGTTGGCTTGAGTTCGGTGAGAAGCTGGTTTTAGGCCAGATTTTATTCATGATGTCACAAAAAAGATTGACCTTATTCGTCATAAAATGAAAGAAGCTCAAAATAGACAAAAGTCCTATGCCGATAATCGAAGAAGGAAATTAGAATTTTCTGTGGGAGATTTTGACTTATTCGTGTTTCACCTATGAAGGGTGTTGTGCGTTTCTTGATCGGGAAAATTAGCACCTCGATATATTGGTCCATTTTCCATCACCGAACGCACTGGTTCCGTGGCTTATCGCCTCTTATTACCGGCTCAATTTTCTGCTATTCATGACGTGTTTCACGTTTCTCAACTACGGAAATGCCTTCGGGATTCTGATTCTATTCTTGAGCCCGGTGTTATTGAAGAAATTGAAGTGTCGCCTAATTTTGCTTATGAGCAACATCCTATTCGTATCATTGCTACGGAGGTTAAATGCCTTCGAAATAAAGATGTTCCGCTTATGAAAGTTCAGTAGTCCTCAAATATTAAGGATTGCTCTTTGGAATCCATAGAATTCATCGAGCGAACGCATCCGGACTTACTCTTTCATGTTCCTTAAATGTGAACTTCTTATTTCAAATTTTCTTTTGTGTTGATATGCTTTTATGGTTGTTACTCTTTGTTTTCTTCTTAAGTATTGCAAGGACACAATTTCCTTGAGGAAGGGAGTCTGCAACAACCCGCATATTTTACGATTCGTATATTTAAATGTTTTATTTAAATATAGCATCGTTAGTCGTATTTAAGTCAAAGTGGTTTTATTAGTTAAAGAGAATTAATAAAAGTCTTAGTGGATCTCATATGGAAATTAAACCATGAATGGAAGTTTGTTTATTTGATAGTTAAATAACCAATATCAAATATGGACCAAAACGTAACTTTGAAAATATCTGTGAGAAACATGAGAATTATATGGTAGTGAAATCTGAAAACATACACAGGGCTGAACCGAGCATTATAGGAATATAACATCCGGATCAGTCTAATAAATCAGCATGAGAAAACTATAGAAATATGAGACAAGTAACAGTAACCATTGAGACCGTACGGATACCATAACGGTTTTCCCCTAAAATAAAATTAACCATTTATTAAGTTTAATATATAAGGATACGATAGATAATGTCTGGGTATAGAACATAATCAAATCAAATAGTCGTGTGAACGCCACAACAATAATATATATAAAATCAATACCACTATGATGCATACGCACAGTGGATTTTTCCATGGATATCTCATCGGATCAAACCGAATCCGAATTACATGTCACGGATCAGAAACTTGCTTTCGAGCAATGTATATCTCTAGATGGGATATACTCTAAGGTAAACGTAACAGGACCATCCTTGATATGTGATCGAGCCATATCAACTCTCGGTACAACTATCGATAAGCATCTTAGACATGGAGTTGATATACACTTGAAGTTTGCTAAACCCCGTTAGTCATGCCCCTTCTTTGTATCCTATCATCTTTCCCAATGTTGAGGCTACGTTAGACATTTCTAACAGAGTCTTCATTACTCAAACAGAACATGAATCCCCAAACATAATCCATCATCTTGAAATCAATACATGGATTCGAGCATCTCAAACCTCCATATAGGTTCCCCACATAAGTCCTCCGACGAATGTTAAAGCTATCCTCCCTCTTGGAATACTCCTCAAGATAGACAGTCTTGCATGATAACAACGTTTGGAATGTTAACGCCGACCTCTCCCTTGGACTTAACCTTAAGAATTACAATTCAAGCTATATAACATTTAACGTCATAACTGCTTCCAAAAAATAGATCATATATGGTTTAGATGTGATTACGGATTTTGAGTCATCTCATATAAGTACACTCTTCCCATTTATCGGACTCTCCAAAACAAATCGATAAATTCCTAGTTAAGATAATTTCGGTTCTCTCAGAGTTAAGCGAAAGCTAGGGATGTTTCATACCAATGCTCCTCCCGGGGGTTTTCATTGATATGAAACCGCAAAGCCTTTTGATGTCTTCCTATGTCAATATTAGGTCAAGTTTGACTAATCCATTGTCTAGTCAAAACAGTTACTTATACAATTTATACAAATCACGATTCATGCGCTTGACTCGTTTTTGACATTCCAACTTAACTATTTCTCGTTCAAGAGTGAAGCCAGGTGAGTTAGAGCATTAGTTGAATCAAAGCCCTGCCTAGACACTTCATTCTTGAATCTCGCAAATAGATAAGTCTATCTCGTCGGCTTTTGATGTTAAGTATAGCATTAATGATTTTCGTAAACAATAGGAATCAACGAGATTAACACGTTTCCAACATTTTTCAACTTATTATTTCGTCGGTCAAGAGGGAGGCCCGGTAGTTTAGAGCTCTATTACTCCATCCCTACTCGACATCAACCTTAACTCCCACAAATAGATAAGCCTTATTTCGTCAGATTTTAGTATTAAGCATAGTTAATTACTTTTCAAATAAGTAATTAAACAATCAAATACTTAGTCAATAATCAATTGTAACCCATGTTTGAAAACATTTGTATATACTTTTAAAATACTTGAAAATACTTATAATAGATTTTAAAATATTTATGCAAAATATTACTTGAAAATACAACTTTATAATTTTCCTCAAAACTTGAAAACAACATGTTTTCAATAGAATATCTCCTTTTTAATAATTCCCGACTAATTCTTAAAAATTCATAAAGATCTCAGACCAATTTTGAAATACTCTAATATGAGTTAGTAAACATTTATAAAAAGAATGAAATAAAATACATAAGTCTAAACCTTTTTAAAGTCCAAAATCCAAGCTGAACGGAGCAGTTTTTCACTAGTGATGTCTTGGTAACCTTTTGAGATGTTACTTAACTTTTTACTGTTCAATCTATTAATATCAACAAACATACATATAATATCATAAATATGACAAGAAACCCCTAAGGACCTCTCTACGAAGTTCCGTAGCAATCGTAAAAAACAAGGCAGTTCACAACTGCATCTATAGTGGCTATCGCTATAAGTGCACTTTCAAATCCGAGTTATATTCAAACCTACGTTCAACTACAACCTATGTGCTTTATTCGAACACCTTGTATATGTCATACAAGTCCATTCCATGTTTGTTCTAGTCCATATGCACGAATCACATATGTCACTTACCTTTGAAGTAAGAATTCAAACCAATGTTTTAACATAAGTTAACAACAATTTAATCAACATAAACACAATCAACACAATATATATATACACACACACACACACACATACATACATACATACAAACATCTAATGACTTGGATTTTTCAACGATTTAAATAAGAATTTTAATGAAGATTTTTAAATAAAATTTGTTTTCAATAATAAATATTTGGCAACGGAAACTTGATATTTGAAATGCGTCCATTGAAATGAGGCCAAAGAAACTTATTTTACGTCAAAATTCATCTGAAACTCGGTCAGCACATTTTTTGTGCGAACTATCAAATTTTGAAGTATGAAGATTTTTACATAGAAATGATCTAGAAAATTTTCTGATTAAAATGTCAAATTTCATTCCATCCAATTTCGACCATTGTAGCTCCGTTTATCAAGAATTGCCATTGTCGTCCAATTTCGAAGCGGTAACAGCAGCGACATATGAAATTTTGCTACGGATGTCATAACACGGTCTTGAGTACATCATTGATTTCGTCGCATTGCGCTGATCTCTATGGTATATTTGTTTTCATATTTTGGCTTCCGTGGGAAAACGCTAGATGATCAAGATAATGGTCTATGACCGTGCTCTGGAGTAATAATTACGTACAACTTTTCATAGTCAACCAACATTCTTTTAGTCTATATTTTTTCTTTTCAGCCCACATTCCTTGCATTTGCAGCCAGCTGAATTAGATGCACCATTTAATGTCTCCATGCATGCTTCCCATCCATATATACGCCTGCTTCTTCCTCTAATCTCTCTCCTCATTCTCCTTCCTTCTATGAGAACATTTGAAAACATATCAAGTTTAAAAATAATATAAAAAAATTATAAATCATGTATTTTCTTTTCCACCTTCTTTCTTTTACCTCCTCCTTCCCACACCCTAACATGCACATGCAACTGACCAACCCCACCCAACCACCTCACTCCCGCCTTCCTACCCGAAGCCCTTCCCTATCCACCACAAGTTCATCGACCCACACCCACCACTCTGCTCCAACCTACCAATGGCCTACACCTCCCTCTGCCACTGACCAGCCGCCCGCAACTCCCCTCTGCCCGTCCCCACCTACTGCCACCCACCTGAACACCCAACCGACCGAACCGCCTATCCCAGCCTCTTCGTCCCAAGCCACCCCAACCCTCTGCACTGCCGAAGTCTTATGCTCCTCCTTCCTAACCGAACCTCCAACAGCCGAGCACCTGCCACGAACCCACCCGAACCCACACTGCACCCTAAACCGCCACATGCCACTAGCCCGAACCCATGTTTACCCGCATCGCTGCCAACCCAGCAGCAATACCCAGTCTACCGTCGAGTCTCTAACCAAACCCGCTCGCCAACTTCCAAATGCCCATTTGAAGCCTTGCTCCGTACGTCATCTACTTCGTCGAATCCGCATGCGACAACATTCACTAAAGGCTATAGTTACATTCCCGTCCTAGTACGTGCGTGTGTATCTGAATCTGCATCTGTATCTTCGTGCTTGTTTTCCAAAGCCACGAAGATGAGTGATTTTAAGCTTACGATTAGATTTTCATATTGCAAGTATCCTACGATCTTTATAAATATTTGGTTGGTAAATATGATTGATATTTGGATTGGAAATCATGAATATTCGACGTTGTGATACATGATTTTGCTAACATAGTTATTTTTATTGATTGAGATCCCAATTGCACGAGAAACTGTTTAACTATGGAAAAATTAGAATACTGGACGACGATTGATTTAATGATACCTGTCACTTTTATATTATCGCTGTATGCATTGAACTGGACACCAAAATTTAAACTGGGATATGGGTTGAAATGATAAATACCCAAATTAAATCACTTGTCCTACGATAGAAAATTAAATAATAAAGACCGATTGGTCAATTAAAATTTATTTTGGATATTTAATATTAAATTTGAAATTAAGAAACAAATTGGAAATTTAACGTGAATTTGGAATTTAGATTTTACGTTAAAATTTTATCTTGGAAATCTATTAAGTGAATTTAGATTTTAAAATGAAATATTCGTTGAACTATTTTAAAATTTTGAAATTGAATTAAAATGGTTAGGTTGAAGATTAATATATTTAAACATGTTAAGTTGATTATTTGAAATATAATGAAATTTGTTAATATTGTATATGTAATTTTAATTAAATATTTGATTTAAGATAATTTTAATTGTCCAAGATTAAACTGAATTGTTTTGAATTAAAGTTTAATTAAAAATGTTTAAGTAAATTAATTTCGAAGTTTAATTAAATATTTAATAATAAAACTTTTGTATTTAAAGACTTAATTAACTTTATAAATTTGAAGAGTAATGCAATTTGGCAATTCCGTAAAAGTGATATATTTGTTAAAATTTGAATCTTTTCATTTTAAATCTTAATTTGCTGAAGTTAAACGGGAATATTGTGACGCCCCACCTCTATACCCACTCTAGCCAAGAACACTACGGTGTAATGCCGTCAACTAGAGCGGAGAATAAGGCTGTTGAGGAGCGACCATACATGCAATTGCTTTGTGCGAGCAACGATATGTCAGATAGTACAACATGCATTTGGTTTCAGGAGGAAATCCGACATACCGATACAAACTCAAAGCTACTACACAGTGGCTATATGTATTCTTCGGAAACAAATATAGAAATAAACATAACACAAATCAGTCACAGACATCCATATCACAAAGGCGGAAATAGATATGAATATATAACACATGAAAGTGTACATCAGAGTTTGGTCAAACAAGATCCACAATGTCACAAAAGAATAGCTACAAGTGCTAGACAAAAGAATATGGATACATCAATGAGTCTATATCTCAAATGTATATAACAAAAACTACTAATCTAAGTAGTTAGCCAAAATCAGGGTGATAATCCCACATGTGAAGTCAAGCAGAAGCACCTGTAACATATCGGTCTGACCCGAGTATTATTTAATAAGAAAATAATAAATGGATCAGTCTAGCTATAAATATCAGATAAATCGATATAAAATAAGAGATATGACATAAATATATGATAACCATAAAACCATACTGTGATAAGTATGCAACTGAAAATCAACTAAGGATTAATCAATATCACAAGAATCTTCTCAAAGATCAAAAGGAATGTCATACTCTTTATTTATATTCACCAAACCATAAATATTGACAATAATATCAATGCCAACCACAAAATTTAATGGCACACAAATTCACCAATGCACAAATATTGATAAAACATATCAATGCAAATCACAAAAATTGGTGAAACACAAATTCTAGAAATCATCAATGGAAATCCAGAAATCACAAAAAAGGGGAGGCCTATCACAGAACGGGAGCATGAAAACTCACCAACACATGTATCACAAAATGGAACGTTATTCCATGGTTTCTAACCATTAATTTTGAGACGAAGCTCCACAAAACGGCCCGGAGACCATGGGTCGCTACCCCACCAAATTGAGCCAAAGTGCCACAGAAACGGGGTTTAGTCTCCATCGTAGACAAAGAGACATCGCACATTTGCTAGTCTAAATCACAAAAATGATCATCAACGATCATCAAGAAGTGTCAATTACAGTAAGCTAGTAAATATATAAGCTTAGCCTCATGTCCCTTAACCACTAGCTTAACTTAAATATTTACGAACAAATTGTAGATCTCCACTCAAAAATTGTCACAAGAGATTCAATCGAACAAGTCCAAGAATTAACCGGCGAAGTAAACGTAAGCGTTTCATATCATTTGTTTTACTAAGCCATTTAATTAGATTTCTAGTACGAGTGAGATGAAGTGACAAATCACAAAAATGATTGTAGAAATAATAAATCACAAAAATTCACATTTGAAGACGTGAATAAAATCCAAAGAATTCGATTCCAAATTCTTCAAAGTGGAAATACCCTTGCGACATAGCAGCCACGACTTACGACTTAACATAAGTCAACACAAGAAATCAACGGCTCAAGAAATAGCACACGGCTTAAAGCAGGGGCGACTTAAAGGGTGGCGCGACCTAACTACATGCGACCGAAGAAACGACGCGACTGTAGGATCTAGATTAACCCTAGAGGGGGGGGTGAATAGGGTTATAGCAAATTTTTGCGAATTAAACACAGAAGCAAACTGAAGAAATAAATATGCTGAAAAATAAATCACACACAGAATTTACCCAGCTTCGGCAACCCCTGCCTACTGCTGCATTCCCAGATTTCTATTAGAATTAAACAGTTTCCCGCTTACAAATACTCTAACAGACTTGCAAACCCTGCTACCGCCTATAGAGTTTTGCAAACTTGCAAACCCTGCTAACTGGACTAACTCTAACTAGACAATCTGACAACACCTAAACCCTAGGTGATAATTTTTCATGTTTTGTTTTGAAGAGAACATACAAATAAAGCAAATTACAAAAGCAAGCACAAAATTTAAAACAATTTAAATTATCTTGCTTTTATAAAAATAACTTAACCCAAAAACAAAAAAAAGAAATGCGGTCACTTCCCTTTATCTTAATTCACCCGGTCCATTTTCTTTTGCTTGTGAGAAAAATGGCGGCCACGTTCTGATTAGGGCTTCGTTCCCTTTTGTTCCAGTTAGGGCTTCGGTTTCTTCGATTGATCTGTGATTCGTTGCCCTAGCTCGCTGCTTCTCTGATGGTTGACTATTGCTAGTTTTGCAGTCGCTCGATCGAATTCATTGCTTGTGTATTCGGTATGTACTGTCTCTTTTTGCTTTTCTAAATTGATACTTGAACTCGATTGGTCTGTGTCTATGATGATTTCTTTGGGGTGTATTTATAGGGTTGAAACCCTAATTAACACTGTCAGATTTGATTTCTCATGTCGTTGATTTTCTTGAATTTGTTTTGGAGTATTCCTTTCTTGATTCAATTGCGAATAATTGCTGACCATATTTGGATTCGAATTAATTAATTCGAAAATTTCTTGCTGTAGTTGTTGTCTCGGTCCTCATTTGAGTTAATGCTGTCCATATTTGAATTCGAGTTAATTGCTACAGAAATTTCTTTCCAAATTAGAAATCTTTGATTTAAACAAAGACTTAATCAAAGGATACTAATTTGTTCTTTAATTTCGGCTTGATTTCTTCACTGCCTTGTACTTGCCACTGTCTTTCACCAGTTTACTTTATATGTGCATATATACATTTGTATGTGTGTATGCATATATTTTTTGGGTTTGTGCTTTCATTTTGTGATTCATCTGATTACTTCACTCATCACTTTACTTGAACTTGGTCTGGTGCAACTTGTTTCATTATCTGTTGCATACATGAGAGTGATACTGTACTTTATTCATGCTTGTTACATTCAGTTTGCACTTGAGTTTGTAACTTGGAGTCTGCAACTTGATTTGTGCCTTGTCCATTCATGTGTTCATGTTGCTGGACTTGAATACATCTGTGCATGTCACTGTTATGTCTGCTCTGAACTTTTGATCATGTTGCCTTCGTGTTGTTGTTTGCTTCACTGTTGCATTCCACTTGTGTTTGCACTGCACTTGATATTGTAACCTCTTATAATCATTCTGGCCTTGAATAGATGTTGACTGCATCACCTGATTAGATGTGTATTTGATTGCCGAGTTATTTGCATTCACTTCATTCCTTTGTATCAGTTCTCTGCATTGTTGCCTTGTTGACTGCATCACCATACTCTCTGTAGTGATATGATATTACTACAATGTGAACTGTTGAGTCTTTGGTGATGCTTCACCTGTTATGTTCATGTTGGCACTAGTTGTTGGGTCTGTTGTCACTGGTCTGCTGCCATGTTCACGTGCACTTGAGTTTGTTTCCACTGTTTTGATACAGATGCTACACTTGTTCATTTTGCCTTTGTACACTTGTTCATATGAGCTGTTGTTCCATAGTTGAAGTTGCAGTATTTTTGTTCCTTGTTTGTTGCAGTTTGTCACTGTAGTTGCTGTTACATTACTTCACAGTGGTGCATTTGTTCATATAGCTCTGTTGTTGCTGTGTTCCATGAGCATGCTTCACTGCATTATGAAAATGTTGCACAATTTCTGTTGTTTCCAGTTGCACTTGGTGTTTGTAGCTGCTATGCAGTTATATATATATATACTATGTTCTGTACTGCATTGATGCAGTTTCCATATTTTGTGTATTTTGATGTTTCATGCTGTTGTGATGCAATTTCTTTCACTGTTGTATCTTTGAGGGCTTGCACTGCTTCATGTTGAATTTGTGTTTTGTTGTAGTTTGTGCACACGAGTAGGCGTGGCAGTGCACACGTATACGAATGTATACGTGTGTATTGCAGCCACTTATAATTGCCTGTTCCTGATAAAAAATACTGATATGCACAGATATTGCACAATCAAAGATGATGACAATAACCCATGTATCTGAGACACAAACAAATTTTATTTTTGCAATTTAAATTTGTTTGTTTTCAGATTACTGTTGTAGTTGCTAATTATACAGGTACACAGAAGACAGGACGAGAAGTGGAGCTGGACAATGCAGATAGATGCAGATGTGCAGACAGAGTGAAAAAAACTGAGTGTTGAGTGTTGTAGTGAGAAGAGTAAAATGTATGAACTGATGTATGTATATATATATATATATATATATAGAGAACTGAAAAACTTTGTATTGTTTAAGTGTTGAAATAAAATATTATATTGAATAAAAAATACTGTTTGAATTATATAAATTCTGTGCAATAGTATAATTATTCAATATGAATATTTCTTCCTTTCTGTATATAGTTCAAACTACAAACACACATATATATTGGTATATGTTTGTTATCATCAAACAAAAAATCACATCAAACAATCTCCCCCTTTTGATGATGACAAACATATATATTAAAGATTTTGAAATGCTAATACATGTGTTTGAAAAAAAACTTTTAGCTCCCCCTATTTGAATGCTCCCCCTACAACCAAGACCTCTCCCTATTTAGAAGTTAACAAAATTCAAAGGAATAAAAGAACTAAAGAAAATTAACTAACGATATTTAACCAAATTTGTTGAAATATTCCAAAAAATATTTACTTCCTCATCAAAATCTTGTTCTTCTCCCCCTTTTGTCATTATCAAAAGACTGACAAAAAAACAATGGAGCGGTAGGAACAAAAAATAATATATCATAACGAGATAAAAACTTCCATATTGTAGAGGATGGATCGATGATCGGTTTTAATAAGAAGAGAGATATTTTAACATTAATTTGACATTTAAGCACAAAAACAAAAAAACAAATAAGCACTTACTAACCACTCATAAACATAAGGACTTTTAAATGGGATTAGCAGTTACTTATTAGTCTAAGCATCCAGACTATTAAGCGAGACCAGAATACTTAGTTACCATACTCCATCCATGCATAACCATAAGGACTTTTAAATGAGAATGAAGTAATGATAAAAATAATTCTCTCATATGTTCCATCCATGCATAACCATAAGGACTTTTAAATGAGAATGGATACATGAGATTTATTATTTATTATTAATTTTTTTTTTTTTTTTAATTTAAAAATAATTCACTCTTCTTATTTTATCAAACCATTATGAATGATAGAAAGATGGTAGAAATAGAAATGATCGTGGAATAAGTTACCAAGTTAATTATATTATGTAATATCCAGTACTGAATACCATATTCGAATCAATCTTTTGAAAATATCAAAACTTGTTTGAATCCTAGAAATTGAAGTTGAAAGTATATATCCAAGAATATTTCTACCTAACAATGAAAAAAATGGTTAGTCAATTTCTATAATCCCCAAATCCAAACGTAATCTAGAAAATCTGTCTTCAGGGAGGGGTTTTGTAAAAATATCAGCAAGTTGAGCCTCAGTTGAAATATATTCAATGCAAATGTATTCCTTAGCAATGTGATCTCTAAGAAAGTGGTGTCTCACATCAATGTGTTTTGTGCGTGAATGATGAACAGGATTATTTGATAAGTCTATTGCACTTTTACTGTCACATTTTAATGAAACTTGTTTATAAACTAAGCCAAAATCAGAAAGAGTTTGCATCATCCATAAGATTTGAGCACAGCAACTTCCTAAAGCAATATATTCTGCTTCAGTGGTGGATAATGCAACACAATTCTGTTTTCGACTTGACCATGAAACTAATGAATGTCCTAGCTTGAAACATGTCCCACTGGTGCTTTTCCTGTCAACCAATGAACCAGCATAATCAGCATCAGAATAACCAACTAAATCAAAGTTTTCACAAGAAGGGTACCATAATCCAAATTTGTGTGTATGTGAAAGATATCTCAAAATTCGTTTAGTGGCTTTCAAATGAGATTCTTTAGGATTAGATTGAAAACGTGCACACAAACATACAGAAAACATAATATCAGGTCTAGAAGCAGTAAGATAGAGAAGTGAACCAATTATCCCTCGATATTTTTTCTGATCAACAGCACTTCCTTTCTCGTCTTTGTCCAACTTTGTTGATGGGCTCATAGGAGTTCTCAATGGTTTAGAGTTCTCAACTCCAAATTTCTTCAACAGTTCCAACACATACTTGGATTGCGAAATAAAAATGCCATTACTGCTTTGCTTGATTTGAAATCCAAGAAAATATTTCAGTTCTCCAACCAAGCTCATCTCGAATTTAGCCTGCATGACTTGTTCAAATTTCTCGCACAAGATTTCATTAGTAGCACCATAAATGATATCATCTACATAAATCTGAACAATCAAAAAATCACTTCCTTTATGTAATAGAAACAGTGTCGTGTCAGCACTCCCCTTTTTAAAGCAATTTTCCAAAAGATATGTACAAAGGCAGTCATACCAAGCTCTAGGAGCTTGCTTAAGACCATATAATGCTTTTTCAAGTTTATACACATGATTTGGAAAAACATGATTTTCAAATCCGGGGGGTTGTTCAACAAAAACTTCTTCTTTCAGATCACCATTTAGAAATGCACTTTTTACATCCATTTGTTTAAGTTTGAAACCTTTATAACAAGCAAAGCTGAGCAAAATCCTAATGGCTTCTAACCTAGCAACTGGTGCAAATGTCTCATCAAAATCTATGCCTTCTATTTGGTTATATCCTTTTGCTACCAACCTAGCTTTGTTTCTAATTACATTTCCTGATTCATCAAGTTTGTTTTTGAACACCCATTTAGTTCCTACAATTGGATAGTCATTAGGCCTAGGAACTAATTTCCAAACTTTATTTCTCTCAAATTGATTAAGTTCATCTTGCATTGCTAAAACCCAACTTTCATCATTAAGAGCCATTTCAACAGAATCTGGTTCTATTTCAGAAATAAAACCACTATGACAACAAAACGCACACAAATTTTTATCAAATGCAGAGCGAGTGCGTATACCTTCCGTAGGATCTCCTATAACCAATTCAGGAGGATGATTGGATTTGAATTTCAATCTATCAGCATCAACAGTCCTACTTCCATCTTTCTCAGTAGATGTCCCTTCTTTAATGCCTTCATGATCTACCCCATCATCACCTGTTTTTTCAGTCGTCCTTTCCAGATCAGATTCATCAAATTTCACATTGACTGATTCAACAATTGTCTTTGTTCGTTTGTTGTATATCCTGTAAGCCTTGCTCCTTGTTGAATAGCCCATGAAAATTCCCTCATCGGCCTTTGATTCAAATTTTCCAAGTTGATCACCTGTGTTAAGAATAAAACAAGGGCATCCAAAAACACGAAAGTAAGAGATGTTAGGTTTCCTTTCATGCCATACTTCATAAGCCGTTTTGCCTAGTATCGGTCTAATCATTACTCTATTCATTACATAGCACGAAGTATTCACCGCCTCTGCCCAAAAAGTTAGAGGTAGTTTATACTCACTCAACATGGATCTAGCCAATTCTTGCAATGTACGATTTTTCCTTTCAACCACCCCATTTTGTTGAGGTGTTCGTGGAGCAGAAAATTCATGTTTTAAACCATTTTCTTCACAAAAGTTTTCAAATTCCGAATTTTCAAATTCCGAATTTTCAAATTCGCCTCCATGATCACTTCTTAAAGTTTTAATTGAAACTCCTTTTTCATTTTGAACAAGTTTAGCAAATTTTGAAAAATAATCAAAAGATACATATTTTTTGGCTAAGAAATAAACCCATGTAAATCTAGAGTAATCGTCAACCAATACATAACAATAACGTTTTCCATTCAAACTTGCAATTTCATTTGGTCCAAATAAGTCCATATGAATTAATTCGAGGACCCTTGATGTGCTAACAATATTTTTAGGGCGAAATGATGATCGACTAAGCTTGCCCAAGGAACATACTTTACACACTTTGTTATCTTTAAATTTCTGATGTGGTAACCCTCTGACTAAATCTTTCGTTTCAAGATTTCTTAAGAGACTCATGCTAGCATGTCCAAGTCTCCTATGCCATAAAGATGCCTCTTCGTCAGTGGCTACCAAACATCTGGAAAGATTTAAATTGTCAAACGAAAGTGAGTAAACATTTCCTTTTCTTTTGCCCATAAAAACAATGTTATTAGAAGTTTTATCAATGATTTTGCAAGTATCACTATCAAAAACCACATTCATACCTTTGTCACAGAGTTGGCTAATAGAAATGAGATTGTGATGCAAATTATCAACGTATAAAACATTAGTCAAGGAAAAAGTACCATTACTTACTTCACCTTTCCCAATAATCTTACACTTGCTATTGTCTCCCATGATCACATTTCCACCTCTAAACTTCTCTAGGCTAAGGAACTTAGATTTATCACCTGTCATATGTCTAGAACAACCTGAATCTAGAAACCATTCTTGTTGCTCCTTAGCCCGCCAACAGACCTACATAAAGAGAGAGGAGGATGACCTAGAGAAACTCTTAGGTCCAATGATATTAGTAACTGAAGCATTGTGAACAAACAATCCCTTTGGAACCCAAACTTGTTTTGTCCTTTTATTTTTGTTCCTATAGACATGAAATTTGTTTGTAGAATTCTTAGGAACCCAAACTTGTATAAATTTTGTGTTCTTGTTCCTATGACTACAATTTTCAACAGGATGTCCAATTTCACTTCTAACAAAGACACTCTTACCTTTTGCATGATCATCAACCTGTGTTTTCCTAAAACCTAGTCCTTTTCTATTATTAGCAAAGAGTTGATTTCCCAACAACATGTTAAACGATTTTTCTCCTCTTGAAAAGTTATTCAGAGATTTCTCAAGATTTTGGACTTTGGTTTTTAGTGTTGTGTTTTCAGTTACAAGTGTGGTGCATCTATTTATAAAATCTTTTTTCCTCGTGTCAATGATTTCCTTAAGACTTGAGTTTTCTTTTTCAAGATTATCGAAGCTATTCTTAAGTCTTGATATTTCTGAATCTAAAGTTTTACATTTTTTACAGTCTAGGTTTTGAATATTCTCAAGTTCAGTTTCTAATCTAGTATTCTCATGAACAAGTTCTCTCCTGTCAGACTTCAATTTTTCAATCTTAGTTTCAAGAGTATCAATTGTATTAGTAAGATCATAACACATCAAAACAAGTTCTTTATAAGAATAGTCACGTACCTCACTGGATTCCTCTGAACTTGTTTCTGAATCTGATTTTGCCATAAGGCACAAGTTAGCCTCTTCTGAGCTATTATCCGAAACTTCTTCTCCTTCTTCATCATCCCAAGTTGCTGCAAAGGCCTTCTTCTTCTTTTTCTTTCCTTTGTTGTTTTTGAGAAGTGGACATTTTTGTTTGAAGTGGCCAGGCTTTTTGCAGTTAAAGCATGTCAATTCATTATCGGAATCATCAGAATCTTTTGACTTATTACCACTTGTTTTCTTCTTGCGTGGCCTGAATTTTGACCATTTTCTAAGATTATTGACTGCCATCGCAAGCTCTTCAATTGGATCTTCTTCTTCTTCACCGCTTTCTTCTTTACTTTTTAAGGCAATCGTCTTCTTTTTTGATTCGGAGTTGTTACGTTCCTCTTTTGCCTTTAGCTCAAGCTCATATGTCATCAAGTTTCCGATCAACTCCTCCATGCTTAGTTTACTCAGATCTTTCGATTCTTGTATTGCAGTGACTTTTGCCTCAAAGTTCATTGGTAAGACTCGCAGTATCTTCCGTACAAGCTCTACTTCAGTGAAGACCTTCCCAAGCGCTCTAGCGTTGTACACCAAGGTTGAAAACCGTCCGAACATATCCTTTATGCTCTCGCCCTTTTCCATCACAAAGTTTTCGTATTCATTGCTGAATAGAGCTAGTCGTGACTCCTTGACTTGAGAAGTTCCTTCGTGTGTCACCTCCAGAGTGTGCCAAATTTCCTGTGCTGTTGTACAATGAGAAATTCTATTAAATTCATTTTTATCAAGAGCACAGATCAAAGCGTTCATTGCTTTGGCATTTGTAGTTTTTAATTTCTTATCGTTAGCATCCCACCTATCCTTAGGTTTAGGAATCTCAGTATCACCAACAACTATAGTGGGAGATTTATAGCCAGTTTCAATAATATCCCAAACATCATAATCGACAGAACTAAGATAAATACTCATTCTAACTTTCCAATAAGCATAATCATTCCCATTAAACATGGGTGGCCTAGCAATAGATTGCCCCTCAGAAAAAGCATTATTTGGTGGATTCATGACTCTAGAGTTAAAGTAAAATACCAGGCTCTGATACCACTTGTAGGATCTAGATTAACCCTAGAGGGGGGGGGGGGGGTGAATAGGGTTATAACAAATTTTTGCGAATTAAACACAGAAGCAAACTGAAGAAATAAATATGCTGAAAAATAAATCACACACAGAATTTACCCAGCTTCGGCAACCCCTGCCTACTGCTGCATTCCCAGATTTCTATTAGAATTAAACAGTTTCCCGCTTACAAATACTCTAACAGACTTGCAAACCCTGCTACCGCCTATAGAGTTTTGCAAACTTGCAAACCCTGCTAACTGGACTAACTCTAACTAGACAATCTGACAACACCTAAACCCTAGGTGATAATTTTTCATGTTTTGTTTTGAAGAGAACATACAAATAAAGCAAATTACAAAAGCAAGCACAAAATTTAAAACAATTTAAATTATCTTGCTTTTATAAAAAAAACTTAACCCAAAAACAAACAAAAGAAATGCGGTCACTTCCCTTTATCTTAATTCACCCGGTCCATTTTCTTTTGCTTGTGAGAAAAATGGCGGCCACGTTCTGATTAGGGCTTCGTTCCCTTTTGTTCCAGTTAGGGCTTCGGTTTCTTCGATTGATCTGTGATTCGTTGCCCCAGCTCGCTGCTTCTCTGATGGTTGACTATTGCTAGTTTTGCAATCGCTCGATCGAATTCATTGCTTGTGTATTCGGTATGTACTGTCTCTTTTTGCTTTTCTAAATTGATACTTGAACTCGATTGGTCTGTGTCTATGATGATTTCTTTGGGGTGTATTTATAGGGTTGAAACCCTAATTAACACTGTCAGATTTGATTTCTCATGTCGTTGATTTTCTTGAATTTGTTTTGGAGTATTCCTTTCTTGATTCAATTGCGAATAATTGCTGACCATATTTGGATTCGAATTAATTAATTCGAAAATTTCTTGCTGTAGTTGTTGTCTCGGTCCTCATTTGAGTAAATGCTGTCCATATTTGAATTCGAGTTAATTGCTGCAGAAATTTCTTTCCAAATTAGAAATCTTTGATTTAAACAAAGACTTAATCAAAGGATACTAATTTGTTCTTTAATTTCGGCTTGATTTCTTCACTGCCTTGTACTTGCCACTGTCTTTCACCAGTTTACTTTATATGTGCATATATACATTTGTATGTGTGTATGCATATATTTTTTGGGTTTGTGCTTTCATTTTGTGATTCATCTGATTACTTCACCCATCACTTTACTTGAACTTGGTCTGGTGCAACTTGTTTCATTATCTGTTGCATACATGAGAGTGATACTGTACTTTATTCATGCTTGTTACATTCAGTTTGCACTTGAGTTTGTAACTTGGAGTCTGCAACTTGATTTGTGCCTTGTCCATTCATGTGTTCATGTTGCTGGATTGAATACATCTGTGCATGTCACTGTTATGTCTGCTCTGAACTTTTGATCATGTTGCCTTCGTGTTGTTGTTTGCTTCACTGTTGCATTCCACTTGTGTTTGCACTGCACTTGATATTGTAACCTCCTATAATCATTCTGGCCTTGAATAGATGTTGACTGCATCACCTGATTAGATGTGTATTTGATTGCCGAGTTGTTTGCATTCACTTCATTCCTTTGTATCAGTTCTCTGCATTGTTGCCTTGTTGACTGCATCACCATACTCTCTGTAGTGATATGATATTACTACAATGTGAACTGTTGAGTCTTTGGTGATGCTTCACCTGTTATGTTCATGTTGGCACTAGTTGTTGGGTCTGTTGTCACTGGTCTGCTGCCATGTTCACGTGCACTTGAGTTTGTTTCCACTGTTTTGATACAGATGCTACACTTGTTCATTTTGCCTTTGTACACTTGTTCATATGAGCTGTTGTTCCATAGTTGAAGTTGCAGTATTTTTGTTCCTTGTTTGTTGCAGTTTGTCACTGTAGTTGCTGTTACATTACTTCACAGTGGTGCATTTGTTCATATAGCTCTGTTGTTGCTGTGTTCCATGAGCATGCTTCACTGCATTATGAAAATGTTGCACAATTTCTGTTGTTTCCAGTTGCACTTGGTGTTTGTAGCTGCTATGCAGTTATATATATATATACTATGTTCTGTACTGCATTGATGCAGTTTCCATATTTTGTGTATTTTGATGTTTCATGCTGTTGTGATGCAATTTATTTCACTGTTGTATCTTTGAGGGCTTGCACTGCTTCATGTTGAATTTGTGTTTTGTTGTAGTTTGTGCACACGAGTAGGCGTGGCAGTGCACACGTATACGAATGTATACGTGTGTATTGCAGCCACTTATAATTGCCTGTTCCTGATAAAAAATACTGATATGCACAGATATTGCACAATCAAAGATGATGACAATAACCCATGTATCTGAGACACAAACAAATTTTATTTTTGCAATTTAAATTTGTTTGTTTTCAGATTACTATTGTAGTTGCTAATTATACAGGTACACAGGAGACAGGACGAGAAGTGGAGCTGGACAATGCAGATAGATGCAGATGTGCAGACAGAGTGAAAAAAACTGAGTGTTGAGTGTTGTAGTGAGAAGAGTAAAATGTATGAACTGATGTATGTATATATATATATATAGAGAGAGAACTGAAAAACTTTGTATTGTTTAAGTGTTGAAATAAAATATTATATTGAATAAAAAATACTGTTTGAATTATATAAATTCTGTGCAATAGTATAATTATTCAATATGAATATTTCTTCCTTTCTGTATATAGTTCAAACTACAAACACACATATATATTGGTATATGTTTGTTATCATCAAACAAAAAATCACATCAAACAGCGATATAACCGGCCGAGCGACTTAAGAGCAAGTGCGACCTATACATGGCGCGACCTAAGCTGGTTGCAAGATATAGCAGGTGCGACCTAAATCAGAAGGCCAAGCAACCTAGTGGTTGCGACCTAACTGCATGCCGACTTAACAAGCCGAGCGACCTAAGAAGTTGGGGCATAAGGATGCAAGCGACCTAAGATGGAGCGACCTAGGTGGTGCGAGTTATACCAGGAGCAACCTAGCACGGCGCGACCTAGCATGGCGCGACCAAATCAATGCCGAGCGACTTAAGGACGGTGCGACGTATATGCGCGAGCGACTTAATGGGCTGAGCAACCTAACACAAAAAGACCTAAGGGGTAGAAGAAGACCGAGCGACCTAACGACCTATGGGTTGCGACCTATGGCAGGCCGACCTAACTACAGGCCGAGAATCATCCATGTGTAGGCCGAGCGACCTAGGGGTTTGAAGTGCAAAAACTCTCTCAATTTGCAACCGATCGAGCACGAACGCTAGGTGATTATGCCCATCGGCTACCCAGTCGTATTGGCTCCTCGATGCATCACCAAAAACGTGTTTAAACATCAAAGATTGGATTTTTAAAGATTTGTACCCAAAACACTAAAAATTGGGATTTTCACCAATTCAATCCAAACCAAAGGCAAATGCACATGAATAAGTGTTAGGAATTCATACCTAACAATCAAAGATAGTTATAGACAAAGACGTGAGATAAAAATCTCACCTTTACACAAAATCAATGAAGAAGAAGCTTGAAATCAATGGAAGAATCAATGGCTTCTCTTTGAATTTGGAGTTAGATGTTGGATTTGCAAATGAACTAGAGCTTGGAGTTTTAATTTCCCATTCCTTCCTCCATTTTTGATGAAGCTTTAGCATTAGGAAATGAAAATAAAGTTATGAAGGAAAGGGGGTTGAGCTGGAGTTAATAGCTTAGGCTAGTGGGCTAAACCAAACCCAAAGCCCAAAGTGAAAAAGTGGCAAAATTCGACTAACTCCAAACATGTCAAAGTTTATACTCAAAAAAATCGCAAACGTTGTTTTGAACTCAATAGAAGTGGTCCCGAGTCCCAATTCGACCGTATGCAAAAAGTAACTTTTCAGACTAAAATCCGACTAACGATAAAATATTAAAATAAAATATTTAAATATTCAATCGTAAAATATGCGGGTTATTACAGACTCCCCTCCTTAAAGAAATTGCGTCCTTGCAATATTTAAGAAGAAAATATAAGGTAACAACCATGAAAGCATATCAACACAAAAGGAATTTGAAATAAGAAATTCACCTCATGGAGCACGAGAAAGTAAGTCCGGATGTGTTCTCTCGATGAATTCTCTAGATTCCAAAGAGCAATCCTTAGGATTTGAGGACCATTGGACTTTAACAAGCGGAATATCTTTATTTCGAAGGCGCTTGACCTCCGAAGCAATAATACGAATATGATGTTGCTCATAAGTTAAATTAGGTGAAACTTCAATTTCTTCCACAACACCGGGCTCAAGAACGGAATCGGAATCTCGAAGGAACTTCCGTAATTGAGAAACGTGAAACACGTCATGAATAGCAGAAAACTGAGCCGGTAATAAAAGGTGATAAGCCACGGAACCAATACGTTCAGTGATGGAAAATGGACCAATATATCGAGGCGCTAATTTTCCCGATCGACTGAAACGTACAACATCCTTTATAGGTGAAACACGAATAAACACAAGATCTCCCATAGAAAATTCTAATTTCCTTCTCCGGTTATCGGCATAGGATTTTTGTCTACTCTGGGCTTCTTTCATCCTATGACGAATAAGGTCAATCTTCTCTGTGGAATCACGAATAAAATCTGGACCTAAAACCAGCTTCTCACCGGCCTCAAGCCAACAAGAAGGAGATCGGCATGGCCTTTCATAGAGTGCCTCGAAAGGAGCCATACCAATACTAGATTGGAAGCTATTATTATAGGAAAACTCAACAAGAGAAATATGATCTTCCCAACTTCCACCAAAATCAAGAACACATGCACGAAGAAGGTCTTTAAGAGTTTGATTCACATGCTCAGTTTGTCCATCGGACTGAGGATGATAAGCGGTGCTAAAATTAAGCTTCGTTCCCAAATCTTTTTGAAGACTCTTCCAAAATCCACTAGTAAACAATGGATCACGATCACTAACAATAGAAGTAGGAACTCCATGCAATTTAACAATTTCTTTAATAAAGAGTTTGGCCAAGAGAGAACGGTTCGATTGCACCGAACGGGAATAAAATGGGCGGATTTAGTAAGTCTATTGACTGTCACCCATAAGAAATCATGACCCGAACGAGAACGGGGAAGACCGTCTATAAAATCCATGGAAATTTGGTCCCACTTCCAAACTGGAATTTCTAAAGGTTGTAATAACCCACCGGGCCTTTGGTGTTCGACCTTAATGAGTTGGCAAGTCATGCAACACTTAACAAAGTTAGCAATATCAGGTTTCATTCCCTCCCAATAATAAAGTCGCTTCATGTCCGCGTACATTTTACTACTACCGGGATGAATGGTAAATTTAGAACGACAAGAATCTTCTAAAATGTCTTTACAAAGATTACTAATATTTGGCATGATAAGTCTACCAAATTTTCGAATACCGCCACGAGAATCAATATCATAGTCTTTCAAACCCTCAATATCAATTTTATCCCTAAAATTTTGGCTAAGAAGAGCCAATTCGGGATCCAGCTTTTGAGCTTCATGAATGCGGTCCAAAAGAGAAGGATGAGCCTCAAGACTACATAAAACAAGAGATGAACACAAATCGGAAACACGACCTCGAATCTCATAAGTGGATAAAATTTCGAGATCATTCCATTCGGATATCATCATAGAAACAACCGCTTATTGCTTACGACTAAGTGCGTCCGCAACACGATTTCCCTTTCCGGGAGTATAAAGAATATCAAGATCATAAGCTGCAAGAAATTCGAGCCAACGTTGTTGACGCAAATTAAGTTCCTTTTGAGAAAATAGATACTTCAAAGATTTATGATCGGTGTAAAGAATAATTTTTTATCCCAAAAGATAATGACGCCAAATTCGAAGGGCGAAAACAATAGCCGCGAGTTCTAAATCATGAGTGGCATATCTAGTCTTGGCAGGCTTCAATTGCCTAGAAGCATAAGCAATAACACGTTCTCTTTGCATAAGAACGGCACCCAAACCAACGCGACTAGCATTGGTGTAAACAATAAAATCTTGATTTCCCTCGGGAGTCACAAGAATAGGAGCATCGGAAAGGAGTTCTTTTAATTTCTGAAAAGAAGCTTCACATTTGTCCGACCAAATGTATTTAACACCTTTCTTTGTTAAGCTAGTAAGAGGCACGGAAATTTTGGAAAAGTCCTTTATGAAACGGCGGTAATAACAAGCCAATGCGAGAAAACTACGAATCTTCGTCACACTCTCCAGTCTCTTCCAATTTTGAATCGCTTCAATCTTTGAAGGATCCACGGAAATTCCGGATTCGGAAATAATATGACCGAGGAACTTCACACGAGATTGCCAAAAGTGGCATTTAGAAAATTTTGCTTTCAATTGATTGCTCCTAAGAGTTTCCAACACAATCCGAAGATGCTTTTCATGCTCCTCCTCAATTTTAGAACACACAAGAATATCATCAATAAAGATGAGAACAAACCGATCGAGGAAGTCTTTGAAAACTCGATTCATAAGGTCAACGAAATAAGCCGGAGCATTCGTTAAACCAAATGGCATAACAAGCCATTCATAAGATCCATAACGAGTACGGAACGATGTTAAAGGAATGCTATTCTCTGCAATACGAAGCTAATGAAAACCGGTAGCTAAGTCTAATTGTGAAAAGACTCTAGCACCACTAAGTTGATCGAATAGATCATCAATCCGAGGTAAAGGATATTTATTCTTGATAGTAAGATCATTAAGCTTGCTGTAACGACCCGTAAATTTTCGATAATTAAAATAGCTAATTTAATAAGATTTCGTGATTTAATGTTAGAAAAAAATTGTAAGTCGTTTGGAATAATAATAACTAGAATGAAATGCAACAAGATTTTATCTAAGTTAATTATTTATGAATTGAATAAAATCCCAAATCAATTGAAATGTTATGTAGTCAAAGGTAATTGAATGAATTTGTATTGTATAGGTAATTGTGACACTTGTTTGTAAATAATAAACTTATAAGAAATTAAAAGTTAACGGTGATAATTATTTAAGTTACCTATTCATTTAGTTAGTCGAATTGAATTTGTGAACCAATTGCAATTGAAATGAAGTTTATATATTAGTTGAGTGCATTATCTCTAACTGTAGTTAAATAATAATGTGGAATTCATTTGATGTAATATAGTAAATCGACTGATAATGAAATTTTATTTAAAAATCCAATATTGAAATCCGTCAAATATTGAACAATTAAATTGTTTAAATTTAATATTTGGAATTTATTGAATAATTGAATAACGGGAGTTGAATAACTGTTTTAATGAAAATGGTTGTTCTATAATTTGAATTTGTTAAATTTTATAAGTTCGTTTTGAATATTTCAAAAGATAGTGATTTAAGAATAATCAAATTTGTTTAAATTTAATATTACAAATGTTTGAATAATTAAATTCCGAATTTGATACGATTAATTTGATATTGAAATTTAATATATGAAAATAGAGTGAATAATTGAAATTTGGTTTAATATGATTCAAAATGGTTTCCAAAGGGAATGTAAGTTATATCGGGATTATAATAGAGTTAATAAGATTTTAAAATTGAAATTATTGGATAATTGAATAACGGGTTTAATATGATTAAAAATGATTTGTAAAATTTTATTTTATTATATTGGAGTTATAGTGATGTTATAGAACTTTTAAAACTGAATTTAAAATTTATTTGTGAAAGTTGAATATTTTAATATTTAATTATCGACTGAAAAATAGCCAATTTTCGAACAGTCTCAGAATTGGACGAAACTAGTTCCATTAGATCCGTAATAGTTTGTTATTACCGGATTTTAATTTTTGTAGCAATCGGAGTTTTCGTTTGACCGTGGCCGCTCGAAACGCATCGAAATTGTTTTAATATTAATTTGGCGAGTTAAAATAGTCATTTTTCAAACGGTCTCGGATTTCGACGAAACCAGTTTCATCGGATCCGTAATGTCATATTATTATAAGGTTTCAAATTTCGAGTCAATCGGATTTACCGTTTGTCCGGGGCGAGCCCAAACGCACAGAAATTTGATTAACCGATTTAATTTCAAATCGATCGTTTATTGCCGTAACTCACACATACGATCGAATTAGCCTCCGAAACATATTCCTTCGGAACATGGGTTAAACCTTAGAAATGCCTGCCGGCACGCTTCGTTTGGAGTTCGGGAAATTTTCGATGAATAGTGTTTTAGCGATTTTCTATAAAAGGACCCCTACTTTCTTTGTTATGCATAAACCCTAGGGTTTCAGCCCTTAGCCGCCACTTTCATTTCAGTGGCCAGAAAATTTCGAAACTTCTTCCTCATTTTCCTCTCAATCCATCAACAATTAGCAAAAACTCTCAACTACAAAGTTGTAGAGGGCATCAAGATCTAGCTATCCAACGGTGGAGATCGGAAACGGAGCCACGGATTGAGGGCAAAACGCGATGGAAGCAGCTGCGTTTTTCACGCAATTCGAGGCAGAGGATGAGGCCGAGCTTGGAGCTATTTGGGTGAAGGTGGAGTAAGGCGGTGGCTTCGAAGTGGTGTAACCTGATCGTCCTCAAGTGGACCGAGGTGGTGGCGAAAAATCGATGAAGATGGCGGCTGATGGGTTAGGTCGTTTACGTGAATGCCTGTAAAAAAGAACGTGGAGAAGGAGAAAGATGTGGGCGGCTAGATGTGATGAGGGCATAGATGAACGGTCATGATGAAATCTGGGTATATAAATTAAAAGAAATTATGAATTGTTTTATATTATAATTGTGTACAATCTTTAAAAATGCGTAACCTTTTCATACGAGGTCGAAAACGCACGAAACAAGTTGCGTTGGCTTCGTTTTGTCGAGCTCTACGCTATGGAGTTGGATTGGAGTCATTTGGAGCTAGAGAAAATTTTGGGCAAAATTAAACGCTCGTTTAATTTTATTCGAAATAAAACGCCGGAACTACATTAAAATCAAAGTGAGTGTTTTATAACGCTCACAATGTACTAAATATCTTTATGCTAGTTAAATTTGACATTATGAAGTGTTACGATTTTATTTGTCGTTGTTTGATAAAAATTTAATCGTCATATAGCTTGTCATTTGAATTAACCGTTGAAAAATTAAATTGACAGTTAAATTGAAATTAAAATTGAATTGCGATTAAATTACCAGACATTGATAACTATGAAACTGCCATGAATTGTGTTGTCTATTGGATGATGTATTTTGATGGATGTTATTGGTTGATATTTAAATGTTTGGATGTTTATTTGCTTATATATATACCGTTATGCATACATATGACACTGTGATTGGTTTAAGTAATATTTACTCATCCCTGGCATTAATTGAAATAAATAATTACTTGGCCATAGGATAGAAAATTATATACAGACACCAAATTGGCTAAATTAATAAATTTTAAAATCGTCGATTTGAGATCTATTTAAATGTTTTGATTTAAAAGTTATAAATAGAAATCGATTTATAGGAATCGAATTTATCGAAAAATTGAGTTTGGAATGTTGAAATAAAATTTGGTTAAAAGAAATTGTTGAATAAATTTAAGTGGAGACTTTAGATTTAAAATTTGGATATGATTGAATTTCGGAAATTTATTTGTTTTAAAGATTGAACATTAAATTTGAGCTTTGAATATTACTATGTAAAAGTGATATAAAAATGATGTTTTGAAATTGAGCTTGAAATTGAATCATATTTGAAATTTGGATTTAGATTTGAATATTGACGCATAATTGCGTTAAGTGGTATAAATTGGTATTTTGAACATCAAGCTCCAAATCGATATAAATTGAAATTGAATAAATTAAAGGTGAATGTAAAATTGAATTAATTTGAAGTCAAAGTTGACATTGATTTGAATTGAAATCGAAATTGAATCGGCAGAATGGAAATTGAAATTGATTTGAATTGGGAAGTTATAAATTGAAATGGATTGGTTTTGAAGCTGTTTTATTTTGTTTTCCAAATTACTCTGCTATATAAACCATTTTTGAATACTTAAACTATTTTAATCTATTTTAAATCTACTTAACCCAATTTAAATTATTTTAAACTAATTTATCTATTTCAAATCCATTTTAAGATTTTAAGTATTTCAACCATTTTAGTTATTTAAAACTACTTTTAAACTACTTAAAACTATTTTTCTAAAATTCTAAGCTGGTCAATAAGGTTCAATGTTTATATTTAAATCTTGAATTTAAATACGAATTGAGTTAAATGAAGTTGCAACCTAAATTGAAATCCGAATTGATTTTGAAACCGAAATAAGATATTGAGACGAAAAATGATTTTTGAAACGGAATCTGACATTTTAATAGATACGATGATATTTGAAATGGATTTGATTTTTGAAGCGAATATGATATTTTGATATCAATTATGAATCGATTTGAAATGTAAAAGAGCCAACGGTGTAATAATACGTAGTTATTAAAGAGACGGGGATCGGATATGGACATACTCTCTGTCGATACCGAAAACCACTTTAATAACTATTATACGCGGAGTGCTGATCCAGAATGAAGTGGATGGTTTGGTGAACGCGTTGACTGAAGAAAGAGAACGATATTGGATGACCCCTGACATGACTAAAACAGGAGCCACGCCGGGCCAATGAGGTTCGCCACCTCTAGCGGACACACTTCTTCGATACCATTTCTATTACATTTGTGATTCGATTTGGATGCACCCCTTGATTTGGGAGTGTTGTTTCACGGTGTTGGGGTAGTTGCTGGTTATGCTCAACATCAGTCCGGATCATGCAACTACTAGTATCCTAGTTGGTATCGCCTCATGTACCTTGTCATACTGATTACCCTATTCGCGACCACTACGTTTTGTTTTGTGTTATACCTATGGGGTACCCTCTGATAACCACTAGTTTACGGTGGGGCTTACGGTGCTGTATAGACTATGGCATTATAAAAATGTGTTAAGGGGGATTATGGTAACGCCTTAACGCTATTTTGATACTTTATATTACTGATAGGCATTATCTACTTAGCGTACATTACTACATAGTAGATAGTTTAACGGATCCTTAAGAGATGGAAAATCCCGTAACATCTCTTGAATTATTGCACGCACGTTAACACTGGATATGAGATGTCAAACCCCGTAAACATCTCTGACGCCGTTACACTCATATTTATTTACGAATGATTTAATTTTCATAAGGATATTTTAGTCCTGATTCGAGTGTTTTGTCTTTTCATTACGCTCGGGTCAGTCCTGAGTTTTTCAGATTTTTGAAGATCTATTCTGGAGGATGAAGATGAAGATTGGGTATACTATTACTATTATTACCCTTGCATCATGCTATCTGCTGCATTATTTTAATTGTTCTGTTGTATATGTATAACTCTGATAAATGTTGTATAAATAATTGTCAAAGTATAGTAAACAGCTTCATGAACTATTTATTTAACTATTATATTTTATCGTTCCGCTACGAGATTCTATGTTGTTTCATTTCCTTTATTTCTCTTTCTTTTCTTTTCTTATTTACCCCAATAACCATCTGCCCTTTTGAATGGTTGGAATCGGCATGTGTATTTGATCGTCGGTTTAAACTGTCCAAAAAGGCGGGTCGTTACAGTTGGTATCAGAGCTTTGGTTTAGCGATAAACGTTGGCTCTAGTGGGGAATAACTCATTGAAATAGAGGTAAACTATATGAATGAGTTGAGTATATATGAGAGAGTGTACTTGTTATTTGATATAAAATGGTTTTATATTGTGTTAACTTTGTTCCGTTTAGTATTTATGAATTCTGGTCGATACTTGGGACGCCAAGGCGTCGATAGGAATTTCTGAACACTCGAATAGGACAAACCAACACAATATCATTTTGGAATATATTTAATATAAAATAATTGTTCGAATATTTATTCATTTGATTGAATTGATTTTTAGGAGATGATAGTATTAGATTATTATCGTTATTGTTTGATCAGTCAATATTTACAACAATTGATTAAATAACAATGGATTTAGGAAAATGAAATCTTGTAAACACAATTGATAATGAATATAAATGAATTTTAACTTGGATTTGGGAATTTAAATTTCGGTGTTTGAAATTGACTTACAAGAATTTGAAAAATATAATATGAGTATTATATGATAGTATAATTGAGTTGAAATTGTTTTCGAAGGATTTTTTTAATGATAAGTGTTATATTCCCTTCTCTTGACGCTAGAAAATGATTTCGGTGATGAGTGCATGCATCATCGGCATTTATTTTCGAGAGTTCGAGTGGGGAGACCACTTAATAACTTGTCTAAACCTTGTTTGATTCAAATTTTATTTTATTTTTTATTCTCTATAGTATGATTTGATATATAAATTATATAAGTATATATTATTTCAAAACTTGATTTGAAATGGAACCGGGATTAGAATTCTTAAGTCCTTTAATAATTAATGATTTTTTTAAAAATGATTGAAATAAATTTAGACTTGAATCATTAAGGAACTTCTGAATTGTGAAATGAGAAATGAACCTAAGAGCTAAGTGAAAATATCAATTGAAGTAGAAATCCCTAGAATTAGGAAATTATGAACTTAAAATAAAATTGAAACTGTAAAACTCGCATAGTATTAAATTTCATTCTATAGCATAGATATAACTTACCAAAATATTTAAGAAGTTCAAAAATGTTATATGAATTGTTAATTGGATAATATACGAGTATAGGTTTGAATAATGAAATATGCATTTAATTAATGGTTTGCAAATATAAATAAATTTGTTAGTAAATAATTGGAATTTAAATTAACATTTAAAGGTGATTCACAATTATGTTAATATAAAATGGAAATACTACATGTGAATGTAAATGTGAAATTAAATTATAGTGAAATTTAAGTAATGACTTAAGAATTAATTAATTGAAAATTCAACTTTAAATGAAAAGAAGTTGTATGTTGTTTAACTACATTCTATTTGCATAACTATAACTTACCAAATACTTAAAAGGTTTAAAATGCTAATAAGGATAAGTAGAGAAATAATATACCAGTGTGAGAATGAATAATAAAATGTGAAGATCTATTGATAGTTGTAAATATAAAAGAAATTTAAGCTATAAAATGAATGATATATATAAGTGAATGAATGAAATTTAAAATTAATGAAAAATAAAATTAGTAAATGGAAACTAATTAAATTTTAATATAACTAAATGTCAATAAACTTGAAAGTGTATGAAATTAAAATTGACTTGGAAATGTATAATTGATTTAGTGTAGATTTTGGATGGATGTTAATGTTTGATATGCATTGGTTGTTAGATGGATGATAATTGATTAAGTAGAATACATTAGTGTTAATGGAATTGAATAAACGGAATAAAATTTAAAAAAAAAAATTAAATTCAAATTTGAAGCAAAGTGAAATTAAATATAATTGAATTCAATTTAAATTGAAGCAAATTGACTTGAATTTAAAATGTGAATGAAACAAACTTGAATAAATCGGAAACAAATTGAATGTAAACCTATTGCATGGATGAATAAGAAAATAAATGACTTTGTTTTTATGATTGTTCTTTAGAAAATTTGAAGTTTTGATGGTTTGCACTTTGAAATAATAAAAGCAAATTTTGGGAAAAATCCAAAATTGTCCAATATATGTTGAAATGAAAACAACCATAACTTTTAAATGGCTGAACGAAATTTGACGATCTTGGACTTTTCGAAAATCTTAGAAATTATAGCACAACTTTTGTTTGGATAACTTGAGAAAATTCCTCCGTCTACTAGGTTAAAAACTTGAATGTTACTCGCTGTCCTGTGTAAAAATAAGTAAAATCAGTAGTATACACCCTTAGTATTTTCGCCATATCTTTTGACATGTTTATCAGATTTTGATGATCTTGCACTTTCTGGAAAGATAAGAACTTAAGCAAAAACTTTTGTTTTAAGTGTTTTGTGTTTTTATGTCGGTTAGAAGGTCGAAAACGTGGGTGAACGTCGCTGACCTGCGCAATTCATTGCCCAGGCTGAGGTATGTACTCTAAGTAAAACGGCCATAATTTTTGAACGTGTGGTCCGAGTTCGATGATTTTGGACATTCCGGAAAGCCTGAAATGAATGCAACAACTTTTCTTTTGATTGTATTGCCGAATTTTATCGTTTAGGTGACCTAAAACTAGGATTTGTTTGCTGTTCTGAAATTGGAATCTCAGTTTTGAAGCTAAATTTGTTATATATATGTTGTGTAGGCTAAGTATATCGATCTGTCTTTATATGCATGGTTCTAACTTAGTTATTGAGTGTTTAGTAGGTGCGGATTGCGCTTGCTTCACATTTGGAGCTCGCTTTCGCGCTATATTAGCCGTATATGCTCGCTAACAATATATAACGTACATATCTCGGATTACATACCGTACTTTTACACTTTTTCCCTGCGGGATGCCTCATCACTTGATGAGATGTATATTTGTGATATATATACTGTAATTTTTTTTTCCGATCGAGCCGCGCAAAGGAGACTCTGCCGAAATTTTCCGTAAAATCCGGGTGTTAGAAAATTTTTCAAGTTTTAAATTTTTTTATAACTTGTTTTGATTACTAACTTTTAAAGTTAGGAAGCCGTTTGGAGTAACTTAGTGGAAGCGTAGTTATGACTTTATAAATGGAATTTCATTGTTTATAAGTGGATAATTTTTAATAAAATATATCAAATGTTTAATTCTTTACTTAGTTCCTTTTCCCTTCTTTTTCCTTTTCGGGGTCGAAAAGTTTTGAGTGGGGGAGAGTGTAACGACCCGTAAATTTTCGATAATTAAAATAGCTAATTTAATAAGATTTCGTGATTTAATGTTAGAAAAAAATTGTAAGTCGTTTGGAATAATAATAACTAGAATGAAATGCAACAAGATTTTATCTAAGTTAATTATTTATGAATTGAATAAAATCCCAAATCAATTGAAATGTTATGTAGTCAAAGGTAATTGAATGAATTTGTATTGTATAGGTAATTGTGACACTTGTTTGTAAATAATAAACTTATAAGAAATTAAAGTTAACGGTGATAATTATTTAAGTTACCTCTTCATTTAGTTAGTCGAATTGAATTTGTGAACCAATTGCAATTGAAATGAAGTTTATATATTAGTTGAGTGCATTATCTCTAACTGTAGTTAAATAATAATGTGGAATTCATTTGATGTAATATAGTAAATCGACTGATAATGAAATTTTATTTAAAAATCCAATATTGAAATCCGTCAAATATTGAACAATTAAATTGTTTAAATTTAATATTTGGAATTTATTGAATAATTGAATAACGGGAATTGAATAACTGTTTTAATGAAAATGGTTGTTCTATAATTTGAATTTGTTAAATTTTATAAGTTCGTTTTGAATATTTCAAAAGATAGTGATTTAAGAATAATCAAATTTGTTTAAATTTAATATTACAAATGTTTGAATAATTAAATTCCGAATTTGATACGATTAATTTGATATTGAAATTTAATATATGAAAATAGAGTGAATAATTGAAATTTGGTTTAATATGATTCAAATTGGTTTCCAAAGGGAATGTAAGTTATATCGGGATTATAATAGAGTTAATAAGATTTTAAAATTGAAATTATTGGATAATTGAATGATGGGTTCAATATGATTAAAAATGATTTGTAAAATTTTATTTTATTATATTGGAGTTATAGTGATGTTATAGAACTTTTAAAACTGAATTTAAAATTTATTTGTGAAAATTGAATATTTTAATATTTAATTATCGACTGAAAAATAGCCAATTTTCGAACAGTTTCAGAATTGGACGAAACTAGTTCCATTAGATCCGTAATAGTTTGTTATTATCGGATTTCAATTTTCGTAGCGATCAGAGTTTTCGTTTGACCGTGGCAGCTCGAAACGCATCGAAATTGTTTTAATATTAATTTGGCGAGTTAAAATAGTCATTTTTCAAACGGTCTCGTATTTCGATGAAACTAGTTTCATCGGATCCGTAATGTCATATTATTGTAAGATTTCAAATTTCGAGTCAATCGGATTTACCGTTTGTACGGGGCGAGCCCAAACGCACAGAAATTTGATTAACCGATTTAATTTTAAATCGATCGTTTATTGCCGTAACTCACACATACGATCGAATTAGCCTCCGAAACATGTTCCATTGTGTTCGGAACATGGGGTAAACCTTAGAAACGCATGCCGACACGCTTCGTTTGGAGTTCGGGAAATTTTCGATGAATAGTGTTTTGGCGATTTCTATAAACGGACCCCCACTTTCTTTGTTTTGCATAAACCCTAGGGTTTCAGCCCTTAGCCGCCACTTTCATTTCAATGGCCAGAAAATTTCGAAACTTCTTCCTCATTTTCCTCTCAATCCATCAACAATTAGCAAAAACGCTCAACTACAAAGTTGTAGAGGGCATCAAGATCTAGCTATCCAACGGTGGAGATCGGAAACGGAGCCACGGATTGACGACAAAACGCGATGGAAGAAGCTGCGTTTTTCACGCAATTCGAGGCAGAGAATGAGGCCGAGCTTGGAGCTATTTGGGGTGAAGGTGGAGTAAGGCGGTGGCTTCGAAGTGGTGTAACCTGATCGTCCTCAAGTGGACCGAGGTGGTGGCGAAAAATCGATGAAGATGGCGGCTGATGGGTTAGGTCGTTTACGTGAATGCCTGTAAAAAAGAACGTGGAGAAGGAGAAAGACGTGGGCGGCCAGATGTGATGAGGGCATAGATGAACGGTCAAGATGAAATCTGGGTATATAAATTAAAAGAAATTATGAATTGTTTTATATTATAATTGTGTACAATCTTTAAAAATGCGTAACTTTTTCATACGATGTCGAAAACGCACGAAACAAGTTGCGTTGGCTTCGTTTTGTCGAGCTCTACGCGGTGGAGTTGGATTGGAGTCGTTTGGAGCTAGAGAAAATTTCGGGTAAAATTAAACGCTCGTTTAATTTTATTCGAAATAAAACGCCAGAACTGCACTAAAATCAAAGTGAGTGTTTTATAACGCTCACAACGTACTAAATATCTTTATGCTAGTTAAATTTGACATTATGAAGTGTTATGATTTTATTTGTCGTTGTTTGATAAAAATTTAATTGTCATATTGATGCAGTGCAATCTGAAAACTCTGAAAATTCTCAAGTTATAGGTCGTTCACGACCTAATGAAGGTCGGCCACGACCTAACAGCACACGAGGGAAGAAGCAACGACCTAACAGGTCGTGTGGAAAAGAGCAGAGACCTAACAGGAGCCTAAGTCGTTCGGGTTCTTTAGGTCGTATGGAGGAAGACTTGGTTTTAGGTCGGTCACGACCTATTGAAGGAAGTTTAGATCGGCTACGACCTAAGAGAAACATTTTTGGTCGCCTACGACCTAGTGGGTATGCTGAAGGAGGAAGTTCACGACCTAAGAAAAGTCGCGAGGAACGACCTAACGAGATAACGCAAAAGGAAGTAAATATAGGTCGCGAACGACCTAACACGTCCAGTAAGTCGCTCCAACGACCTTATGATGAAAGTGAGCTGAAGTTAGGTCGCGAGAAGATAGATCGCGAGGAGATAGGTCGCGTGAAGGAAGGTAGGTCGCGTGAATTCCTGTTGCCGCATTTTTTAGGTCGCGAACGACCTAACTCATAGGTCGCGTGAAGAATGCCTGGTTGAAGTAAGGTCGTTAACGACCTTATACCACCTGCTAATTGGAAGAGCCGCATCTTTTAGGTCGTTCTGTTGTTGGGTCGCACTATAATATGTTTCTAGGTCGTTCTCCTGCATGTGTTAGGTCGCAATTACTATAAATCGCGTACCAGTGTGTGTTGTACCTTGTATTTTTGGTCGTTAACGATCTATGGTAAGTCGGCCGCTGTTTAGGTCGTGTGATGTGTTGTATGTAAGGTCGAATGCGACCTAAGTGTGATGTAATGTTGGGATTGTAACGCCTATAAATAGGCCGATGGTGTTATTTGTAAGGTGGTTGATATTTGAATAAAATTCTCTTTTGTTAGCTTTGTGCTTTCATACAAATTGGTAGTTGAGTGTGATCTCCTATCTCCTCTTTCGGTTAATCGAGTGCGCTCGATTCAACGATCGTAGAAGCCGATTCACGGTATCTAGTGCGCTAGATCAACGTGCGAAGAATCGTAGATCTTCTTTCTCGGCATCGTGCGCGATCAACGAGACGAAGATAGCTAGAATCCGGTATCTTTGGATCAACGGATTTGGGCCTTGCAGTATTCTCAACTCACCGATTGCTACATTCCATCAATTGAAGTTTGTTTCGATTTATCCGCTGCGTCAGTTTTTTGGTATCGGAGCCATACTTAGCCAATCATAGCTAAGTTGATTCTTGGAGCCAAGTATTTGGAGTTTATCGTGTTTATCTTGAAGTTGCAACGAGTTTGAAGATTCCGATCCATTCCATTTTGGATCTAGAGTGGAGATTTGTTTGAATTTGATTTGTGTTGAAGTACTTGAGCTTGAGCCGAGCTAAGTTGTGTAGTGGTATAGGCCGAGTCAAGAGAAGTTTAAGGCCGAGCCTTGTGAAGTTGTGTGGAAGCTTGTGAAGCCGTGACTTGAAGATTTTGTTGTTCAATCATGCCGCCTAGAAGAGCTAACCGACATCAAAACGTTGAAGCTTTGTATCGACGAGAAGAAGCCGATCAAATGGAACAACGTATGCATGAGAAGATTGATGAAGGTATTGGTAGGTTGGAGAAGTTGATGATCGATATGAATCAAAGTCGAAGAAGAAATTCACCTGAATCCATCCGTGGAGGAAGTAGAGTTTCACAACATTCAGATCGGGAGAGGAGAGAGAGCCAAGATCATCGAAGTGTTGACAATCGAAGTAGGAGGAATGTTGATGATCATGATAGAAGGGATGTTGGATGTAGAAGTGGTGGTGGTAGAGATGTTGGAGGGCGTGAAAGACAACGATGTGCATCAGACTTTGATGAGGAGTTTGATGGTGATAGAGTGAGTGTTCATTTCCAAGATCAAGATCAAGGACAACGTCAGTATCGGGTTATGGATGATGATCGACGTTGGGAAGCGGGAATGAAGATGGAGATTCCGGAATTTAAAGGTGGGATGGTTGCTGAAGAATTTTTAGACTGGTTATCTAATGTAGAGGAAATCTTTGATTTCAAGGAGGTTCCGGAGAATTGAAGGGTGAAGTTAGTTGCTACAAGGCTGAGGGGGAGAGCTTTGGCGTGGTGGCAGCAAACTAAACTTACTCGTGAACGAATGGGGAAGTCAAAGATAGAATCTTGGGAGAAGATGAAGAAACTGATGAGATCTACTTTCTTACCATACAACTATCAATCACTTATGTACCAGAGATTGCAGAATTTAAGGCAGGGGACGAAATCAGTTAATGACTATGCAGATGAATTTTACCAACTCATTGCCAGAAATGATATAATGGAAACGGAAGAACAGCTGACTGCTAGGTTTGTTGGAGGGCTGAGAATGCAGATCCAGGATATGGTTAATATGTTTGATCCAAGATCTGTGGCGGAAGCACATCAAAAGGCGTTAGCTTGGGAGAAGCAGGGAAGGCGTGGAGGTGGTGTGTTTACTAATTCCAACAATCAAGCGAAGGGTGTCGGAGGAAGTTCTAATGTTCCTAAAGCTGTTTCCAAACCAGTTGCGAAGGAGGGTGAGAAGGCGAAGGTTAGCAGTGGGTTCAAATGTTACAATTGCCAGGAGATGGTTCATAAAAGCAATGAGTGTCCGAAGCCGAAGAAGAGAGCAATGATAGCTGAAATTGAAGATGAGGAGGAAGAAGCTGAATGTTCTAACTTACCTTATGTTGAGGAGGAAGAAGAGTTGTCCGGAGATGAAGGGTATAACTTGATGATGAGGAGGTCTTGTTTGACACCGAAGCAAGATGAGGAAGACAGTTGGTTGAGGAATAACATATTTCAATCTACTTGTACTATTCTTGGGAGAGTTTGTAAGTTCGTTATTGATGCTGGGAGTTGTGATAATATTATTTCTACCGAGGCTGTGAAGAAGTTGGAATTGAAAACCGAGAAGCATCCCAAACCGTACAAGTTAGCTTGGTTGAGGAAAGGAGGTGAAGTGAAAGTTGGGCGAAGAGCTTGTGTGAAATTTTCAATTGGGAAGAAATACAAAGATGAAATTTGGTGCGATGTGGTAGACATGGATGTGTGTCATCTGTTGTTGGGCAGACCGTGGCAGTTTGATAGAGCAGTACAACTTGATGGTCGGGCCAATAGCTATAGTTTCATGTTCGGGGGTACTAAAATCACTTTGGTTCCCAAGAAGCAACAACAGAAGGAGAGCAAGTTGGAGGAGATTGAAGAGCTGAAAACTTTGCTATCATTGAAGGAGTTTGTTAAGGAAGTTGAAGAGGAGCCTGTAGTATTCTTGTTGATTGGGCGAGATTGTAGTGAAGAGGTTGAAATTCCAGAAGAAGCGAAGTCAGTTTTGAAAGAATTTGAAGATGTATTTCCAGAGGAGTTGCCAAGGGAGTTACCGCCGTTGAGAGACATTCAACATCAAATCGATCTTGTTCCGGGAGCAGCATTACCGCATAGACCACATTATCGGATGAGTCCGAAGGAACATGAGGAGTTGAGGAGGCAGGTGGAAGAGTTGCTTGAGCAGGGACGTGTGCAGGAAAGTTTGAGTCCATGTGCTGTGCCAGCTTTATTAGTACCAAAGAAGGATGGGACGTGGAGGATGTGCACTGACAGTCGAGCATTGAATAAGATTACTGTGAGATATAGATTTCCCATGCCGAGGTTGGATGACTTGCTAGATCAGTTGAGTGGGGCGACTATCTTTTCAAAGATTGACTTGAAGAGTGGTTATCATCAAATTCGGATTAGACCTGGAGACGAATGGAAGACAGCTTTCAAGACAAGAGAGGGGTTATACGAATGGTTGGTTATGCCATTTGGTTTATCAAATGCACCTAGTACATTCATGCGGGTGATGAATCAAATCTTTAGACCATTCATTGGGAAGTACGTGGTGGTTTATTTCGATGATATTCTGATATATAGCAGGAGTATGGAGGAGCATGTTCTACATTTGAGGGAAGTGTTGATTATTCTTCGCGAGGAACAATTTTATGCTGCTACGAAGAAATGTGTGTTCATGGCAAGAAGTGTTTTATTTCTGGGGTATATTGTTTCGGAAGCAGGAATTCAAGTTGACCAGAATAAAGTGGAAGTATTCAGGAATTGGCCACAGCCGAGGACGATTACAGAGGTGAGAAGTCTTCATGGGCTAGCATCATTCTACCGAAGATTCATTTCGCATTTCAGTAGCGTGATGGCTCCAGTTACTGATTGCATGAAGGGGAAACAGTTTGTATGGTTAGAGGAAGCGGGGGTTGCTTTTGAGAAGATCAAGGAATTGTTGACGTCTGCACCAATTCTTGTTTTACCGAATTTTCAGTTATTGTTTGAATTGCATACTGATGCATCCAGGTCGGTATTGGAGGAGTTCTGATTCAGAATGGGAAGCCAGTTGCTTATTTCAGTGAAAAGTTATCAGGAGCAAAGATGAGATACAGTACATATGACGTTGAATTCTATGCTGTGGTACAAGCTGTTAAGCACTGGAGGCACTATCTATTTCAGAAAGTATTTGTTCTGTACACTGATCACGAGGCATTGAAGCATTTACGGGGGCAAGACAAGATTTCAGCGAGACATGCATCATGGATTGCTTATTTACAACAGTTTACTTTTTTCGTGAAACATAAGTCAGGGGTGACGAATCGTGTAGCAGATGCATTAAGCAGGAGGAGTCATTTATTAACGACATTGAAGGTTGAGGTGACAGGGTTTGAAATGTTGCCAGAGCTGATTGAAGAAGATACTTACTTTGTAAAATGTGTAGAGAAAGTCAAGGAAGGAAATACCGATGAATTTGTGATGGTTGATGGATTCTTGTTCAAGGGGAATCAATTATGTATTCCAGATTGTAGTTTGAGATTGAAAATTATCAAGGAGTTACACGAGGAAGGGCATGTGGGCCATGATCGTACTTTGCAATTGATTTCACAGTCTTACTTTTGGCCGTCGATGAGGAAAGAAGTGGGAAGGTTTGTGGAGCGATGTCATATTTGCCAAGTTTCGAAAGGAACCGCGACCAATGCTGGGTTGTATATGCCGTTGCCTGTACCGGCTAAACCATGGGTTGATGTGAGTATGGACTTTGTGTTGGGTTTGCCGAGGACTCAGAGGGGAAATGATTCCATCTTTGTTGTGGTGGATAGATTTTCTAAAATGACACATTTTATTGCTTGTAAGAAGACGGTGGATGCTGTTCGGGTTGCACAGTTGTTCTTTAAGGAAGTCTATCGCTTACACGGGTTGCCGGATTCTATCGTTTCAGACAGGGATACCAGATTTTTGAGTCATTTTTGGCTTAGTTTGTGGAAGATGGTGGGAACGAAGTTAAACTTTAGCAGCGCTTATCATCCGCAGACAGATGGACAGACAGAAGTAGTTAACAGATCGTTGGGAAATTTGTTACGATGTTTGGTGAAAGATAATCTGAAGAGTTGGGACATGAAGTTATGCCAAGCAGAGTTTGCTCATAATCATGCGGTTAATAGAAGCACAGGTTATAGCCTATTTCAGATTGTATATTCAAATTTGCCTAAAGGACCGTTGGATTTGGCGGTAGTACCACAACCAAAGGGGACGATTAAACGGGCTGTAGATTTTGTTGATGGATTGACTGAATGTCATAAAATCGTTCAGGAGCGATTGGAAAAGGCAAATGAGAAGTATAAACGATCTGCAGATTTGAAGCGACGAAGTGTTGAATTTAACAAAGGTGATTTGGTTTATGCAGTGTTGACAAAAGATCGTTTTCCGGTTGGAACGTATAATAAATTAAAGGCGCGGAAAATTGGTCCAATTGAAATTTTGAAGAAAATCAATGAGAATGCTTATCAATTGAATTTGCCAGACGATGTTCATACTTCTGATGTTTTCAATATCAAACATTTAATTCCGTATCGAGGAAATGAAATTGTTGTGGAAGAAGATGTTGAGAATTCGAGGTCGAATTTCTGTCAACCCGGAGAGGATGATGCAGTGCAATCTGAAAACTCTGAAAATTCTCAAGTTATAGGTCGTTCATGACCTAATGAAGGTCGGCCATGACCTAACAGCGCACGAGGGAAGAAGCAACGACCTAACAGGTCGTGTGGAAAAGAGCAGAGACCTAACAGGAGCCTAAGTCGTTCGGGTTCTTTAGGCCGTATGGAGGAAGACTTGGTTTTAGGTCGGTCACGACCTATTGAAGGAAGTTTAGATTGGCTACGACCTAAGAGAAACATTTTTGGTCGCCTACGACCTAGTGGGTATGCTGAAGGAGGAAGTTCACGACCTAAGAAAAGTCATGAGGAACGACCTAACGAGATAACGCAAAAGGAAGTAAATATAGGTCGCGAACGACCTAACACGTCCAGTAAGTCGCTCCAGCGACCTTATGATGAAAGTGAGCTGAAGTTAGGTCGCGAGAAGATAGGTCGCGAGGAGATAGGTCGCGTGAAGGAAGGTAGGTCGCGTGAATTCCTGTTGCCGCATTTTTTAGGTCGCGAACGACCTAACTCATAGGTCGCGTGAAGAATGCCTGGTTGAAGTAAGGTCGTTAACGACCTTATACCGCCTGCTAATTGGAAGAGCCGCATTTTTTAGGTCGTTCTGTTGTTGGGTCGCACTATAATATGTTTCTAGGTCGTTCTCTTGCATGTGTTAGGTCGCAATTACTATAAATCGCGTACCAGTGTGTGTTGTACCCTGTATTTTAGGTCGTTAACGACCTATGGTAAGTCGGCCGCTGTTTAGGTCGTGTGATGTGTTGTATGTAAGGTCGAATGCGACCTAAGTGTGATGTAATGTTGGGATTGTAACGCCTATAAATAGGCCGATGGTGTTATTTGTAAGGTGGTTGATATTTGAATAAAATTCTCTTTTGTTAGCTTTGTGCTTTCATACAAATTGGTAGTTGAGTGTGATCTCCTATCTCCTCTTTC
Organism: Allium cepa; assembly: GCA_030765085.1. Taxonomy (NCBI): domain Eukaryota; kingdom Viridiplantae; phylum Streptophyta; class Magnoliopsida; order Asparagales; family Amaryllidaceae; genus Allium; species Allium cepa. The sequence continues at coordinate 836,900,843 of CM060931.1, forward strand.
GGTTAATCGAGTGCGCTCGATTCAACGATCGTAGAAGCCGATTCACGGTATCTAGTGCGCTAGATCAACGTGCGAATAATCGTAGATCTTCTTTCTCGGCATCGTGCGCGATCAACGAGACGAAGATAGCTAGAATCCGGTATCTTTGGATCAACGGATTTGGGCCTTGCAGTATTCTCAACTCACCGATTGCTACATTCCATCAATTGAAGTTTGTTTCGATTTATCTGCTGCGTCACATATAGCTTGTCATTTGAATTAACCGTTGAAAAATTAAATTGACAGTTAAATTGAAAATAAAATTGAATTGCGATTAAATTACCTGACATTGATAACTATGAAACTGCCATGAATTGTGTTGTCTATTGGATGATGTATTTTGATGGATGTTATTGGTTGATATTTAAATGTTTGGATGTTTATTTGCTTATATATATACCGTTATGCATACATATGACACTGTGATTGGTTTAAGTAATATATACTCATCCCTGACATTAATTGAGATAAATAATTACTTGGCCATATGATAGAAAATTATATACGGACACCGAATTGGCTAAATTAATAAATTTTAAAATCATCGATTTGAGATCTATTTAAATGTTTTGATTTAAAAGTTATAAATAGAAATCAATTTATAGGAATCGAATTTATCGAAAAATTGAGTTTGGAATGTTGAAATAAAATTTTGGTTAAAAGAAATTGTTGAATAAATTTAAGTGGAGACTTTGAGATTTAAAATTTGGATATGATTGAATTTCGAAAATTTATTTGTTTTAAAGATTGAACATTAAATTTGAGCTTTGAATATTACTAAGTAAAAGTGATATAAAAATGATGTTTTGAAATTGAGCTTGAAATTGAATCATATTTGAAATTTGGATTTAGATTTGAATATTGACGCATAATTGCGTTAAGTGGTATAAATTGGTATTTTGAACATCAAGCTCCAAATCGATATAAATTGAAATTGAATAAATTAAAGGTGAATGTAAAATTGAATTAATTTGAAGTCAAAGTTGACATTGATTTGAATTGAAATCGAAATTGAATCGGTAGAATGGAAATTGAAATTGATTTGAATTGGGAAGTTATAAATTGAAATGGATTGGTTTTGAAGCTGTTTTATTTTGTTTTCTAAATTACTCTGCTATATAATCCATTTTTGAATACTTAAACTATTTTAATCTATTTTAAATCTACTTAACCCAATTTAAATTATTTTAAACAAATTTATCTATTTCAAATCCATTTTGAGATTTTAAGTATTTTAACTATTTTAATTATTTAAAACTACTTTTAAACTACTTAAAACTATTTTTATAAAATTCTAAGATGGTCAATAAGGTGCAATGTTTATATTTAAATCTTGAATTTAAATACGAATTGAGTTAAATGAACTTGCAACCTAAATTGAAATTCGAATTGATTTTGAAACCGAAATAAGATATTGAGACGAAAAATGATTTTTGAAACTGAATCTGACATTTTAATAGATACGATGATATTTGAAATGGATTTGATTTTTGAAGCGAATATGATATTTTGATATCAATTATGAATCGATTTGAAATGTAAAAGAGCAACGGTGTAATAATACGTAGTTATTAAAGAGACCGGGCGGATATGGACATACTCTCTGTCGATACCGAAAACCACTTTAATAACTATTATACGCGGAGTGTTGATCCAGAATGAAGTGGATGGTTTGGTGAACGCGTTGACTGAAGAAAGAGAACGATATTGGATGACCCCTGACATGACTAAAACAGGAGCCGCGCCGGGCCATTGAGGTTCGCCACCTCTAGCAGACACACTTCTTCGATACCATTTCTATTACATTTGTTATTCGATTTGGGTGCACCCCTTGATTTGGGAGTGTTGTTTCGCGGTGTTGGGGTAGCTGCTAGCTATGCTCAACATCAGTCCGGATCACGCAACTACTAGTATCCTAGTTGGTATCGCCTCATGTACCTTGTCATACTGATTACCCTATTCGCGACCACTACGTTTTGTTTTGTGTTATACCTATGGGGTACCCTCTGATAACCACTAGTTTACGGTGCTGTATAGACTATGGCATTATAAAAATGTGTTAAGGGGGATTATGGTAACTCCTTAACGCTATTTTGATACTTTATATTACTGATAGGCATTATCTACTTAGCGTACGTTACTACATAGTAGATAGTTTAACCGATCTTTAAGAGATGGAAAATCTCGTAACATCTCTTGAGTTATTGCACGCACGTTGACACTGGATATGAGATGTCAAACCCCGTAAACATCTCTGATGCCGTTACACTCATATTTATTTACGAATGATTTATTTTTCATAAGGATATTTTAGTCCTGACTCAAGTGTTTTGTCTTTTCATTACGCTCGGGCCAGTCCTGAGTTTTTCAGATTTTTGAAGATCTATTCTGGAGGATGAAGACGAAGATTGGGTATACTATTACTATTATTACCCTTGCATCATGCTATCTGCTGCATTATTTTAATTGTTCTGTTGTATATGTATAACTCTGATAAATGTTGTATAAGTAATTGTCAAAGTATAGTAAACAGCTTCATGAACTGTTTATTTGACTATTATCTTTTATCGTTCCGCTGCGAGATTCTGTGTTGTTTCATTTTCTTTATTTCTCTTTCTTTTCTTTTCTTATTTACCCCAATAACCATCTGCCCTTTCGAATGGTTGGAATCGGCATGTGTATTTGATCGTCGGTTTAAACTGTCCAAAAAGGCGGGTCGTTACACTTGCGGTAGTCAACGCAAAGCCTAAGTGTACCATCAGATTTCTTCACAAAAATAGCCGAAGCTCCCCAAGGAGAGGAAGTAGAGCGAATAAATTGCTTCGTCTCCAATTCAGATAATTGTTTGCGCATCTCCTCATTTTCCTTATTGTACATGCGATAAGGAGGACTAGTGATAGGTTGAGCTCCAGGGATGAGATTAATTCGGAACTCAATTGCTCGCTTAGATGGTAATCCTAAAACGGGCTCAAAGATGTCGGAAAATTCACGAACAATGTGAATAAGAGAAATAATATCTTCATCATCATCATTATCGTCATCACGAGGATTTAAAGAATATAAAGATGCAACCAAGCTGGAATCCGAATCTTTAAGATCAATAGAAATCTGCTTAACAGATTGAGGATGTCGAAGATGAATAGTCCCCTCAGGACATAGGATTTGGGCTTCATAGCGTTAAGCCAATCCATTCCCAAAATCATTCCAAAGCCTAAGTAGCGCATAACATGTAAATCGGCATGGAAAGAAAAATCACACAAAATAATCTCGACATCTTTACACAATAAACTGATCGTTGCGGATCCAGCAACCGGATTCGCAATTCTCAAAGAAGTCATTAAACACAATACATCCAAAGAAAAGGTATCAACAAGTTCTTTTAAAATAAAAGAATGGGACGCACCGGTATCAAAAAGAACTCGAATAGGATGATTACGAAATAAAATGAAGCCATCAAGCATAGAATGAGAAATACCTTTACCACGAGATGTGTTGCCAGGGGCTTGAGCAACATTAAGCTTTACCTCTTTCCTGCCTTGAAGTTTGGGACAAGAAGATAAATAATGATCCGGGCTTTTGCAATAGCGACAAGCACGAGGCTTTGAACACTTGTTCGCATAATGGTCTTTAGTGCCACAGTTGTAGCATTTCCCACCACTTGGGGTAGAAGTCTTAGTTGCCGGAGAGGCTTGCTTCCCTTTCTTATTGTTGGGATAAGGACCCTTGAACTTATTAGCCCTTTTCTTGTTGTTTAAGTTTGGTTTGGCACCCATAACTTCAACGTCACTTTCTTTATCTTCCTCTTCAAGTCGAAGAGCGATATCAACGAGTTGTTCAAAAGAAACTTCTAACTTTAGAATTAATAGCTTCTTGATATTTTTATTCAAGCCATAGACAAATTTTTGGTTCTTCTTCAATGGGGTGTTTATGTACTCGACCCCGTATTTAGAAAGTGAATCGAAGGATGCCACATAATCTGCCACAGAGGATTCACCTTGAACATGGTCAATGAAACGGCGAGCTAAAGTCACCTTCTCGGCTTCTGGCACAAATTTTAATTCGAAGCGTTCCCGGAATTTCTCCTAAGTAAGATCCGCTTCTTTTATTTCAGAAATCAGAAGCTCATACCAATCTAACGCTCTTTCTTGGAGCATACTAGAGGCCACCTAAACGCGGTGAAGATCAACAAGATTCATGTGAGAAAAGATTCGGTCGCACGTTCTCTGCCAAGCCTGAACTTCAATAATAGTTTCAGAACCTTTGAATGGCTTCCCACCCAAATTGGTATAATCGTTGCACAAACGTGAAAATCCAGACTTAGGGTGAGTAGACTCCGGATCAGATCAGGCTGCTTGAGCATTCCTTACCAGATCAAGAAGCTGCTGGGCAGACATAAATACTCCATAGCACGGGATTGACCCGCGCTGGGACGTCCTGGTCTAACCATTCCTATTCCTTTTGAAAGAAAGAAAGAAGAAGGATAAGGTTATTCACCAAATGAATATCAAGCAATCTTGATAGATAAACAAGGAATCATAAAGAAAATAGGATGAATCGGTACGAAGACTCGAATTAAATCCTAAAGCACGACTCCTAAGATGGACTTAGGACGGTGATCCTTGCTAGATTATTCTACATTGTTCCGAAGATTTGCTCTAATACCAAGCTGTGACGCCCCAACCCTGTACCCACTCTAGCCAAGAACACTACGGTGTAATGCCGTCAACTAGAGCGGAGAATAAGGCTGTTGAGGAGCGACCATACGTGTAATTGCTTTGTGCGAGCAACAATATGTCAGATAGTACAACATGCATTTGGTTTTAGGAGGAAATACGACATACCGATACAAACTCAAAGCTACTACACAGTGGCTATATATATTCTTCGGAAACAAATATAGAAATAAACATAACACAAATCAGTCACAGACATCCATATCACAAAGGCGGAAATAGATATGAATATATAACACATGAAAGTGTACATCAGAGTAGTGGTCAAACAAGATCCACAATGTCACAAAAGAATAACTACAAGTGCTAGACAAAAGAATATGGATACATAAATGAGTCTATATCTCAAATGTATACAACAAAAACTACTAATATAAGTAGTTAGCCAAAAGCAGGGTGATAATCCCAGATGTGAAGTCAAGCAGAAGCACCTGTAACATCTCGGTCTGACCCGATTATTATTTAATAAGAAAATAATAAACGGATCAGTCTAGCTATAAATATCAGATAAAATGATATAGAATAATAGATATGACATAAATATATGATAACCATAAAGCCATACTGTGATAAGTATGCAACTGAAAATCAACTAGGGATTAATCAGTATCACAAGAATCTTCTCAAAGATCAAAAGGAATGTCATACTCTTTATTTATATTCACCAAACCATAAATATTGACAATAATATCAATGCCAAACACAAAAGTTAATGACACACAAATTCACCAATGCACAAATATTGATAAAACATATCAATGCAAATCACAAAAATTGGTGAAACACAAATTCTAGAAATCATCAATGGAAATCCAAAAATCACAAAAAGGGGGAGGCCTATCACAAAACGGGAGCATGAAAACTCACCAACACGTGTATCACAAAATGGAACGCTATTCCATGGTTGCTAACCATTAATTTTGAGCCGAAGCTCCATAAAACGGCACGGAGATCATGGGTCGCTACCCCACCAGATTGAGCCAAAGCTCCACAGAAACGGGGTTTAATCTCCCTCGTAGACAAAGAGACATCGCAGATTTGCTAGTCTAAATCACAAAAATTATCATCAACGATCATCAAGAAGTGTCAATTACAGTAAGCTAGTAAATATATAAGCTTAGCCTCATGTCCCATAACCACTAGCTTAACTTAAATATTTACGAACAAATTGTAGATCTCCACTCTAAAATTGTCACAAGAGCTTCAATCGAACAAGTCCAAGAATTAACCAGCGAATTAAATGCAAGCATTTCATATCATTTGTTTTACTAAGCCGTTTAATTAGATTTCTCGTACGAGTGAGATGAAGTGACAAATCACACAAAAATGATTGTAGAAACAATAAACCACAAAAATTCACATTCGAAGACGTGAATAAAATCCAAAGAATTCAATTCCAAATTCATCAAAGTGGAAATACCCTTGCGACTTAACAGCCATGACTTACGACTTAACATAAGTCAACACAAGAAATCAACGGCTCAAGAAATAGCACACGGCTTAAAGCAGGGGCGACTTAAAAGGTGGCGCGACCTAACTACATGCGACCTAAGGAACGGCGCGACATAACCGGCCGAGCAACTTAAAAGCAGGTGCGACCTATACATGGCACGACCTAAGCTGATTGCAAGATATAGCAGGTGCGACCTAAATCAGAAGGCCAAGCGACCTAGTGGTTGTGATCGAACTGCATGCCGACTTAACAAGCCGAGCGACCTAAGGAGTTGGGGCATAAGGATGCAAGCGACCTAAGATGGAGCGACCTAGGTGGTGCGAGTTATACTAGGAGCAACCTAGCACGGCGCGACCTAGCATGGTGCGACCAAATCAATGTCGAGCGACTTAAGGACGGTGCGACCTATATGCAAGAGCGACTTAATGAGCCGAGCGACCTAACACGAAACGACCTAAGGGGTAGAAGAAGACTGAGCGACCTAACGACCTATGGGTTGCGACCTATGGCAGGCCGACCTAACTGCAGGCCGAGAATCATCCATGTGCAGGCCGAGCGACCTAGGGGTTTAAAGTGCAAAAACTCTCTCAATTTGCAACCGATCGAGCACGAACACTAGGGGATTACGTCCATCGGCTACCCAGTCGTATTGGCTCCTCGACGCATCACCAAAAACGTGTTTAAACATCAAAGGTTGGATGTTTAAAGATTTGAACCCAAAACACTAAAAATTGGGATTTTCACAAATTCAATCCAAACCAAAGGCAAATGCACATGAATAAGTGTTAGGAATTCATACCTAACAATCAAAGATAGTTATAGACAAAGATGTGAGATAAAAATCTCACCTTTACACAAAATCAATGAAGAAGAAGCTTGAAATCAATGGAAGAATCAATGGCTTCTCTTTGAATTTGGAGTTAGATGTTGGATTTGCAAATGAACTTGAGCTTGGGGTTTTAGTTTCCCATTCCTTCCTCCATTTTTGATGAAGCTTTAGCGTTAGGAAATGAAAGTAAAGTTATGAAGGGAAGGGGGTTGAGCTAGAGTTAATAGCTTAGGCTAATGGGCTAAACCAAACCCAAAGCCCAAAGTAAAAAAGTGGCAAAATTCCACTAACTCCAAATATATCAAAGTATATACTCAAAACAATCGCAAATGGTATTTTGAACTCAATGGAAGTGGTCCCGAGTCCTAATTCGACCGTATGCAAAAAGTAACTTTTCAGACTAAAATCCGACTAATGATAAAATATTTAAATAAAATATTTAAATATTCAATCATAAAATATGCGGGTTGTTACAAATATGCTATTTGAAAATAAGAGATGTTTTGATTTAACATAAATATCCAATTTATGTGAAAAATGACAATGGATATTAAAGAGACCGGGGCCAGATATGGGCGTACTTTCTGTCGATATCGGAACCACTTTAGTAACTATGTATCTGGAGTGGTGATCCAAAACGAAGTGGTTGGATTTAGAGTATGATTGCTGGATTTGATGAAAGAGAACGATGACGGATTTGCCTAGCACTTGTGCCAATTTGAAATGACTAAAAAAGGAGCCGTACCGGCCAAGCAAGCTAGCTACCCCGCGCAGACGCATGGCTTCGTTTATTCCATTTATTACTGATTGGTGATCACCCTACGATTAAGGAAGTGTTGGATGCATTGGGCGGTCATGGCTATAATGCGTTATCACTAACCGAGAAGGCTAAACTGGTAGTATCCTACCTTGGGAGTTGCCTCGTGTGCCTTGTCATACTTTTATCCCTGTACAAGACTACTACGATTTTGGTTTAGTGTTGTTGTATCACGGCGCATGCATTTCCATCGATGGTTTACTGGTGTTTTATATGCAAATTGTACGATAATGCTTAAAAACATGTTAAGGGGGATCAATGTGAAGCTGTAATGCTATTTGTATATTTTATATTACTGGTAGACAATACATATATAACATATTCTATTATATATGAAAGTGTTTAATGGATCCTTAAGAGATGGAAAATCATGTAACATCTCTTGAGTTACTTGTACATTTTCACTTGAGTAGGAATACTTACATGAGAACTTCCAGTTTAGACTCGAGTATATTGTTTAACTTCATGCTCGGGTCAGCCTGAGTATTGTAGTGTGTGAGCAGTGCTTATTCTAGGAGCCGAAGACTTGGTCAAAGACTCCACTCTATCCAATATTAGTTATCTATTTCATTTTGGCTCGTACCAGTAAACTCCTAAGTATCTCTAGTATTGTATAATTAAAGTCTGAATCTCTCATGTATTTTGTTTAAGTAGCTTCATGAACTGCTATGTATATTATTTATTTCCACCGTGAGATTTTGTATCATTCTGTGTTTGATTTTATTCTAACACCCCGAATTGATAATCTATCTAATTTTAACGATTTAAGTTGGACAAGGATGACTTATTGTCAGCATAAGTTGTTCTAAAAGGGTGGGTCGTCATAGTTGGTACAGAGCTTTGGTTTAGCGAATAAATTAGCCTAAGGGGTAAACTCATTAGGAATCGGGTTTGTAATACCTTATAATGAGTAGAATCATTCTTGAGAGAGCGTAAGATGTTTTAAAATCTAATCTATTCTCGAAATTTCTATCTATTTGAATCCATCTTCCTCATTAGAATTCGCTTTGATTAGGATTTCCTTAAGTTTCGTGCTTTTCCATGTTCTAAACCCATCCTTGACTTTTTAGGATAAGCAATAGAAGAAATGCCTCAAGATTTTGACGAAAGTTTTATTTTTTCTCTTGATTCCCATCTTAGTGATCTTATCACTACTCCTATCGTCCAACACTTCCTAGATGTCTTCGGAGAAGTTACTTCTTTACCGCCGTAGCTTGAAACTGAATTTTGCATTGATCTTATTCCTGGAGCTAGTTCAGTCATACTTACTTTAAGAAGAATGTCGCCAAAAGATAAAATCAAATTAAAAGTGCAAATCGAGGATCATTTCTCTAAAGGTTTGATTCGTCGTAGTCATTTAGAATGAGGCACGGTAGTGGTATATTCTACCAAATCCGATGGTCCTCTAAGGATGTGCGTGGGTTATAGAGAGCTGAATAAGTTTACCCACAAGAATACATATCTGATGCCTCACATCAACGACATGTTTGACTAGCTGCATGGAGAAAAGGTATTTTCTCAGCTAGATCTTGCTTCTGGTTTCCATCACCTCAGGATTGTAGAGGATTGCATTCCAAAACCGCTTTTCGAACAGAAGACGGTTTCTATGAATGGTTAGTTATGACTTTCTGGTTTAACTAATGCCCGAGCTTACTTTGTTGACCTCGTGAACAAAGTATTTCGGGAGGTTTTGAACAAAATCGTTCTAGTTTTTGTTGATGATATTCTAGTCTTTTCTAAAACTGAGAAGGAGCACGAGGAACACCTTAAATTTGTCCTTGAAACTATGAGAAATCATTAATTGAAAGAAAAATTCTCTAAATGCCACTTTTGGTGAGAAGAGTTAAATTTCTTAGGATGTGTTTTCAAAGAATGGAATTTTGGTTGATCCAGCAAAGATCGCCGTAATCAATGATTGGAAAACTACTAAAACTCCTAGATGTTTCCTAGGCTTAACTGGTTATTATAGGATATTTATTGAGAACTTCGCTCGAATTTCTTCACCACTCACAGCTTTGGCCAGAAAGAATGTTAAGTTTGTTTGGATTAAGAAGTGTAAGGAAGCATTCGAAGAACTAAAGTGCATGCTAGCCTCTTCCTCTATACTCATTGTTTGGAGTAAGAAGTGTAATGAGTTCCGTCGACAGCCAGCTACGGCTTCGTCATCTGGATTCTGAGGCTTCAAACGACCATTCATTTTATTTATGCACATGTGTGTATTACTATAGACATATATTTTTATATAAACCAAGTCAGTAATCCCTTTAACAAAATTCATTTCTTCGTTTCCAGTTTTTGTGTCATTTCTAGCCAAACGCAAAAGCAAGTCCTCTTCATTCGACTAGAAAAGGAAAAAAAATGGACGAGGGATCAAAATTCTTAATCTCACAATATACTCAATTACAATTTCCAAAGCAAACATCTATGCCATTAGTACGTTTGCAAAACT